>CM023456.1:11457924-12057924 GCA_013339765.2 Haemaphysalis longicornis | reverse complement strand
AGCCGGGATGTTAGTACGCCGCTGCGCTCAGAGCTCCCAAGCGCTCTGTTGGGTTCGAGTGCCGGTGGAAACGGCCACGCTTCGGCGCGAGACGTGCGCGGTAGCCGCGCTTGCTCGTGCCATTCGGTGGAGCCCGGAGGAACGTGTCTTGCCTTAATGAGTCGTCGATGTTCAACCTTAGGTTTTGGACGTGATCAACACTCAAATTCGAGCGAGCCGGCGAGCGCCATTGTTTCTAGTCCAGGCTGAAACAATTTGGGTCTCCCGCCATCCTAGCACGACGGCCACGGTTTTTCGGGGAGGAGTTGCGCGTGATGCAACCGAGCATTTTTTCTCCCGCATCCTGGTTCAATGCCATAACCCCTTCATGCACTGAATGTGGAGCTGTACTTTTGCTGCTTTTCTGGGTCCGAAGCGTTGCTAACGGTTGCTATAGCATCGAGTGAACGTAGATTTTCTGTAACGCCGTCATTCTTTCCTCCGGTCAGCGGCTGAGGCAGTGAAATCCGTCCCGGAACCTATTAATTTTGACGGGGATAAAAACCGGTAGGGATCATGCGGCAACCTACTGCGGTAATTAAAGCGAGCTTGGCAACCTATTCGTCTATTCTCGATGTTTTGGGAGGAACCATTGCATTCGTGCATTCCGTTGCCTTGCCTGGGTGACCCGTTGAATAGACCGTTGCGTTAATCCATGGAACCCCTTGGGTTGCCTCATAGCGCTGCGTTGTCGCGAGTTTTTTCCAGCCTGTGTTGGCCGTTCAGAATCTTTAGGGACCTACAAGCCCCGGGCATGCTGGCACACCGACTAGCTGGCGCGCAGAAGGTGGACGGGCACTCTAGCCAGCCGACACAGTGCTCAGCTGCGTGCCCGCTCGAGCAGGGACATTTATGCAGACGCACCTGTGAAAACAATGACCCCTCGTATTTGCGGCTACCTCAGCCCAAATTGCCCTTCTTTTCTTCCGAGAGTAATGGGGTTGACGTTGAACCTAGAATACGAAGGCGGGGGTTTTAAAGATGGAAGCACTACTGGAGCGCTAATCAAGAAATGCTACGTGTTCAAATGGTGGTGTTCCCGCGCCATCGTATGCCAAGAGTAGTGGGACCACGCTCCTTGAGTCGCATCTCACGCCAGTGAGTCACAGTATGCTCCACCCCTTTGTCGCTCTGTTTTAGACGAAGAACGTGAGCATGATTCTGATTATTCGTTGTAACGCGCGTGCGTACGTACAGTTTGTGTCACGGCAGTTATCATCATCATCAGCCCACTAGGTCCACCGCAGGAAGATTGCCTCTCCCATCGATCTTCAACCGCTCCTGTGCCACGCCGATCGAGTCCATTACTTGCCTCCAAAATTCCTTATTTCTACATTCCATCGAGTTATTGGCCTTCCCCTTCTACATCTGTCTCTCGGTGTCCACTCTGTCACCCTGGTAGTCCCCCGATTTTCATTCTGCCTGACTACGTAGAGAGCTCACGTTCATTTCTTTTTCTTTATTTCAACTATGAAAGCTTTAACTCGAGTTTATTACTCATGCTTTAAATTTCGAATTCCCGTCGGCGGCGTTGTTTTTCAGTATATATGAGCCGGGTCAAGCTGGGGGCATTCAACTCCTGCGTCAAAGAAAACCGCGGCACTACCGTTCAGGTGATGTGACTGTCGTTCATATTCGTTCTCCACAATTATCGTCGTTTCCGCCCATTTTTGCGCGTGCGTGTGTGATCGCCCAGCCGGGAATTCTCGGCGTTGCGTGCGGCCTTTGGCGGCACACCCAGGCCATCAAGAGCGTACAGCACAAGCGATCATCCCCGCATAATACCAGATTCGGAAACGCAACACGTTGCATTACCAGGACGACGCGCGGGAAACGGAAGCAAATACGAAGACCACAGGAAGACGGAGTAAGACAGGAAGAAAGAGCCGAATTATATCTTACACGGTTGATTGCCTAATCAACCACGCTCCGTGAATGCTGCCGCGGCGCTCTCTCTTCGCAGATGGGCATGTTTCATTGATGGATGCTGATTGCAGGGCCGTACCACCGGCACGGACATTTTCCCCCAACCTTCCCCAGGCGTCACGCGCGCTATTCACGCCCGTCTCGGGACAAGACAAAGCGGCTGGGGTTCATCCGAATGTGTCGCTGCCAAGCGCCGTCATTTGAATACGAAAGCGAGTCTCGGCTATCCGTCTCCGCGGAGGCACTCGGGAAGTCGGCCGGGCTCATCTACATTTCGAGGGAGAGCGCGGTGTGGCGGCGGGAGGCAGACGAGGCCAATTTCCCGCAGATCACCACCGCTGCCGCCCCGAGGGGTCACGCACAGGCGCCGACAGTTTTTCTGCGTGGAAGGGCACGGCCGAGCAGTGCCTCCTCTTCTTCTTCTTCCACGGCACTAGCTTCACGCCTGCGCGGCGCGCGTCCGGGACAAAGAACCGCGCCTCCTCCAACCTGACACGATCGCCTGCTCGTCAGTCGAGGAGGCGTCGCGTCGCGAGGAGAAAGCGAGAAAGCAGTCGGGCGTGAATCTCTTTTCTCCTTGGCGTCTATCGCGTGGAGTGTCTTCTCGCTTCTGGCGTCCTTCTTGCACACTTGACCCGCTTCGCTGTTTCCCGCCTTTTTTTTTCTTTTCTGTTCTCACGGACACGCTTGTTGTCAGCGGACGAATCTCCGTGTTGTGACAGCCGCAACCGTGCGTGGCTGATGGCGAGCGGGGTTTGAGACGCCGTGAAATGCTGCGCGTTGTACGGAGAGATTTACGCGGAGCCACGTTCAAGCAGTGGCGACGTTGTGCTACTACAACCGTCGATAATGTTAACCTTTCTGCCTGCCTTCCCTACCCCCTATCATCTCTTCTGCCTTCTTTCTGCTTCCGGAACACACACACGCACGCACGCGCGCACACACATGCACACATGCACACACACACTCACGCCCACAAGCACGCACATGTACACACACGCCCACACACGCATGCACTCGTGCACACACAACACACACACACACACACACACACACACACACACACACACACACACACACACACACACACACATAAACAAACAAACACACACAACCACACACACTCCCACACATGCACGCACATGTAGTACACACACACACGCACACAGACTCTCACACACACGTACACACACTCTCCCGCCCACACGCATGCACGCACATGTACGCACACACTCACTCACTCACACACATACAGCTACACACACACACACTCTCTCACGCCCATGTGCATGCACGTACACACACAAGCACACACGCACGCACACGTACATACACACATACTCACACACACGCACGCACACACACGCGCACATACACACTCGCACACACGCGCAAAAAATGAATAACCTCACTGAAATAGGATTTGGCATTGTGCTGCCTTGCCTCCTAGCAAGCATACCGCAAACCTTGGCTTGCTTCCGTGGGAAAGCAACACCTAATTCGGTTAGAATGTTTGTGATGCGTATTTAATCTTCAGGGGAACCACGCGAACCGAGATGAGCTTACGAGACCGGATGGTCTTCGAGCTGTGCAAATGTTTGATGGGCCGTACCATCCGCTAAGCTATTTACATAGGTTTAATGGTTCTAGTGTTTACTTCGCGTAACGCGTGTGGCGCGGACGTCGACCCTAGAAATGCATAGGAACTGCGTCGATAGCAAGTACCTTACACGCAGTATCCGAATAAAACAAGATGCCCGAAAAATATAAATATCCACGAGAAATATGCAATATGAACATCCACGCAGCAATTTTGCTGCGGATTGTTGGCCGCATTGAGGCGATTCTCCGAATGCATGCGGTGGCGCCTGTCGGCGTGAGAGAAAGCAGTGTGTCCACTGCTCGTGTGACTAAGCGGAATATATGCATGCAATTCAGGGGCTGCTTATCGGAAGCAGTTCATGCAGTAGATCTACTAATTAGATAATATATCAGATGGCTGCATCAGTAAAAGGCATACCTTAATAAAGCCAAACTCCTGCTTAATTCATCAGGTTCCACCGCTAATTTAGGCCACGTTCAAAAGCTATTCCGCGGTAACACTGTCCCCAGGACCCTCCTTACGACCCCTGAAATGCTTTACAAAATGGGCAGGGCGCCATATTTTCCTTTCCCAGGGTCAATTTTCACAGCACTCTCCGTCATCTCAAATATTGGGGTGGCACGCTGGGACATGGCTTCTTTGTTTTCAATGGGTCAACGGGACCTTTGTCCCGCTTTGCCTAGTTTTGTCTCGGCGACGATGGACCGTTCGCACGCTATTCCGTCGGTGCTTTCCGCATAGAGGGGGGAAGATTCGTAAATCACGCAAGCACTGCGGTACAGCGTTTACGAGTGCCTGACAGTTCCCCTATTTCCTTGCGGCGTTCGTCTGGGAACTCGTCTCTTATTTACGGCCATCGGACGTACCCACCGCAGCGGCTCAGGGCCATGGAGCCAGAACGTAAATCAAAAATGAAGCAGGAAACGCGTGCCTCGCGGGGCGCGACCACCCCTGAGACGCTGAGTAAAGCCTGTGCACACCGCTCTGCTCCCTGCTTGAACGGCGAATTACATTCAACGAAGTGGAAGGCCTGTTATCTCGGCACGTTCGGTCGGGGAACATGAACGTAACAGACCGACCATTCGCGATTCTGGGCGAGGCTAAGCACACGTAACGTAACAGCGTAATGTCCTAGTCATTCGAGTTTGGAGGGCTGAGCAAGCAGAACCTTGATACGACCGCGCCGTAGACGCAGATACCCTCCCTGAGTAGATCCAGAATGATGTCAGAGGAAACACGACGGTTCGCAAAGTTCATTTATATGCCAACTTCGGAGTTCGCTTAACGCGCCGAAACGCGGATGATTTGAAAGCTTAACTATACATTTCAGATCTTCTCAAAGTAAGAATCATAAAGCTCGGTTACAAACTGTATCAAGCGAGAGCAAGCAAGCTTGTTGTTGTTGCGGTTGAAAAGAGTTTATTTGAGCCTGATGACGTGGGAGTGGTCCCTTCACATGAAAGTATGCAGGAGGTTGCGAAGAACGCATGATGTACTTGGTCAAAATCCGCGTCTCTAAATCGTAGTTGGAACTTGGTGAGATAAAATACAGGCAATGGAGACTACGTTACCCTAAGGAAAGTAGCACTAGCTGCCTAGCAAACATGAACAAATTAGTGCTGCTGGTATGTTTATGGAATTGACGGTATTCATTACCAATATACATTACTGCGTTTGATGCCACGGACAGTTTTAAAAATGTGCTATGTAAAGAATATCAGGCGCATATATACCTGTACGTGATAGGCTTCAGAGTACACGAACACATTTCTTGTTGTCGACCCTACTAGTGGTTCAACTCTGATTGCTTTATTTATTTATTTATTTATTTATTTATTTATTTATTTATTTATTGGCTCATTGACTGGCTGACTGACTGATACCGTAGTTACACGGGCACCGTTAACCACAGTTACCCAAACCGCGGTTAGATAAAACCGCATTTTTCTGCGTTACACGAGAGACGAAACTGCCGTTACCCCGCTAACCGTGGTTAACGCAAACTGAGCTTGGCCACCTCAGTTCGGTCACGCTAACCGCAGTTGCCGCAGCCGCAGTGTTCAAAATATCACAAATCAGTTCGTACGCAAGTGGCGGAGTATCAGCGGACGCGAAAAAAGAATCACCTGGAGTTCCTAGGAAACGAAGGCCTAACAGCGGGCGCCCGAAAGCTGCCCCCCAAGAGTCGCTTGCGTTTTTTTCGTCACTCTCGCAGTCAGCGTGACTGCCCGCGAAGCAGCGGCTCGTTTCCCGATCCACCCGATCAACTACGACAAAAGCGGTGCTAAATTTGGAAATTTCTCGCGTCGTTCGCAAAAAAAAAAAAATAGATAAAGTAGGCAATCATGAAGCGTTTTCAGCTCTCGGAAACGATCCGCGCGCACGTCGGCCGTGCCGGCAAACAAGCCGGCAGCGCCTGTTCGCACGGCCGTGGAAGCGGCTCTAACCGGCCCAGACCACGGCAGCAACGGCTTGTCGCCGCTCTTCTAAGTCAATCTGATCACGGAAAAGAACTCTCCCATGCGAGAAAGTGGATGTTAATGTGGTAAAAAATTGTGCCATGTATTGTAATTTGCAGTTGTAGAGATAGCGGCGGTCAAATATCCACCGCGATGCTAAACCTTAAGTTCCCAACACCGAGCCGACCCGAGAAAACCAAGCCGGTGGTGGTGGTGGTGGAGGAGGGAAGAGAAAAGAACTGGGGATATTGTTGAACTCAACGGGGAGTTCACCCTCGTATAACCCAGTCCAGGGAAGATGATTGGGGTTACAAAGGATAGGAAGAGAGAAGGGGGAAGAGAATAGCGGTAGGAGAGTGGGGGACAGTCTATGTCGCGTTCGTTTCGTCCATGACTCGATGGCTACAAACGCAAGTCCTGCCACAACCAGGAAGTTGAGTAGGTGCTGGAAGAGCTCCCGTCGGATGGCGTCCGGCCCGTGGGAAACAGGAAGTCTTCGAGCTTGTGGATTTGGGCACCGAGTCGTTGGAGTGCGGCCCGGAGTTCCGCCCTCGCGGTGTCGTGCTGGCGGCAAGAGCACAGTAAGTGCTCTAGCGTTTCGGGCTCTGGGCAGTCGGCGCAGGTTGGGGGATGCCCGGCGGCCTCGGTGGTGCAAGCGCGCTCCTACGTTGCAGCAATTAAGCCACAGACGAAGCAGGAGCGACCGGGCGTCTCTGCTGATGCGTCCGGGCAGGACCCGTGCGGCCTGGCCACTGACTACTCGGGAATCTGGATGCATGGTCTACACCCCTCGTGCCAGGATAGTCCTTGCAGCGTCAATTGACCCCACATCCCGGGAGGCTGGGAACCCTGCCTGGCGAGCAGCACCCTTGGCCAAGGCGTGTGCAACCTCGTTGCCCCTGATGTTCACGTGCGATGGCAGCCAGTAAAGTCGCAGTGGACACCCCGGCGCCTCCACCGCATGAAGCTTGGCCGCCAGCAACCGCGCAACGTAGCCGCTGGCCCTGGCTGTCTGGTCGGCGGCACGCAGACGGACGAGGGCAGACCGTGAGTCAGTCAGGATGATGCCCCCCCTGGTCTGGGCGCCCTGCTTGAGAAGATCTGCGGCCAAGTGGAGTCCAGCCAGCTCTGCGTGGGTGGATGAGGCAGGGAAGGCCAGGCTGCACACCTGGCTGGTGCCGAGTTCTAGGGCCGTGCAGGCGGCTCCGGCTCTGTCCGTCGACTGTTGCACGGAACCGTCCGTGTACACCTGCAGAAGTCCGGCCACGTCGTCCTGCAGCAGGGCAGCCACCTCTTGGTGGACGGCCTGGGGTGTAGTCGACCTCTTGCGACGCACCCCCGGCAATGTGGTGGCCTGCCCCGCGACTGGGGGTGGTGGCTCCAGGCGGGGCCGCTGCGGCAACGTGATGTGGCTCTCGTACGCACTGAGCAGCATGCCCATCCGAGAGTTCGGCCGGCTGCGGTAGCGCTGGAGGAGTACCGCGCCGTCCGGTGTGCCCTGCAGGCGTGGATGTGGTGGAGCCCCACCTGTAGGGCCCGCATCTGGATAGGCCAGAAGCCTGCCTCCGTGCACGTCGCTGCCACCGGAGATGTACTCGGAAGGCCAAAGCAGAGGTGAATAGCCCGGCGCTGATCCACCTACAGCTCCTCTCATCGGCGCGGCTTGAGTTGCACTAAAGGCTGAGCATAGAGGACGGCGGACGACGCCATCCCGTGGAACACCCGCATTGCCACGGTGTGTGTGCAGCCTTGTCAACGCGGCAGTAACCTCCGCACGCCTTGGTGGACCCTCGTTGTGCGTTGCCGGAGCGCCTTCACCGCAGGTAGCCAGGACAACTGGCAGTCGACCAGGAGCCCCAGATACTTGGCGCTGGGGCACCATGGAAGGGACTGGCCGTTCAAGGTCAGCGGCCGTGTCATCTTGCGTGCCCTGTAGCCCCTCGGGTGAAAGATCATGGCCTGCGTTTTCGTCTCGGACAGCTGCAGGCCACGGCTTGTCAGGAAGGCGGAGACTGCCCACGTCATCCCCTGGATACACGCCTTCACCTTGGAGAGTACAGTCAAACCCGATTATAACGAACCCGGATAGAGCGAATTAGGCTATATATCGAACAAAAGCAAATGTGTTACGAAAATGCATGCGAAGCATATTCCTTATAACGAAGCTCACATCGGATATATCGAACTCGGCGCGCCTACAATTGCCACCGAAATGCGTGGTCTCGGAGCGGCGATTGAGGTGCTGATTGGCCATGATTGAGATTTTGAGCCTCGCATAGACACCTTTCGTAACTGTTTCCGATGCACGTGATTCACGATGGGGTCCATCCAGCCAGCGAGTCCGGACCAAGACGGCATCATCGGCGAACTGCGCGAAAAGCTCACCAACGTTCCACAGGCTGTGCCGGGAGGAGTGTCCTCAGAGGATTTCCTGAGTGTTGACAAGAATGTTGCCGTCACCGTGAGCCCCTTGAGCGCACACACCGTCGCCGATGTCATGGAAGCTGGTCCTGCTGAAAGCACTGAAGAGACTGAGGATGTCACAACGTAAAGCCGTCCGACGCTTTATGAAGCGCTTTTGCCAGCCCCTGTTCTCCGCCAATATTGCTTCGATATTGAAGGACACGAACTTGAACTGGGGAAAACGATGTCTCGTGCAGATAATACGGTGCTCGCTGGTGCCGCCAAAACGATAGTGAAAACAAAAATCCCCCTTCTTTGCGAAGTAGGCTGTTCAGGCAGAAAGTAGTTTTATTGCATGCAATAAATGGATTGTTGTGTGTAACGTAATGGCGTAATTTACGGTGTTCGTTTCGGCATGTGGGAATGGCATGGGGGGGGGGGGGGGGGTCCCACGTATTACGAACTCGTAACAAAAAATTCATTATAGACGGGTTCGGCTATATCGAATTATTGGATATATCTAACTAATCGCGGCACATATTACAGTTTGCTATAACCGGGTTTCACTGTAGTCTCGTTGGTCCATGCGGCCAGATGGCGATGTCGTCAGCATACACTGCCATTCCCACTAAAAATGCAAGCCCAGCTTGGATGCAGTCCGGGAGTGGAGCCAGGACGAGGTTGAAAAGAAACGGGCTGAGCCCTCTCCCCTGGGGAACCCCAAAGCTGACGTCTCTTGGGCTGCTCGTTGCTCGGCCCCCCCTGACTCGTAGGGTCCGGCTAGTCAGGAACGCCCTCACGTAACTCCGGAGGTGCCCCGAAACGCCCATGCTGTCCAGGGTCTCCCGGGGTGGCCGTGTGGGGGATGGAGTCGAAGGCCTACTTCATGTCCAGCAGGAGCAAGAAGACCACCTCCTTGTCATGGCGGGCCTGCTCCAGCATAGCCACCGACATCTCCCAGGGAGTCAGCCGTACAGCGGTGGCGCTTGAAGCCGCTTTGCTGCTCCTTGAAGACGCCCCGATGATCAGCAATCCACTGGAGGTGGGGCCAGGATCGTGTTCGCCATTACCTTCCACGCTGGGGACGTCAGGGAAACCGGCCGGTACGATGCAGGCTCGGTGGGCGGCTTACCCCCCTTCAGCATCGGCCTGAGTAGTGCCACCCGCCAAGTAGGTGGAAGGCTGCCCTCCTTCCACACCCGGTTGAGGAGCTGTAGAAGCGGCATGCAGCTGGGTGATGTCCATGTGCTGGAGCATCTGAGAGGTCACCCCGTCAATGCCAGGGGCGCTCCGCCACTTGGGGCATCGATTCAGGGCGGCCCGCAGCTCCCGGAGTGGGATGTCGCCACTGCAAATGGGCCACTGCACTTGCGGGTCCTGGGGGGCCGCCGGCAACACGTGCACCTGGGTCTCAGCGGCAGGTGGAGCCGGGGTGAACTGGTCGGCTAGCCGCTCTGCCAAGGCCTCCTCAGTGATGCCCAAGGAAATGGCGGAGGCCAGCAGGGGGTGCCGGTTGGTGACGGCAAATCCAAGCCGGTTGCGAGCTGTTGGAGAAGCCCCTCTCTCGCCGCGCGCGAGTGCGTTGCGTTTGACTCTGGAGCAACTGTCTTAACGATATTTCCTTTTGTCTACACTGCTTCTCATTTGTTTTTTTATCGTGAGGTTAAAAGTTTGTTGATTTATTTTTGTTACGATCACAATCAAGTGACCGCTGTCGACACACTTGGAATTTCGCGTGTAACAGCCAAAAGCGCAGTTTGCGAATAACCACAGTGAAAGTTTAGTAACCACGGTTAAACGTAACTGCGGTTACTTCCGCCGTGTAACAAGGATGTGGCTGACTGACGGACTGACTGACTGACTGAACTTGTTGGTTGACCAAATTGACTCAGTGGATTAGAAGCGTGGTTATGTTCAACTCTGTGGGTACGCCACACCAGGCGCCAGAGTGCGCGCACATATCTTTTGCTGTCGCAGTAAAGTTTATTCAATTCGATTCAGTTATCGCAGGTGACTCACCAAAAGTTTATTTCACAAGCAGCTTGCAGCCGGGGATAAGCTACGGGGCGTACTGAGGCAGTTCCACCCGCCCGGCAGGGGGCACGCAATGCCCAGCGGGGGACGGAAGAGGGGTTGATCTTGTCCCCAGTGTTAACTTTAAACGACCTTGGTAATTAGAACGTAGTTAGAAAACCACACTCTAAACGCGTTAATCCTTGTATGTCAATTAAGACCCAATTAAAGTAAATTACGCCAATGCGGACCTGTTCCTGTGCGGGCCAGAGAGAGAGAGAGAGAGAGAGAGAGAGAGAGAGAGAGAGAGAGAGAGAGAGAGAGAGAGAGAGAGAGAGGAGAGAGAGAGAGAGAGAGAGAAAGAGAGAGAGAGATGCATCTGATATGAAGTAGACCGAAGGGGTCAACCCTGCAAGCGGCAGGGCTTGGTACAGCAGATGGGGACGACTATAGTGGTATAAAACGAGATGGTGAAATTCATTTAATAACGACGTTAAAGTTTAAGAACATCGGTAAACACTTGAGGGAAAATACAGGCTTGTAAACTGTCGCCATGAGTGCGCCGAAAAGCAAAATGACTAGGTAAAAAAATTACGTTCTTCTGGGGCCCCCACTGCAGCAACGAGCTATAGAAAACACAAGGTGCGAATGATTTTTTTCCCATCACCGTCGTAGTTGTCACCAGTCCACGGTCAATTTCCTGCAACAGGCATTCGCCAATTAAGGACGAGAAGAATACGAGGAAGAACGGAGAAGAAATGCTTGAGAAAGACCAGGAGAAACCGATTTCTTGCCACGACGCTGACCGGCTGTCGGCAGATCGGCTGAGCCTTTCTTCAGCCGCCACGAAGGTAGAAGGATCGAACATACACCTGGTCGACGTGAACCCTCTGGTAAATATTTCATTCACCATATCCTTCGACCTATTACAATTGGCCGGCGTACTCATACTCTTCCATGCGGCATGGCGAGCGCGAGCAACCACATTGCTTTGTGAACTTGGCTAAATGTGCCTAACGTGTTCAGTGACTAACCACTAAAGCGGGTACCTGTTCACACGGTGGCCACCCAGTTGCTCAGAGGTAACTTGTTTGCCTTCTGTGATGCAAATATGGAGACCGAATAGGCACCACCTACATAAGGAGGGCAAATGCTTGCTTTAAACGACGAGCACTTATACTTATCCAGTGCTTTTTTTTTTGTTCATTGCACTGTTTCATGGCGGCATTCCTCTAGACCAATGGTTCTCGAATGGGGGTCCGCGGAACACAGGGGGTCTTCGGGGACATTGCAGGGGTCCGCGGAGCCCTTAAATTAAAGGGACAGACAACTGATTTTTGCCGAGTATCAATTCTCTATCCCAAATGAAGGGGCATCACTTACAACACCTTAACCCGAAATGGTGGTGCTGGTAGCGCCCTAGAACTTTTTGAATCCGAATTTTTTAGATCTACGAGCCGTACATGGCCTGTCAAAACTAATGCTGGCAACCATGACATAGAGCAGCGTGGCAACATACTTTTTGTATGTATGCGAGATGAAAAGCGGTATTTAAAATATTTTCGCCACCTAAAAAATAATGAATTGCAGACTTTCCTCTTACTTTATGCATTTTTTTCAATCACGTATAGCAAATTCTTTTATCGCATTATAAACAGTCGCGACGCCAACACCCAAACCAGGTTACCGAAACCGAAACTTAGCTGTTCGTTGGCACGCGATTAAGGTTTTGCGGCGCTCTTCGAAATGGAAAAGATAACAATCTACAGTTATAGAAATACTTGCGTCAAAGGTTTTCAATAAGTGAATAAGCGCTTAAGTAGCTGCAAGGTTTGCACGTCACGTGACCGGGACACGTACGGTAGTGTCACGTTTCGACACTACGTGACGCTACCTTTCAGACTTTAGAAAGTTTAGTGCAAAATTAAAATTATTTCCGCCAGTTTGTTTATAAATTTCTTGTGGTTACTCCACTATATAAAACGCTCGCTTTAATATGAGCTAGAGGAAATGCACTAAAAAAATGGGATGTCTGCCCCTCTAAGTCTTACCTCCATTCGTTCTCACTTTTGCAAAACCCTGCTTGGTATCCGAGAAGGTGGCTCCTCTGCATGACTTGTACGTTTAAAGGGACCCTGCAACACTTTTGTCAACTTTTTTCTAAATCTTAAATGCTTTCAGAACGTAGTCAACAAACACATGCAGTACTTAGAATAAAGGGGTCACAAAGTACGGCAGTCAAAAATTACTGCTCTGTGTCCATCAGATAACTTCGAAACCTGCTCAAAAGATTTTTCTCTCTTTCCCGAATCTTGGCGTTCTTTGAGCGCAAGAATTCCATCATTACAGCAATGTAGTGGCTATTGGCCTCTTCCATTCGGTTGCGGCAATAAACGCACTCGATAGTCACTTCAGAAACAAAGCCTCGAAGCAAAGCAGAAAGGGAAGGCGGATAGTTCTTCTGTGACGTGTAAATTATTCAGTGCCGCTCCGTGCTTTTGGTAACTATAGCTTTGACAATGCTTCCAGACGCGAAGGAAAGAGCGAAAGCGTTTACCGGAAGTGTTGCACAGTCCCTTTAATTTGTATCCGAACTACATGTTTAAGTTTGGTTTTTTTGCACAACACATCAGCTATGCTACAAAGCCAGACACAAAATACTGCCTCTACGTTTAGTGACTTTAAGCTGCAAGAGCGAATTGCTTGACGACATGATACGCACCATCATCAAAGTCAGACCCAATAGACGGGACTTGAATACGTATGTGGGCGAATTGAACTAAAAGTGCAAAAGAAGTTTTTGATATTTAAACACGAATCAACAACAATTACTACGAATTCCCCTCGCACTTTTGCCAGCCCAAAAGATGTCCCCGGCATACTCATGGTTGAGAACCACTGCTCTAGATAAAACCAGGATTTCTGAAAACGCAGCGTATGGAGTGTCAAGCGCCGACGCTCCAGCTCAATGCTGTTGCATCATGACCATATTGCCATTGACGGGAACGTTCGGTATTGAGGAGTATGAGTGTGTTGAATTTAATGTCCGTTCCAAGCGACCTCTGATTGGCTAAAAGCAGACGATCAGGCTCTGGCGCAGCTCAAGGAAAGGCGGGGCGTCGGTTTTTTGTGTAGTTCATTGGTCAGAGGACTCTCAAGTGCAATTGCGTCACGATTGAAATGGACGTGAAACGGTCGTTTCTTAGTCGGACGCAACTCAGAATTCCGCTCCGGAATATAGTGAATATAAGAGGCGATCCATAACTATTTCCCATGAGCCTCTGCGCTTCATCTCCCGCAAATAAGCCCCCGTTGGTCGGTTCCAGATTCGCTACACACTGCTCGTCCTGAACCTGGTGCTATGGCTGGCGGGCGTTGCGCTGGTCCTGGTCGCCGGGATTCTGCTGCTGTCGTCTCTGGAGACCCGAGAGGACGTGGAAGTGCTGACGCACAGCGACCTGAGCGGCCTGCTGATGTCGCACCTCGAGCTGACGCTGCTCTGCGCTGGACTGGTGCTGTCGGCGGTCTCCTACTGTGGCTGCGTGGGCGCTCTGCGCGAGAACTCGTTCCTGCTGCGCGCCTATTCGCTCACACTGATCGCGCTCATCCTGGCCAACACGCTCTTCGGCACCCTCGTGATCTTCATGCCAGGTGCCCCGAAGCGCCCCTTATCGCCATCGGCGTGAACCGAAAAGCCTCTCTGAATAGCGCCCTGGGGAAGACAGAGTTACTGTGAATACGGATCGGAATCTGCACGATGCAGTCCTCACTAACGACTTTATGAATACCACTCCTGACTGCAACTATGTCTACGGTTCACTAATTAATGGGACGAAAAAAAAATAGCCTTACTTTATGAAGAATACCCATATCCCACAACCACCCAACGGTGTGGCGTGCGTAGTTATTGACGTTGGTGCACTTGACAAAGTGAGCGAACCGTCAGCTGCAGCGGGGCTCATGCGGGCAGCACGTGACAGGCTTTTCGCGCTCTTAATAGACTGCCGCGAAAACTAAAACCGGAAGTAGGAAACCAGAACAGGTGAACGCAGTTATTTGCGGTGGTGCTGTGGACCACCTGACCACGTAGACCACGTCACTGGTGTCACTCATGTGGACGGCGTGCGGTACCTTCTTTTTTCCCTGTGTGCAGTTGTCTAGCCTCTTTTAGACAGTTTTTTTTCTTTTTTACGCGGCTGTCATTTTGTTTTGTAAGAAAGGCACAACAGATTTTTAATTTGAAGACCACTGCCAACGTCGGCAATGCGCACTTTGCCTCAGATGTGTTGACACGTATGAACGGTGCTGCGGTTCTGTGTAGTTGGTAAAGTATAGCGCATAGATCCGTTTGCGCGCAAAGCGTTTATTCTTTTTTTGCAATGTTGTGGTCCCCCAGATCTGAATCGACTTCAATGAACTGGCGGGAAAATAAATAAATAAAACTGCGCCAAAACTCGACACCAGAGAGCTTGCCGGGGTTCTTCAAGATACGCTTCGCGTATGAAACTTCTCTGCCAAATTTCTCGCTTGAAGGCCGTCACGCCCCTCTTTCGCAGCCAGTGTGAAGCGTGCCATCCAGAGCACCTTGTCCGCCACCCTGGTGGTGCACTACCGCGACTCCTTGGACGGCCAGAAGTTTGTGGATGCTGTGCAGAGCTACTTGGGCTGCTGCGGCATGACTAGCCGCAATTTCCGCGACTGGAACGACAACATGTGAGCTTGCCCTAAGCTAATTCTATCTGCTTTGTTGCCAACTACCAGTGGTGTCAAGTTTTTCGAACTATGCACGTTAACGTGCTATGACTAAGCCGTTTTTGGAAGCAGGTAAAGGCAACACAGGCTTGTATTATACTGTGCCAACGCTGAGGACATTCTCACAACGGCTTACAGCAGTTGAAGTCTACCTGAAGTCTAGCGAGTGTCCCGTCTGCTTCTTTCCTCGTCCCTGTCTGTTTTTTCGCTGGTAATATGCATCTAAGTCAACACGAACTAGCCCAACTTTCAGCCTTAACGGCTTACAGCAAGCGCCAAAAGGAGTCAGAACTGTGCTGGAAAATTCGGCGTTTTTTACTAATCGTAGCCTACGAGATCTGGCCAACATTCAAATTCAGAACGTTGCTAAAATGCATGGTGACCACCTCAGTTCCGACAGACTTGGTGCCACATGAAATGGTTTTTCACCCGATCGAGAACTCCTGACGGGCCGCAGACGTTCGAGTCGCGACCTCGGGTAAAAGAAAATTAATTTTCCTCTGCGTTGTCAGACCGGCGCTATGACTCAGTCTCAATCCACCTACACATAAATACGCGAAATAAAACAGAAGACAGCAGCTGCCTCGTAGTTCTACTGGCAAAAAATCAGATGTATTGTATTCCGTAGGTTCAATGGCCTCCTGATGCGATCCTAGTGTTTTCGATTAGCTAACTTTAACCTATAATTTGAAATTTTTATTATTAAGAGAAGAAATAGATGGCGCGCATCTGTAAAGGTTCTCGCCGTTGATACGCGGAAAGAGAGCGACAGAAGAGCATATAACTTAAAGCAAGTGCGGAAAGGCGTGGCGTCAGCCGAGCCGGCGGCGCAGTTGGCTTCGATGGAGCTGCGTCCGCGCTGCTGCCGACCTGGCTGCTAGGGAGACGTCAACTAAGTCGAAGCGGAGCAGGATCGACCCCTCCTTTGTACGCGCAACGCTTGTACGCGCTGTAAAACGGAGTGCGCAATGGGTGCGGGACCGAGTAGGCTGCGAAAGAGGATGAAATGGGAATGGCGGCGACGATATCCGAGTACTGGTGGACAAAAAGTTGGTGACACGGAGCCAATGCCGCTGCCAAAGCGCGCGGACGTAACCACTGAGACGGTAAGAACCTGAAGCGCGGTTGGCCCGGGGTGCGAGGGGCGTGCGAGAACGCCGTTTTGCGGGATTCTAAAGCCGGAGCAAGGCATACGCATCGGGCCGAGACTCAGGTTCATGAACGAGAGGGATACGATGGACGCGTGTTCCTAAAGTTCCACAATTGAATCTTCCATTGCTTTTCTTAAGAATAAATAGCAAACGCATCTCCTATCCCTGCCAGAAGTCGGCGTTCATGCAAAGGCAGCGAGCACATTAATTTTTGAGGGCTAAAGCTCTATTACTCTAAGTACGCAAACCAAGAAAATGCCACATTCCAACAATCTGACCTTCAAGCTCAGTCAAGGTCAAGCCAGCGCCTCGTGCGGTTGCGGAGTAAGAGCTTCTAATCGTTCGGTCGTTCCTGGGGGAGGCCGGTAGGAGGGGGGGGGGGGGGGGGAGTGTCGGTGCGAAGACGGAGATAGGGGAAGGAGTAAGGGCGCTTACAATAAGAAAATCGGCGCGTTCACTGTGTGCTCTTTGCACAAGAACCGAGTTACCGCTCGAGAAACTTTGGCTCCATTCCGCACTGCACGTTCACTGCGTGTTCATGCTCACGGCGCCGAGCATACGTGTGTGCGTTGTCCGCGGTGCAATTGTAGATAAGTTAGTAGCTGCTATATAAGCGGCTGCATGGCAGCCACTTCGCAAGAACCGAGCTCCAAGGAAAAAAATCGCTGACGGTTACGATACTCTCTAATGCGAAATTGGTGCGCAGGGCCGACTGCAGCCTTTTGGGTGACATCGTATACCTGCTGCGTCGCACGAAGTGATCGCCGTATCAGCGAACGCAAGAAGGCGCGCGATATAATAGAGCGTTTTAGCTAACCGTTTTCGACGGTCCGCTCCGGTATCGGCGGCACGCTCAACGCAACCGGAGCAATGCCGTTCGCGGCCAAGCGCACCACGCATGCGCAATGGCGCTCCCGCTTGCTATCGGAGCGGAGCGGACCGTGAAAGACGGTCAGCTAAAACTCGCTAGAGAGTTTTAGCTGACCGTTTTTGACGGTCCGCTCCCGTATCGGCGGCACGGTCAGCGCAACCGGAGCCAATGCCGTTCGCGGCCAAGCGCGCCACGCATGCGCAATGGCGCTCCCGCTTGCAATAGGAGCAGAGCGGACCGTGAAAAACGGTCAGCTAAAACTCTCCAATGTCTCGCGGCGTCTCGGCATACATACCGCCCTCCCCCACACACTTTGGCCATACTTTCCTCCTCTGCTTTCCTGCTCGTTCTATCTAGTTCGTCATTGGCGTCCCCTTCGTTCGCTCGGTTACAACGAGGGACGATGGTGACGCTAAACCACTGGAGTGGGCGCTTAAGTGCTGCGCCCTAAAGCTTGCTCGTTCTACGCAGCTATTTCAACTGCAGCAGCGACAACTTGAGCTACGAGCGCTGTTCGGTGCCCCACTCTTGCTGCAAGCGCAACGCCAGCCTCCTTCAGGAGCGCACGGCGGCCAGCCTGCACTGCGGCCGGGGCGTGCTGAACATGAGCGACTACGAGGCCTGGTTCCACATCAACTGGAACAACTGCGCCGACACGGCGCTGCGCCTGCTCGACAAGCACGTGCTCGCGCTCAGCGGCGGCTGCCTCGCGCTCTGCATCTTCTTCGCCTTCCTCGACGCGCTGTCCCACACCGTGGTCGCCGAGATCAGGGCCATCCGCAGCTACTACCTGCAGCAGCAGGAATGTTTGGACCCTTAAACATTTCCCCTGAGAGAGGCAGCTGTGATATGACTGTTGTTTTATACATAGCATGAACGAAAAGTTTTACGGAAATTATACTCGTATGTATTAAAGGAGTAATGCATGAAGCCTACAATTTATTACATCAGGAAGGAGTCTACATTACCTCACTCACGAATAACAGCATCAGTTTTGAAAAATAAATAGCGGGCAGTCACGAAGGCTTGTAATATCAGCTCGTGTTGCCTCCATTTACTGTGTAAGCGGCCTGCAGGGCGCTGACATAGTAAATGGAGGCGTAATCGCTCCTTCCTACTTCCCCTCCCTTTAAATTAATGTACCAACTCTTATCCACAGCAGCGAAACAAAATGGAATAAACTTGTTTTCAGTCCTTCACTCAACATTCTCGGCTGCTTCGTTCATTGTTAAAAGATGTACGAGTGACATGGACTTCTTGTCATACTGCCCTATACTGCGCAGCCCCTATTTCGGAAGCGACATTTAGACACTTCCTAGGGACGTATCCAGGGCTCCACCAATGAACCTGGAACATGGGTCCCCACACGATATCGCCCGGGCCGCAGTCCCGATATTCATCGGTGGACGCACGGAAACTGCTGGACTTTCTTTCCTAAACTGGAATCTATAGGTTTCTGTTGTTCACGAAGCCACCCGTGTCATGTCTCTTTCTTTATTCCCTTTCTTCCTGTTATCTGTATCGACTGTTTGGTACATAGTGTCTTCATGTTACTTATCCCCTGTGGCTAATTGACGGAAGAAAAAAAAAAGATGCACTCCAGTGCTTCGTCCGCCACATTTCCTTTACACGGATTGGAAAAAAAAGTGATCCCATTGAATGGTTACATCGCGTATACAGCCTCGGATCACCTTCGCCTACAGTGTGGCTTGCACGTATAGTCCCTTGCGCCAACGGACGGGTAAATACGCGTGTGGATGGGAATCGATCATGGGTCTCCGGAATGCGCGACTAGCCGCAGCTCGATGGCTCTAGCTGCGATTTCGTTGTGCTTTTCAACTTGGGTGCGTGTGTTAGAGACGTGTGCTGAATGAAGCCTGCATGAGTAATTTGAGCTTGATGATTACAGAAGCAGCAATTAGGAGAATAAATAAAGTACGTTCCCCCTAAATGCCCTCTTTGCATGACCATGCGAACGCGGGTACGTGCAGGCGTGGGATAATAGCGCCACCACGCGGCATCTACTGACACCTGCGATAGTACGGCTCTCTTCCGACAGATTGCCGACCAGCAGTGCAAACGCGGGAATGTTTCGGCCCGACGTTAGGCTTAACGCCACACTTTGAACACCAAAGTCGTGAACCGGTATAAGCTCCCAAGCAGTCACTTCCGTCTTAACAGAGACGACTATAATAGTTTTTTTTTCATGTTCTTCCGGTATAAGCAGCTTGGCGTACAATGAGTTTGACTTGCTGGCCACGTCGTAAGTCTCAGCGTTACGGCGACGTAACGTTAGGCCTAGATATAGGCCTAACAAGAGGGATTGACCAAGGCTTACAATCACAGTAACGGAGACAGAAGAAATATACTAGAATGAAAAATGATGAAGGTGATAATGAGAACAAGTTCGGCAATCGTACACTAATGCGTTTGCGTTCACTGCATAAAAAAACGTGTTTAGGACTCACCGTAATTTTTACCCCACGCCTCGGTCTTCGTGCCTCTAACGTATACGCGGTGACAGGAGCAAACGACTAGCCTGGAAACCCTTATTATGCTACCTGCGGCACCGACACTTACAGAGCCGAGGTCCCCGCTATGCATATACGCACATATTGTGGTGTCTTTCAGTGTACATATAGCCTCCTACACCTTTTTATACACACATTCTATACCTTAAACAATTGTCTTTCAAGGAGGCGTTCATCCCGCAGTGGACACCAAGTACGCAGATTATTATGATGATGATGGATGGTGGTGGTGGTGGTGGTGGTTTTGGGACTGGGCTTGTTGAGCACCCGGAGCGAGTTATTGCGAAAATGGTTTTGTGGCTGGGCTTGCCGGCCGTCCAGAAGCTAGTTATTGCGCGAAACAAATTTGTGCACGCTATGGTGGAATTCATTCTTCACTCTCCATTACTGCCAGCGTCAAATCCGGATACAGAATCAAGGTGGGGGTACGGTTGAGAATGGCGCCGTGCGCGAGCGTTCCTCGATCGTTACAGCGCACCACTCCTGCGCAGACGAGATGCGATCGCTTCCGACCAAGAAGCAGACAGAAAAGCGCGAGACTCTCGGAGTCGGGCAGCGTGGCAGGGCTGCCAAAGAAAAGGCTGCGTGTCGTCTTGCGCAGCGAAGAACAATGCCGGCAAGCGCACGTGCGTGACGCCGCATCGTGTCCCAGTAGTTGGCCAACTTCTCTCCCGCGATTGTGTACCGGCCGGACGCTGCTGCGTAGCTAACCTGGGAAGACAAGCACGGGTTGAGAAGGCGGGCGGGGGTTAAGAATGAAGTGCGGCATGCGGTCGGTATTTGTTTGCTGGCAACTGTGTTGCGCCATGTTGACCTTGATGGGAAACAATGTTCGAGGCGGCCTTCCCTTCTTCTGCCTTCCGTGAGAGCGTTAAGAGTGGAAGAAGTTATTCACTGTTCCAAAGGCTTATGCGTGGTCCACGGTGAGAAACTCTTCGCGGAGGTATCTTTACAACGACGTTGTGTCAGGATCAAATATGTCGGTTTTCGTGCCAGTCTCATAAGACGTCAACAAGAACGGTCATCGTCGCTGTCGACGTCATCTTTTTTAACTCAAGGTATGGGCCTTGAACAAGAAAATAAAAATCCGAGGACGCCAAGGCAGTTTTTATGAGTCGTAAATGCCAAAGTATTAATGTTTGGATGTGTAGGCGAGCCTCTTTTTGAACCTCACGCCATTGGCTGTGGTGTATGATTAGAGCTACGAAAAGAATAAGCCGTCCTTGCCTCTCTTGTGGAGACCTATCACGATTAATTTAATTGCCAGTAATAAATAGCCAGTAATACTTGTCGGGGTGCGTTATACGCCACCGGTAAAAAACGAAAAGAAACAGAGCCTGCATCCACACAATATCATAGGCATTTTTCTGCTTTAGTAGAGTCGCTGGTCTAGTTGTTTTGTTCAGTGTAGTACTTACTAAAATACGAGCGGCACACACAGCTCTGAGGAACCATTTTTGTCAAGAAACCAACGTCCTTCTTATTTTGTTTGTTACATTGTAATGCACCAGTGTGGTATATAGGTTGTATACACTGGAATGGCCCGCATGCCGACAACCATAAGTGTCGCCTTAGCAATGGGACGCGCGGGCTCCGCAATGGCGGCGCAGGCATGAGGCCGTCCCACTGAGCGCAACAGCATTACCTCGACGTTAACTACTGTTCCGCGCAGCGCCGTACAGCCTACCTGTCGCGAGGCAGGAGTGAAGTCATCGGCACAGATAAGCTGATTGTCAGCTTCCGTCTTTTGGTATGGGCAGAGGTATCGGCCACAGATTGCTCCCTCTCTCGGTGAGCGACCCCCCTTCAGCCACTTGCCAATAGATGTCGCTAGTCTACTAGCTAAAAATGCAGTCACTGCCACGCTACCGCATCTCAATCGCCGTGCGCGTGAACCTCACAATTTCGTCGGAAGCCTTATTCCTTATGCAATTGCGGCTCCATTCTGCGGTGGTGACGCGGAGTTCTCTAGGGCAAGTAGAGCATCACCACACAATGTCACTGCTATTATTCATGTCTGTTGACGCCACGGCCGAGATTGATTGATTGATTGATTGATTGATTGATTGATTGATTGATTGATTGATTGATTGATTGATTGATTGATTGATTGAACTGATTGTAGGTTTAAACGCGACCGACGGAACGCAGGCGATGAGGCGCACCGTAGTGGAGGGTTCCGTATTAATTTTGACCACCTGGGGATCTTTAACGTGCGCTGAAATCTCGCCAACAAACGGGCGTTTTTGGTTTTCGCCTCCATCAGAAAAGCAGCCGCCGTGGCCGGATCGAACCCGTGACCTCGTGCTCAGCAGCGCAACGCCTTAGCCACTGAGTCACCGCGGCTTGTACGAGCGAGAATCGAGTGGCAACGGCGGAGACGACGGACGCCAGGGCCTGTTTTTCTTTTTTTGCTGTGCCATGCGGACGCATGCGCAGACACAGCGGGCACTGTCATGGCGATGTTCAGGGTTTCCAAGAGAAGAATTCGGCCACTGAACGTTTAGTGAATACCATCTATAAATAGCGCGGGATAAAATAACCCTGAAACGAGGGGTGGAATGCAGCATTCAAAAATTTCCGATTGGTGTTCTCACTCCGACCCCCCATTCATGCTCATGCCATTGCAGATTAGTGCTAATGTGGACGCCAAGGTACTTATAAGAAGGGAAAGAAGATAAATGTACATTGTTAAGTTCGTACGGAAATACGTCAGACGGGTTATGCTGCTTTACGCCAAAAGAAATTCTCCTTATTTTACATTTGTTAACGTTAAGTTGCATCAGCCAATTATTGCACCATGAAGATACGTAATAATGTCTAAGGGGATCAAGGCGGAATTTTCCGGGTTAGTTATTTCACGATAAATCACGCAATCATCAGCAAAAAGTCTAATTGTAGAATAAATGTTGTTAGGAAGGTCATTAATATAAATTAGGAAGAGTAAGGGACCTAACACAGAGCCTTGCGGTACTCCAGATGTTACGTGTTGCAACGGCGAGTTGCAATTGTTAGCACTTACATATTGTGTTCGGTTAGACAAAAACACTCTATCCCCTTGAGTAAGCTGCTGTCTATGTTAAGAGCACTTAGTTTTAACAATCGAAGTTGGTGGGAAACTGAATCGAACGCTTTTTGAAAATCTAGAAAAATGAAATCGACAATGGTACCCCGGTCTGTTATGGAAAATAAATCATTAGTGAAAACTAAAAGTTACGTTTCACATCAAAAATACTTTTTAAAACCATGCTGGTGGTTATCATAAAATTTGTTGTCTTCGATGAAAGTTATTGAATTGGAATGGATTACGGGCTCAAGCAGTTTCCAGGGGATGCATGCGAGTGTAATGGGCCCATAGTTGAAAGGGTTGGAGGCATCACCTTGCTTCAGAACTGGCTCCACCCTTCCCGCCTTCCAGTCGCTCGCCAACACAGAAAACTGCAAAGATTGCGAAAATAGCTTGGAGAATATTAGCGACGAGTACGTTTCGGTCAGCTTCAAGAACAGCTCAGTGATCCCATCAGCACCGGGGAGGATACCTTTACGTTTTGAATTAATTTACTAATGCCAACCAAATCAACAAAAAGTGGGTCCATAGGCGGAAATTACACATTATCAACCTTGGGTAACGAAGTATAAACACGATTACAAAAAGAAACAACAAAACCATTTTGCAAGGCAACGCAACACTCATTCGGTGGTATCGCACTACCGTCATGATCACACAACTGGATCGTTTCCTTTTTAGAACCATTCACTGTTGACCAGAATTTGCGAGGGTTAGTATGCAGCAAAGAGGGTATTTTATTAATGCACTACTTGAGTAAAAGTGTCAAAAATACATCTGTGGCGAGTGAGTGAAGAGGCAAAAAATCTGCAAAAATTCAGAGAATTGTCTACTAATGCGTAGCATTCTTATGCCGCTTGTATAGAGCGTGAGTTGTTCACAACCAAATTTCTTGGTTTTTCTAAATTCTGTCCTACCAATTATCTCCATTTATGCTATTATAACTACTACAAGTGGAAGTTCCGCGAAATCTGCATTTTTGTGGAAATGCAGGGCGTTTCACGGTTCGCCATTTTTGTATTTTTAAATATTTTTCTTATTTTTTGGTTTTTCAAAATTTCGTTCGACCAATTATCTCCAAACGTTGTTGGGGGGCTAGTTCGTTCATGATTCTTCAATATGTTCAGCGCAACAACCAAAGACGATACACAAGAAAGGAGACAGGACAAGCGCTTGTCCTGTCTCCTTTCTTGGGTATCGTCTTTGGTTTTTGCACTGCAGATATTTAATAATTATCTCCGTTTACGCTATTATTGTAACTGTTACAGGTAGAACTTCCGCGAAATCTGCATTTTTGTGGGAATGCAGGGCGTTACACGGTACTGGCTGTGGTTGTACTCGGCAAAGAATTCTACGTAATAAAAAGAAAGCTACCACCTTAAGCCTGCTTTCGCCACACTACACGCCCGCTGTGCGGGAAAGCACACCACAGCAGCCGTCGCATACGCTATAATCCCGCGCTCGTGGCGGCATCTGTCGTCTAGCAGAAGAACGCGGGTCTGCAGCAGAAGAGCGCTGGTTTTGAAATGGGCATTTTGCAGGTGCTGCTAGTGTTCGGCGAGGATACATCTCAGCATGAACTTTGTTATCGCGCATGCGCGTAATATAATTTAGCCCATGCGGGAGTAGCGAAGTTCTGTTACAATGTAAAGACAAGTATACAAAAATGTATAAGTGGTTTCTCCAGCAAAACCTTGTCCGTCGTCATTAGTTCAATATCAGACTATCTAGTTCCAGAAAGCAACAATGGAGGCATTCATGAGTGATAGGCCCGGCCGATTGATCGATTAACCTTTGGATTAATCAACTTATACTTTAATCGCGATAAATTTTTAAATCGGGTAAACAGCTCAAATAACGCCCACGCAAATAGAATTGGGAAGTTTTCTGAAATACATGCGTCTAAATAATTGACTGAAACCGGTCAAATGATCCGTGTTAACGGAAGAACGACTGAGGCGAGACCTGGGCCATGGCTGCCCTTAGCGGGGACGATAACTTTACTCGCACGGTCTATCTCCATGATGATGATGATGATGTTGAATGGCGCGTACCCAGCGGGAGATATAACATCCTCCCGCGCCCGAGATAATCGATGGGTGCTCAATAAATCCGCAGTCCTCACATTTTGTGTTTTCCGTCTATAAGGTACCTTTGTGACGCGGTCCGGGAATGCTATCGTCTCTTTCGTTTCCACCGGTGTTTGCGGCGTCGTGCACACCTCACGACCGCCAAAGGCTGCCAATGTAATGCGGACGACAACCAGACTGTGGGTCCAGCTGCCTCAGAAGGTTGCAGTCCTTTAGCCTTGCAGTTATTGTGGCGAAGTCGATGTCTTGCAAGTCCTAATATTTGGTTCTCAAGCCGGCTTTGTGCTTGCCTTCCGTTTGTTTTTCCGGTTCTGACGAGATCGTTTTCCTGCTTCTTGTCAGGTCAATGTACGGTTCGGATGGTTCTCCACCAGGCCTTGCTGCCTCCTCGCATGGGGCAGACGTGACGCGCCAGGGTTTTTCGGCTTTCCCAACTTCGCTGAGACGGAACACCTCAGATTCGTGCCTGGGTACTAGGTGTAGCAATCCTCCGTTGGTCAGAGTTCGTCGGCTTTTCATTACTTCCAGCAGGTGTTTGCTCTTCACTCTGTCTGAAAGGAAGATGCACTCGATCTCGCACGGTGGTGGTTCTGCCTTGTCTTTCTCGTCCTTAAAACCTCTAGGGTTTTCGTTGTCTGTTCGGACAGCAGCCTCTGAGTCGTCCTTGTGTGCGGCAGGCGTAGCCTCAGGTTCTGCACCCCCTTCTTCCGTTGGGGTGTTCGATGCTCCCTCGTAGCAGGCTTCCACTTGCAGGTCCTTTCGTTCAGCCTCGTCTTCGGCCTTGGATGTTGAAGCCTGAGCTGCAGCGACAATTTGTTTCTTTGAGGAAAATTCGGAGTCGTTTGCGGGCAAATTTGATTCAATCGTCTTCTCTTTGTCTCGGGTGAGAAAGAAGCGCTTCCTAGCGTAGCGCGTCGCGTTAAATGAAACGGGTTCCTGCATCACCACCCTGAAGCAGTTGTACGCCGACGGACCTGCTGGCCTCACGCTATCCCGAGTTGATGTTTCGTACGTTGATGTTCCGAGTTGATGATACGTCGTCATGTGCACAACGCGGTGCGCACTCTCCCTTCGTTTTCTCGGCGTGATAGACGTGGACGACCGCGTATGTGTCAGCTCCATCTCGGACAAGTCTCTGTGCTCGCGCGTAGTCCTCTCGAAAATGTTTCCAAGCCTCTGCTGTTCACGTGGCTCAACCTTAACTGTGGGCACCTGGAACGTCGACAAGGTAAGCTTTGAAGTCGATGTAAGTGAGCGCATTTCAGGGGGTTCGCTTCGATGCGTTGCCGGACGAACGCCGTTGAACACTGAAGTCAATGGGCAAGGACAAATTGGCGTGCCTGATGTGCCGTTGGTAGTGGCTGTCATGCCGGGTGACCTTGCGACCTTCAAAGCATCGCGGAGCCACATGAGGGTACGGCATATCTCTCCTCGGCATGTCAACGCGTCGAAGTAGTCCTGGTCCAGTTTGTCATGTTCACGCAGTTCTACGATTCCCCTTTCGATCTCATACAGTGCGGCATTTTTACTTGCAAGGAGGTCAATGGCCGCTTGCAAATCATGCGAAGATGGAGAGGGGGCCTCCAGAAGCTCATTCGCTGCCTTGAGCAGTCTCGCAGTGGCGACGCGAAAGATGCGTTGCTGCCGGCGCAGCTTATCCATTCGACACTTACTGTCGGTCGTCACTGGAAGGTCTGGGCCAGCCATGCCGACCTCCGGCTGAGGGCGGGGCTGATCAGCGGAAACAGCAGTCAACGGAACGGGGTTCTGGGTACCTCAAGCCAGAGGGGACGTCGGTGGTCTCCTTCGTCGTGTGCGGTCATCCTCCCGGGTTTCGGCATCAAAATGTTAACGAAAGAACGACTGAGGCGAGACTTGGGCCATGGCTGCCCTTAGCGGGGACGATAACTTTACTCGCATGGTCTATCTCCATGATGACGATGATGATGAATGGTGCGTACCCAGCGGGAGATTTAACAATCCGACTTGCGTCCCAACAGCGTGCCCTGAGAATTCCGACTTAAACCACACTCTTGGATTGATAGCAGAGATAAACGGGAAAGTGGCGTATTTGTTTAGTTTTCTTGTAAGCATAGAATCGTCTGCAATGGCTAAAAAAAAAACAAATGAGCAAGCGTGACTTCAAGGATGTCTTGAGTGTTTGACATTTTAAGCCTGCTCCATAGCTCTGGCCCATTAATCTGTTCCATTGGGCCATGCTGTCTCATCCGAGCAGTAGAGCCACTTAAAAAAAGATACGGATATGTGTACCAGCCGTGTCAACGCCAAGCGATCGTCTGCTTAGCGCAGCTGTAGCATGTCAGTGAACAAGCATACCTGCACGCTATTGACAGAGGGTGGAGAACCTTGCTTGAATTCGCAACATGACTGATTCATTATGACTGTTCTACCTGATTCATCAAGTTCATCGCGTCGTTAACCTGGTAATAAATGAACCTGTGAAATTTTTCGAACTTTTTTGTAAAACATTTTATATCTATATCCACAACAAGCTCATTGATCAAACGTAATCAATCACAGCCTGCCAATTAATCTTGTTAAAATCTTTAAACGATGCCTTGCCCCATAACACGGTGATCTCATATCGAGGTGCAAAAGCAAGTTAAGAAATTCTGGTACCATTGCCATACCTTGAAAATAAAATAGCCGTTGTATTGTTGATATGAAATTTTTCTGTAAGATTCGGTAGCATGGTGGTGGTGGTAACATACATGTTTATTTGCAGAGAGGGGTACAAAAACGCGAAGCGACGCCATGGCGGCGTTTGGTGTCTAGGGGAAAGGGGAGACGTTATGGGGATTGGGAAAATATAAAAAAAAAGTGACTATAGACCTAATGTGGTAGGGAGTTGAAGGAAGTGTTGGGGCTGATGTCACGCCGAATTTCCGAAGAACGGTGAGCTCTAACAGTTCACAGTTTGCATTCGGTGGACTTGGATAAAGCCACTTGATTGAAATTGGTAGGCTGAGAATTCCTGCGTTTTCGAAGGCTTGCTGACGGTACTCGGCAAAGCGAGGGAAGTTCTACAGTTTGTGTTCAGCGCCATTATTGCAGAGTTTTAGCTTACCGTGTGTACAGCACCCGCCGCGGTGGCTCAGTGGCTCAGGCGTTGCTCTACTGAGCACGAGGTCGCGGGTTCGATTCCCGGCCGCGGCGGCCGCTTTTCTGATGGAGGCGAAAAGCATAAACGCTCGTGTGTACGAGATTTCGGCGCACGTTAAAGATCCCCAGGCGGTCAAAATTAATCCGGAGCCCTCCACTACGGCGCGCCTCATCGCCCGCGTTGCATCGGCGCGTTAAACCCCCATCATCAATCAATCAAATCAATCAATCAAATCAATCAATCAAATCAATCAATCAATCAATCAATCAACAATCTCAATCAATCAACAATCGTGTGTACACTGTGTTCCGTGCGTACCTGTGCTCCGAGAGCCGACTGCGCATGCACGCGCGGGCACGGTGAGGGCCGACCGCCCGTAATGCGGAACTAATGGCGAATTCCATTGGGAGAGCAGGAGCAAGTGGAGCGAGCAGCCAGAGCAGCACACGGGAGTAACGGGGACGTGTGCTTTCGTTCCGCGAATGAAACATTCGCGCTGCTCCGGGAGCAGTGAAAAGAGTGGGTGTGTCGATGATGTCAAGAGTCATGTGACCAACTTCCCAGCTCTCGCTTCCCGGAGCATTTCGCGCGCTCGTGTTTTCCGCACGCTGTTCCTCGCCAGTTTTGCCAGATACGTGCCGGTGGTTTTGTGTCTGCCTTCCGCATGGCGACGAAGAAGAAGCCGAGCGATGTTCATGTCCATGATAGGTCACCATCGTATCTCCCAAAAATTAGCTGCGAACGATAACAGCATCCGCCGTCTTTTCCAGATACGACTCTACCTTCGGTCGCTGCTCCGGCGGGGTGAACAGGTGCTCGAACATAAACTCATGCAATGTCAAATCGTCGTCGTCGTCGCTGCTGCTGCTGCTCCGATGATGAGTTTGCGCTTGAATCTGTGGTGCTTTCATCATCTAAAAGTAGCAGCATCCGTCCAGACGGCCGCGCTTAGCTGCTGCCGTACGCACTGAGCGACTATTCGGCTGCTGGATTCAGCATTTTCCTCCGCCACCCGTGGATAAAACCAGAAATGACGTAAAAGAGGTCATGTGACTTCCTCGGCGTTCCCTGTTACTCCGCCGCTGGCGACGGAGCACCGAGAACTGCTCTCGGCTGCTCTTGGCGCCAAAAAAGTGCTCCTCCTCGACCAATGAAACACAACGCCCCTGCTCCTGCCCGACCACTGGAAGACGCCAGAACTCGCGAGAGCACTTTGGGTGCAGTTGAAGTGCCCTGGTCCTGCCCAAGCGAAGCGCATAAGCGCCCTACCGGAACGAATGCGCTGGCATGCCCAGTCGGGCTCCGGTACACACGGTACATACGGAACATGCGGTACACACGGAAATCTAAAGCTGAAGCACTGTGAGCACTCCGGATCATCTACAGCAGGGGTCTCAAACACGGGGCCCGCGGACCTTCGATTGCGGCCCGGCCCGCCCATGAGTGTCTTCGTTTTTTTTTTTTTTTTCTTTTTTGAGAAAATGTGTGAGTGCGAGCCTTGAACGCGTAGCCAAAGACGCAAATATGACCCTGCATATTTACAAGATGTGGGAAAGGACTTGTTCCTTTTAAATGGCAGCGTTAGCTGACACTACCCCCTATCCCTCCCCCCCCCCCCCATCATTTCAACCACGACCGGTCGTATTTCAACCTCCTGCACGGTACAGCCTCTGGACGGACTGAATTTCGTGACTGCGGTCCGTTCGCTTATGTGAGTTTCAGGCCCCTGATCTACGGCACCTCATCGTTGTGTTGCAAAAGTGTGGTCTTCTGGCTGGCCCAGTCCGAATGCTACGGACGATAGTGTGCCAACGTCTGGGTCACTGGTGATGAATATCGGCCACATCATAACTAGAAGAGGACATCGTAACCGGCACTTCCCTTTCATTTTGAGGTTGGTGAAAAATTCTGAGTTCAAGACAGAATGTAGCATGGTAATGGTATGCTATTCCAAAGATCATCGGTAGAGTTCAAAGCGAGCCAGAAGATGTCGCTATTGATGTATGCAAGATAGGGTGCCTCGATGCCAGCGCCGCCGTACAGGGTGGAGACACCCTTTGAAAGGTCCCGTGCCGCCGCTATTGGTCAAAGTGCTCAACGGGTTGTTCTTTTCGTTTCCCACAAGACCCAGCAACGCGAAACAGATGAGATGATTCAAACTTCGCGAGTGAACAGCGTTGCGGTGATAATCTTAGCGCGGTTTTGTTACAATGACTTGCTGCGGCAGTGAGCGATTGACCCAGAATGGCGCTGCCAACGTATACGTGTCTCCAACCTGTACGGAGGACGCGTTTGAATCGAGGCACCCTAATGCAAGAAGTTCTGGGAGAAAAGGAAGGTTGACAAAGGAGAAGAAGTTAATCTGCGCGCGAGGAGGTGAACCGGAAGAAGAAGAGGTGATCTGCACGGTTCATTGAGGCTCGTCGCCTGCCGAACAGCTGAGAGCCCGCAGACACCGCAATAGGTAGGATTGCCCGAGTACCGTCCGGCTCGTCTGATGCCTCCAGGATCACGCGGACACGGAAATGAAGTTTCTAGCCCACCGCAGAGTCCACCAACAACGACCGGAGAGGAGACGCTCCTCCTCGACGTCAACCCCGTGGTGAGCAAAATTTGAAGCCAGTTGGATGTCTCGTGCAAGTATAATACCTGTGCTAGACGTTTGTTTCAAAGGCCTTCGGGAGACCATTGAACCGATTGTCTATCAAGTTCCCCGTTGTAGATACTTAGGGAGCAGTGGTGGGCGAGAGTCCCATTGTCAATTTGAAAGTTACTGTGTAGCACAGGCATAAGTGTCAAGTCTCGATGCCGTTTATTGAGGAAGCGAGGCAGAGTCCAACCGCTGGCTGCGGCTAAAACTTGTCGTCGGAACAAGCAGCCCGCTCTCCCGCCAGGGACGTGAGCGCGTGAACCCCGGGCTACATGAGCGCGTGAACGCCGAGCCCGGCACATAGCGGTATGTAGCACTACTCCCCATAAGACCCATAATATCGCCTGTGCCTGCTCTCAATTAGTTCGTCAGAAAACTGCACTGCAGCACTTTTGTGCGTTAAAACACCTCCAAGTACTATAGCGTGGAGGGATACTTTACGTTGGGACGTACTGTGTGGGTCGACATTGAAGAGTTTTAGCATACCGTGTGTTCCGTACGTTCCGTATGTATGCGCGCACCCGGATCCGACTGCGCCTGCGCGCGCAGGCATGGCGAGGAGGACCGCATTCTCCCGAAACGAATGGCGCACATGCCCAGTTGGGTCCCGGAACATACGGTACATACAAAACGTATGGAACACACAGTATGCTAAAACTCGCTATTACACGCAGCCGTCCCTTGTAACCCTTTTAGTGCAGAAAACATCATCCTTTCGGGGGTCGGGCGGATAGCCTGAGCGTTATTAACGAAAAGGTACTTGTTTAAAAACAAGGCGGGGGAAGCAAAGATTTTTTTTTTTTCAGACACCTCATCTCCTTTGGGTGCCAGCCGGGCGGAATTGACACGAATCGCTCAGCAAGTAGCCTAACAGCAGTTCACGTCAATACACAGGACGCTTCTTTACCGACATGTTCAGCGAGCTAAAACCGGCCGGCCACTCAGACGAATGGCGTAACATCCAGCGCGGGTTTCGTGTGAGTTCGGACAGACAGCACTGCAGTACTTTTTTGCAGATGAACTTGCGACTGGGGCTCATCCGCATTGTTTTACCGGTTCCAGCTCGACAGGTCACACAAAAATGACGATCACCAGGCCAAACGCCGAGCATAGTAATTACACCTTCGGTGTAACAAAGTATTAAAGACAGAAAACTTCGTTATAAGCAGTCTTCATATCTGCACTGAAGTGTGGACTATACTGAAACACTTCGAATCGAGAAGGGATTTAGAATAAGTGGATTTCATTATAACGAAAGCCTACTGAAAAAAAAAAAATAGCAGGGGCTTAGCTCGGCTATGCCAGGATATACGTAGCGTGAGTTAAGGTTCAGCAATCCAATCCAATTCCAATCCAATCAAATCCAATCTAATCCAGTCCAATCTAATTCCAATCCAACACTCCTCGCGCTTGCACAGAACGGCTCATCGGGGTCCACGCGAAACTGCCCAACCTCGGGCAGTGTAAGCTTACGCTACAAAATGCACAGTGCATACTGACAAGGCCAAAGAAAAGGGACACCACAGAGAGGAAATTCTCTAGTTAGAAGTTAGCGCTCCGTGGTGACCTTTCTCCTTTTCCTATTTTTATGCGCTGTTAATTGTGCAAGATTGCCGCACCAACTTGCCCAGGAATCCGTGCTCGTGAGGGTTGGCCGTGTTTCGTCGCCGGTGCTTGCCTCCTAACCTCCACGACCAACGCTCCGGCTGCAGGTTCGCTTTCCGTTGCTGGCGCTCAACCTGGCGCTGTGGGTCACGGGCGGCCTCCTCATGCTGGCGGCGCTGTGGACCCTGGTCGACTCGTGGGACTGGCAGGAGGAGTCTCGCATCCTGCGCCGCTTCGACATGCCGGGCCTGCTGCTCTCGCACCTGCAGCTGGTGCTCTTCGCGGGGGGCCTGGCGCTGCTGCTCATCTCCTCGTGCGGCTGCGTGGGCGCGCTGCGCGAGAACACCTTCCTGCTCAGGACCTACTCGTTCGCCATCACCATGCTCATCTTCGTCAACTTCACGCTCGGACTCATCGTCTTCTTCGTGCCCGGTGAGCAAGCCCGCAAGAGGCGCCACTTCGGTTCAGGGGTTGCGTCGACTAGAGGGTCGCTGTCGACGGTCATCGAAACCATTCACGGACATACCCTTATTACCCGCCGCGGTTTCGCAGTGGCTAAGGCGTTGTGCTGCTGAGCAAGAAGGACGCCGGTTCGATCCCGGCCGCGGTAGCCGCTTTTCTGACGGAGGCGAAAAGCGAAAACGCCTGGGCGTTAAGATTTCGCCGCGCGTTAAAGATCCCCAGGTGGTCAAAATTAATCCGGAGCCCTCCACTACGGCGCGCCTCATTGCCCAGGCGTAGCTTGCACCGTTAAAGCCCACAATCAATCAATCAATCAATCAATCAATCAATCAATCAATCAATCAATCAATCAATCAATCAATCAATCAATCAATGAATGAATGAATGAATGAATGAATGAATGAATGAATGAATGAATACCCTCATTGCTTTGATAACGTTCTCCCTACAAACGGTGATTAAATAGGTCCCAAAGCATTTTAGATGCAGCTTGTATAGTGGAGTGACGACACAGCACTATAGAATGGCTCTAATCTATGCCATTCGGTACACTTTGTGGAAAGCAGCTGGAAATTGGGGGAAAACGGAGGGCAAGGAAAAACAGGACACGCCGCTGAACAGGACACAAGAAAAAAAGGACTGCTGCGTGTCCTGTTGTTCTTGTCCTCCGATATTGTCATTGTTTGAGCTGCTTTCCATTAAGGCACCAAACTAATCGAGTATACGTTACGCCTGCAGGACCATGCACGGCACAAGTCCGGAGCATATGTGCATTGTGCGTGGCCGTTGTGTTTATGTGCATTAATGCACTGCTAACCTGTGATAATTCCGGTTCTTGCTAACTTTAAAAAATATAAGCCTGCATTTCTTCACATCTAAACACGTGCCCACGAGAGCCGCTTTCAAAGGCATCACGCAGCCGTTCGGTTGTGCACGCAGGCAGTGTCAAGTCCGCCATCAGAAACACGCTGTCCGATAAACTGGTGGTCAACTACCGCGAGTCGCAGGACATACAGCAGCTCGTGGACTCTCTGCAGCGCTACCTCAGGTGCTGCGGCATGACGGAGGCCAATTACCGCGACTGGGACAAAAACATGTGAGCACACGCTCAGCACCTAACACAGTAAAAGCTCGTTAGTTCGAACTCGAAGGGAACGATAAAATGACTCGAATTAAGCGGAGTTCGAATGGATGTACATCGTGCCACACCACGCGAGCAGAACACAAACAAGCCGCCTTTTTACTCGTAATCGCGAATTACGCGCTGATACGCGCTGTTTGCGCACGCTACGTGATTGCAAAGGCCAGAACAGTGGTCGCGGCACAACGAAAACCTGCGACGGCATTTGCCGGAGGGCCGGCGGCGCGGCGCCCGCAGCGCAAGCGAAATAAGCTGTCGCAGCAGCGTAGGGCGCGGACGCCACGCTGTTGTCTTTCTATTTCGTTCTTTTGCATGTCAAGTAAATTTGATTTGGTTTGGGTTTGCAACAAATAGTAATCACTCTGGCCCGACTTCTTGGGCGAGTAGCGGTGGAAACCGGGGGATCCCAGTTCGAATTAACAGTTCTGGATACCGATGCGTTCGAATTATCGGGAGTATTCCCCCATTGAAATGTATAGGGCTGTGCCGGAACCAGGACGTCAGTTCAAATTAACCGTAAATTCGAATTAACTGAGTTCAAATTAACGAGCTTTTACTGTAATTAGCGTAACGGCGCCGCGACAGCGTCGAACAGTGCACGGCGGAAGAGGGCGGCCAGAAATGGCTAGCTGTAATAAAGGCACCGACGACTGAAAGAATAACCACACGCAGGAAGCGGCAGTCACCATAACAGCGAACTCGTCAATTAAACGCAGCGGTTTTCGCTCAACGTCACAATGGCGCTCGCAAATTCATGTTTAGAGGATTACAGAGTGAGTTTTCTTGCAAAGCAGGTTTCTTGGCAGGCTTTTTGCGGGCGCCCTGAAATAGGTTCGTAGGCAGAAGAATCACATGGGGAGCGATTATATGGGTTGGGATACTACCAAGGCATTCTGTTAAATGCTAAAGCATTTTTGCCTGGACTCAAGGAGGAAGCCCATCTGTCAGTGCGTAACGCTTGGTGTGTCACCTTTTGCCCGCACACGGAAATTCTGTTAACAAACGTCGCTGGGACATTCATTCTTTGATATCAGTCTCCTTAAACGTCCCTACAAAAAGTGCCTCCCCGCAGAGCACTTGTGGACAGTAATGAAGACGACTGTAAAGGGGCCAGGTGTATAGGCACCGTGGGAATACGCGGTGTGTTATGGAAGTGCTAAGTAAAACGCACACGCTCACATACGCACACAAAATCGGTATTAGTACATTTATGAATGGCGAACGTTTACAGCATAACTTAAGTGTGGCCCGTTGTCAAGTTTCCTACGTGGCGTTTACACTGTGAATTTCAGTCCTACTGAATTTTATTTTAAGGTACGGTGACAATTTTTCAGAAGAAAAAAAGCTAGTTCATTTCTGCTTTCCTTGACGCTACTGGGTGTTTTTTTTTCAGACTATAGGCAGCGGCAACATTGTGCTACTACAGTGGCTAGAGTAGGAAAGTGTGATGACCGTGCCCCTCCCGCGTGCCACTTTTGGAGGAAATTCCAGGTGGCGCTGTCACACGCTTACACGTTCGTTGCGACGGCGGCGGAATATGGAGTACGAATGTATTCGCCCGCAGCACCACATCGAGAAATAATCTTTGAGAGCTTTTCAACGTGCCCGCGCAAATTGAGATGCAATGAATGTCGTTTTTTGAGAACTACTACAATCGAAGTTTACAACCGACTGGACGCGCTTTGACAGCCGAATATAGCCGGCTGGCTCGGACACTTTAACGCAAATCAGATAATTGTGGACTGGTAACTGGTAAATAAGCATTTGATTTTCGACGTGCTCGTTACAGACGGACAAAAACTGCTCATTTTTGGTGAATTTCTCGTGATCCGTTTAAAATTACTATGTCTCGAAGTCATCAACTTTCTTTGCTCAATGGGCCTTGCCTTTCGCTGCTAGTTCTTTTTTTTTGTGTGTGAACAAATTCAAGCATTTTTTTCTCGAATTGTCTCCGGAAAAGTGTTTTCGACGTTCGATTTTACTGTTACGTGAGGCAATTGAGCTTTAAGCGCTTCTTCCTTTCACGACAAGGCATGCCTTCTCCTTTTTCAATGCCTTCGTGTAAATAAAGTGTAGTTACAGGACCAAAAGGAATTTGATAACCATGGACGGGGAGAGTGGCAAAATTCTTCAGTATATCAGTTGTTTCGTAAATGCTTCCAATGTCTGGAAGGGTACGTGTATGGGCTTTGGTTTTATCCTGCGCAATGCGACACACGCTGTAAGCCACTGTGAAGGGCGAAACACTCGACCAGCGTGTGGTTTCCCCCATGTTTCTGAAGGTCAAGTTCTTCACAGAAAAGGAGCATGGGGTTCTTCAAACTCTGCACTCAAAGAGGAGTCACCATCCTTAGCGTTTTTATTGCTGGGTGGGGCCGCCGGTGCGCTTCTTGCTTGACTCTTTCTGCTCGGGGAAGTTGTCTCGGCTTGTACTTCGGAAGATTGGGAATTTGCGTGGGCACAGCTTCCGGGGGCAACCGAGGCCTGTCCCTGTATATTGAGACAACTTCTCCGTTCACGGTATGTTCAATGTGCCGGGAGACTTACCTTACGTCGAAGTGTAGCTCGCACATAGCGGTGTTTTCCTTGAGCCGCTTCTCAGTACGTGGTATTGCTCGTCGCCACTGAGCCAATATAGACGCGCGTTCTTTGGAACGCCAAACGACAGTTTCTTTTTGCAGGACTTGTACCGTAGAGCGGCCCGGCACAAGATTGTGGCTCTGCTTTGGCGGCAGTTAAACCTGCTACGGCACAGGAAACAAGCGGTGCTTCTCTCTGGTCAAAGCAGCAATCGCATTGCAGACGATCCGCGCGCGCCTCACCAGGCGACGTGTAAACGATCGCGCGCGCCCCCTCGCGGATTCCTATCGGTGGCTTCAAAGCGCCTCACAGGCGCTGCATGCCGCTAATCACACTTTCCTATTCTAGCCACTGTAGTGCTACTGTAGTAAAGTTTATCGACGCCGAACCTGCCGGCTGAAATACCATGTCGTGATCTTTTTCTGCTCGTTTTTTTTTTTCTTTTACGTAAAACTTTAGTACCAAGGCCTGCGACGCCTGCATAACATTGCCTGTCGCTTAAGACGGAAATGGCCGTACAATAATTTTTCTATAGCTATATCCTGCCCTTTCCCCCACACTAGCCTTCGCGAGAGCTCCCCATAGAGTTTCATACTAATATTTATTATGAAACTCTATGGGGCTCCCGTCTCGGGCAGTCGCCCGCTTTGTAGCGCCTCTCTGGGAAATCACGAGAAACAATCACGGCCGGGCTGGAGCATGGGCTGGAGGAGCGGCGGGCGCGTGCTCGCCGCTCCTCCAGTCCGGCCGTGAAACAATTTACAGGGTTCGTCCAGCCTTTGCGAGGTGGCGCTCCTACATCGCAACGTTTTTGTCTGCCAAGCTCGGGCGGGGACGTAAGGCGGGGACGCCTAAGGCCGGGTTCAGACTGTTGCCTGTTGCCGCAACTATCTTAATTACTACAAAGAATTACGTCATTTCACATTTCAGCCAACACGAACTGCGCGACACGCCGTTTTTTTAGGTCCATAGATCACGATACGGCTTTTGCGTCGGTAGTGTGCACATAGCCTAACCCGCTTCCGCGCCACACCACGGATGAGTGGCTGGACTCAAGGGGAGGGGGGTCCTTCTGTTCTAATTGGAAGGCGGGTGATGACAGAGGCGGCGATAGCGAGGCCGGTGGGCGTTGTCGATCGCTGTACCCCACCGCAGATACTTCCACTGCGCTACAACGAACCCGAGCTACGAGCGCTGCTCGGTGCCGGCGTCGTGCTGCCGGGAGAACGTGACCAGCGAAGGCATCTTCTGCGCGCGCAGCGTGCTCAACATGTCCGAATACCTGGCCTGGTTCCGAGTCTACAGCGGCAACTGCCCCGACGTCATGCACCGCTACGTCAGGGAGCACGTGATGGCCATCGGGGGCGCCTGCCTCATCGCGGTCATCGTGCTCGCTTTCGTCCAGATGATCACCCACTCCGTGATCGAGGAGATCGAGATCATCCGCAGGATCTACGACCGCGTGACGGAGGCGGTCAATGCCCCCTCCCCCGAGCCCACGGTTTCGCCGTGACCCCGTGCGCGCAGCAGCGGTTTCGCCGGTTGATTCGAACAAGCCGACGTTTCGCTTTACGCACGACTGTTTGTAGCGGACTCTTTGTGCTACAAAGGCAAGACTTTACACAAGACGTCTGCGCTCATAGTTGCTAATGGACCTTTACAGTATGGGGAAAACGTGCAATAGACATTTGAAAACTTTCGTTTATAAACATTTCATAATTGTATACTACCTATCCGCCCTCCTTACACGGAGTCAATACACAAGTGTATGCATCTTTTTTTTTCTACCTTTATTGAGTATACCTTCGCGGTGTTCTTTCTGTCATACACTTATTTAGACTGATGTGGATACCTTTCTACGGAAGTATCAAATAGCGCGCCATGTCATCTGTTCTAAAACTGAATTCATTAACTATCTACAGTATTAAATAATACAAACCAGCTACGGTTATCAAGTCTCCTTGCGGCCAAACGGCATGTTTCTTTTGCTTTGTTTTGAAATACACAAGTGAAAACGCCAGTGATAGACGTCGTCCGCAACCTAACGCTCCCGCAGAAGGGCATGTATTAGATTTCTAAAACGTTTTTACATATTGTGTGCGAACAAACTGTTTCTAAATAAACGTATGACTGAAAGGACGGTGAAGTCGTTATATAAAGTCGTTATAAGCGTGTGGCGCATTGTAATTGTCTACTTGCCAATAGTTTCCTGAATATTTATTAGCGATGGATAAAGCACGAACACCTGAAAGTGCCGACCGAACGAGGATATACAGCGGAGACGCTGTGCATGGTTATATAGCGTTCTAGCAGACAAGCGCTGTTGAATCGTCTCACTCGTTGTTTCAGTCGAACGTTACGTCAAGTGAATACACTTTACATTAATCCCCGGCTATAACAAACATCTTCATTCAAACCCTCACTTTATTCGAAGTTTTTCATTTTTCGCTTATAACAAAGTATTGCTTATAACAAAGATAGTTTCCTGCTCCGAGCACTTCGTTATGACCTACGTTTTACAGTTGTAATGAAAAAACAATAAAGGAACAGGGGCGCAGTCTATTGTGAATTTATTAGGAAAATGACTAGAAACATTGATAAATTAGGCATGAGCGTACATTAGTTATTTCCCCTAAAAGCTCGTGTCCATGTATACCGAAGCCGGTATATATACGTCCTGGGAAATAAATTTTCTCCTGTAGAGGCTAAAATCAGGACAATTCCCTTTGATAACGCGCAGGTTTTTTTCCTCCATAGCAAAAACTGGTCATGCGTGGCCGTCCTCAGAAACTTTTCCCTTCGTCAGCGGGGCCCAACATTGGTGGGCACCGACTTTTCGCTTAAAACTGCTGATGCTCAGCGGGTTTTCATCTCGGCTGTGTCTAGAGAGCCTTCCGACGGTATCATAAGCACTCCACTATATCGAAGTCCATCGGCGTTTTATTGGAAAAATGCCGCGCTACTGATAATGTAAACCTAGGCAACCTAACCTAAACATAACATGATCTAACGCACCCAAAGAAATCATTTAAGCCACCAGAACTATCCTAAGCCATAAAAATTATAGTTCAGAAGACGAAAAAAAAAATCCAACATTTAGACAATATCCGGTCTCGAACCACCGCTCTTGGGATCAAGAAGCTAAGACGGATTCTCTACGCTACGAAGACTGGCGCTTAGGCCAATGCTAGCCTAGTCTTAAAAATTCGAATGTCGTCGGACGCCTGCAGCGATCAGCCAAACTGCCGTCGGACGGCACTCTAGACACTGCGTTTAATTTTAAACTGTGCGAAATCGTGCATTCACTTCGCACCGGGTTTGCGACTGACCCCGCCTATGAGTGCTCCCGTGCATGTGCGCCGGATTTTAGGGGCGAAACCCCTTAAGGCCGAGGCTGTGTCAGGCGTCCGTCCGGCATCCGTGCTCACGGCACAGCACCGTGTAAATCGAAACACCTGTGAAGAAAAGGTTCACAAAAGGTTAACAAGAACGAAATAAAAGGTTCATAGAGAGAGAGAGTTCCTGGAGAGCCGTGCTGAGCATGCGCGAGGAGCATTGCATTGGATTGTAATGGATTGGATTGAATTGAATAGGATTTGCATTTGGATTGGATTGAATTGGATTATATTAGTTTGGATTGAAACGGATTAGATTAGGTTGAATTTGATTGGATTGGACTGGATTAACTTGAATTGTATTGCATTAGATTGGATTGGGAATCGTTTTAGCAGTAAATCACGGGTGATTCACGGTAAGAACGATCCCCAGTGCTTCGCCCACTCGTCATGATTCACTTCGTGGAGATGCGTGAATTTTTTGCTAAGGGGGGAAGGGGGGAAGAGGGCAAGTGACCTATTAGCACCCCCCGCCCCATTCCGATGCTAGTGGCGGAGGAACAAACCTTTCCTGTCTTCCTTGGGGACCGCAATCATAATCCCTCCTTTTGTCAGAGTCAGGAATGCGCGATGAAATGAGGAGCTAAAAAATGATCGCTCTAGCACTTCCAGAGGGACTGTGTTCGAGATTTCCGCGCACGTTCAAGATCCCCGGGGAGCTAGAATTAATTCGGAGCCATTCACTACGGCGCACATCATCGCCTGCGTTGCGTCGGCGAGTCAAACCTCAAATAAAATGTTTCAAATGGACAATGGCACCTCACCAGAGGAACGGACAGAGTAGAATGAACATGAACCGAATAGGCTTTATATTAGAGCGTTCATGGAAAGGGGTCCGTTAATCGGGCAATTGTAAAACGCCGAAAAGGTGGGAGGGGGTGGGGGTGCATGTGTGTTTAGACATGCGCAATAAAAACGAATAGTGTGGCGCCGTGGTTTGCGGAGCCATCTTTGCGGAGTGATTGTTTGCGGAGCAAGCAGTCACTGATACAAACCTTAATTTACGATTGTCTGATTTTGTGAACGCAGCCTGCAAGATCCTCGCGCATCTAAAATGTGCACCCGCTTTCACAGTTCACCTTTGCTGTCAAAATAGGGAGCGGAAACTGCTGAGGCAGTTAATGATCGTAACACCAGAAGGGACTATGGTTCTGAACTACGAGTGTTTCCTAACCAGTCAAATGTCCCGTACTCCGCAGTGCTAGATAAGTCGGCAAAACACGTCTAGCGCTAAGTGAGCGCGAAAACCTAAAATGAGGGCTACCGCCTTAAGGTTGTCTTCGCCGCACTACTACTACCCGCTATGCAGGAAAGCATCACAACGGAGCTACCGTGTTTAAATTTACCGCGAGCTCGTGACGACACCTGCCGCCTGGTAGAGGAAGCAAACGGGCACGCACACGGCCCGGCTAACGTTGGCCCACGTTGGCCTGCGTTGGTCGGATTCGAGTTCCTTTCCGCGCTCCCTGAGCACGGAGGAGAGTCGAGTCCGGCCATGACACGCAGCAGCACAGCACTTGTTTAAGAATAATCTTCCACTATTAACTGTATGGAATAATCATTGCCGTCATGCATTATTGATGTGAGTGCTCGGCAAGGAAACATCCTGACACGAACTTCGTCAGCCGCGCATGCGCTAAATTTTATTTTGCGTATGCGGGAGGGTCGAAGTTTTGTCAGAATGAGACCAAAAGTATATGCCTGCCTCAGCAAAATTCTATTCGAAGGCACACGGAGGTATTCCTTTACCACAAGTCTATCAACTCGTTGCTCCTGTATCAAGAACCGATGACATTGCCAAGTAGTGACGTCGTGCAAGGCTTGAGGTCGCGATTTCGGTACTCGGCCGTGTGCACTTCTAGTGGACGAGAATTACGCAACTGTACTTCTGCACAAAACCTCCACATACCTACCACGTTAGCCGCTATAACTTCACATGACGACGATTACAAGCTAGGCTGAATCCCACAGATGGTTGACGACAAATTTTTGCCAGTCACTATTCCAGTTTAAAACTCGCGGGCAAAGGGGAAGGGCGCTAACCTAAAAGGCACCATAAATCGACGAAGATATATAACCTTTAAACTAAACGAAAACTCCTCGTAGGTTGTTAGCATATGGGTGCAATGCAGTGTCGGGGGCGGGATTTAAAAACAGTTTGTTTTATTCACAAGTTCACCCTAGTAAAAATTGCCTCATTTTTTTTTGCTGTCTTTCGTTGGCTTGGAAAAACTGCTTCTGAAAGGACAGGAAGGCCACAAGCCACCCATGTAACAGCTTTACGTTTTCGTCCCACAATTCCCGTCCGGGAATGCGAAGTGGAACTCAATCTAGGTTTACAAATAATCCTAGACGTCACTGTATACAAAATTGTTCAGAAAACGCCTACAGACTTCATGCATGCAGTCACCGAAATTAAGAGCAAATATTTCAGAAAGAATCAACCTATACATCTTGGGCATTCTGCTAAATGTGGCCCCGAAAAAGAAAAAATCAGGAAATTGTGTGCATGGTTGATGAGTAAAAAATTCCCCGCATTTCCCCGAGGGGAAGAATGTGAAAGTGCGAATGCACGAGTTGAATTTGCGCGGTTCGGTAATGTTCGCGAAAGAGAGATCTCACACACACACACAACTACAAAGAAAGAAAGATGCATTTATTCACAGACACCTGTTTGTGTTGTCGTTGTACTTGATTGCTAGAGCGGATCTCAGCTTTGAAATTTCGTGTCAGTACTCCTTTAAGCGGGTGCATTAGCCCTTCTCACGCCCGATTCTTGGCCAATCCCCACGTGGGTATGTGCTATGTCAGCGGCCAGGCTGCGCGCGCCCATCTCCACGTGCGCGGACATCGCCGGTGGACGCAGGTTCAGGGTCGCTTAAGAAGTGCATTGCACTTAAAACTTCATCAATGTTCTGCCTATGCCAAACCTGAGGCACTGGCGAAGCTTGCACTAAGTCGCGCAAGGCTTGAACCATAGCGAAGCTGCAGGATTTTAAAGCTAGGGCTTAGTGTCCTCACTAAAGCCGTTGTACACCAATACACCCTGAAGGAAAGCCAACTGTGTCTGACGATGATGATCGAATGATCGTGGGTGAAGCGAAAGAACAAACGCTTCCTGTGGCCAGAATCGAACCTGCGTCTATGGCGTTTCATTATGAAGCCGGCCTCTTTTCGATTGCTCCATTTGGCTCTGGTCGAAGCGAACCCCAAGCAGCAGGTACCGATTCACGCCGTACACCCCGAACCCAAACGTTTGGCCTACGGAGTGCACAACCGAGAGTTGCTGTGGGTATTCTAAAAAAAGTGGTGCGTATCTCCAGAGTAGCACATACTCGCAGTGAGGGATTGGCCAACCAAAGAACCCATCACGAGAAAGCTTCGCCTTAAACCATCGTCGTCGTTAGACGGAGGGGTGCATGATTTTTCTTTCTACGTGAGCACTGAAGGACACATCCCCACGCATTTGAAAAAAATTCCCTCGCACTTCCCCGAGGGGGAGAGTGTGTAAGTGCGAATGCACGGTTGTTGATTGCGCGATTACGGTGGATATCGTGATCTTGGAGTGGAGAGGAGGCACCCAACACCCGCAGTCACTGAGCGGAGAGAGGAGGAGGAGAGTAGCGCCCGCCGTTACGGCGAGGGCTACACGAGCGCCCTCACGCGTCGGAATGCGGAGCGCCCGCTACGCGAGCGAGAGCTCTCCCGCCCGAAGTGGAGAGGAGGCGCCCAACACCCGCAGTCACTGAGCGGAGAGAGGAGGAAGGAGAGTAGCGCGCGCCCATCTCCCCCCGTTGCTAGGGAAGACGAGGAGGAAGACGAGGAGCTCGCGCACCCGCAGCTGTTGCTATGCGGACGACGGCGGCGGACGATTCAGGCTCGCTTAAGAAGTGCATTCGCACTTAATAAGTTTGAAATTGTTTATGGCCGTGTCTAGAGTGCCGTCCGACGGCATTATAAGCACTCCACTATATCGACGTCCCACCGGCGTTTTGTGGCAAAATTGCCGCGTCTGGCAGTGCATCGCTCTAGATAACGTAAAGCTAGGCAACCTAACCTAAACATAACATAAGGCAACCTAACGCACACAAAGAAATAATTTAAAACACCAAAACTAACCTAAGGCATAAAAATTACACTTCAATTAGATAATGAAAAAAACAACAACAACGGAAATAAGAGCCGGTCTCGAAGCTGAGACTGATCCTCTACTCTACAACGACAGACTCTTCGGTCAGTGCTAGCCTAGTATTAAATATTTGAATGTCGTCGGACGGCACTCTAGCCATGCCTGCAGCGATCAGCTAGAGTGCCGTCGGACGGCACTCTAGACACTGCGATTGTTTATTTACATGTTTTAACTGTTCCGTCATCGCTTTGCACTGTGCTAGTAATAGTTCTCATCATATGCATCGATATCGTCGTGTTCCCCATGCGAAGCATAGAGTTTCATACTGATATATACTAGAGGGAAACCTGGCGCTCTAATCGCGCGACGTCGTGGGCGCCGCCATTGCAGCTACCGACGTTCCTCGCCTATTTGGCTTGGTTAGCCACGTAGCTTCTTTCTTGTCTCGAAGCCAAAATTAACAAAACGGGGTAACATTTTTTTTTAATTTCAAGGTTCGTAATAATCACAGCAAGTAAGTTTCCTGGAGCTTCATTTTTATAACAACAAAACAAATTTGAATAAACTTTTGCAGTAGTCATGATGTTTTTTTTTTCGCAGCCAGAGCAACTTTTCAGCCTGTTCATGAGCCACGCCAAGGAGAAGTGGAACATGCCTGCCCGGTGCATGACGGAATGCTCGCTAAAGCGCGGCTCCCCTAGACGGTGGCGCCAGATTTCTCTCTGGGATATACCAGTATGAAACTCTATGATGCCAAGCATTACATGCGCGGTAGCGCTTAACGACAGCTGGGCGAAGCGGCGGCGCGTACGTGCACGACGCATGCGCGGAATTTGCGTCGAGGTTCCGGCGAGCATGCATTGCGCCAGTTGTGGCGTTGTTGGTTGCTAGGCAACGCGAGGCGCTCCATGAAGTTTTCGCCAGTATTTTTGTTTTTGTTTTTTGCTAAAGCCACTGCGTGAGCCGGGGACGCTCGGCGGTCGCCGCAAGGCATTGCATTTTTAACGCGTTACGGGCCACACATTACGGCTAGCTACGACAGCTCCGTTGTCAATAAAGATGGACCATAAGAGGGGACACAGCCCACGCTAAATAATCATAAAAAAACGCGTTATCGTTAGCATCATTTTCCTCATCAGTCTAGTCGTCACAACAACGTCATTATTTTCGCCCCAACCGTCATCACTAAAGGCAGTGGTTCCCTCGAGGACGAAGAAGAAGAAGAAGAAGAAGCCAGGACGCAGCGAGAGTCATGCAACCGGAACAAGAAGACGTTACCCTCGACGTCGAACCCTGTGTATGTGTGCCTCTTCAACGCTAATTTGTATAGTCGTATCAAATAGTGCAGTTACAGCATGTGACGGTCTCTTGTAGTGAGGAGTCAATTTAAATCGAGCGGCATTTCCCTGCTCAGCGTTACAAAGCCGTTGAGGTCGTCCGCGAAGGCTGAAGGTGCCAACAAAAATTAAGCGCAGCGTCCATGGTACATCTGTGCGGTTCCCAGTGGCTTAATGTGCTAGTAAACTTAACTATCATGCGATTTCAAAAATGGTTGGAGGCGTCATCGCTGGCGATACACCCAAGTCGTCTGCGGCCCACGAACAAACTTGAATGAAACGTCCAGATTCACGTGACCTTAATAGATACCCGCCTTCATTTTAAGGGCGAAGCTCCTTAGGCACTCGTGCTGTGGGCGTCTCATGTCGTCGTAACCGTCGTGTTATGTAGTCAGGCTACTAAAACAGCGGGACACTCGTTTACGCCTCGTGCTAGAACGTAACGCGTACTAAAGTAACGCCAGGATACTCGTTTGCGGGTCGGGCTGGAACGCTTCGTAACGCAGTACTAAAAAAGAAAAAAACACCGGGAGACTCGTTTACGCCTCGCACTAGAACGCTTCATGCTTTCAAAACACAGGACTTTTACAGCAAATCTGTATACCTCTACACCCCAACGGTTTCATCTCCGTTGGAAAAAACGCGAAGACGCCAAGAATACACTTACACACTGCGTGCTTCGCCCCTCCCCAGGATTCATGTTAGTGGAGATGGCCCGGGATTTTTTTTAACAAGAAAGGGATCCACCGACATTTCACTGACGTCATATCCATCACGGAAATAACGCCAGTACAACGAAGGAAGCGGCTTGTATAGGGTGCACCCCTCCACACAGGGTCTTCTTGCGGAGAAGTAACCTTTAGTACTAAAGAGTACGTTTACTTACGGTTATACGTTTTCGGGATTTATATTTTAACACGAAAGTGTTTTATGCCGGGATACCTCAACATTTCACTGACGTCATATTGGTCACGGAAATGACGCCAGTACACCTTTGCCGAAGCGACCCGCCAGCAGGACGTCGCTCGCCAAGCACACCCACAAGAGATCTGCTCGCCAAGCACACCCACAAGAGATCTGCCGAGTCGCAAATCATGCTCACCTGCAGATTTCGCTGCTCATTTCACTTTCGTGTTTTACCGATTGCTATGACAGAGGAATCAACCACAGTTTTTCTCATGTAGGCTTGTTCACGTGTTCATTGCAAACTTGAGCTTTCTTTGTTACACCCTCATAGGCAAGAGCTGCGTTGTCCGGAGCAGGACAATGAATGGCGACCGGAGTAGTAGAAACTACCGGTATCGTTACATCACGGCGGCCTCAGTAGTGGTTCCTGTTGGGCTGCAGATTTTGGATGGTACATGGAGTCGACATACAAACTATCCGCTTCAGGTGACCCATTTATTACATCATTGATGACGTCACTAAACAATCGATGCGGTGGGAGAATTATAATGCTGTCTTTATGCGTTAAGTTTATCAGTGAACAAACTATTATTTGCTGCCGGGCAGGCGGCGCTGAGGGTATTATAAAACTCAACTCTTTTGAATAAAGCAAATTTAGGTTGTCCTCATGGCCGTTTAGATAAGTGTGAGAAAGATCAGTTTACGTTACCTTAACTTTGGCCACGCTAAGGGTCTTAAAGCAACCCAGCGCGCAAAAAAGTAGTAATATGAGAAGTTTGGATTCATTTATAGTTAGTTCACGCAGTACAAAGTGAGGGGCTTTTATGGAAATAATAGAACATATAACTCTGAACTTTACACAATGACCACAGCAAAAAGGAAAAAAAAAGGACACACGAAACGGATTATGCGCTATTAGCAACTGTGAAAAGTTTAATGCTGTGTGCTGTGTTAGCAGGCGGCTGTTTCGGGTAATCTGGCACCGCACTGCGCCAAGTGCAAATGCGCTCAAGATTTCCCAAGAACGAAGGTGCTCTTTTAATCCAGGGACAGAAAGACAAGGGAAATCTGCAAGGCATTTTGCATGGTTTCGGGCCTCGAGGGTGAGTGTGTCAGTGCTCCGTCAGTCTCGTTGCTGGAAAAAGAGATAGACTATCTGAAAAACAGTTGTATGAATTGATAGACACGCACGCGCACAGGGATGTGATACAAAGGTGACAGGGGTATTTATACGTTGTCTTGTTCATTAAACTTTTCACAGTTGCTAGTAGGGCATCATCCGTTTCGTGTGTCCTTTTTTTTCCTTTTTGCTGTGGTCGTCGTTTAAAGTTCTATGGTATATGTTCTATGATGTCTAGCTACCAACTAGCCCAACACCAAGCTTCATTGAAGCTATTATGGATACCGCCGTGAAATATTCTCACGGCTGCCGGTAGAATAGACGTCGCCTATTCTAATCAGCATGTCACTCCCGCCGTCGGGAGGCGTATAGGGGAGGGGAGGTCCTGCTTCCTGCCCGCATCGGTCGATCTGGCAACTGACGAAGCGATTTACGGGGACAAGTTGCGTTGCGCGCAGATCCGCTACACTCTGTTGCTGTTCAACCTGAGCCTGTGGATTGTCGGCCTGGTCCTGATGGTCGCAGCGACACTGCTGCTCGTGCACGCCGACGAGAGTGCCGTGGACGTGAAGACCCTGGACAAGGTCGATCTCTCCGCACTCGTGGTCACTCACATCGAAATCATCGCCTTCGCATCCGGCTTGGCACTCTTCATTGTCACCTTCTGCGGCTGCGTGGGAGCGCTGCGAGAGAACACCTTCCTCCTCAGGATGTACTCGCTCACCCTCGGCGTGCTCATCGTATTGTGCGTGGTCGGCGCCATCACCGTCTTCTTCGCACCCGGTGCGAACGCTACTGCTCTCTTCACAGCCAACGCGTTTAAATTTGGCGCGGAAAAAAACACAAGTGGGTGAATCCAGACTTGAACGTAACGCGTTACTTGCATTTAATTGCTTTCCTTCAAGCGAACCTGACTACTCCAGGTGTAAACCCGGCCTGTAAACGTCTGGTTGCGTCCTCCTGACCTTCAAGCAAGCGCCTCACGCGCTCAAAATCACAAGCCCACGTGCGGCTCCCCGCGTCGACGTACGCACCACCAACCACACTTCATTCAGCCATTGACCAAACAAAGTCGTGGTGCCGACGGCTTCCGTAGTGAAAGCACCTGATTGCTCATTCTAGCGTAGGGTTGTGGAGAGGGGGATAGGGAAAATTAAGGTCGCGTCCCATCAGAAAACGATACAATTAGGCGCTGGATGGATTAAAGTTCACTGCTCGTTCGCGCCCACTGCGATCCTGCGCCGGGTATAGTGTCGGTGTTTTGTCTGGCCGTGCAATTGTACTCGCGTTCACTGCGTGATCTGGCCGGAAAACCGACATTTCGCTCGACAAACTGGTCTTACAACCAGGGCATAATCTATGGCTATGGTCGCATGCATGCGTCCTGTCCAAGACACAAAACGATGCCCGCGGTCAACTCTCGAGAGAAATAACATTTGCTCATAACGATCGACTAAAGTATGCGTCACCTCTAGTTGTGTGCTAAAAAGCTTGGCTGGTCAACTACTTTCACAGAGGGGAGTGGCGCTTAACTTTTTTCTATGACATTGTTTCATTTAGACATCTCCGCCCCTTTAGTGAACGAACTCACCAAGTCACACCGACAGTTTTAAACAAATAGCCCCGAAATACCTGATTCAGAGGACGCAATTTTTTGCTTTCCGACGCACAAGATTAAGCGATCCATGCACTGTCGGCACATGCCTGTTTTAGCTTCTTGAGAATGACTACCAGTTGCCCACACGGTAAACACAACTGTCCAAGATTTATGGGCTTTATTTTTCCTCAAAAACTCAATATCACCGCTCCTTCAAATCCCGCTTATGGGTGGCTGCTCAGTGCCGCCGAAAATGTATCCTACGGAAAGGGCGGAAGCACTGCCGGCAACTTTGAGAGGAAGCTATTGCTTAAAGGGGCCCTGCAGCACTCCCCATCGACTTTACTCGGAATGTATATTGGGGTAAAGTCTATTGTCCCAGCAATCTCCTCCCGCAATATATATGAAAATCCGTTCACTATCACCGAAACTACGCGCGATGAGAAATCGAGCATATATAATACCCGCCGCGGTGGCTCAGTGGCTAAGGCGTTGCGCTGCTGAGCACTAGGTCGCTGGTTCGATTCCCGGCCGCGGCAGCCGCTTTTCTGATGGAGGCGAAAAACCAAAAAAAACGCCCGTGTGTACGAGATTTCGGCAGACGCTAAAGATCCCCAGGTGGTCAAAATTAATCCGTAGCCCTCCACTACGGCGCGCCTCATCGCCTGCGCTGCGTTGGCGCTTTAAATTTAACCATACAATCAATCAATCAATCAATCAATCAATCAATCAATCAATCAATCAATCAATCAATCAATCAATCAATCAATCAATCAATCAATCAATCAATCAAATCGCGCGTAATTATTTCCTCTCAACTCGACCGCTGGCAACGCGACGAAAGCTGCGCGCTCTCTCGCGGCGTCCTCTTCCGCGGCCTTCGATATGTCACAGGCCGGGGAGTTTCCTCTTTTTCTCCTTAACGTAGAGGGGTCGATTTCCGGTCCGGTGCCACAAGAAAGCAGGCATAGCTACCTGCTCGCAAGCGCGCGCTCGGGCTGGTAGGGCGTTTTTGAAGCAATAAACATTTGTTGTCGAGGGGTCTGGTTGAAAGGGAAGTATTGAGCTCATCAGTCGAACTCCGCGTGTACTCAAAACACAAAAGAAACGGGGAAACTGTGCGTACAGGTTCAGGCATAGAAGAGGTTGGTACACACCGCCGACGACCGCGGATCGTCACAGGAAATGCGAGAAATAAGCCGCGAAGTTGACCAGTGACAGCCGATCGGACAGCCATCGCCTCAATGACGTCGTGTAGGCTATTTTAGGGGTGCGTATGAGGAGAACTGAAGAGAGCACAGTTGGTTTCTGCGAGCCTTTCACAGCGATTTGCGCGCTCACCGCTTCACGTGCACGTGTAATATTTAGCTCAGGCATTCGCTAAACGTCGCGCAGGTTTACTTGCACTGATTAAAGAGTGCTGCAGGGTCGCTTTAAGTGTAATCAGGATTGAGTGTGAAGCAAGAAAACCTGCAGCCCTATTACCTGCCAAACTGCTTGCAAAAGTAACGAGAAAGGAACTCGTTACTTCAGAATTATATTGTTTATTTCCGAGCCCAGTAACAACTGTTCACTTTTTGATCGAGCATTGAGTGACGGTATCTAGTTATAGTTTTCTTGGCAACGTATGCATGTACGTAACAGACCATTCCAGAGGCTCTTCGGAATAACGACATTTATGAGGATCCAATTGCTTTAAAAGACCTCTGCTGCGGTAAAAAGAACGGCTTAACCAAGGTCTTTGTATAGAAGTCGCTTACGCTTGACTGAAGACACCCCAGGTTTTATGGCACGTGCATGAAAACACACGCATACATGCATACGCACAACCAACAAACCAACCCACCGACTGTCCAAACATTCAAACACGACTGTCCACGATGTTTTATAACTCGCTGTAAAATAAAAACCCAGGTATAATGATCGCCTGCTTATTACGAACGAAGGCGGCATGACCGCCGTAGTATGGAAGCATTTAAATGACATGACTAGGTTTTTTTTTTTCGCGCGGCCACGTGGAGAAAAAAATACTGTTACGACAAAATACAAGGGGAAATCCATGCGTAGTATCCTAAACAGTGTTTCTCCGGTAATAATCCTTTTTAAAACCGCTTGCGTCACTCCCGTCCCCGTTATGGTTGTGAAGTTAAAGCTTATTATCCGCACCAGTCATCGCTACCGCTTTGTACGCCTGCGCGCACACTATTTCAGGTCAGCTGCACAGGATCGTCAAGGAAACGCTGTCCCCGTCGCTGGTGCAAGCCTACCGCCAGACCGTCGAGTCGGAGCAGATCGTGGACGCACTGCAGAGGCAGCTACGCTGCTGCGGAATGAGCGAGCACAGCTACCGGGACTGGAACGCCAACATGTACGCGTGCGTGCAAAGTGGAGCTTTATTACCTAAACGGTTTTTTCTGAAGCTCCGACAAACGATTTACCATAACTTCCTAAAGAAATGTCAGAGAAGCGCGACAACTAAATGTGCGTGCAACGTTCGCTGAAAGTGCGCCCAATCGATAGTCAAACCTTCATCAAATCGCAGGTCCAAGTACAGACCTATGCGACGATTTTTCGCGCTCAAGTAAACGCATTTAATAACGATATAAATGTATACCTATACGTGGTTTATGATATATACTATTATACGAGGTATAACTATTATACTCCTCCTTCACGATCGATGCCTGTATTGTCTCATCTAGAACCGTTCCTTTTTTTCGCTATTTTTAAATAGCAGTTTTGACACAATGGAAGTCCGGTTTCACGCACACGCCGCGTGTCTCGAGATCTTATCAGAACTTTTCGGTCCAGAAACCGGTCAATGGGGAAATGCAGTATATATATTTTTTTTGACAGGCCGCCTTTAGTCCCACTAAGAAAGCTTTGACTTTTAAACTGCAGACACTGCCAAGGGGAATATTCGCATAAATATAAAAGCATGTACCACAGAGGAATTTTTCAGAGTTACTATAAGCGGCCTGATGTCAAAGTATGAAAGCCATGGGGCATTTTATTAGACATGTCCATAAGATCCAACGTATTCATATAAAAGATATACACAGCGCCCCCTTAAATTTGGCTTCACTACTACACAGAAACAAATTGTTGGAAAGACATTTTTCCAGAGGCAATATAGGTGGTCTTATGAACCTTGATAGATGGAGGTATAGATATATTCACAAAGTGGCCATCAGAGCACAAGCAAGGTTTGGGCGAGACCCTCCGCCGTCGTCGCTGGCGGGTTGGCATAGCGCTACGAGCCATCGGCCGCTGTGATTTCCTGACAGTATAAAAGCTCTGAAGTTTAATTAAATGGTTCGATAAGATCCCATGTGTCCTTACGAAGCACCCCACCAAGTCCCACTGAACTCTTTGAAGGTCGGCTTCACACTACTACCCGAAATTGCATTGCTAAGAAGACGTTCTTTAGGGGAAATATAAGCGGTCTTAGGAAACTATGGAGCCTCCAGGGCCTTTTGGTAAGACTATTCTGTTACGCTGCGCAACAGACAAACAAGCGGGTTTCCGCGTTCAAAACGCATACATTTCTAAACTTTTAGATGTAGAAATTTGTGAAAATTGAAAATTTTACACGCTCACGCGCTTAAAATTTTTTATGCTCGGGTATTTAATTCCACGCGACTATAGGACTGAGGGCCCAATGGAACTCTTCCTCATCCCACTTAACCCTAACCCTAACAAGCGGGGCGTACTTCTTGCATGCGACAAACGGGACAGCACACCAGCACACACCCTGTGAATTTGCCGCACTCTCCGTATCCGATAATAACTGAACCTCCCGAAGCAGCTAGTCAGATGTTCGATGAAAGTTCCTATAGAGTGGAATAAGTTGCACAATGAGAGAAAAAAATATCCAGTGGAATGCAGCAAAGAAGCCGCCGTTTATAAATTTGATACTTCTGCAGAGCCTTTTTGGCCCAGAACGCTATTATGATCAATCAAATGGATAGCTAACTGTGATCGTCTAAGCGTATCTCCCACATAATAAAAACGGGAGCTGGCCTTCGTTAGACGGCATTATCAGCACCACTCACTTATCACAGCAGCGGCGTTTATTCATGCGCGTTCTTATTATGCACGGTAGTTTATGAATCACCGCTAGAGTAGCCGTAGGTTAAGTTGAGCGCTAACCTGCTGTTCTCCGACTTGTTAGCCCTGTTAAAACCAGCCGCGGTGACTCGGTGGCTAACGCCTTGAGCCAGATGTATTACGATTTCTCCGCTTCCAGAAACCCCGTCTCAAAAGCCCCGCCACGTTAGCCCCGTGTCTCAAGTGACCCGCGAGCAGTAGCCCCGCGCCGTAATCCCCGCGTTCCAAAAGCCCCGATGCCAGTTTCCCCAAACCATTCTCCCGTGGCGACACCGAAAAATGTCATTTTTGGTGTCTAATTTTTTCACAACTAGATCATGTTCGAAGGCAATCTCAAGAAAGAGGTAGAGGGAGCAAACCGAGCTTTGAAGGGAAGAGGAAGGAAGGGAGTCGTTTTCCAAATCGCTGCAATCGTGTGGTTATCACAACGTCATCTCTCTCCCCCCCCCCTCTCTCTTGAACTATAGCACTGAGATAGCATGCCTTCCAACCATAGCAGCGCTGATGAGGGTGCGGGGATTTGTAGGGTGGCTTTGAAGCCCACGGTTGCAGAAGTGATAACGACGCAGTGAACTTCGTTATGGCCGCGTCCGTGGCGAAGCCCAATCACACTCCGAGGTCTCTGGGATGCCAGTTCTGCCACCAAGGACGCGGGTCCGGTCCCGGTAGCGGGAGCCGTTTTTCTGGCGAAGGCGAAAACGAAAACGCCCGTGTGTGGAAATTTTTGCGCGCTTTAGTTAGGTGGTCAAAATTATTCCGGAACCCTTAACTACGGTGCAGCTTGCGGCAAAGGTGTAACTTCGGCGGTGCGCAATTTTAAGTTGACTGAGGGGTGCCATGAAGGCAGAATAGAAGTTTTGTTCACTAAAAATACTGCTTTGTCCCGATAACGACGATAGCAATGTTAGTGCAAACTTCGAATAAATTTTGCCGATATTAAGCGAGCCATATGAACCAGTGGCGACTCCCAAGTCACTTTCCGACGATTTCTTATGACGTCACAGAATATTGATTGTGCGATTGGCGGCCCCCGACTTGAGCCACCACAGAGAAACATGAGCGATTGTAGTGGGTGCCTCTAGGTCTGTTTGTTCATATCTCTTGAATGAAAACGTGCAGTTTACACACTGATAATTGTGTTTTTATTGTTTGCCACTACTACGTCACTCCGGCCCATATTGCGTCGCTGTAGCGCGAAATTTAAAACTTTGTAAGTATTTCTCATGTCCCTTCCCCCCAGTTTAAAAAAAAAAACGCATTTCGTGGCTGTAGTGGAGCTGAGTGAGTTACCAGGGGCTAGCTGTTTCAAATTGAACAAAGTTGTGCTTTGTCGGCGGCGCCCCTTTTGCTGTTTTGACGCTTCTTGCCTCTCATACGTTATTTCTTTTTTCGTTTTTGCACGTACTGTTCAAGTGGTTTACTTGTTCCTCACAAGTGTTGTTTGTCTTTCTTGCGCGCGTAAACCAATCCCCCCTCCCCCTATTTAATACCCCCGAGCCTCTTAAGGTATGTAGATTTAAATAAATAAATAAATAAATAAATAAATAAATAAATAAATAAATAAATAAATAAATAAATAAATAGTAATAAACACCGTGCATCGAGTGGAATCCCCTTCCCGCATCAAAAGCAGCCATCCGGGACCATGAATTGTTTAAAAACTGTATTAGCTAAGACTGTATGAGCAGGAGCCGCGTCACTAATAACTAGCATAGCAACTGCTACACTCGTCTATCTTGTACAAGTATAGCCATTCCCCCTGCACCTGCAATACCTCCCGGTCGTAAGCGTAACGAAAATTTAATGAAATGAACACTATGGCCATGAAATATTCGTCAGGGACCTAAATAGGTTTCAAGACCGGGGCCTGCCGTTGCGACACGACGTCCGACATACGTCTCCCCTGTCCGCAGCTACTTCAACTGCAGCCAGCACAACCCGAGCCACGAGCGCTGCGGGGTCCCGCACTCGTGCTGCCGGGCCAACGGGACCGGGGGGCACGCGTCGCTGGGCCTGTTCTGCGGCCAAGGGGTGCTGAACATGTCCGACCACGAGGCCTGGTATCGCGTCTACATGGAGAGCTGCCCCGACGCGGCCACCCGCCACATCAAAGAGAACACCACCATCTTGGGCGGCAGCTGCCTTGTCGCGGCCATGCTGCTCCTCTTCATCGACATGGTCACCGGTCTTGTGATCGCCCAGATCGACACCATCCGCAACATTTACGGACGCGTGCGGAGGGCTTCCGGCATGTACGACGCCTAGGAATTGATTTTTGAAAGGTTGTGGCACGTAGGCGAAACGTATGTCTTTCTTATATCTTGTTTGTATTTTATGGCTCATTTTTTTTATTTCCCCATTAACGCACTGAACTATGTCAGGTTCTTACTTCGAGATATTTCTAATGTCATTTCTATTACATGCACAATACCTGTCCTGTTTCACCTGTTTTATTCAGAAGCGAATACTCGCGTTTTTGTCTAGCTTGAAATGTGATGGGGTCTGTGGCTGTTGGCTCCGATGACTTAACTGCGCATGCCGTCTTGATTCTAGGAGAACTTTGTGGGAATGTAGGCTCACAATTTGAGTTGACAAAGCTCGTTCTCACTATTTGCGATGGTCATCAGCACATAATAAAGTTGTTGTTCTCTCTCTCGCGCGCGCTCTGCGTTGCGCGGGAATATGGTTTTAGTCCTAGAAGCAGCGTTTCAACAACCATTATGGCGGCTCCTACTTGTCTGACTTCTAGATTACGTAGGGGATATCCGAATCGCCTGAATCTCTGCTGGGAATACCAAAGCGACACACTGTTTCACTGTTTTATGCTAGACTGATGAGTGGGTTCTGACAATAGAATTTTGGTCAACAGAGAAATAAATGCGTGTTTTTCTTAAATCCAACAGACCGATAACACCTGTGGACTCGACTTTAATGCAGCTGCCTTTGCAAACGAAGCTGTTCAGCGTCTTCACTTTGAAGCTGCGAGACAACAGGGACATATGTTATTGCTCTGTGGAGTGCTGCAGCATGTTTACGCAGCGTGCGGGCCACTCGGCGCTCCACTGAGAGATTTACGTGCGTCTCTGACTCCCTCTTTTCTCTTTCTCACGCCGGCCCCCCGACACCCGATGCCAGGCCGGCGGCCGATCGTGGTGCTCGCCCCACGCGTGCTCTTTGGAACCGAGAATGGACAGTTCTCTGTATAAGCGCTGAGTGGTGTCTGCGGCCCCGGCCGATCTCCTTCTCCAGACAGCTACTCAGCGTCGCCACATGCTTTGGATCACATGAAAGGAATGTCTTCCGAACACTCTCTACGCCATGAAGTGACGAGCATTGCTCTCACGTATATAAGTCGCCGAGTGCATGACATCTCAGCTAACGTCGCTGTTGGGAATGCTCGCACAACCAAGCCTGAAAATATTAGGACGCTGAACGGTCACGGTTGATCGTCCCTCTTGCGAAATTTTCTAGCAAGAGCCCCAGGATTGTGCAAATTTTAAGTCATATTCTGCCGGATTCTGCGTGTAAGTGCTCTTCTGCCGGTCTCAACGATTATTTCGACATGGTAAAAAGCGCACTAGACGGGGACATAAGAAAAGACAGTGACACGGGACGAGCGCTTATGTCACTGTCTTTTATTCTGTCCCCGTCTAGTGCGCTTTTTACCATGTCGAAGTCGTATCACCAACTAGCCCAAATTTCTGCGTTGAATCAACGATTACGGTAGCCTCTAAGGTAGCGCCTAACGAACTTCACATTTCGTTAGGCGCTATCTTAGAGCTATCACTTGTAAAGGCTTAACGTAGGCCCAACAAGCCAATCTCAGGCGGATTGGCTAAGGGACGGTGACAGCTGGCGTCAAATGTTCACGGCGGACAACCAATTTCCATTTGCTGCGGCGGCCAACACACCCGCGCAAGAGGATTGGCCAGTAGGTTGAGAGCTGCCGTCAGTATCTCACGGCTGGTTGGCGTATTTCCAAACGCTTCGCTGCACAGAGAAACCCACGTGACATGTCTGTTCGCGTGATAGAGAACAGTAGAATAACGTGGCCATTGGCTGCGCCTTAAACATACCAAATCGCCATTATTAACAAAACAACGCATATATTTCATTTCATTAAAAAATTAAATTTAGAGAAAAAATCAAACTATGTAAAAAAAAACAACTAAAAAGCAGACCTGCCGGGGCTTGAACCCAAGCCGTCAGCGCCATCACTCAGTACTCTACATCGAACCCACAGAGCCCGAACGGTGGGCTTGTGTTAGCATGCGCTCAGAAGAATAGCGCACGGAGTGATACCACACATGTCACGTGGGTGCTCTGTGCAGCGAAGCGTTTGGAAACACGCGGCCGGTTCACCAATTCCCGTTGGCTGCTGCGTCGACACACCAACCTCCACTTCTCCCATACCTACTGATAGGCATTGGCCAGTGCCGACAACAGCTGCTGTCACAAGCGCATGGCCGATTCATACGGACGCACGCATAGTGTAAATTAAACGTAATATGCTGTCGCCCATACCATACCTAAGGAGACTTGGGCATCGCTCTGAATTTCCCCAATTTCCGTTTGCAATGCACAAATGCGCCGTTATCAAGAATTGCGTGTGTATTGTGGGCCAGAAAAAATGTAATTGGGCCACCACCTACGGCTGCCTTCAAACCAACACCTACCCGCACGGCACCCTCCTCCACGCCATCCACCCCACCTCCTACTCCGCCACCTGCAAGTACTGTCCCCAACCCTGCACACTCTACCACATGATTTGGGCGTGCTCCCACGCACCATCCCTCGCCCCTATTCCCTCCCCCAACCACCAGCAGTGGGAAGGCATGCTAGCCAGCCCGGACCCCGGCGATCACCTTCGGCTGGGTGAAAGGGACCGCCTGGCAGCGACCGCCCAGGCACCTCTGGACTGAGAAGAACCCCCATTGCTACTACTCCAGAACTAATATAGAAATAAAGTTTATTCCTCCTCCTCCTGGGCCATACAGCTGGCCGGAACGCTGTTAAAGCCCAAAAGCTCTCGGCCGACGCGGAGAATCAGCAGCTTCTCCCTCCCTCTCTGTATAAAGTGAAAGAAAACTTTCGGTTTCTGTCACAACTCGGCAGGAACGACAGGGGTTTTGCCCCAACTCTCATTGCGTGAACGCACACGCAGGAGCTAAGCCACACGAGGTGCGCCGTCATCGCCTCACCCCTCGGCGAAGGTCGCTGCAATGCAGTGTTTTGATGGCGGGTAGAGTACGCTACTCTAGCGGCGGCGGGTGCCGGTACTCGACTGCGTATGCGCGCACGGGCACAACGCGGCGGTCCGCCCGCCCCGCAACAAACGCGCGCATGCGTAGTCGGGTCCTGGCACCCACCACCGCTACAGCACGTACTCTCCTGTGTGACAAGTGTGTGGCGCCCCCCATCCCTGATATTCGTGGCCCCTAAGTTCAGTGGCCCCACCAGGCTCGGTGGGCAACACTGTGTGTGGCGGGGAAACCCGCCGGCACGGCTGCTCGGGGGTCAGTCACCGTCACCACCAGCACGCTGCATGTCGTCTCTCGGCTGGAGGGTACCCCTACCCTCCCAGGTTCACGAACGCGGGCTAAATCGTGACAACTGCCATGAAAACATAGCGCTGACCTCACCTCATCCTGTTAATCTGGAGGCAACTGTGGCGTTAGCGTCACCACTCCCGGTGACACCGCGTCAGCAGTTATCACTACACCTCCTTCCAGATTGCGTTGTCCGCATAAAATTTCCATTGCCATTGCCATCATGTAATGCCCTCGGGCCTTTAAGGATGCAATAAATGAAATAAATGAAATGAAATATTCTACATTCAACGCAGAAAACTAGGAAATGAGAAAAATGTGTTAAACTATCATAATTATGAGCCCTCGTGATAGATTATCTTGGTGTTGGCGCGGCATCACATGTTCCAGAATGACGGCCGGCGCGGTTGATATGTGTTGTGTTCCCCTCGCTTTACAACTAAGCGACATGGACGGGAAGTTGATGTAAATGACCGAATGATGTGGCTAACTGAATTATGTGTATGTCGATGACCAGAAACCCATCTCGCTTTATCATCCGAAGCCCGGATGGCTGCCTCAAAGAATCCGGAAGATTCTGGCTGCCTATTAAGCACCGAGAATCTGGACTTTGGGACTTGGCCACCGACCGACCATTCTGTTTCATAATCATCGTCATCATCAACAACAAACTGCTTAGGTCCTACTGCAGGACGAAGGCCTCTCCCATCGACCTGCAACCGCTCCTGCCTACGCTGCTCGAGTACATTCTTTGCCCCGAATTCGTTATCACGTCCCCCCATCGAGTTATTGGCCTTCTCATTCTTCTATACCCGTCTCTCGGTGTCCACTCTGTTATCGTAATTGTACACTGGTTGTCGGTTCATCTCACTACACGGCCAGCTCAAGTCCATTTCTTTATCTTTATTTGAACTATAATATTATCTACTCAAGTTTTGTTTACTGACCCAGGAAGCTCGTTTCCGGTCCCTAATTGTTACTCGTATCATTATTTCTTCCATGGCCCGTTGAGCCGACCTAAGTTTGCTTTCCAGTTGTTTGAGTAAGGCGACACGTTTCCGTTCCATAGTCATCACCGGCAAGATGCATTAGTTGTGTATACTTCTTTTTAGTGATAATAATAGTTTGACTTTTCATTATTCGGGAGTGCTTGCCGAGTGCAATCAAATAACTAGCTTAACGGTCATTCTGTTTCAATAAACTTTTACACATATTTATTTCTCAACGCGAGAGTCAGCCCCAACATAACACTTCTATGACAGTAGGGCACACGAAAACAAACTGACAGTAAGTGCGTCTATCTGAGTGTGGGATACATATCCTCGATCATCCACGTCTAACGTCGCCAGCCTGGCCAACAGAAGTTCTGATATGAGTAGGATGATCATGCTTCCTTCTAAAGCTGAGTTAAGAAATGTCCTCTGCCAGGAACTGTTTCAGCTACCGCTGGGAAGGACTACAGCGCGTACATTAATGCAGATGCGTTGAAATTCATGCCTCCTTGCGCAACCCCGACGGGCAGGCAAGTAGGTTAACCTCCTTGGGGGCAGGCGGCACGAGCGCAGACTGCCGACCATGCGGAGCACAGAGGTCAGGGAACGTTGTATCAAAGCTACACAAACGGCCCCGATTCGGCGGGACCCGCCGCGGTGGCTCAGTGGCTAAGCCGTTGCGCTGCTGAACACGGGGACGCGGGTTCGATTCCCGGCCGTGGCGGCCGCTTTTCTGATGGGAGCGAAAAGCGAAAACGCCCGTGCGTACGAGATTTCGGCGCACGTTAGAGATCCCAAGGTGGTCAAAATTAATCCGTAGCCCTCCACTATGGCGCGCTTCATCGCCTGCGTTGCGTCGCAGCGGTAAACCCTGCAATCAATCAAATCAACCGATTCGGCGGGGATTTCTTCGCCGCTGGCCAATTATTTCTATCACGTCTTGCAACTTTGCAGGTCGTGCTCTAAAGAATTAATTTCTTCCACGACGTTTATCTGCGCATGCGCATTGCTGCGCTTTCCTTACTTTTGGTGACTCGCTCTGATCTCAGTTGCGGCTGCTGGCGGACGCGTCGATGAGGCAAGCACGCTGGACCTAGTGTCACTAGATGAGGATATCTAGTGACACAGCTGGGCCCAACTTTCGGGTTGACATCCGCGGCGCTGCTGCCAAAGCGCCAAGTCAACGCACGCACGGCCAATCACCGGCACTGGGAAATACAGATTCTGTTTGTGGGGTTTTCACGCGCCTGTTTTCTTTGCCTGCCCGGCCCGCTTTCCAATGGGAAATAGGGTTATTTCAGGCAATCGCATGTGGCGCGTGCCGGCGGACTTTTCCCCTTACGTCACTCTCGCAAGTCGCGAACGCTGCCCAACTTCTACGAGTGTCTGCAGTTTGCCGTTGGGCTTAAAGGGCCTTTTTGTTACATCTTAGCCGTGAGGGGCGCTAGTTCGTGGCGCACTGGGTCTCGTCAACTTTGTCGCTCGCTTCAACTGCTGCATTTTTCCAAGATAAAGCGGAGGGGGACTGAAATAGTCAAGAACATACTGATTGTCGGGACATTAGCTAACAGAAACGATATTTCGGGATGGGGCAGCCATTTTTCTGATTTTTCTTTCGGATATTAGGAAGAAAAAATGCGTGCACGTTTTTGTTCAGGCGCTCACTTCTACGATTACTTTCCAATAATTCAGTGCGTAAACCTAAGAAAATTATGGAACCAAAAGGATCGCAGCTGCGATCGCGCCACGTGCCCGGGCGTTCTACAGTATAGTCCTGAATTTAAATGCGTACCGATGCGGGAGTGCGAACGGGGTCAAACAATACCTAAATGCGGAATAGAGGGGGATGCCCCACTCAGAAAATTTTGGCCTGTGATCCGTAGATAGCGCGCAAACCCGGGCATCAGCCTGCGGCGCGCAGGGATTTTGTTTCGTGACAAGGGGTTTTATCGGACGACCAAGAAAAGACGGATGGTGAACCATGGTAGGAGCGCCGCCTCGGGACGCAAACAAACTTTCCACTTTTGCATAGTTTCCACGGCGCTGGCTGGCGGACAAAGCACCTGAAGCTAGGGAGGGGGAAGGGTAGGAGAGAGCAAAGAGAGTGGCTTTTTGGGCATTTTCGCTCAGCGTTAGGCATTTTATACAGCGGGTTGTTTAACTGCCGACGCAATGCAGACAATGAGGCGCGTCGTAGTGGAGGGCTCCGGTTTAAATTTTGACCACCTGGAGATCTTTAACGTGCACCGAAATTTCGCACACGCGGACGTTTTTGCTTTTCGCCTCCATCAGAAAAGCGGCCGTCGCGGCCGGGAATCGAACTCGCGTCCTCGTTCTCACTGGGAAACCAATAAAATTCGTCAACTGTGAGCCCTAGGAGTAACCTCTGCGCATGAAGGAGGAACCTCTCCGTCTGGCCGGCATGTTTATGCACGATGGCGTGCCGGGCAGTCACGTGATACACAGCTTATTGAAAAATTTTCGCCTTCGTGTCCATACCCCTGTAGACACGCAAATTGGAGCCGTAACTGCACTCGTTCGAGTTTGCGTTACTAGTTATCAATTACATGAACACATCTTCATACCAGTCACACAAAACAGCTCCTACTAGTTGGTTTTCAAATCGGATACGTAAAAGCAGGCGAAAGAAAGCCAAAACACCGCACGAACAACAAATAAACTACGTAGCTGTGTCCACGTAGAAGCCATGCCCCGACAACTGGAGCAACAGTTGCGGGGCTCCTTTTGGGCCGTCACCCGCCACTGCGCCAAACAACATGATGCATGAAGCAAGAGCGACAGCGAGAGTGCGCAATCCTTCGATAGCAACTTATCGCCCACCTTAGCCCTTAGCCAGGAGCAAGCGTCCCGATAAGCTGCATCCCGCCGTCGGCAGTTTAAGGTCTTTTTTAGGAACGATAGTCTCTCTTGAGCTATTAAACTGCGTAAATTTTGGTCTGTGCATCTGCCCGTATGTCTGTCTGTTCCTCGATTCAGCCTTGCCCCAAAAAGTTGAAGCGATTTGCTAAAATGGTATCCATAGGCAAAACCGTTCCAAAATAATGAAACTGCTGGCGCAAGTCATACACGTCCCCATTATTAGCGCAAAGGAAACCCTAGACACATTTGAGGCAAACTGTAGGTACATACCGAGGCGTACTTGGGTTTTTATTGAAGAATACGTGCTTGGGTTGGTTTTTATGTTAGCGTGTGAAAAAAACAACGCGTAATAAATGGCGCAGAAAGGCTCAATCTATCTCGAGCAAGCTTAGAAAGGACACCCAGAACTTCCTCTTGTGCTGTTCCAGGCAGAAAATGACACCGAACATAAAGAAAAAGACGCATGCTGTCCCAACAGATGGCACGCGAACAGTGCGAATGCAGGAAAATTGAATTGAATTGAACAAACATTCATTCAATTCATCAAGAGAGGAGCAAGAGGGGAGGTGAAGAACGTGATGGGTGGGAGCGGAGGGCGGAGGAGTTACAAGGCAAGGCGGTAGACAACTAGCGTCTTTCGATGACATTTGCAGTGAAGCAAGGAGATACGCGGCCATCTTTATTTATCTTCCCCGGTCTAGTGACATCTTGCACTATCAAACAAGGTGACAAGCTGCGCTGTGCCTTTTTTAAAATCCTGCGGCGATGCCACCCCTCTCTTCTCCAAAAAAGGAAGGAACTCCTCCGCGCTTCTTCTGTCGATTGGCACAGGCGTTTCGATGCCAAGGCTGGCTGAGGCCAACGTGAAAACGGCAGATTTATAGCGCCCTAACTGCCAGTCTTGGCTAACGCTGATAATGTGGAGACGATATAGTAATCATGCCAACCGAAAAGCTCTCTAATCTAAAATACTAGATATGTGAGAAAAAGTCTAGCCGCTAGAAATAACTGGCTAGAAAAAATATTTAGAAAAAAAAAACTGGATTTTAAGGCGACTCTATTATTACGCCGAAGTGCGTTTACTTGTCAAAATTAGTTCACCGTGGAAGGTGTAAACAATTCCGACTTCCCGTCTGCTGCCAATACATATGTTTCTACAGGAGAGATTGCTTACAAAAAACGGCTGCAACTAGTATTTTGTAAAAAATATCCCGGAAATTAAATGGCATGACTTTCGGGGCGCCTACATAACCATGAAAAGCTTTATCGCAATAAGTATCATCGATATCTGCTGATATCAGTTACAGTTGAATCATCCATCCCTAATCCATACGAGCAGCACCACAAAGCCGCCGTGAGACGGACAGCCCATTTTTGTCTGCTACGATTTCAAGTATCCTTATAAGCTAATAAACTCAGAAGTATACGCTAAACCGCAAATCACGAACTACCCTGTTTTGTTTTTTGCACTCGTTTGGGCTGCGTCCTGGCCACGGAGTAAGGACAAGACAGGAGGGGAAACGAGGCTTCCAGGCGCAGCCAGATAATGTCACAAGCGCTCTGAATAGGTTAAGCTAGCGCCATCTGCCGCGGGGGAAGAAACTGCGCGGCCGCCGCGATCGGCATTTCACTATCATTTCATCCATCAGATGCCGCTACCATCTACTTCGCTCGTCGCAGATGCGATACTTTTCAGTCTGCCTTAGAGCTGTGCACGTGCCGAAATTTGGGCCCGAGCCCAGCGCGGGCCCGGTGCTTATCGCAGTAGGCCTGGCCCGACCCGACGAAGAAGGCCGACGGGCCGGCCCGGCCCAGCCCGGCCCGGCTGCGTGTTTCCAACCCAAATACCGTAGGGGCTCGCGCCTGATTGGCGAACGTTTGGAAGCGAAAACTACCTCAAGGCGCTAAAATGCATCGTAAGGGAAATGAAAGCAGGCAAAACCAACATTAAACGGGCAAAACAACCCCATTTAAACATAACAAATCCAGATCCGTGCTTTTACCGCTGCAGCAACATGTTTTTTCTGTGATATCATAGAAAACCTTAGTATTGCTTCACTGTGCCGGGCCAGCCCGGGCCGTCAGGACGGCCCGGTCCGCGCGAAGAATTTACATTTAGGCCCAAGTCCGGCCCGGGCCGGGTGAAAAGTAAGTCGGGTGGCCCGAACCAAGCCCGCGGGCCGGGCCGGGCTTCTCTAGTCTGCCTCGGTTTTCATTGTGAGATTATGTAGTCGTCATCCCCCCCCCCCTCTCCCCCCCCCCCTGCCTTAATGAACTGCTTGCCCTCCCTTATACATAACTGTCTTACTCCGTGGTCCCGGCCAATCATGTTTTGTGTCTTGCCCTCACTTGCTTGGCTTCGGCTGTCCAACCCCGTTAACAGCATGAACGGCGGCCAGTTCTCTTTAAAATTCCGTACCATTTTCATTTACGACTAATACTTTGCGAAGTTTATACGATCGTATTCCTGCCTGGAATCGGGTAGTAGGACTGCGGACAATAGAATGGGGTTAAGTGGTTCTTTGACGCTCAGTTTGGGGCACTTTTCCTTAGTGAATTAGTCCCGTAAACAGCTCGAAGTCCCACTGCGCTGTTGGTAAGCGGGTTGAAGTTACCTACTGTTGGTGCTGCTCAAGGCCACCCAAGTGCGCAAAACATCCTGTACTAACCCCAGCTGGGCTGCAGCATTTGAAGTCGCATTGGCGCGTTCGCTGTTGTTAATAAAACGCACGAAACTACAGCTGGCATGAGTGACTCACAGTGCAACGAATTATGCTCGTTGGCGCAGGAAACGACGTTAACGTCAAGTCCCAGCCGCGACTCTAGAGTGAAGTTCTATGATGGCAACTGTTACAGTTACTCCCTCTTTACGGGTCATTCGAGAGGATGAAACGAGACGGAATGGAATAAAGTAGCGATAACTTTTTGTGGGAGGACGGCCTTAGTCGCACACTTGCATTACAAATACCGCAAACCCACGCTACAAAAAAATTGTTTTTTTTCTTTCAGAGTGTTTTGAAGTCCCCACGTCAGCGCATAAAGAACACATAATCCCGCTTTCAACGAAGTATCGCTCATAACAAAGCCAGTTTGATGGGCAGATTATAGCGAATGTTTTTATAGCTCACAGGGGTTTCTCGCGTCAGTGCTGAATCTCGACTGTAAAGCGTGCCGGAGTGAACGGCTAACATATAACTTAGAGCAGTTGCAGGTTGCTTCATACCTGCGCTAATAGCTCTTACATCAAGTTAGTTGCTTTTCGCCTATTTCACCTCAAAGCCACCGCGTTCTGTAACCGAAATTGCGGGATCGTTGTATGAAGCAGGACGGCCTAGTACGCGGAGCCATCGTTGAGAGTACAATTCTTTACACGATAATTTATGAGCGTTATATATGTACAGCCATAACGATAGGTGACCGGCGTATCTGCCTCGCAGCAAGCCGCCGAACCCGTAATTGCTTCCGCGTCGACTTGTAGTGAATTCATTTGTGCCTTCAAATCGGATGCGCATACGTAACGATCGCCTGGAAGAAATTATCACCTCCTCATCAGCAATGTACAAATTGCTTCAAAACGCACCGTTGAAGCCTTTAAATTGTCGCGTTACTTTCAACTGGAAGGATGTTTACCTTGGGGCGGCTGTTGTCACTCGGTTGTCTTGACGGGTCTTTTTCTAAACGTTCAGACTTTCTTGACCTCAGCTGAAGACAACTTCCGCAGCTATATCTTGGCGCACATTCACCATTAAAAGCGCGGTGGTTCTTTTACAACAGCTGGCACAAGAAGGTCCTCCAATTAAATTTAAAAACAAGGTGCATTTAATTAAGGAAAATGAAGTCTCAAAGCAAGAACACTTCGCGGTAGAGTAGAGGCATTTCCGGACTTATCCTCTAGCCCCCCAATAACCCACGCGCTGCTTTCAGTGACGTCGCTTGCCCAAAGCCTCACTTATCTCCGAAGCTGCGATGGCGGCGGCGGCGGCCGTCTTGTATCAGGTCCGTGAGAATCGCCGCCTTGCAGCGCGATGACTGTGCCGACTTCGCTCCAAGGTTTGTTATCACAGCTCGTCAATGTGTTGTAGCATGTATAGCCGACACCGTGTATCCGGTGCCGTTTGAAGTTCACCACGTACGACTGCTTGTGCGTGAGTCGGCTTTTTTTTGTTTTTTCTTTCGTTCGTTCCTCGGCGCCGTCGCCGACATGAGGGGCCGCTTGTGCCGCGCATGTTTGACGCCACCATAGCTGGCGCTCCGGTCTCGACTAAAAGTGCGCGTCTCTTCTTTGCTGCCAGTGCGCTGGCTCCGTGAAAAGCGTCGCCCTGGGGCATGTTCTGCAACGGAACGATGACACGTGAGTAGCCGACCTTACGATCATCTGTAAATGTCTTACTTTGTACCGGAAACAGCTTTTTTTTTCAACTTTGTCGAGATTCCAACAGTTAACACGGATCTCCCCATTCCTATACGACACAGTTTGATGTCAAATATACGCGCTGGCTGTTTCGTGGTAGCTGTCAAGACGAATAGCAATTTCGAACATATAACGAAACAGAAAAAAACAAAAAAACGTTAATTACTACATCATACTGAACTTTTGTTCTCGTGCAACTGTAACGTTTTTATTTCTTCCTCATTATTGTAAGCACTAAAATTGCATCTTAATTCTGGACGCGTGGTTATGAAAAAAAAAACACGTATTGGGTGAGGAGGACATCAGCCGTGATGCACTCACGAGCAAATACAGCGGGAGAGACAGATATCGACAGGCACCGTCCGGCTGTTTCACATTCGTGCGAACCGTACAAAGGGAAGGCAAATACAGCAAAAAATTATCGTTGTGATCGGGGCCCGACGATCAACGATTAAGTCCTAAAAAAAAAAAAAACGCGCGCCTTAAATCGGCCGCCTGCTAATCGTCACGTTCTCAGCGGGTACTCAATTGTACCTCTGGCTGTTTTGGGATTCGGTATCCTCGCTCTAACACAGATTTCTTTTTTTGTGAAGGGCGGCTAATCATTATAGCCCCTAACCTTTCTGAAAAAGGTCAAAACAAATAAAATCTGCAGAAATCCATAGAATTGTCTGCTAATGCGTAGGATTCTCATGCTACTTGTTTAGAATGTGAGTTCTTCCTAGCCAGATTTGGTATGAGTAGCCAAAGACTTTGGGTTATGTTATTGCTTTTACGTTTCTTTTGTTTATTTTCGCCAGCCAATACTGTAAATTTACTCCACTATAGCGATAAAGTGCCTTTACTTCGCAATTTATGCATTTTTTCCGCCGGTACAAGCTGTAGTGCAGGGTTTTTCCGTTTTCGGTATTTTTATTCCTATTTGGAACGATTGTTTGCGGGCTTTTTTCGTTTAGTCTTCGTTTTTTAGAGGAGATGTATAAGATGCATATTTTTGATTTCGCCAGAGTCACTTTTGTGAAAATGTTTTTTTTTATTTTTCTTAATTTCTTTGTTTTTCGAAATTAGTGTTCGACCAAGTATCTCCATTTTCTCTCTTGTAACGATTACATGTTTAGCTTCCTTTGGTTGTGCGTTTTTGTGGAAATGCAAGGTATTTCAAGGTTTGCTCATTTTAGGTGTTTTATTCGCCAATTCAAACGTTTTTTGCATTTTTTTCCTTTAGTCTTCATTTTTTGGGCAGATGTATCAGATGCGCTATGTTTTATTTTATCAGATAATTTTAGTGAAAATATTTCTCTATTTTTCTTAATTTTTGCTTTTTCGAAATTCTGTTGGACCAGTTGTCTCCATTTACGCTATTATTATAAGGTTGAAATGTGTAACTCGCGCCAGCTACGCTTTTTTGTGTAAATGGAAGCGTTGCGCGATTTTCTCATTTTGGGTATTTATTCGTATTTCGAACGTTATTCTGTGGGCATTTCTTGTTTGGCTTCATTTTTTTGAAGAGATGCATATTTTCGATTTCGCCAGATCCTTTCAAAAAAATCTTTATTTTTTCTATTTTTTATTTCTTGTTTTTTTAAAATCTGTTCGACCAGTTATTTCCAATTAAGCGATTATAACGATTAAATGTGTTACTTCCGCAAATTCCGCATTTTTGTGCGAACGCAAGGCGTTACACGGTCCTGGATGTGTGGGTCTCCGGCAAAGAATGCTACCCATTAAAATAATAGCTCCAGCTGCATCAAAAGTGGTGATATGACGATGAAAGAGATATCCAGCTCTGCCGGCAGAGTCCCAGAGGGGTGGAAGAACTAGCGAAATGTTTACCACGGCACTTTCACACAGCGCCGACAAAATCCTAATTTAGGCGGACCGATGCCCGACCGGGCTACAAAAATCCAGTCGGTAAAATCGTGGGAGTCCAACCGCAATTGCAAGCAAGTGGACGGGAAAGCGTACCGCACCCTCCTTTCGGACTGAGGTAACTTATGTAAAGCCATTCGGGACATCGCACGACATTCGCGACTAATCGCTGCAGGTTTTGAGTGTTTTGATGAGCGTTTTTTTTTTTGGGCAGTTGGCATAGAAGTAAAACCTTGTTTTGAAATCAATATCGCGCTCAAAGCAGGTTCAAAGGATCAGAATCACGCGTAACTCACAACACTTGGCCGAGGGCACTAAAGTGTCCTAAGTAATACGAAGTTTTCTGGCTTAGTGTTCGACACAAATCCTTGAAGCCCCTGCGAGGAGCAGCCAACATCCGAAAATGCTGAGTCTGCGGCACAAATATGAGTTATTCGAAAGCGTGAAACCAATGCACAAACTTACTTCTATTCTTCTAGCTTTGAATGCGGGAATGAATAGCGTTGTTCCAGCTCATTTATCCACTTAGAAAAGTCTTCAGAGGACGCTTATCGTATTCTTGCAGATATTTTCAATCACAGACTTTTCAGAAAAAGAACGAGTGCTGCTGTAGAACTTTTTGTTTCATATTCTACGAACGAACCTTAACTTCAACGAAGACGCCAGCCCACATAGACGAACGGAAACGACGACGCAGCAACCAGCAATCTCGGCGTTAATTGCATGCAAACCCACCTTTTTCCTGCCTTGAGCTTTTTATTGGCATGATCGACTACAGGCCGGGCGTCCGCTTTATGACCGTAGCGATAAGTGGAGATAGCGTCAGTTGTATAGGGAGATAGCGTTAGTTGTATAGAAGATAGGAAGATACTCCGAGTGCTCAAATTAGCGAAAGCCGCAAACGTGACGTAGACTTTCCCCCGAAGTTCATGCGAGCTCGAGGCGGTAGATTGGCTGTTGGCGGATATGATTTCTCAATCTGAAGGGCGCCTACCCAAGGGACTGCCACGTATATTATCTTAAAATTTGATAAAGCGTCTGTGAACGCGAGTATCAGAAGTAAATGGATCGTTTCATCCGGAAGAAAATTGGGGTTTATTTCTCATGTCGTGTTATAAGGAGCAATGTAGCTTTTATTTTCAAATTAAATTTCTACAACTGTCTTATCGGTTAGCATTAAATTGTTATAACACCGCATTTGTACTCTTTGTAACAAGTTTTATCAGTTTCTTTGGTATGGTTTGTATGCCCGCCTGTTTTTTTATTAACATCCTTCCCCACTGCACGCAGAGCATTTGTCTCTGACGGCCTCGTAAATGTATAAATCAAAACGTCATTCCGTTAACATCGAAAACCGCGAAGCTATAATCGCAGCAAGTTTCGCCTAAGATGTCATCATTCCATTGGCGGGTTCTATGGAGGGGGCATTTCTGAGGAGTCTGGACTGGACTGGACTGGAAAGGACTTTATTCACATCGATCCTGAAGTCGACGGGTGTTTGTTAGGACAATCGTCCCGACGCGGCCCGTCGTCTCATCTTCTTCGCTACCCTACTAGGCGCAGGCCCCTTTACAGAGTCCGTGCTTTTCGAGTGCAGTGAAGACCTGCTGGATGGCCCCGAACGTGAAAAGGGTGCGGGTTGGAGGTCAACCTAACACTTTGATGTTTTTTTACGAAACTTGAAGTGGCGCTGATAGGGACGCTGTTCAATTGAACAGTTCTTTAAAAGAGTCGCTTATTTCCAGCAGTTGAATGTTATCGCCAGCAAAGCCGTCATCAGATGCCTTTAGGTTGCTAATAAATGACATTGTTTTAGAGTGCAAACGGGACTTGACGCAGGTGTTTCCTTTTGCTACCTTCCAGATGAGGATGACGAGCGGACAGCCCTTGTGCATTCGCATGCAGACGTAGAGCAACATGACTACGGTGCGAGAGACCCTTGCGAGCCCAATGACAGCAGCGGCGATGGCGATGTTGAATTTGCGGTTGAAAGGCACCAAAGGAACTACCTGCTGAGTTGTGTTTTTGCCGCTGTTGACTGCATCAAAAAGGAATTATGGGCTGCGCCGTATTTTATCGGCATGTTCTGTTTCTCCGCCCTGTTCGCCGTTCCGTTCACGTTCTTCCCTGCAGTGGTAAGTGCTTCGCCCTGTACATACTTGGTTTCGGACAAAAAAGCAGTTAGGGTGTGTTCAAATAAGGACAACCAAACTGGTGCCATGCCCATTTTTGTTTGAGTTGAAACTTTAATATTGTGTAGAACACTCTATCCTCACCATGGTATTGGCAATTTTTTTGTGAGAAGCACCATCGTGGGGTTATAAAAAATATCTGGAACGCGATCTGGCAGGGCTACTTTCCCCACCGCTTGGTGTGGCAACTTTGGGGACCTGCAAAACGAAGCGAAAAATTTTCCCGATATTGCTAATTTTTAGCTAAATATTTGCAAACTTCTTTGTTGGATTCGAAAAAATTGAAATTGCCATACCTATATTTTTTGAGAAAATATTTCTGAAACTTAGTAGGGATAGCAATGTCGTTCAAAAGCGGCACTTTTTCTGAAAAAAAAAAAATTACACATCGGTCTAAAGGTTAAACTGTCTAGTTTTTTAGACTTGTTTACCAGGAGCTGCTGAACACTTCATACCCTGCGCATTGCTCTAGAAAGGAAAATTTTCAAAATCTGGTTCCTAAAGTGCGACAAAAAATGATGATTTGGAAAAAGAGCCGCCTTCCGACGTGACTTGAAGAATGTTTTTAAATTTTCGCGATATTTACACAAAGTGGCTCTCAATAACTGAGTATTTTAGAGATGCAAAAACTGTATTCATCATTTTTGTTGTAACTTGGAAAAATGAGGCCACGATTCAACACATTTTTTAACGTATGAACAAGAGCTCGTAGTTCGCAGTGAAACAGGACAAATAATTATGGCAGATTTAACAAATTTTAGAAAAGCCATGCGGCTGATATAAAGAAAACTGACCATTGGCTGACCATAGAGACTAGTCATATTTACCCATTGTTCAACTTGCTAGTTGCGGAAGGCATTAAAATAATTGTGCGGTTTTTCAACTTGTGTCTTCTACCAGAGCAAGGTTGCCGTTTTAACAATATTTTGTTATTGCCTTGCCTTAGCTGTGTCAGATGCCATATTTTTTGGTTATGACACTGCATAATCACACATTATTGGTAATTTACCCAATGTACAAGCAAGTAACCACGCTGCTGGTACTGAGAATGTTTGACATGTGATCGTCGTGGTCAAGGGTGTATTGCCGTTTTACCTGGTACATGCCAAGTTCTAACTGCAAGAAAACTTCGTATTTCTAGATGTCCGCTATTGATGCTCCCGGGGATGCTAAATAGATTTGCTTTTTGAAAAAAAAACTATTTATATTTTAGAAAGAGTGAGTGAGTGAAACACTTTATTAAAGACGAGAGGCCATAAGGCCCTGCGGGGAAGTGAGGATGGGAAGGGGGAGGATAACTTTGATCCCACTATTAAATCGGTCTACCTGTAATTTATCGAGAATAAACTTTATTACGAGCATCATTATGTGGTGTGGGGCCCTGAGTCCGGGACTCCATTGGAGACCCTTGCCGCCACGGCCCTTTCCACTAGCCTGAGCTGGGAATTGAGACCGGAGCTGGACAGCTCCTTCTCCCACGGCTCACGGGAAGGGTGCGGAATTCTTTGAATCTTAGGGTTTGCCGAGCACTCCCATACCATGTGGTACAAGTTGCCCGGGGCAGCGAAAAATTTGCACAGCGGGAAGTAGTGCGTTGGATGAAGCAAGTGGAGTTTGGTCGGATGAGGAAAGGTATTTGTTTGGAGGAGCCGGAGCCAGTGCTGCTGCCATTTGGTTAGAGATTCATGAGCGGGGGGATAGATCATTTTTGGTGCTTATAGTACTCCGTTATCTCGTGACACGTGACCAAAGGATGCGCAGTCTCTAAACAAGAACCTCGTGTCAGCCTGGCGGGATAGATCTCGGGCACGATGTCGTGTGCGGTCGTGTTGCCCTGGAGGGTTGAGTGGGTGGTGTCCAGACGATCTTCACTTTTCTCCCGGGCGGCTTTTGCAGCAGGATGTCCAGAGCCGTTTTCGGAAATTCTACCACAAAGGAAGTTTGGGCAAGCCTGTTGCGAGTCCGTAACAACGGTATCCGCATTTGCCTGCGAGATGGCCAGAGCAAAGGCCTCTTCCTCGGCCTGTGTAGTGGTTGTGAAGGGTAAAGTGACGCTGGTAATGTGTTTCACGGTTGAAGTAACCACGGCGGTCTTGGCTCCTCTTCTGGAATAGTCGGCGGCGTCGGTGTAAACCGTGTGGTCTTGCTCCCTGTGTAGTTTGTCGAGAGTGCGCGCTCTTGATTCTCTTCTCCCTTGCGTGGTGAGTAGGGTCCATCTTACGAGGTGTAGGGGCAACCTCAGTGTCTTTTCTTATTTTTTGAGGTACGTCGCGTATTTGCTGGATTCTTTCTCCGGCGAATTCAATTCCCAGTATGGTGAGGTCCTCCCGCAGGGTGTCGTGCTTAGTCGCAGACGCTGGCTGGCGAGGTGGGCCTCGACTAGCTTAGCGGCCGTGTTATGTAGGCCCAATTTTAGAAGCCTGTCGGTTCTAAATACTAATAGGTAGCTTTAGAGCATGCTTATAGGCTTTCCTTATGACGGTGTCAATCCTGGCTAAGTCGCCCTAGGGAATGGCGTAGGTAAGGCGTGAGCAAAAGCCTTTACAAAACGAAGGGTGTCGGCTTCCTTCATTCCCCGTGCTTTGGTGTTATTCTTCGGAGCATGTGGGTAATTTTGCGCGGGAGAAACCTTGTGATACAGCCAGCTATCTCAAAAGACGCAGCACGTGCATAGTGCGAGGGCGGGGTAATCATGTTGTTTATTTGTGTTTTTGATTTTGTATACCGTGTGTTTGGCACAGTTGCTATCGTTTACTTATCGGGCTGACTGTTTTAATCGTAAATGGGTGTATGTGAATTTATAATATGTCCTGTTTCTGCATTAAAAGTTCAGTTGGAAGTCAGCGCTCGTCCTGTGTGCCTCAGCTTAAGTCCTTGTATCTGTTGCGCTGTATTGTTAAGAACTTTAACATGAATTGTGTGTCACCCCTGTGTCGTATGATAAAAAGCTTCGCTGAACATCCAACTTCACAGAGGGGAATGACTTATGATTTTTTGCATCGTTTTGTTGCAACAACTGTGCGGCCGGATATTCTGCTTCCCTTGAATACTTTCGCATTGAAAATAACGTGTGACCCCATCCCCTCGATAAAAATACAAATCCAAGATATGGAGGCTCTAGGGCCTTTATATCTTGGAGTTAGGTTGCTCATATTTCCCCTGAATAGGATGTCTTTGTAGCGATTCATTTCTGTGTAGCCGGTTCCGTCTTGTAGAAGTAAAACGTGTTCTTTGCAATACGTATGTGTGTAAGGTGAAGCCAACTTAAAAGAGACTCGGTGCAACGCATTTTGTATGAAAACATGATAGCTTATGGAGGTGAAAGGTCTTTCCGACAATGCATTCTGGGTATTTGTGAAGCCGGCCGTAAAATGGCTCAGTGCAGAGCACATTTGTGGAAGTAGTTAACAGAAGGCCCTAGGACGTTGATACTTCGATATAAAACTGCTGATATTGACTTTGAAAAAATGTTTTTCTGCAATGCGTGTAGGTAGGGTTTTGGGGCCGACTTTAAAGGGGCCCGGTGTATACACTTTTGAAGACAACTCCCGGAATCTATGTGGCAGTTTTTTATAGAGAATGGTCCTGAAAGTAATATGGTTGTTCTTTAATATCCTATTTTTATCATCATGCGTTAACCGGAAACAGTATTTTATTGTCCATGTTCAGTGACGCCAAAAAAAAAAAAAAACACTGGTTTTATTTGGTTGACTGAAAGAATTCGCTTTTGTCAAGTTTAAATCTGTTCTTAGTTTTTTTTGAAACCTCGTCCTTTGAAAATTACTTCAGAAGACTAAGATCTGAGCAAATCCACTTTACAGGGTTGAATTTGTTGCTTTATTTCCCCATAAGGCGAGCCGTAAAAACATTGGGGTGCAAATTGATGGCTGCCTAAATGTAGCTTCATAAGCGGTCCAGCAGGAGCTACACCACCGTAACGACTGTTAACTTCAAGCCGTTAACAGTAAAAAAAAAAAAACGTGTGCATAGGCTGAAAACGACACTTAAGTCTTGTACGCGTAATCTCCAGGGTCGGCGTACCGCAACGCAGGTGACAGACACGCACATGATGTGGCAGTGGGTACTAAGGATTTGTTGTAGGGTTTAACGCGCCGACGCAACGCAGGCGATGAGGCGCGCCGTAGTGGAGGGTTCCGGATTAATTTTGACCCCCTGGAGATCTTTCACGTGCGCCGAAATCAGTGGGCACTAAGAAATGAGTACCTACGTCTCAGTGAGTTAGAGCCGGACACTGTCAGACCGATTTGAAGAGTCGCAGCGATTTGAAGAGCTGCGACTACTTAAAGTGCCACCTAAGCTCTTATTGAGATACCAGATGCTCTTGTTTGAGGCACCTGCTTTGCGTAATTTCCATAACTGCCTAATTTCATACATAATTTTATAATTTCACTGCATTTTTCATACCTAAATTTATGATTGCATAATTCTATACCAGAGCCAAGGTGTGCCGAATTCCGTCCGTAAAGCAACAAGCGGCTTCTCGCTAACTCTGCGAGTACTAGCTCGATGAAGAGAGTACAAGGCAGTGGCCACTATTAGGCAATGAAGCACAAGACTGGGCGGAGATAAAACTAACGAGGCGCATCTGTTCCCTGGATTGTAACGGCGAAGACGCCACATCAAACTTTAAACACGTAATCTTGGAATTCGCTGCACTCAGTACGAACAGTTTTAAGCTAAGCACATGAAGACTAAGTATTCCTACAAACACGCACCAAGCAGAACAAACAGTAGTTAGACTTTTCAGACCAGCATAATCTACTGTTTCTGAAGAGCAGAGCCTAGAGAAGACCAAAGTTTGAGGCCATCTCTTTTCACCGCTTTCAGTGAATCCTGGGAGCCACTCTCCCACAAACAAATGTTTTTTCACTGCTGTCATGATTTTGCATAATTTCATACCGGAATTTTTACCATGTACACAAAATTTTGTAAAAACTCGGTACCTTCAAACTGCGAGAAGAAAAGAAAACATTGCGGTTTTCTATTCGTTGGCTGTAAAACTTCACTTGTTCGGGCTCGTCATCGATGTGGGCCTTTGAGCTAATTTCTGAAGTAAATAACCAGTAGCTACGCTCCTCATGTAGGAAAAGTTTAATTAAAATTCTAATTCGGCTGAAGATTAAGACCCGTTCAGGAGCTTTGCGCATCATCAAGAATCCTGCAAATTGTAGCCTTGATATTTCACACGCTTATCTTTGTCTCCTCCTTTTCGTTAAAAGTGGCTGATGACACTCCACGCTTGCAGGCATCTTCGAAAGGGCTTCAAGCATGGGAATTCGGCATCGCCTATTCAACGCGAAAAGCGGCAGGCATGCTGGCGCCGTTCACATCACAGATTTTGGTACGTGTCAGCGACCAAGGCAATCAATCAATCAATCAATCAATCAATCAATCAATCAATCAATCAATCAATCAATCAATCAATCAATCAATCAATCAATCAATCAATCAATCAATCAATCAATCAATCAATCAATCAATCAATAAAATATATGAATATTTTTATTATTATTTCTTTAGAAATGCAGAAATAAAACATGCAAGTAATTTAGTCATTTACCTGACTTGGTCCCTTGACCAGTTTAAATGTATGCAATGTTTTCGTGATATGCAGGTGGCATACTCATCTCCAAAATGGGGCGTCGTTGTAAGCCAAGCAGCCTTTGGAGTTCAAGGAGTTGTGTTCGGGTAAGTCTTCTTAGACAAATGTTACGGCGAGAACTTTTTGTAGCTGAACGTTTATGTTCACTGCTATTTTGGGTGGTCGGTAAATAAAAGTGGGTACGGCTAAACACCTATTTTATGTGTGTCTATCCCTGCAGAGCGTCATGTTTGCTGCAAAGCAAAGACATCTTTCTTGGGGTCTCCATTCTTGGATTTATCATCTTAGAGATATCACTGGGCATCATAAACATCTGCACCGAAACGATCCTGGCTTCTACTCTCAAGGAGAGGGGAAATCTACTTCTCGTGAGTTTTTTTTCTTTCTAATGCAAGCCAATTACTACAGCCTACTTCAGCCGATTTTGCGAATCTAGAAAATCATTCTTTAGGTGAAGCCGTCACTTTGCAAAAGTTGATGGATAGCAGACGAAGGGGGCTATACGGGTGTATAATGGCCAGATGTTAGGCCTAGCACCAGGCTTTGATGTCTAACACCATCGACCAGAACTTACAGCTTGACGTGCAATGAATATGCGTTGCTTGGTACTTCGTAACTCTGAATTTGAAGATTGCCTAACGTTAAGCCTATACATTTTGGACACTAAACCTAAAATTACACTCGAAGGTCTAACATTATCAACCATTGCCTGGTTACGCAGAAACGCCTGAAAATGCCCGTGTGTTGAGGTGTCGGCGCACGTTAAAGATCCGCAGGTGGTCAAAATGAATCCGGAGCCCGCCACTCCACATAGCCCATGTGTAGCCTCGGATGAGCTAAACCCCCAAAATGAGTAATTAGCAGCCCTTGTCCGTCGCAAAAGATGCTCATTGTATGCCAAAGCAATAGGTTTCGGTTGATGTAAGCCTCGAAGGAAAACATAAGGCCTAAATTGTACAGCATACCCGAAAGTTGCTGGTGTTATGCACTCACAGAGCACCCTTGTCCAGTACATCCCAGCAGTGGTGTTTTTAACAACGCTTTATAAGCATAAATATACGCCGCTGAATGAAGAAAATGTTGCCACAGATGCTGCCACCCGTGGTGCATGCTGGGGTATGCACGAAAGAATGAATGAATCAATCAACCAATTATTTTGAGCGCGGGCGTTAGGAGGGTTGACCTCAAGAAATGTGTTCCCGTAGTCTGAATCTCGCGTGTGTACTGTGAAGCGTACCAGTGTTGCATACCCTTAAGGTAGCATATATATACCTAGAGTGCGGTATCGAACAGGTCTTTGTAAGCAGAGCGAATGAGTGAACGAAAAAGTTTTATTGCTATCCCGGAAATGTGTGCTGTTTTTGCATGATAATCCGTGGCTGGCACAGCCAAGCCGTCCGCCAATGAAAAAAAAAAAAACATAACAAATTGCCTAATTTACCATTACGTGAACAGCGTTAAAGCTGAGCTTAGCAACATGGGTCCCTAAAGTCAAAACGGGAACGATATACACTGCCTGCGTTCACTGCAAGCGACGAAAAGGTCGTCAACAAACAAGGGCTAGGTCTTGATTCCATGACTACACAAATCCTTACTAGAAAATCCAATCTATTATGTAGGAAATCAAAAGTACGAGAGTTGGTTTGTAAAGGCTGATAACCCTTTGTTAAATTTTATCGGCCACCACCACCACCACCACTACTACTATCATCATCATCATAATCATCATCACGTCGGCCACAGGACGAAGACCTCTCCAAGTGACCTCCAAAACTCCTGTCCTGTGCTGGTCGAGCCGACAGTTTACCCCCGAATTTCTGTATTTCACCCCTCCATCGAGTTAATGGCCTTCCCCTTCTTGTAGACCCAACTCTTGGTATCCACTCTGTTACCCACTTACCATTACTTATCAGTATCGAAAACAAATTCTCGTCACACACATAGGATTTGAAAAAAAAAACTAAAATATACATGGACCTAATATCTTTGTAAGACTGCCGCTACACTGGCTAGGAAATCTTTCCGTATGAGAACCAGTTCTGCTTTTCATGTTCCTCATCATCATCGAGCATAGTCGAATACAGGGTCTTTATGATGTACCATGGCACTTTTCAGTGTTCCTGACAAACATGAAGATAATAATTTGTTTTTGTTGCTGCTCCTCACAAAGGAAAATGACCTTCGATCCCTATTCTGGCAAACCTGAGCAAAAAATTTATGTGGTTGTGCTCCCCACGGAGAACAATGGCCTCCTCTTCTGGATAGAATGAAGGCTGGTATAGGGATCCTTAAGAAGTCCCTACTAAGGACAGGCATGCGATCCCTTACATATAATACGGAGTACTTTGGTGCTAGACTTTATGCCACTTTCTGAATACTGTTTCATCATGGAAATTAAAGGAAGAGCACAAATTCGTATTAGCCTCATAATTGGCTCAGCTAAGAATGTGCTAGCGAATGTGAGAATGCGTGAAGTGCAGCAAAAATACTAAAAAGTATTTGTTTTCATGATAAAGTTAAGAGAACTGTTTCATTTTCGATTTTTTTTTAGTCTGATGAAGGAGTAAACGTCTTTAATGTGCAATTATGTTGGTCGTTAATAACAGCTGCATGAAACCTGTGCTTATTAACTGCTTTGTTGTTATCGCAACAGAATAAACATGTTAGCTTGTAAATGATGTATACTTGCCTGACCTTGTCATCAAAATGTATGTAGTTTATTATTTTAACAGTTTCAAGCATGTCGGTCGGTTATGTGTTTATTATCGCTGGTTAGTAGAACTCCTTTTGCCAGATGCCCTAGAAATTCCGTGTCTCTGAACCAGGAAGGAAAATCAAAGGGCAAATAGGCCTGCAGATTTTTTTACTGAGTATGCAGGAAAGGGCAGCAGAAAGAGGGAAACAAAACACAGCAGTTCCTGCATGTGTGCTTGTGGTTTTACGTTAAATTATGTTTCATTTTAAACGAACCAACTTGCTAAGAATACTTGCTTAAATATCTAAGCAAATATTATATCCAGAAAGTGAAGTGTTTTTTTATTACATAAAAATACAGATGAGGGTCCCAAAGTCAGTCGACTGTAAGGGGACCCTCGTTTTGTTTCTCTTGTGAAATTACTCTTTTATATGCAGGGGGCAATGAAACTAAATAAAAACGAACAAGCATGATCAAGGGTGTTTCTCGCATTTTCAGGGTTCAGCACGAAGCTTTTCCGAAATCGGAATGATTTTTGGCGCGTTTGCAGGAGGTGCCCTTGTTGATGTGAGTATGCATGTCACTAAGAATGAACTTTTCTTCCCCTCAATCCTTCAAACATAATAGCTCTCTGCAATTATTATTTCACCAAGCCCACGTGGCTGGGAATTCTCTGATCACTGCTTCCCAGAAAACTGTAATTTAACTTGAAAGTGAAGCATTGGATTAGATAAGTCTGCAGTGACATGATATTTTATAAGGGAAGCAAGGTATTCAACCTTGGCAATATTTATCATGTATCTTATGTTGTTATACGAGTATTTAAGCAAGTAACCATTGTAGCTGCCATGAAAATTGCCATTTCTGCAATTCTTTGAAACGCGTAGCCAGATACCAGCGTATAAAATCTTCACTGCGTGATCTAAGGTGTGCTTGAAATATCTTAGGGCTGTAAAGAACCTCTTGTTCAGTGTAGAGAGGGGCAGAATTGTCAACGAACACATATAAATCGATTTTATGGAACACTGAACACATAGCCCGCCCTTATTTCGTGCAATCCTGGATGCTTGTTGATTTAAGTGCGTTACCTGACGAACAGTACCTCTCCTGGTACGAGAAACGTCTGCACTGAAGACGAACCTGATTCTTTAAGGGAAGAAAAAACTTGAGGGGACCTTTGCATACAACGATGTGCCATTCGAGTTCACAACTCCCCCAAGATTCTCATGCAGAGTCTCCTTATCAAAGGAACAAGACGCACATATGCTTTGTTGTAGTCGGGTAGGAAAAACGAGTCCCTATTCGTGACACAAGTATTATGTGGCTTCCCACGATCTCTAAATGCAACGAAGAGTTGCACCCTCGGAAGTCTCTTAATTGGCTTCACCAAGCGGCTTCAAAATGACCATCATTGTGGCTGCATCTGCAAACCAGGCAAATGTCAAGACGCAGCATATGATTTCCCTCAAAAATAGGATTTGCACAAGAACACAATGCAGCGCAAAACAGGTGTAGCTATGAAGGGATAATGCTCAAGGTGTGCATCATTATTTGCACAGCGCTGTCTACCTGTACAGATACAATTTTAGATGCGACGCATCTCTTTAACTCGCCTTGTCCCTCCGGCGTCTTCCGTCGTCCGTAGTCCGCATCCCTCCCCCATTCTCCTCGCCGCGCCAGCTGCGCGCTAACGCCGCTCTCACCGCAGCGCCATCTGCGTGTTAGCGCTCGCTCCCGTCGCCGTGCCAGCTGTGCGTCAGCGCGCGTTAGCGCTCGGTTAAACATCTAACACATGCTGCATGCGCTGCTCTCTCTCATTCCCCTCACCGTTAACGCGCGGTACATATAAACGCGGTAACTGCGCCGCTCCGCTCAGTCGTTCCGCCGCTCTGATGACATCCGATAACCGCCGATGATTTGAATGGAGACTAACAGGCCTGCTATCGCGATGGTCGGCGCAACCGTACGTAATATAATGGAAACAACAACAAATTGACAGGCTAAATGGAATCAACATAACGGAAACGCAACGGAAACCCCACGATGCGTCGCATCTACCCATGGGAAGATGGTGTAAATTTTTAACTGAAATAGTGCACTGGGCCTCGTACTTTGCCGAATTAGAACACTTGGTGGGATTGATGAGTCACTCTAGAACATTTTTTCGGGGTCAATTTACGTGGCTCTCTACAGTTTACGTTTTTTATTTCGGGATTCGCAGCTGAGGATCTCCACTTCACACTGGGTACACCTGAAGCGGATGTTGTTGCATTGAAAAAACAATTTTGTTAGGTTACTTCTTCGGCACCTGCGTCCGTATCGAGCAGTACTCATTCTGTAGCAATCTTAAAAGCAAGCGCTATGTTGCTTTCGGGAACACTTCAGGCAAGCCGTGCATATAAAGCTGGATGTTATTGAAGCGCATGCTTCCCATACCGGATTTCCATGGAGGCCAACATCGGCACTGGCTTTGCTGGTGTCTGCCGGCTGTTAAAGGCCCATCGGGTGTGGCACATGCCATAGCGTGAGCCTATGCCCCAGACAGAAACACAAATGGACGCCTTCGTTGCTTAGGCAATGCCTTAAAATGCGCACAGAGAATGCGGCGGCTGCGGTAACGGCCATTCAGTGTTTGGTGGTAACAGCACAGCCATTTAACGCTGCATTTGAACGGGGCATAATAATGCAGCCAAACGAAGAAGAGCGGAAATTATTTGCACTGCAAAACTTGAAAGGTGCCCCGAGCGGCGCCCAGTTGAACATTACTGCTTTAACTTTCGCAACTCATATAAAGTGCTCAAGTGTCCTGGGATATTTAGAGTGAAGGCTCTATTACTCCAGCTACAAACCATCAAAACGCCTCGTAGCGTCATTCTGACTTTCAAGCTCAGCCAAGGTTATGTCAGCGCCTTGTGCGGCTGCGGAGGGAAGTGTATAATTGCTCGTTCGATCCAAGGGGAGCGGGAACAAAGGAGTTAGCGCACGTGCCACTAGAAAATGATGCAAGCAGGTGCTGGCTGCATCCAAGTTCACAGTGCATTCCTGCCTACAGCACTGACTGCGCTGGGCAGCGTCTGTTTTGTCCTGCAGTGCAGTTGTGTGCGCGTTCTCTGCGAACTGTCGGCATGAAGACCGTGGTATCGCTCAACAAACTTGGTTTAACCATATTTAACCACAACGAAGTCTCCTTCTCCAGGTTTCAGACTACTCCGCGCCATTCTACGTCTTCGCGGGTGCACTCCTGGCGGTCACACCTCTAGTCATTGTAAGCCGGCACGAAACAACAGGTGAGCAAGGTTTTAGCTAGTACACCTGTGTAGTGGGCTCTTAATGTGGGGAACAACCGGGGTTTGAAAATTTGTTTATGCATGTACAAGCGTACGGACAATTGCTTTTTCTGGCACCATGAGTACAACATGCGCCAAGAGAGAGAGAGAGAGAGAGAGAGCAAGAGAGCGAGAGAGAGAAATAAAATGATGAAATGTACCTTAACAAACTTGGCACAGTTTTAGCTACGCCGTGGTAGAAACCAATTTATATGGCTGTGAACTAGAATTCAGGGCCCTATTTAAGTAGAACCTTTAAGTTTTAAGATCATTATACCAGTTTTGTATTCATTTGCAGAGGTCCTTTCTTTTTATATACAGTGCAACATTTTTGGTGTCTCATAATTTATCTGAAATGGCCATTTAGTTCTTTCCCTGTCTCTATTTTGGGGACAGTATAACAGTAGTGCGCGCATAGTAGCCGGAGCGAAGCAGCTTGTGAGACAAGGCGTTGCAGTGATGAAACAGCACACCTGCAAAGTGTGGAATTGATTGATTGTAGGGTTTAACGCGTCGACGCAACGCAGACGATGAGGCGCACCGTAATGAGGGCTCCGGATTAATTTTGACCACCTGGGGATCTTTAACGTGCGCCGAAATCTCGTACATAAGGGCGTTCTTGCTTTTCGCCTCCACCAGAAAAGGGGCCGCCACGGCCGGGTATCGAACCCGCATCCTCGCGCTCAGCAGCACAACGCCTTAGCCACTGAGCCGGCGCGGCGGGTAAAATGTGGAATTACAACTTGCGCTTCAATTCATGGGTGTACTCCTATGTCGCCTCCGTAGCCAGCTGTGGGAACGTATCCCTGTGGTAGAGCCGGCTGTGTACCAACACACTTCAATAACCACGCTGGCGCACCATTGCGTTTGTGCGGTGAGACTCAACGGAACGGAACGATGAATCAGAGACCGAATTTGCAATGAAGAAATGCGTAGCCAGCATGATCCGGGGGAGTTTTCCAAGCCAAGTGCCACAGGAAAGGCAGAAACGAAAGGAGGGAAGGTAATTAGATGAGTGAAATACGAGTGAATTAATTATTCGAGGTGAGAGTAAATGTAACTAAGCAACAAAGTAAGGATGAAAGAAGGGAAGTCATTCAGTCTGAATAAGCGACTTGGAAAGAAACTAAGCCGGAAAGTGCGAAGAAAGACGAGGAATGAATGAACGATTATTTTCAGTATCTCTCCCTGTGTCTTGCATGGAATGGCGTTGCCTGTGTAACATAGACGGCATGAAACAAAGGAACGCATTATCGAAATTTCGGTCACCTCATTCATCTGGCGTAGCAAGCCAGGCAGCTTAGCTCAGCTGACATCGCCAGGTGCATTAAAGATCTCTCCCCCCCTCTCTCTCTCTCTCTATCTCAAGTTTGCCTTCAGGAAGGAGCAGCTGCATTTCATAGAGTATGGCTGAAGTACAGAAAACAGAAAGCGAGTTCCAAAACCTTGGTCATTTCGGTGGTTGGTTAATGAATTACAATGTTTCGAATGAGCCTATGCTCATCACTTGGGCACGCATCACAGGCCGCGTGCATTTTGCATGCTTAACCCCCCTCCTCTCCCCCTCCCTGATACAGAAGTTGGGAATGTTGAATGGGGCATGTCATTAAATGGATCAGTGAAATTGCTCGAAAAATATTAAGAAAAGCTTTTCACAGGTCTGTCAAATTTGTACGTACATACATTCTGTCCCAGTTATTCAACCTTACAAACATGCTTTTTTAATTCAGGAAACTACGATCAAGATGCACCAAACGATGGTGACCGCAGCCCCGGTATAAATGAACGAGCTCCAGTACGGAGGAGTCTCTGGCCACTACTCCTGAATCCTTTCTTCGCCGCCGACCTCTTCGCCCGGGCATTGTGCTGGGCGGTCGGTTTGTTCAACTCTTCGACTCTGGAGCCCTACATAGCGCAGGTATAGGACTACTATAGAACTAGAGGCCCATACAAAATTAAGTTCCTTAGTGGAAAAAAAAAAAAAAAACGAATGGACGAACCGAAAGAGCGACTTGGGAAGAAAAGGCTTGGGAACATGGGGAAGAAGTTGTTATCCAGGTGGGATTTGATTAAACAAGAGTTAAACGCAATAAAGCTTTAACTATGAAGTACGCCATAAGGGTGCATATTTATTTAGACTAAGAGTTCTGAAAAAGACAGCAACCTAAAGTTGAATTTTGACATGTTCTACTAGGATATTTTGAATCATTGGTCATATCGAATAGCCTCAACGTACCGTTGTAAACTTTTTTAGAGTGCATGTTGATTTCATTTATCAAATAATCAATCATACCTATCGATTTTCCAATCCAATTTACCATCCAGGTTTCACTGTATCCCAATCTGCCATTAAATAAATCATGCGCGATAGCTTGCCATGGAATCGCGTGCTATCCTGCAAGTACGCAATGCGACACGCTCCTGCTCACCCTGAAAGACATGTGTCCCGGCTAAGCAGACACTTAGCTTTCAAGGATTCGCAGTATTCCGTTCATGGGTGTCACACGAGTAAAACAGCGTGTCCAATTCTGTTCCATTTAGATGCACGAGTCTAGCGCTTGTATCGGCGCTGCGTTTTCTGTGAACTTTTTTGCTTCAACGGTGGGATACGCCGTCACGTGCTCATCATATTCCCGAAAGGTGAGTTTCTTGGTCCCATTCATGCATTGTACTGCATTCGTAACAAAACAATTGAACGTTGATTCCTCCTTGGGCGGAATCAGTCAGAACATGAAAGGTGATGACTACTGTGAAATCAGCCTCTGCAAGGAGGGCAACTCTAGCCACATAGGCGGGATTCATAAACTACTTTTGAGGTGGCCTATCTCAACGAACATTTCGTTCGGTTTTGACTCTACTAGCAGGTTATGCTTCCAAGGATGGAGAGTATATTAACCGAATACAGTTCAGCTGAGGAGATTTAATGATCCATGCATAGAATTTTTTTACTAGAGCCAGGCATATACCGTCGACTCTAAAATTAGAAGTCGCTTAACTGGAATTTTCGGTTTGTTATAAATTATTTCCTCGTCCCGGAAATTTTACGTGCAATTAAAAAAACTAAATAATTTGAAGCTTAAACGCATTATATCGGTTATTTAGAAGTTATTTCGAAAAAAAAAGCACTGAGGTGACCGTCATTTTTCGATAAAATTCAAAATTTTCAAGGGTAAAAACAGCACCTTGTTCTGTACTGATGTCAGCGTCATCGCAATTAAAGGAAGCGTGCAGTTCATAATGCGGAAGGCCAGTTGAAACTCGCGCCAGCGTATGTCGCTCTCTCTTCTGTGGTCCTTAACCTTTTTTGTTGCGCACAGTGCAGCGTAAGCAGTTTGTGTGGTGGAGGCTTTGGACTTCGATTTTAGTAATAAGTTTCAACTATCATGGCAACTCGTGTTCCATTCTCGACTTGCCGACTAAGGTAGGGATTATGAGCTAAATCAATACGGGAGACGTGTTGCGGACTCACAACAATGCTGTTCTTTTGCAACTGGAATTTCGGTTAACTGAAAGTGTTTGCGGCCCCCGTGAACTTCGTATTAACGGTAGTTGACTGTACATCTCATTACATGATGAAAAGAGTGACTGGAAGAGGCAACGAAAGCAAGTAAGAAAGAAATACAGTTAGTAAGAAACAGGGAACACAGCTAATAAAGCAGCTATCACTAAAGGAGCCGCACGGTATTCAGCTTCGCATCTGGTGCTCTAAATTTCTCAATTAAGGTGCCGAGCAACAAGCGCAGGCCGAATTTACTATCTTTCTCTGGAATGTTCCGCACATCTTAGTTCAAGCATTTAAGGGTCGGAGTATCACTGCATATTCTTTTTGGTTGTCGCGGTTAGTTATAGTTGCACCAGAGCCAGTGCTAGTTGTGCAGGCAGAATTCCAATGCAGAGCATTTGAACAGCACTGTGAAAAAAGTGCGCATTTGTCCTTCCATATTATTAGCCGATGCTTTTGTGTAAGAACTTGAGGGTTTCTTGAAATAGTTTCTTTGGTGTTCTTAACGCTCCTTTAAGTTTTTGGGGTTTGGGGACATGGCATGGGCAGTAAATGTAGTAATTAGGCCAGCAAATCAACCGTACCATCATCAAGATTTGGCATTTTAACCATTTGTCTACGGCTTAGAAGAATCGATGTTAATTTTTTTCGCGCAATAAACTTATACATTACTTTTACTTGTCACGCTTTCGCACGATGCACAAGCTCTGAAGCACCGAGGAAAGATTTCATTTCTTTGAAATTCTCCGTTGTGTGTCGGTTCGAAAATTCGTGAGACGCACTGCTGTTAAAATAACTATGATTGCGACCAATATCTAGTGTAACGGTCAATAGTATAACAATGGGGCTGGTTGATTATTAGTCCCGGAATAATCGCGTGCTCTCTGAGTAGCAATCCGGCATTTGTGTTTAGACGTATTTCTCTGCCATGGAGAATTCTCAGACTACCTGTGGGACTAGCCGAAGCACGTCCCTTACTGTAAACCGAGAAGCCTGAGTAGATCCACGGGCTACCACTCAGGAAGCAATGGCATCTTTGGAGCAAGCTAGATGAGCAAAGGCTTCATGGTGAATTAGTGACAGGACAGCTGCTTTAGCCTCTCACGAAGCGTCCACACGCATCACGAAGTGCTGCAGATGCGGAAGAGGGTGAGGAGGAGAGATGATGTTGGCCACTTATTATGCCATCCTCCCTTCTCCTTATCCGCACCCTAGTGATGTCACTATTGAAGGCTCGGACCATAATAAAATTAAGCGGAAAGACTGCGAACATCACAAAACTCCTCTTTAACAAATCGTTTTTAAAGCGGAACGCTTTGTTAGTGAGACCGATGGTGTTCTGTCAAAAAACTAATGCATTTCCCCGTAGACCGGTCGGTCGACCGGAAAGCTCTGATAAGATCTCTGGGCACACTGCGCCTGCGTTAAAGCGGGCTTAAATTGTGTCAAGACGGTTACTTGAAAATCGCGAAAAAGGAACGGTTGCAGATGAGACAATACACGCATCGATCATAAACACGGAGTATAATAGTATACCTTTATCTCATAAACCATGTATCAGTATACATTTAGATGGTTCGTAGATGCGCTTACGTTGCGCAAAAATCGTCGCGTAGGTTCGCTGATTTGCGTTTTGAGTCTTTGAAGGTTTGAAGATCGATTGGACGCACTTTCAGCGGAGATTGCACGCACCTTTATCTGCCGCGCTCCTGTCAGCATTCTTTAGGAAGGAATGGTAATTTTTTTTGCTACCCTGTTTTTCTTTCAGTATGAAAACCTCTGGATTTTTACGGGACTGACCACCATGGCACTGGCATATTTGATCATCGGACCGGCGCCGTTCATACCTATAGAACCGTGAGGGGCCACTGCTGACTCATTTCGTCTGTTCATTCGGAAATGACCACTGTTGTTTCTCCTACCTGCAATGTATACAATATATATGTTGGTTACGCCGTGACCGCCGCGGTCATTTTTCTAATGGAGGCAGAAATGGTAAATCTCCCTCGTATTGGAGATATCTGTGCACGTGCAAGGTTCCCGGTGGTCTAAATTAATACTCAGTTTTCCACTACAGCCCGCTCCATAACCAACGTATTGCTTGAACACATTAAACCTGTGTATACTTAAGCACAAGGGCTATAAGTTAACTCCATCAGCTACAATAAGCCTCCAGTCTAACTTACGCGCCTAACTTCTGTGTTTAAAGTCACAAAATTGTATTTGAAGTGGGTTCGCTACATGCCGAGCATGTAAAAGATCGGTGGAAGGTAGTGCTAAGTGTCTTGCCCTGAAAATAGTAAGGTGGGTATTCATGGCTGACGCAGTAAACACAGATATCTATCTGGAGCACAGGCATATGGTAGGTAGAAGAGGGGGGGTGGGGAGTGGGTATGGATGCGGCAATCGGTTATTACAATAATCAAATGCTAACATGCACTACTAACCATTTTTCTTACACAAGCTATGCACTAAGAATACGCGGCTTCAATGCCTGCTTTCACCCGCCTGTGAACCATGCTAAAACGAGCCTGAAAAACAACAAAAAAGGAACAACACAACCGAAAGGTCATCTGGGAGTACTCCCGATCTTGAAATTTGTTTCAAATTTTGAATGTCGTCCTTCCCTGCACTGGTTTCTTGTTTTTTTTTTTACATTTTCCACTTTTATTGTTGACCTTTTCTCTTTTTTTTCTGGCGTTCACCCATAGAGGCAGATATTATGAATGCATTTCGCTGCACTGCCAGGGAGCAGTGGCCCCAAACTGAATTGCTGTCCCACTGCGCGCATATTTTCTGCACCCCCCCAAGGCAAGAAGTTTGTCGAGGGACGGCATGCTGGGGTGTGCCTTTACGGTTGACTGCCTGGATGCCGCCATACAAAGATGGTGCCAAAGGGATCCATTGTGATTGGATTATAGTCTTTGTGATGAAAGTTACAGCCAATGAAAACACGCCTTCGGTGGGGAAGGCGACTAGTCGGGCTCCAGTTCGCTCTGGGCGCCTTGTGGCAGGCTTTTAAACGCCAAGAAAAAAAATCTAAGGAAAGTTGGAGAGACAAATGGCAGCTTTAGTTGTCTGTTTCTCAGTAAGCACGGCATCATTGGCCATAGAACAACAGCTCGTAGAGCTACAAAACGGGTAATGTTTAAGTGAAAGCCAAGAGTTACTCGGCCTTTAGTGTCTCTTTAAATCAATTGCGAGATAACGCTTGCCATGAGTGTTCGGTATTCTAGTTTGACTAAACATACTTGTATGATATGACTAGTATGAGCTTATTTTCATGAGATTCATCTTATGTCGACGCATCGTTACACTGATTAAGCGAGTAAGGATCCATGTGTGTGTTTGTGCGCTGGCATTAATTTTATGTCCTGCTTACAGATCCTTTGCTCTAATCTGCACTGCTCAAGCAATGAGGGGATTTGGTGCTGGGATAGTCGTCGTGTGCAGCTACAGCCACGCCATGCGGATTGCTGTGTAAGTATCTAGCCGTGCCTTCTGTTGATCCTTTTTTAGCAACGTCAGCCGGAGCTTCGCAAGACGTTTAGTGTGCTGTATTACTTTGGAAGTTGAGAACGATGGCAAGAGACCCACTTTTTGTTGCCACCAACCATTGGTGGAAAACTATACGCTATTTTACTATTCGTCCGTTAGCGAATTTAGTATGTGCCTAATTTTGAAAGATAAAAATCTGAAGATTACCACTGATAGTCACCACAAATCTGCCACGCAAACTTGTATGCTCATTTATGCGGGACCTCATAAACGGTTCAATACTCTCTCTAATGCATAGATGTACTACTTCAAATGGTGTTCTTATTGAGGTTTGAGGAACTTAATAGCACCGCAATCCTGATTTTACTTATTCTCTGTCTGATAGATGGTCCGACTAAGTAACTTCTAGAGACTTTTGTTATGTTGCTTTTATGAACACTCTGCTCGTTTCGTTCTCTATTATGCTGCAGATCTACAGTTTTTCTGGGTAAATTATGTGTGCACCTCCTTTTGAGAGAAAAAAAGAAGAGAAAAATCAGATTATTTAAGCAGACAAGGCAGCATTACTTCGTTAACCGCATGCTTGAATATTTATGCAGTAAAATATCGTAAATTTGAAGCACAAGGGGGCGCCATCTCAGTTCGAATTAATAAAAGTTCGAACTAATGAAAGTGAACAGTAATAACGGCACACTGCAATTTGGATACCGCAGGGTAGAGGTCGGCAACCTGCGGCCTGAAGGCCGCAGGCGACCCATCGGGAAGTATTATGCGGCCCCAAGCACGTCGTCAGAACCCTCACTCTTCCCCTTGTCACTTCCTATCTGAAGGCACACGCCAGTTTTGAACTACCAACGGGCATACTATCGTCATAGAAATAACTCTAATGAGGTTAGATTGGAGATAAGAACAGAGGATTGATCGCTTCCATTTGGCGTTTTGTCCCTCCATCTTCACACTCAGCCAGATTATTGTCAGTTGCATTGTAGACTATTTATAATGTAACCGCTTATAGTGTGGGACCGGATATAATGCGGCTTTTCGTGGCCAGCGCTGGGCCTCCCATAGAACTCAATGAATAAGTATACCGCTTATAATGCGGTTGCCCGAAGCACAGTACCGTTTATAGTGGGGTTTCGTGGCGGGTCCGTATAGCGACCGGTGCAACTTGAGCATCTTTTTAGGGTTGATATCAACCTCTTACAAGCCAGGTATTTCTCACGGCCTTTATGGTCTTGCCATAGGTTAGAACATCGCATAAAAATGTGCTTTCATACAGTCGAGGGATCTGAACCATAGCGCCATTATTGAAGCTTAGTGCATTAATTAACCAACCTATACTACTCTTTTCAAGCCTTAACCTTCTTTTGAGCTGCAGGGAGGCAGTGGATTTGTAACGCTATTGCTGTATTTCAGAGACGACAACCACTATCCAGACAACGAGAGAACAAGAGGATTTGTTAGTGCTGCATTCTCATTTGTTTCGAGCTCATTGTGAGTACCAAACACATTCATTATTTCTGCAGTTTGAAATCTAGTCTGTGTGTCGCATTACACGATCACAATGTATTCATATTTTGAAATTGCTCACATCATGCCTACTTCCAAAGTTTTTAGTAGTCTAGAAAAAGATACTAACCATTTAAAAGCACCATGCAGTCAGCACTATTGGCTCTAGTTGCGCTGCCTGATAGCTCATTATAATATGACCCTAACCGAGCTCTCTTTAGCAGCACAGAGCAACACGTATATAAGATATGCTAACAACAATGTTATTTAAACTGTTCCTATAACTGAACTGTAGCATATTTTGTATCGCTCGTCTACTTTCTCACTGCCAATAATTTCCAGGTATGACCCTAGTGTTGAGTTATCGACAAACCAGTCTCGTTGTTTCATCACCTTCTTCATGCTTATTTGCAGAACCATTCCACTCTCTCCTCTGGCCGGGCTACTTGTGTCCAAATACGGCTACCGACACGCCTCTATGCTGATGTTTGGCCTCCTTGGCTTTTCGGTAAGACATTGAAATAAGGCCGGCCCCGAATAGAATGTATTTTTTTCCGTTTTCCAATGAAGCTGTTTACGTCCCTCTCACGGGGGCCTCTTGTGACCGCCACCATCATCAACCACAACAAAAAAAAACACATCCCCCTCAATCCACCCCTCTTCGTCGCTTTATTGACGAGTGGTGACGCAGCATTGTGCGTCCTCAGCTATGGGGGCTGCGGCTTTCCTTCTCGAGTAGCTGGGAGGAATGAAGTTGGGAGAAATGAGGTCCGGAAGAAAGAGAGATAGCTTTGTTCCCATTCCACAACCCGGTCCAGGTCGCCACCTAGCGTTCTTAGTCTCCTGCCAAATTGCAAAGCCACCTTAATTAACCCAGCCTGGCTGGCTATATCGTCTGAAAAAGACGTTAAAGGGGTCAGGAAAACAAACTACAAGGTTGGTTCATTAAAAAGAGGGTTTTGCCGCGATAACAATTATCCCAGTTTTATCCCAAATTTCAAACAAGTAAATTAATAATGAAAGCAGACAAAGCAGTGACCACTTCCAAGCAACATTCAGGCGATTTCTCTATGACATCGCATAATCTTGTTAGTGCAATCGGTGGCCATCTACCTAAGTCATCGCCAAGAAACATTACTGGGCGATTGTAGTAGGGCCTCTAATTCTGAATTGTCGTTTCTCTTGAATGGTAAAGGGCAGTTAACACTCTAATAACTTAGTTTCTAGTCCTGACTTCCATTACGTCCCTACTGCACACAACACGTCACTGCAGCGGGAAATCTGAAAGTTTTTCAATAGTACATGGATCTTCTGTGGTTAAAAAATGTCTTTTGTGGTTTTAAGGGAGCTAAGTAAATTACTAAAGGGTAGTTTTTTTAATTCAAAAAAGTCGTATTTTGTCTTTATGCCCCTTTAAAGAGCCACTGGCCTTTTCTTCTTTGAAGTGCCTGCCTCTGCAATACCCACTTTTTCCCTCATGAGTGAGGAGCAAGTGACGCGGAATTAGTCCTACCAGAGTCGTCCTACAGGGAAGGGTTGTGGTTTCACATTTCATTCCATTTATTTGTTATGAAGAAAGGATAAATGACCTTAGTGAGCAGCGGGATGACCATAACCATGGTTTGTAGACGGAACTGTGGTGATTCTGCAGTCAAATGAAGGTCAACTTCGCTGAACAATCACTTGATCAGAGATAGATTCATGTGGATTATTCTCTTTGCTTAATTGGCGGTGTCTTCTGAAAAAGAAAACTATCACTATACCAAGAAAAAGTACACGAAGGTAGGATACAATGTGTTCACACTGTTAAATTAGCAACTTCATTGGAAACAGGTTTTGCTGCTGTCGCCAGTTTGTAACCACCACAACGGGGTTACCGTATTTACCCAATTCCAACGCGCACCCTTTTTAGGGAAAAATAGGACTTAAAATCTCATGCGCGTTGAATTCTGGTACAGACCGCAAGTCGTTTTTTTTTCGGTCACGTAAATCGGGTGCGCGTTGTAATCAGGCGCGTGTTGGAATTGGGTAAATACGGTAATCGCGTATCCTAACGCCTTTGTCGACGCATTACCTTTCGTGCTATTCTTTAATATTGTAACACTTCCTCTGAAGGAGGATGCGAGCCTTTTTTCCGGCCATGCTAGTACTACCGGCCATGCTACTATTACCGCGTCCTAAGCAGATTTCTCATCAGCATTGACCCGATAGGAATGAAAAAAAGGGGGGGGGGGGAGGGCATTTGAAGGCTTATGGTACACTTAATAGCCTTCATTAACAATTGGCTGTTTGCACAAGGCGGGAACCTTAAAAGTACCTCCGGGCACTTACGTCTGCTCACGTGTTTCTTTAGAGTTACATTGTGTTTGCGTCTCTTTCTTCTCTATCGTTTTTATCGTTATAGCGTGCCGGCCCCTTGAGCACATTGTGGAAGTGACAACATGCTTACACTATTTCACTAATAAAATGTCGGCCAATAGAGGGTTGAATGTTTAAAAGTTGCGTTTATTTCAGGCCCTCATAAGTGGGTGGATATGGCTACGCTGTGAATCCTGTTGTAGGAGAAAAAGAAACGCACCCTCCCGTCGTGACGAGCTACAGGAAGACGGAACTCATGACCATTGCACGTACCCTCCTATTGAATCATCGCCGCCCGTCGTCGTTTGAAGGCGTCGAGACTTCCCACTACCGTTTTTCAAAAGCTGCGTGAGCAACATCACCAAAGAGTGCATTGCGCTTTGTTCCCAGTACTGTAGTAACCCAAATTGTGTCAAACATCGTGGCATGATTTGTATATAAGCCGACGACGATAAATGTTAAGAAAACATAAATCTGATGCCAGCAATTGATACGAGGTGCCGTAAGAAAATCCCCAAGTGAAGAGGTAGCAATAACATTAAGAGGATCATGTTTCTTTGTATGTTGCTTAGGTGTGAACAAGGCAAAAGCATAATGCCTTCAATTCAAGAAAGTGAGCTCGAGCACATTTCCGAGAACTGGCATGTGTGGTCACTCATTATTTATATACTGTACATACTCATCGTTTTTCAAGTCGTAACGTAGAAAACGGTTCCACGTGTTGAGCGTTTGAGATTGAATAAATGAGGAGGTGGTGCACATTCGCTGTTGTATTTGCTGTATTTTCTACCAATGAAAACAAACTCGCTGCCCTTGAAGCCTTTCCAATTTGGGAAAAGGGATGACCAGCGAGCTGGACGCAGTCCAAGGAACTTCATTAAACACAGCTGCTGGGCAAGTTGGTGCATTATGATTTAAAAATAGAGCGCGACTTGGACAACGACACAAAGGAAGAACGACCTGACAAGCGCTTAAGGAGTCCAAGGAGGGGACGAAACAAAACACTTTTGTTTCTACGTAATTTGCAACAGGGCATAATTCCTAGTTAATTAGCCGAATGAGACTTGGAAGCACTGGAGTTTCATTCTATCGGACAAACATGAGGCGATCTGCTTCCCTCCCGTAGATGGCCATGTATTACGAGCAAAGGATCATTCTGTAACATTTACAACTTCACTGCGCGCTATGGAATTAAAAAAGCACTTATGTAATGTTAGAGTTGTTGTAGGGCCTATTTGTCATACAGTTTGTTTCAGAATAGTCTCGATTAAAAGAAGTTACAGCCGTTTCCTGTAATCATGTTCCCTCCGTAGATGGCCATTTATTGACAGGAGACGCTAATTCTGTAACTTTTACAATTCCATTGTGAACTATCTAAAATGAAACTCGGCGTAATGTTCGAGTCTTCCTAGTGGCCAATTTAAGTACGATTTTTTTTTCAAGATACCTAAATCAGATTGAGAGCTACACGGAATTCACCAGCAAGTTGGCTTTGCTGCAAGATTCAAAACTTCATGTTGACGCAACTCTGCCCGCAGACGCAAAGTTTCAGAAACTAGCCACAGACAGCTTTAATGTAAATAGGCAAAAAAGAAGAAAACGCCGGACTGAAAGAAACCCGAGAGTCCCTTTACGGCGAACCACAGAGGGGTTTATTTGCAGACAGGTAGTTATATAAGCTTTGTCATAGGCGGGCACAGCGTTGTTTCCACAAAAACAGATCGAGAGGTAGGTAACACGCAACCTGGAAAAGCTGCACATAAAAAGACATTCCCCGCTTCACAAAAATGAAGTCGCAAATAGAAGTACACGGAAATGTAATTAAATCAGTTAGACCCTAGTCAATGGTTTCCTCGAAGGCTGATATTGGCGAGGGTTCAAACGAATTATCTGAAGCATTATGCAGTAATCTCCAATGCACTGCTGTCGCTTGCAAAGGCGGTTGGGAGTTGTTCATACAACCCAGGTCTGGGTCCTTAGTTGGCAGGACGCGCATAGAGTGCCAGTTTCTTTTGGTGCGACGCCCCTTTGAAACGGGCACCAACTAGGACATGTTTCATGTGTCCGACCACAGACAGAGCTGGGGCCTACCTGCTTTATGATTCTTAAGGGCTTGGTGCAAAATGCACCCCTTTTGTCGTGCCCGCTGGGTTATGAACTCGCACGTCATCTCCCTTCCAGAACTTCGAAGTCTTCGCCGCTTACGACAGAAGCCTTATTGATGCCTGCTTTGCCCGTACACGAGCATGCAGCCAACGCATAGCCTAGGTAGGCCATTAGAGGAACTCCCTGTACCGAATGCCCACGAGGTTACCAGCGATAAAATCTGGAAACTCCTGTTGTAGTATTCAGGGTTGCCCAGTACACGGCCAAATATTCCACGATTTTCGATTGGCTGGACAGGCCTTCCATGGCAGAAAATTAGAGGAAGTACTTCAGGCTTCCATGAAACCTCTCCACCAGGTCACCTACTTTGTTGTAATACACCGAAGAGACAATGATTGACGACATCAGATGCCCGCCAAAACCCATACAATAACTCGAATGATAGAAAATGGGAACTCAAGTTTCAGTCGAACATTGAAGACATTGCACCTTTCGATTCCATCCCAGGCACCAAATTCAATGCTGTCTTATTTCCCGCCCGGGACCCTTTCGCCATTGAATATTAGATGCAACGGGAATCGACTCTAGAAAGAATATACATCAAAGCGACGTGTTAAAGTTGACACTCGGCCAAAAAACAAATTTTTACAGACGGGTCGTGATCGCAGTTCCTTCGGGATCTTTATGTCGTCCACTGGACAGACGTTCTCTTATCGTCTCGAGCGGGCAACATCATCTATGTCAGCCGAGCTTCACGTCATCAAGGAAGCCATCCGGTACATTATCCGCCAACCACCGGGGCAATGGACCATCTTCACAGATTCCAAGGCAGCCCTCCAAAGCCTACTGCGCAACGACTGCTTCAGCATTCACGAACACACCTCTCGTGAAATAACTTACTTGTATCACCAGGCCAAAGACACTGGGCAGCAAGTGACATTTCAGCAGCTTCGAGGCCACTGTGGTGTTCCAGGTAATGAAAAGGCAGATGAAGCAGCTCGCAGGGGGCTTCAAATGCATAATATGAGGAAGGTCTTCTTCACCAAGTATGACGCCCCAGCTATGACGAAGGCACTTGTTTTAATGAAGCGGAACCGTCTCTGGTCTCTTCCAGAGCACCGTTATCCGTTCTTGCACTACATAGACCCTGAGCTCAGGATTAAGCTGCCAGAGCGACTTCCGCGCCGACTAGAAACTTTGTACCACCGATTACGCCTCAATGCAGCGCTTTCAAAAACTTACCTGTTTCGACTTGGCGCCACGTCGAATCCTTACCGTGATAACTACGGATCACCGGAAACCTTGGAACACGTACTGTTAGAGTGCCCCGCTTACATGCTCGCAAGGTGCCGTTTGGAGCAGATCGAACACCTACACCCAGGACCAATCAGCCTAAAAGTGCTCCTTGGCCCCTGGCACCCCTTCAGCACAACGCAAAGCACTAATGGCGTTGTTTGAATACCTGGACGAGATCGGCGTCACTGAACTGATTTAAACTACTAAAAACATGACGTTCGTCGAACTGTTCACACAAACGCCATGATGCCTGCTTTTTTTTACTTCTCTTTCTTCTGCCCTCTTATCTATAGGGCCTTTTCTACTCTCCTCTACCCATTCACCTGCCGAGTAGCATGTCGGTGTTACGATTCCGGCAAACCTCTGGGCTTTCTTCTCTAATAAAGGACTTTCTATCTCTCTCTCTTCCTGTTAGAAAGTTTTCACATTTCGAATTTATCTTAACGCCCTTTCTTCTAGACACGTTTTTTACGGTAGCCGTCACAGCCGAGAACATTACAAAAATCAGTTACCCCATTAGGACGTCACTGCATTGGTGAAGAAAACTTTTGGCCAAATGGAATAGTGTACGAGAGTTATGATTAGCTTCGAGCTGGCCTGCTGCAAGTTAGTTGAGGGAGCCTACATTATCAATAGCCAGCCTTTGATAAGGCTTCTCTGGGAACACATCATGTTGCTGGGGTGCATTAGCCGGTTTGCCGACTTGTCAGCTATGAAAATGTGGCTGTGTTGTATCTCCACACACGTTCTTGGCCACTAGTATTTCTCATGAAGCTTTTGCTCCATTACTGTGACCCCCGGGTGTGCCATGCGCAAACAACACCAGCTTGGGTCCCAAGTTTCTAAGCACAACAAATCTGTTCCTTCTAAAGTAAATGTCGCTTTTCACTGACAGCTCCTCATTCACCTTCTGGTAGGGCATAAGGTACACGTTTAGGCATTTAGGCTTTGGTCATATATGCTTTTTGGCAGGCCACCACGAGTCTGTACCACCGTAAGTCTGTTGGTTTGTAAGATTGCATTGTCAGTAGTAGCTGCTCGAAGCTGTTAACGCAGGGCAGTACCATGGACACACACCACTTTGTCCCACTCTGGCTTGGCTTTGGATTGATAGCCCAGATTAGGGCATGAACAACAATTTTTTACCATCTTCCCCTTTCGGTTACACGATGGCCAAATTTTTTTCTACAAACTGAATGCCAGACCATATTTCAATCATAAGCAGCCTCCTATAGCTCATCTCAATCACAACTATTTCATCAAAACCTGATGATCAGTTTGGAGCAGGAACCATCGGGCCCAGCAAAAGTGCCAGTCTTCACAAGCAAAGATGCATGTGAGAGCCTTTTCCCCCCAAAGAACGCTTTTGTTCAGAAGCTGCCATTGACCGGGGGGCAAAACCATTGGCAGCTCGTTCCCTATGGCTGCGGCTGAAGCACAGCTCGTAGCCCTGTGTCGGACATGTCTGTAGTCACGATCACCGGCAATTCTGGTCAAGCATGTGGATTAGACTGCATGATGATAACGCTGCGTCAACAGCATCAAAGCTATGCTGCACGGTGTTGTCCCAGGCGGATGCTTGACCTTTGCGTAGTTTTCTCAGAAGGGTTAGAACGTCCCCATGGCATGGAATGAAACAGAAATAATATCCTCGGAGCCCCCAAACGATTGTAACTCAGGTATATAGTAACATCTCTTGGCTTTTCTACCTAAGTAACTGCTTTCGCCTTGGAGTACATGGGCGCAACACGCTCTCTACTGACCACATCTCCCAAAAAGTATAACTTCATGTCTCGAAAACGGATATCTCCTCTGCCTGCATTTTACTAGCGAAAAACAGACGCGGACGAAGAAGTAGACAGGACACTCGCTAGTCCTGTGTCTACATTTTCGCGCTTGAAGTTCGTACCAAGAAATGGAGGTGGTGGCGGGTTGATTTGAATGAGGAAACATGGCTTATTCAAATAGGCTTACCGGGGTGTAAGTATGCAGTAAGGCGCAGGCATCAAAAAAGGGGCAGGAGACGCTAGTAGCGCGGCGATGCCTATACCTTGCCCGCGCAGCGTCGCCAACGGCGGAGACTGAATTTGACATAGCTTCTGGGGGAGGCGTTATCCGTGAACTCACTGTTTTAACTTGTAGTCATAAGAGCGCGCGAGAAAAAGCTAACGCCGAGCGGAGATCCGCACTGGACTGATACGGTAAACAAAGAGAACCCGCCCTAGATTACCGAAAATCACAGTAGGGCTCTGCAGTTGCTGCAGTTTTCTTTAGGGCAGAGCATCTTCCCTCCACGCCCTAGGGTATGGACCTAAGACTAGAATTTCTGCCCCTAGGGTAGAGCTCCTGTGTTTCCCTATGGCGCAAGAGTTGCGCGTCCATACGCCATCTTTAGTTCCAAAGTCGTGCGGGTTAAGCCACCCGTCACGCATGAAATAGCCGCCGCTCCGGTAGCAGGGGCGGGGTGATGGCCGGTGGAACGTTAAGGTGGCTAGAATGGGCCATTCTAGCCACCTTAGCAACGTTTGTAGATGCTGGGTTCCAGAGTGTGCTAACGCGGTTCACTTTGTGAGAAGTGTGAAAGCCGGCGGTCAAAATGATGCGGCCTGGCACTCAGTGGAGAACTTTCAGCGGCAAGGTCGGAAATCCTTGCGAGGTTCAACAGCCGGGTCTCCGACGAAGGCTGAGGGGCAGCCAGCTCTGCTGCTTCTCCAGTCTTGCACCCCTAGTGCAAGCTGCGCCAGTTTTTTATATTGGCAACGATGAATCATTATTAAAACTGGTATTGGAAAGTTTGTGCAAGGAATGGCAGCATATTAAAAAAAACAAGGACAAACAGCTCACTGTGGTACGTACGTACGACTGTGGCTAATGACTTCCCTCAGTCAGTTTCGCACGAAGAACGCTCACCCCAAGCTAAACTGGGCAAATAAAGTTTATGCCCTCACTCACCACAAGACTCAAGGCTGAGCGGAATACCTTCTCACGATTACTATAACAGACGATTAGGAAAAGAAATGTGCTCTATGTCGTACCGGAAGAAAACAAAGGGGTCCTTAAAATGACTCAGTCTTGCGCTTATATGTTATCACGTAAGCTCGAGGACGCGTATTCGATTCTCGGACGGTGCACTTGTGCCGGGGTAAGATAAAAAAAATTCACAGAATATCCAGGGGTGAATGATGATGAGTGGGCGAAGCTCCTGAGGGGAATCACGGTAAAACCGTGACTCTCAGTGAAAGTTCGCCCACTACCTCTGGTGTCCGAACGTAACGTCTAGAAAGTCTCGCTTAAACCGCGCGTCGGCACTTGGGGCTGAGCTCGCCTGATGCGTTTTGCAGGACGCTCACGAGCTCTCACTGCATCGGGGTCTGCCTGCCGATACGCGCCTTTCTCGCCGCTTCCCGTTCTCTGACGTTTTGGAGATCCTCTTCGCGCCGCAGCCGTGCCGCTTCGCGTACGGCAGGGTCCTCGCGCCGTTGCCGTGACGCTTGGGGCCTCTCGTTCTCGAACGGCTGGGATCTTGGTGGCGTCGTCGCGCAGCCAGACGACACGCTTCGGCCTCCCGCTCTCGTACGGCAGGGATCTTGGCGCGGCGTTCGCGCAGCTTCACGGAGCGCTTCTGCCTCGCGGGGCTCGCACATCTGCAGCCTTATCCATCGGGCGACTCCGAGCGCGCGCCAACAGCGAACGGATTTTATTACAACGCTCCCCGCCATCTAGTAAACAATCCAAGAACTAACTAGAGGTAGCCACGCCATCTAGTAAACAATCCAAGCGCATCTTTCATCATATACAAGTACCGCCATCTAGTAAACAATCAAGAACTAAACTAGAGGTAGCCACGCCATCTAGTAAACAATCCAAGAACTAAACTAGAGGTGGCTACATACATACGTCGAGGATGGACAGACCCACTTCCTAAAGAGCTTCGCCCCTAAAAGAAAAATTGACCACATCTTTCTGCGGGGGGAAACCATGGGGTGATGTGACGCATCTGGGCGGTACTTGTTACGGTTGCGCCGACCATCGCGGTAGCAGACCTGTTAGTCTCCATTCAAATCATCGGTGGTAATCGGATGTCATCGGAGCGGCGGCGGTGGAGCGACTCAGCGGAGCGGCGCAGTTATCGCGTTTATATGTACCGTGCGTTAACGGTGAGGGGAATGAGAAAGAGTAGCGCATGCGCATGTGTTAACCGAGCGCTAACGCGCGCTGACGCACAGCTGGCATGGCGAGGGGAGCGAGCGCTAACGCAAGATGGCGCTGCGGTGAGAGCGGCGTTACCGCGCAGCTGGCGTGGCGAGGAGAATGGGGGAGAGGCATGCGGACTACGGATTGATGGAGAGACAAGGCGAGTCAGAGAGATGCGTCGCATCTAATAATAACGACTCATCATCTATGGTCGGTGAGGAGAGCGCCATCATGCCGATTAGAACGACGAGGATGTACCGTTACTTGTGGGTACACGCATACGGACAATCACGGTAAAAAAACCGGTGCGTTCTAATCTATTTAACTAAAATGCATTTTTCGGAATTAAAAAGTCACCAAGCCTGTTCCGGACAGGGGGGGCTGTTGGTAGACTTACCAACGTTTAGTACTGGTATTGCGCAGGCAGTGTGCACTGGTGAAGCTGGACGTGACCATGAATAAGCGGTGATATGGTAATTCTGTTATCCACGCGTGCACGTTTCCTGAATGTTGGCAAAATGAATTTACGTCTGCTTTCAAATTGTCATTGCTCACAACGGGCACTTCTCGCGGCAGTGGCCTTTCATCGTTGTGACTTTCACGTGATCTGTATACCCACTGCGGTGACGCAGTGGCGCTGTGGCTAAGGCGTTGTGTTGCTACGCACAAGGACGCGGGCTCGATCCCGGCCGCGATGGGTGCTTTTCAGGCGGAGGCGAAACAGAAAGCGCCCCCATGTCGACATTCTGGAGCAAGTTGAAAGGTCCCGAGGAGGCCAAAATTAATCCGGAGTCCTCCACTATACGACCGACCTTATAACGAAAGTATAGCTTCGGCGCGCTTAACACCCAGAATGTTTTTCAGATGGCCTCTGTGTCCCTGTGTCAGTAAGTGCATTTACGTGTCAGAACCACTACCACGTCATGTAACGAGCGGGCGATGCTGGCTACGCACAAGCAAGGAAGGAAGGCTAGGTCACATGCATCATTTGCATCAGCAGATTTAGTTTGCCCTTGTGAGAGTTCGTTTTGTGCTCTGCTTCTTTCTACTCGCGTCAAGCGAGCGTGTTGTCTGCTGCTGTCTGCACGTCGACGTCAAAGACGCTGACGACAGATGGCCTGATGTACACTTGGCCAATTCATTTTGTCGACGACAGGGAGACGAGGATAGCGCTTACGTTCAGCTTCTTGGCCATTCTCTTTAGATTTAGACAATGACTACGACAACGACAAAATATATGACCTACTAGATCGTTTTCACCTACCCAAAGGTGGCGGGGTGAAGCACACAGAGTTTAACAAAACTATTGTCCGCAGTGCTGCACGGGACGAATGGTGCAAAACTGCAGCGTTTCGCGACCCGTTCAAGCTGCGCCTTTCACTCCGCGACAGCACCGTTAGGTTCCTGTGTGTTTTCCAGGTGTAGGCGGAGTAGGGCCAACAGCTGCTGTTATTTCCGGGCAAACCTATGAACCACGCATTGCCCTTGGCTACTTGGCGTCATTCACCTGTCCTTGTGCGCAGCCCCCTGTACGAACTCACTTCCGTTTGCCCTTTTCATTTATTTTTTCACCGCCGATTCCACGTGTATGCGTGTTTGATGTTTCCGCACACTTTAATCCAACTTCTCGTGCACAGTTAACACGCATATTTTGCTGTAGGCGAAAGGATGCCAGGTAAGTGCTGAGTATCGCAACTCTAAATTGTCTTTGAAACTTTCAAAAATATATTCTGTAAAACGTTTGCCGAGCAGAAATTCTTTCTGATTGTTTCTTTATAAAGGGGTCCTTGTTGTGAAGTTTTATGTATTCTATCCTGGAATCACTTAAATTTGGTCACAAATCCCGACTGACCGCATTAACTTTCAATCGGTGTGTGCAGGCGATGCTAATCAGGTGGAGTAGAGGTAACCTTCGTCCTGTCAACGCATTGGCCTAAGTTAGTCGCTTAGTCGGCGCGCCAAAATTGACAACAAAACCTATGTGAGTTTGAAATGTACTCCCCAGGACCTTCAAAGAGTTAGCGCTCATATTTGGTGGCCGTTGAAGAGACACCCGACGGCATATCACATTCCTCGTATGAACAGTACACGTCGCTTGTCGCTCGTTGGTGGCATTACTTAGTGCAAGAAATTAAGTGACCCACATGACAGGTGGCGTTGGAGGTTATTGAAAATGTTCAAGTATTCATCCACTGTTGTGAAGATGGTGCGACTTATGACGTTGATGTATGACGGCTTTCTAATACCTCAGCAGAGAGCCGGGCGCTTATTTAACTATTACGATAAATACAATAAATTGCTCATAGAGTCTGAAAGCCGACATCGACGTCAGAAGCCATGAAATGGTATACTAAATCACGTTGAAGCGTTCCATAACAAGAGGTGTTCCATACCGCGAGCTTAAACTCAGCAGTAGCCACAGTTGGCCGTTCACGCCAGAACACCCAGATAAAGTAAGCGTAAAAACTCAGCAAAACGAGTGAACGGAAGAGCCTCGAAATTAACCGTCGTTGTCAACTCTCCCATTAAACGGCCGCATAAACGAGCAATGGCGCAACTCGAAGGGGGACAGGTCAAAGTGAAAGCGTTGGGCTGGAAGTGAATCGTGAATCAAAGTGTGTACAGCGGCAAGAGGACGATTGCCTTCGATAACGCTGGGCGCGGGCAAAGCGTCTGGAGCATTCATTATTGCTTCGCATTCCCAATCCATAAGAAGTCCTCAGGGATTTTTTAAAGCTTTCTACATCTACCAGCCAACGGTTCATCCGTGGCTTGCGGGACAACAAACTCCCAACGCGGCGGAGGCGGCTGCGGGGGAGGAGGGACGGAGGGTTTCACTCACGGAGCACATTGTAGATGGCGCGGCGAATTTACCCAGCGTTCCCAGCGCGGAAGTGCCTGCTCGCCAGCGGCAGCGTCGGCGGTACGGCTTTGTCATCTGCTTTAGCGACGGTTGTTTTCGGCCTGTTTTGGCGCAGCTTCGCGTTATTGCGCGCTGCCTTCACACGGCTTGATTAACTTCTTCGACAGCACCTCCAGGATAACCCGTGCCCAAAACGGGACTTGAGTGCGCGCCTTCCCACTCCTATCTCTTCCTCTTCTGCCGCCCTCTCTGTTATCCCCTGAACCCCACTCCCCCAGTGCAGGGTAGCAATCCGGGCTCTACACCTGGTTAACCTCCCGGCCTTCCCGTCCTTCCTTCCTCTCTCTCGTAGACGACGGAATTAAGTTGTCGTACTGCAAAGATACGTTAAGGATTGGTTTGCAGGGCGCGAAAACAAAATGTGCACACCACATACAGACATCTGGCCGCCAGAGAAACGCTACCTTTTGCACACTGCTTGCCACGAATGGGACTCCGTTTTCTAAATTGGCGAATACCAATTCGGTTGTGCTTTAAGATGTATTACAAAAGGCGAAAGTAGCAACTGATTCTGATAAATAGCGATCATAAATGTTTCCTCAGCTTTCTAGCAATTCTCAAATTTGCTAAACTGACTAGTTTAAATCTGTATAAATGGGAATCACTAAGCTCACATGCCGCATTGTTTCGGTGACTGTGTTTGTGCAGCGTGGTGGTGTAGCCCCAAGCTAGCACATCAGGGGCGGTGTTCTCGAGTTTTGTCCTTTTTGCGTCCCTCTCAAAAGTGTCCCTCTTGGCGAGCCCTGATTGGCTAAAAGCAAACAACCGGAAGTGACGTAACGCAAGCGCGGCAAACCTACTGCCGACGCCCATTGCTTAAAACCGGAGGTACGTCACGATGAAAGGGACGCAAAAGGGTCGTTTTCAAAAGGGACAGTTACGAGAATACCGCCCCAGGACGGCTAGGTTCCGCTGTCTCACCCTTCGAAAGACGGTCATCTCCGTTTTCTTTCTCCAGACCACCGTGCTCCCGACTTACGGCCGGGCTACAGCGGCGGCCGGGCTACAGCGGCAGCGTCCGCCGCTGTAGCCCGGCCGTGGCCGACGCTGCAGCTGCGTTCGGGACGCCGCCCCCGCGAATTGCGGGTAACGGCAGGCAGAATCTCTGGTTTCCCTCTTTGTAGAACAGCGTTTGTGAATTCAAGCGTCGTCGCATGGGCAATTCTTGTGGGTGTCGTTAAAAGCTGTGCTTTCGGTTCGGGAGATAGTAGAGGCCTTCTACATTTATAAGGGCGACCACCTTCACGGCATGGATTAGAGCCAATTTCTTTTAAGGGGGCATAGACATTTGTGTCCTGTGACATGGATCCTTTTTTCTATTCCTTTTTAAAGCGAAGCTTTATTGTTCTCACAGATGGCGTCAGCAACGTGAAAGCGCCTAAGTGAAAGAAAAAACTCCTCCCGCGGCCGGAATCGAACGTGGGTCCCTCGCCCTATGAAGACGGCGTCTATCCAATTGCTCCATTTAGACATGTTCAAAGCGGCTTGGAAAACTTAGACGACAACCAAAGAATCCGTCATGAGAACACTTCGCGTTCAATCAACGTCGTCGTTTGATAGAGGGGTGCATGCTTTTTATTTATTTATTTTGGTATCTGGCGAGGAATCTTACATTTCACAGCGGCGGCAGAAAGTTATGCGAAAGAGGCAGAAAAAAAAGCCGTATCTTGAGAGAGGCCTCGAGATGTTGAAAAGAATTGGGCGCTTTACACGCCGTAGCTACACCTGGACGATGGTACGTATAGCAGTGAAAGGCTACGAAGTAATATAAACCTTCTGGGATTCTTTCACCCACTCCGGAATCTGTGGACACAAGCGCTTGTTTGTTTTTTGCGTTTCCATTATAACAGGCCTTGATAAATTGATTATATTTTGCAGTCCCGATATACGTGAGGGGAGCAGATTCGTTCTTCGAAGTGCACTGACGGTCGAAAACTTCAATGTCACAGGACAGAAATGCGTATCCCCCCTCCCCCCCGTTAAAAACAAAAACAAAAATTCAAGGCCATTCCGCCCTGAAAGGTATACTCCCAACCGACGATATTATCCGTTGACAATCTCAGGTGCCCTGCACGACCACCACTGCGTTGTTGGTGCGCTTGGATCGGGGCGATATCGGAAACCAAACACTTCCGGCACTAACCGCGTCAATCGTTCTCTCCGTGGCTCCCAAAATATCCATAGTGATCCTAGCCACCACAACCACAACCCTTTTGAAGGTACAACAGGGGTGGTATCGTCACGACCAATTCACGCAAAGCATGCAGTCATGAATCTTCCGGCATCCACCATGGATTTTCCTGGTGAAATGTACACCGTGGACATTACGATGTCACCATTGGCCTGCACGCTACACACATAACCACAGTCGACGTCTTCGTCCTCTATCAAGTTCTGGATGTACGGAAGCGCGCACGTTCTGTCCATACGCTTGACAAACAATCCCAGCGTAACCATAAAATTAAAACAGTCCATCTGTCCACGGTTCCGAGACGCACAACACGGGCATCTCTCTCATGACGGCATCATTCATCAGATAGGCACCATGACGCACATCCATCGTCCGACCACGTGGCCAACGCTGACGGCTATAAATAACCTTGTGATGCATGATGCACGACCAGAAACAGTGGCCGGCTTCTGCGAGGGTAGCGCTGGACATTTTCGCCCACGGGCACGGAAATGTGTATTGTACCTTAGCCATACACAGCTTCACCTTAAAAAGTGCAATTCGGTACGCGCTGTGCGTACTTTATAGATATATTTCCGGTTGTTTCTTCTTGTTGTTATTTCTTGCAAGGGCGCTGATAAATGGCTGAACGGCGCGGATATAGGTGTCGAAGAGGGCGCAAGTCTCGTGCACCACTTGCAATAGAAAAAAAAAACAATGATCGGTATTTTTAGTTAATGGTTTCCACTGTCTATGGCGCCAACTGCGGTGTCTACAGGAGGTGTCAAAAAGTTTCGCCCAAAATCGCAAACCATTATTTCGGAAACCGACTGCGTTTTGAGAGGCTTGTGCGCGCTTGTAATACCGTATTTGCTCGCGTAATGGTCGTACTTTTTTTTTTCAAAAAAAATTGACGCCAATTTAGGGGGAATTTATTATTCAAATCAAGAAAATTCATTACGCGGAGTAAATTTTTCGCGAAAAACTTTTGAGCACAGAAAACGCAATTGTTGTGGGTTAAAAGTTTTACGATGGGCCTCGTGAAAATATTGAAAATAAGTAAAAACATAACAAAAACTCCGCACACCACCGCCAGCCGCTTTGCAAAGTGACGCAAAATGCAGTGTTGTCGTGAATTACGGAGCGCGCCGGAACGAGTCTGCTGCGAGGTGACAACAGTTCAACGAATACGGGCTGCCACTGTCACAGTGCGGGACATCCAAACAGACATGGCTGCCGACGCAGCAACCTTTGCGCGTTTGTTTCTTTGTCTTGTGAGAACATTATGTGCATTTAGTGACAGTTTCTTCTTCATCATTATTGCACGCATGCTTGCCGATATCGCTAATATCGGCAAGTCTGCCGCAATGACGTAGCCCTGTCCTCTTTGAATGGGAAAGAAACAGAGGTACACACGACCATAATCACATAGACTTGGCACACATACAACATATTGTTGAGGCTAGTTCAGGGTGCGTTCATTGCGCGGGAAACAGAAAAAATCGAACTTTGACGACAAACTTGAGGGGTGGGATCATTACGCGAGTGCGATCATTGTGTAAGTAAATACGGTAATTTTCCTCTTTGCTTTGTTTCAGACGAGGATAGTGAGCGAACAGCCCTCCTTCGTGAGTCCCCAAGTTTGGAAAGAGCTTCCTACGGAGCGGAAAACAATGGCGAGCTGATTAAGACTGACCCGGAGGACGCCTCGTCGGAGGACGTTAATCTCAGTGTTAACCCATCACAGTCTGGCGCGCCTCCAATAGCCGTGAGGCTCAAGAAAGTTTTATGGACGACTCCGTACTTTCTTGGCCTGTTTTGGTTCAACGTACTTTTTTCCATTCCAAGCATATTTTTTCCCGCAGTGGTAAGCACTTTATGTTATTAGTTATTACTGTATTGCGCTCATAAGCAGAAATTACAGGTAGCAAAAATATAATAATATACATGGCCTAAAGTGCACATAGCCGGAAGTTTATTATTATGAGCCCTTTAAGTCATTAGAATCATGCGTGCCATTTTTACGCCATGGTTTGCGAATAAGGGCCGCATCGCGTGGTATCAGTTAGCTTGAAAGGTATTCCTCTTTTGTATATTTCGAGTGTGAGCAGACAATCACACCGGTGTTTTTACATTGCCTACACCACGGACACGCTTGCTGGAATTTGTGTACGGATATGGAAGGCCCTTGTTGAGAGACAATCTTTGCCGGTGTTTTCACACTACCACCACTAACGCAAAGCGTGTCGGGAGCTGTTGTTACTGGGTGCCTAAACGAATATGACATGGGGTTGGACCAGGGGACTAATGTATCAGCTGCATAGGACAAGAAAATTCGAAGACACCTAAGAACTTTTGGTGGGTTGTTAATGCATTAGTGTCTGTTTGAACGCTTGAAACGACTTGCTTCCGCGTCGCGTAGCCGAAGAGCTTTGTAACTTTGCCGCCCTATACACTTTTCTTTGCGATGGGAGTTCAAGTTTTTGAATGGCTTCGATCTGTCTCTTACGCGTTGAGCCACTGCTCGTTGCTGCTGCCTTGTGATGGGAGAGTGGACGACGATGGTGAATGTCGCCGCTTGTCCGTTCGCTCGTTTGGCTGCGATGTTGCGCTCCCTTCATTTCCGGTCTACTGCAGTGGACGGCCACCTCTCGCTACCGTTGAGTTTAGGCTTGCGTGGTGGTAAAAACAGCTCGTGTTATGGAACGCCTTGTGCTATGGAACGCTTTTGAAGGAGCCATTTTTCTCTTACGGGCGCCGTACGTCAGTGTTTTCTGTCAAACGGACATTTATTGCCTTTTCAATAAGGTTTATCCTCCCCGCCTAGCAGATATGCTGCGAGCACTATCAACTATCGTGGCCGGGAGCATTAATATTTGACTTGCTCTTTCTTACCGCCACTGAATAGTTGTAGGGGACTAAGCTGTGTAGAGTTCTGCTTTAAAGTGGAAGCTTTCTTAGTGGGACCGATGACGTTTTGTCCAAAAACCAATGCATTTTCCCATTGACCGGTTGGTCGATCGAAGAGCTCTGATACGATCCCTGGACACGCGGCGCTTGCATAAAACCGGGCTTCCATCGTGCCAAACCGGTTTTTTGAAAATCGCGAAAGAAGAGTGGTTCATGGAAAAGGACTACAATAGTATACCTTTCATGATTGGACTTGCGCAAAACAAACGGGGACGAGGAAGGAACGACAAGGACGAGCGCAAGTCCAATAAAGAATCGTTTCCAACTAGGCCGGCTTGCTGTGATGCTTTAGTATACCTTTATCTCATAAACCACGTATCGGTGTATACATTTAGATCCTTGGTAAATGTGTTTACTTAGTGCGCGAAAAATCGTCGCATGGATTGATTCTTCGTTTGCCATTGGGCTCTTTGAAGGTTGGGCGATCGATCGATTGGACGCACTTTCAGTGAAGGTTGAACGCAGTCTTTGCTCTCGCGCTTCTCTGAACTTTTGTTAGGGAGGAATCGTACCTTTCTATTTTCATTACTCATTATTGTCGCTTAAACCGGGTTCTTTATTATGGTTTCAGCAATGAACGAACATATCACACACCCGGGTAAAAAAATTTGGCTTTGATGCACGCTGTGAAGGTGGTTGGACTGCGAAACTGCAAACGTCACCCGCAACTTCATTACCCATGCTACGTCACTTGAATTCCCACACATAAATCTACAAATAGTGAAACCAGAGACTCTGGCAGCCGTTGCCTGGGTTTCGCGGGGGCGGCGTCCGCGGAACCGAGTGAGCGAACGCAGCAGCGACGACAGAAAGAAAACGGAGACGAGCGTCTGGCGAAGGGTGAAAAGCAGGTTGGCACGCGCGGCTATGGCGTCATCTCTCTTACTGCCTCCCTCCCCCTCACTCTTGTTCAATGCGTCGCCGCCAATGAGGGCCCTCTCCGCCCTCATTCTCCCCAGACGCTGTTACGTTCGCCGCTAATCCAAACCACGTGGATGCCATTATTGTACATCATGTGGTGTGCACCTCACGCGAGGGCTTTCAATGAGCTCAAGTGGTAGAACCGCCGCTGTGCTCGCTGAGTACACCTTCTATCTCCCCGTCGCCTCGTTTGGGTGTAAAGCTTAGTCGGTAAGACGACGGGCTGGCGCTCCGTTTCTCTATTCGGGTTCAGGTTTGATTTTTGGCGGTGCCAGTAAATTAATTTAGCCTGGACCTTTCTGCTGACGCGGACACGAAAATTTCCTTGGCTGGTAGAGGTATACTGCTCCGCAGTAAAATGCCTAGCCTTGCCTGAAGCCGTACATCGCCGGAAGCTGACGTAGTTCGCGACCGTGTCATGAAGCGCTGTTCGATGATCGTAGCATTGAACTCGCATATAAAAAAACAGCAGTTTCGCAATGAACCCTGTAAAGCGATTAAACAGCTGTTTCTACTGGCGTTAAAAAAACGTGCAGCTGCTTCCGTTGACCCGAATGGAAGCAGGTCACGGGCATCAACCCAGGCTTCATGGAAGCCAAGATGAGACGACCGCACAGGCTGCGTTGCTATAACAAGATGCCATTAAATATAGCAAATCATAAAATGGATCGGGTGTGTTCATGGAACGCCTGAGTTCATTATCGCGATCCCCTCCTCTACCCTCCCCTTTCGTTGAAACCTTTATAGCACTGCTACACTTCACGACTGCATGGCCTCTTTGGGCATGCATTGCAACGAATTAGACATGCAGGCGCCGTTGAAAACACAGTTTTAGATCTGTAATTTCTCCACATTCTTTTATAACTTGTGGAAAGGAAAGGGGATAATTTGTTAATGTGCACACGCGCCCACGCAAGAAACTTTCTAGAGCGAAAGCTGTATTACTCCATTTATAAAGCCTGAAAACGCCTCGTAGCGTCAACCTGATCTTAAAGATCAGCCAAGGTCTAGTCAGTGCCTCGAGCGGTTATGCGAGGTGAAAGCGTGTGGTCGCTCTTTTACTTCGAAGGAAAGGGGTGCGCAGAGGGGGATAGGGAAAAGAGCAAGGACGGGCGCCATCAGAAAATGATGGCGGGAAAATATGACAAACTTGGTTTGGCCGCGTTCAAGCACGGAACATTTTTCTGCTCCACTGATATTGTTCCTCGCGCAGAAAGCAATGCTCTAAATATCAAGTGTTCATGCTTGAATCTTCCAGGCAACTGCGAAAGGCCTGAAGCCATGGGAATACGGTGTGGCTTCCTCGGTGCGCAAGGGAGCAGGCTTGCTGGCTCCAGTATTTACGCAAATTATGGTACGTCGCTCTACATTTATGTATCTGAATACAGCGTGTGTGGGCAGAATGGAAGCTAATCGGCAAAGCCACTGCGTATCAATCTCTCCACCGAAATGCAAAAACAAAGTGTCGCATGATTTGAAGTGCAATGAAAAAGCACGGATGGTGAATCAGAACAGGCGCTACTTCCAACTGAAGTAGCGCCTGTCCTGTTTAGTCTGTATTCACCATTCGTGCTTTTTCATTGCGCTTCAAAATATGGGAACTATCAACAACTAGCCCAGCAAGAAGTTCTTCTCAGCTAAAACATTTATCGGCTTGGCAGCTTAGTCCAGCGCAGCCGAAGTTTAGCAAGACTTTCGCGGCTCACCGGAACATCGCGGGGCTGCTATAGACGCCCATATATAGCCCTCATGTGTAACATATGGGTATATACGGGATTAATGGAGGCGAAAAAGTAAACACACCCGCGGAGTAGTTTGCAAATGTGTGGCCAGAAGGCCTGAAATGCTATGTGCAAAGCATGTATTCCACAGAAACAAGAAGCGCGTTACATTACAAGAGGTGCACAAATATTACGTTTTATTTCGAGCTATATGAGCTCCTCAATGTCTAACGGTAGGTCTGTCATGATTATGTCGTCCGTTACGACACTGTTTTTTGGCGTTAGAGCGATATATTTCTGGCGCGGAATCTTCGCGTTATGACGGTTCCGGTGTTGTCGGCTGGTGGTGGTTTTAGCTGCAGCGAGGGATTGTCTCTGCATGCTTAGTTCAGCACATGCTTTGTAGCGAGAGCTATACAATGGCCGTATTCTCGCCGTTTCGCTGTGACCGGTGGCTGCACCTCGGTTCCTTAGCTGGCAGCGCTTCCGAGGAAACCTGCGGCTAGGGAATCACTAGGGAACCTAGCGAATCTCTAGCCGCCGCAGCTGGCAACGCCGCTCGCCGCGCCAAAAAAATTAAAAAAAATAACAAGAAATAAAAAAAGAAACAGAAAAAAATCGTATATATAGAAGGGGCGTCTCGGTGGGATTCGTAGTGAGGCTTCGTCGTGGGAACAAAACCAAGAGGAGGCAGCGAGCCGAGGAGACGGAGGAAGAACGAGCCGCGCGCCTCGAGAAGTGTCCTAACCGTACAGAGAACCAAGCTAAACAATAACATTAACTGTACCTCTCGCTACGCATACCCAGGCATAACTGGAGTTAGGCCACAGCAAAATTTTTTTTTTGTGTTCCCTTGCGTCTTCTTCCGAGGTCGCGCTCCCGTTGGCGACCACGCTTTAGAGCTGCCATTGAGGCACACGCTTCAGAGACCATGAAAGCTAAGGAAGTTCTACTCCGATGATAAGATATGAATAAAAGATTAATCTTAAGTGGTTGCAAGTAATTTGGAGCGCACTGCTGCAGTATACCTCCTAGACCACATAGTTTATGCGAAACTTTGAAGGTAATATTGATTCTCGATAGTTGTTGCAGCGAGTCGTTATTGATTGAACTATTCACTGGTTGATTGATTTTAATTTTGTGATCAGTTGGTGTTACATAATCTTTCTTTTCTCGTGGATCGCAGATATCTTATTTAGGTCTGAGGTGGGTTGCCGTGATCTTCCAGGCCGCGTTCGGGATTCAAGGTGTCCTTCTGGGGTACGTTCTTCTTTCTTACACCTGTATTGTGTTTCCTCTTCAAAAGGTTTAAATTGGTAATTCTCGCCTGCCGATCAAAGTTACTTTAGTGCTGGCCTTTAAGGCAGTTCTGAGTGAGGTTATGCGGAAAGGAAATAAGCGATGGTTCGGGTTATCTAAATGTGGCGATTGACCTCGTGGGGATCAATTTAAGCCCATTAAGATTACCCCTTCTCTCCCACGCATTTCATTTGCGCTCAGGCCACAGGAATATTGTGGAAGTCATTGCTAGTTTTTGGCGTTTGTAATATAGAGGCGAATGTCGTGGCGGCTGAGTGTCTAAGGCGTTGTGTGAAGGATCCCGAGGCCTCAGGCTCGATTCCCGGTGGCAGCGGCTTTTCTCCAGAGGAGGGAAGCAACTAAAACGCCAGTGCGGGCAAGATTTCAGAGCATGTTAAGATCTCCCTGTAGTTTAAATTAAGCGGTAGTTCTTCCCTACAGCGCGAGCAGCCGACGTGCCAAAATTCCATCTGAAAGAAAGAAAATTGAAAGCATGTTCTTAGTGAAAGCGGAGCAAACGTACTTTAAGGTTCATCACGAGAGCACGGGTTCCAAATGTTGGCTGAATACAACGTTAAGGTAATCTTGTTTTCAGTAGTGGCAAAAATGTGTATAAAAAGCTAGCCCTAAAATTTGGACATGGAAACCGAACAAAAAAAAAGGGGGGGGGGGGGTGGATGTAAAGGGAACGTGAGCTAAGTGAACATGAGCTAAAAAATAGCACAGTCGACTTTCGATGATTTGAAGTCGCTTAATTAGAATTTTCGGTCCCGCCAATTTTACGGGCAATTCAACGGAAAAAATTGCTCGATAATTCGAAGCTAAAGCTCGTTATATCGGCACATTGGAAGTTATTTTGAATAAAGAGCATCCAGACGATCGTCAGTTCTTGATAAAATTTAAAAAATTCGAGCGCCAGAACAGCGCCGTGTTCTGTACTGATGTCGGCGCCATGGCAACCGAGGCAGCGCTCAGTTGGGCGGCCGACCAGTTAAGACTCGCGCCAGCACACGTATCTCTCTCTTTTGAGGTTCTCCGCCTTCTATGTTGCGCAGAGCGCTGTGTGAGCAGTGTGTTTGGCGGATGCTTTGATCTTAGCGATAAGCATAAACTATCACGAGAACCCGTGTCGTACGCCCGACCTGGCGACGAAAGTCGAGGTTCTAAACGAATTAAGGGGGGGGACAGATGAAGACGCTGTTCTTGGGCCTTTTGTTTAATTGGAAGTTCGGTTAATTGGAAGTGTTTTGCGGTCCCCGTGGACATCGTATTAACAGGAGTGGGCTGTACTTATAAAATAATGCCGTCGGTGAAACGTTATATAAACAATTTTCCCCCCCTCTACGACATGTAGTGCATCAGGAGATGTACATTAGTACATTTTTTTTTAATAAGAAACTACGGGGCACTTTAGGATTCTTTTGAAGTATGAGAAGGCGGGAGCATCACTTGTCGCTGAGTTTATGTTCGCTGAATTAAGTGTGGCTGAGTTTTGTGTCCCTTAATTTAAATTTCTCAAATTATAGTGTCGCGAAACACGCCAGAAGTGATTTTTTTAACAGTGTTTGAAAAATATGGGAAAGTCAGATTTACAGAAAACCGAGCCGTATACACCCAGTACCTTTAAAGCCGGCTTAACCACTTTGCACAAATTTATTGCTGGGAAGAGATTTTACCATGGCCAATATAAGCAGTCATATATCAAAGATGAAGGTTCTAGGACAAGGGCGACAACCCTTTGAGACGGAGGGCCGTGTTACATGAGGGCCGGATATCAACTTGGGGGAAAAGAAGCGGGGGGGGGGGGTTCTTTGCAGGCCAAGAAAAAAGTTTCCGCGAGTTTACAATTATGTACAAAATTGGAATAGAAATCATGTTTGTTTTCATGTTTACTTAAATAGGCGATCTTTTTTTTTTGTAATCCCATTTGAGGTCAAAACTAGTGCTGGCGTTCAAATAGGGAGTGAAAAGTATGTATGTACGTATTATTGTACTATTGAACGAAAGGAAGGTCCACCAACAGGCGTAAATTGTCTCTCCTAGGGGCGGAAACCGGAACGCCTGCTGGTGTAGGGGAGGCGGGATAGGGAGGAAAGAGCACATAGGAATAGGGGGATAGGGCAGAGGGCTTCCATATATCATTTATAACACATGGGCCAGATTAAAAAGGGAGATATATACAACGTATAGGTGGAAAAAAAAATGAAATGGCCCGTATCCTGACGTCGTGTAGGGGGCCTCATAACTGTGCCCCGTGGGCCGCACGTTGCCGGCCCCTGCTCTGGGGCTTTTTTTTGAAGGTAGTTCAGAGGCAATGTGAAGTTTAATGACAGGTTCTAACTTCCTGGTCCCACTCTGTGGTTACGCGATTCTGTGTTCGGCGTGTTTTTTGCCAACAGAGTCAAGTAAAGCGCGAGTCATACTAAAAGAAAAAGCACTCTATTGCCGTTCATCCCAGTGTATCGAGTCCACTGTTATCTCCTTTGGTCAGTGACGAATAGTATAGTAGCTGTATGATTGACTGGTACACACAGTGTGTGGAAAAGGTCAGCCTGGAATATAATGCGATACCATTGCGATCTTACTGGAGGTGACACTACCAGAGGAAATGACGCCATCGCTGGCAGTGCTGTTAGCATTATTGTTCTTTATAGCGCCACCGTGGAAAGTCCATCATCTACGACGTCAGCCCTACTTACGTACCTCGTGGCCTTGAGTTAAGTCCTGAACCTTAAATCGAGGGTTCCTTTTGGGCCGAAATGACTGACAGTAATTGAAACGAAATAATTAGTGCTGATGAACGACGAATAGTGCCAGCTAGTAAATTACTGGATCTGTGCGCGAGAACACTACATGATTCCACTTTTACAAAAAAAAAAGGAGATAATATTTTCTCGTACAGAAACAGTCATTCGCTTACGGCATTATTCACTCATTCTTGAATTTCTTTTTAAATTAATTTAGCTCGATTATTATGCCAGCATTGATCTATACTCTATTGGTTTCAGGTGCAAATATTCTCATTTATTTTTAATTTCATATTTCAAATCACATTGCATCGGTTACGGATATCTACTAGTTTACTATCAATGAATAAGCATTCCTCACGCGACTATTTCCGAAAGTACTAGACCCACTAATTTTTATCAAAACGACTATCTTAATATTTGCAGTGCAAAGTTTCGCTGCATTCATTTCAATTTTTCCGAACTACGCGAAAAAAATACATCCTACGTTAAAGATGATGATAGGAAACGAACTAGTGCGGCGGTTGCATCGAAACCCTGGGAAAAATCAACGCCCAGCCAAAAACAGCAGTTATATGCCTTTTAAAGAGGATAGTCTTCCTCGGGCTACTTAAACACGAAATTTCAGCCTGTCTGTCTGTCTGTCTGTCTGTCTGTCTGTTGTTCTGTCTGCTTATCCCTTGATTCAGCCAGCCCGGTTAAAAGTTGTGTCTTGAACTAGGCATTTATACAAGCAAAATATTTCCAAACTACTAAATCTGGTGCCAATGGTCGTACTTTCTGACATTGTTGAGCAAAAAGAAAACATTAGGCATATTTGAGGCAAAACATCAATACAAAAGTGGTTTTTGCAGTGTTATTTTAATTAAAAATACATGGCAGCGGGGTTTTTGCGACAGAAAATAAAAAAAAACACCCCTTGAAAAAAATGTTTGCCCATACAGAAAGAGGTTTCCAACTAAAATGTTCCAACGAATCTTCCACGAAAGATTCCAGCACATGGCGCACGCGCAGGAGAACAGGCTAAAATTTCTCCCACCTCCCCTCGCGGGAACCCCTGTGTAGATGCGACGCATAGGGGGTTCCGTTGTTGTTTCCGTTAGGTTGATTCTCCCATCGCGTGAAAACGTGCCGTGAAACCCCCTGCCGCGGCTATGACGCAACGTGGCGCGGCTATGACGCAACACAATCCAGCACAATCCAACACAATCCACTTTAATCCAATCCAATCCAAGCCAAGCCAAGCCAAGCCAATCGAATCCAATCCAATGCCCCTCGCGAGAGAGTGTTCGCTATCGGAGAGGAGAGGGGGTGAGCGGCGGAGAGCGCAGCTCGCGCGGCGAGGAGAATGGGGAAGGGGTGTGGACGGACAACAACAACGCCGTATGGAAGGACAAGGCGAGTGAATGAGATGCAGTCGCATCGAAAATTGAATTACCTAGGAATTGAATTAACTCCACCGTGTTTATCGTGGGAGGAGCGAGACAGGACGGAAAATACGTGAAAGGTAAGCGAGGAAGAGAAGAGTGGCACTTATGTGGCAGGGGTGGCGGACGATTGTCGTGTTCCGACGACATTTGCAGTGGAGTGAGCAGATACGCTGCCATTTTTAAAGCGAAGCTTTAATGTTCTCACTGGTAGCGTCTGAAATGCCAGTACACCCTTCGGGAAAGCCAACTTTCTCTGACGATGATGTTAAATGATCGCGGGCGAAGTGAAAGAAAAATATATAATCCCGCCATCTCCACGAAGTGATGATGATGAGAGGGGACGAAGCTAAAATGCTTATCGGTAAAACGCGTGAAAAAATTAGCCCCCACATCATATAAGGAATCGACACGTCAAGCTTTCCACCGCTCCGTTGACAAGCCCGTCGACGACGTCGATGTTTGTGGTGATTATGTGGGGCTTGTTTGGGACGATGAGAATCTCCATGGGTAAGTTGGAGAAATCGGTGTGTGACATTTTAGTCACCGTGGCCGTCGCCTTCCGCAGAGCGTCTCGTGTCGCGTACCCCCGGTACGTGTCTTCAGCTTGCAGGCTACGAACGACAACCTCTTCTTCTTCCTCTCCTCCTTGTTGGGTAGCTGCGAACGCGTTGAACGTTTTGACCTCTTCGGCCAATCCTTGGTTGGCCAATCCCTATGGGAATCCTGCCACAATCATCATAATTCCGCCGTGTATGGCAGCAGCGAGGGGCGGGACAGGGCACGAGCCAAAGTCTTGAGCTCGCAGGTGTCGAACGACAACCTCTTCTTCTTCCTCTCCTCCTTGTTGGTAGCTGCGAACCGTTGAACGTTTTGACCTCTTCGGCCAATCTTTGGTTGGCCAATCCCTATGGGAATCCTGCCACAATCATCATAATTCCGCCGTGTATGGCAGCAGCGAGGGGCGGGACAGGGCACGAGCCAAAGTCTTGAGCTCGCAGGTGTCGAACGACAACCTCTTCTTCTTCCTCTCCTTCTTGTTGGGTAGCTGCGAACACGTTGAACATTTTGACCTCTTCGGCCAATCTTTGGTTGGCCAATCCCTATGGGAATCCTGCCACAATAATCATCATTCTGCCGTGTATGGCAGCAGCGAGGGGCGGGACAGGGCACGAGCCAAAGTCTTGAGCTCGCAGGTGTCGAACGACAACCTCTTCTTCTTCCTCTCCTCCTTGTTGGGTAGCTGCGAACGCGTTGAACGTTTTGACCTCTTCGGCCAATCTTTGGTTGGCCAATCCCTAGGGGGATCCTGCCACAATCATCATCAATGTGCCGTGTGCAATGTATCGTGTACGGCCGGGACAGGGCCCGAGCAAGAGGAGCTTCGCCCCTAAAAAAAGCGCTTCGCGTGGCCAAAATCGAACCTGGGTCCCTCGCATTATGAAGCCTGATCTATACAGTTGCTCCATTTCGGCATGCTTGAAACTCAGTCCAAACTCAGACGACAACCAAATAATGCACCACGAGAAAGCTTCGCGTTCAGTTATCGTCGTCGTTAGACTGAGGTCTGCATGGTTTCTTTATACTAGGGTGTAAGTTGCGCACCGTGTAACATTAAATCATGCGGCTTGGAACTAACTGAGGGCGTTACAAGTTAAAGGTTAATAGCAAGCTGGTGGTCGTACGAGGTTTTGGCTTACATGCGTCGGCTGCCACATTTATCTATGGTTACGTGTCGTGATTTTTGTTAGCGAGTATAGACGAAGCCCTGCAGTTTTCACCACTTTGGAAGGCAGGGGTCCACACATATTCCAGTGAGTACTAAGATTCACTGTTACACTGAATTTAGTGTCCAATCATCGCGAAACCATATCAGCCCGAAAATGTGTTTACTTGCGCAGATAGCGGCTAAACGATTGTATTCTTGCATTACCTTCATGGGCTCTAGGTAATGGCTGTTTTAATTAACGCAAACATTTTTACAATACGCGTGTTTTCTTTTTTTTTTCAATGTATATATAGGGCGTCGTGTTCATTGGCAAACAAGAATGTCTTTCTTGGGGTATCGATGGTGGAGTTGGCCATTGTTGAAGTTGCATTCGTCGCTCTACACATCTGTATATCGACGATCACGGCCGGCACATTGAAAGAGAATGGCAACTTATTTCTGGTGAGTTTTTGTTGCATTGTGCATGGTGCGAAATGACCTATAACACTGTTTACTGGCAGGGCAAAGTATAAGTCGCCACTACGTAATAGAAATAATACTTCGAGGTGACACTTTTGTTAATGTCGATTAGCTGCCACCTATTGCTTTTTGAAAGGGTCGCTAGTTAATCACGTACCATGATGTCACTATGCATTAACCCCTCTCTTGCCGTCAATACCCTCCTGCCCACCCTGAGCTAACTAACCATCAGGAGCGCTTGTGGCGACTCCTGCAAACTCACTCCTTGGCCTGCCGAGCATTACTGCATCGCATTCACCCCTCGCGATTCCCCTCGCCAAACTGCCCATTCTGTGGGGACCCAGCCACGCTAGTCCACTCTATGTGGTCCTGTCCTCAAGACCCCTTTCCCCCATAATTAATGAAGAGCAGTGGGAGGGAGCGCTGGGCAGCTCGGACCCAGAGGTCCAGATACTTCTGGTCACCCGCGCTGACAGCGTCGCCGCCGGCCTCAAACCGACGGCCACACCGCTCCCATAAACCCGCTTAAGCCTGAATAAAGTGATCTCTCTCTCTCTCTCTCTCTCTCTCTCTCTCTCTCTCTCTCTCTCTCTCTCTCTCTCTCTCTCTCTCTCTCTCTCTCTCTCTCTCTCTCTCTCTCTCTCTCTCTCTCACGAAGTCGGTTGCCTCGGGTTCTAGCGCGAGCTAACGCGGTCCACTTTGGGAGAGATGTAAAAGCCAGCGGACAAACGATCCGGGCATGCAGTCATGGAGAACTTTCAGCGGCAAGTTTCGAAATCCATGTGAGGTTCAACAGCTGGCTTCCCGACAAGGTAGAGTGGCCGCCAGCTCTGGTGTTTCGCCAGCCTTGCACCACTATAGCAAGATGCGCCATTTCTGTTTTCTGTTTTTCCCCTTTCAGCTTTTAATTCGAGAATCCGCTCAAATGGAACCTTTTTTCGCGCTTTGTGGACTTCGCATGCACGAGGTTCTACTTTTCCTCATCTAAGCATACCGCGTGTAAAGTATACAGTAATTGAAGCCTGACTACCTTTCACGGATTTCGGTGCTAAATGTAAGATAGTTTTGCATTTTAGTTGCGTAATTAGCTTCACCTACACATTGTTTTCTTTGCCTTACTTTCAAGAACAAGTTGAATAGGATAAAATAATCACACTTTAATATGTGAACCTTTGAAATATATATTACAAAAGCGTGACTCTACTTTAGCGCTATGGTGATGCTTCTATGTGACTGTGAAACACGCAGGCGGCAGCACGTGGCCTCGCGGAAGTGGGAATGATGATCGGCTCGGTTGCAGCAGGTCATCTGGCTGACGTGAGTGCCCATTCTTGGCTTTGTTTCGCTGAGTCGGCTATGAACCAGGTGGAGCTTGCATTCCACACACCGCCGCTGTGAAACTGATGACAATAACGGCATAAGAAAAATATAACCATAAATATACAATTTTGAGAAACGTTAAATCATTAAAACTGTGGCAAAGTACGGTTGACGCTCTAGGGATAAGAACGCTTATTCGCATTGTGTGTGACACGCAACAATAGCGCCAAGATAAAGCCGGAGATAGTAGGTTAGTCGTTGAGAATGGAGTAGAACAGTTTCATTTTTTGGGGAGGGGAGGTTTTGAGGGGGATCGGTTGGCTGTTGCCTGATATTGGCTTTCCGGTTAACGCATCGTATGAACGTTGAGGCTAGTTCCCTGCATTTTCAAACACCTATCCTTTACGCTGAAAGCACGTATTCAACGCCGCAACGTTTCTCTAGCCACTTTAAGTGCCGCATTGCTCTTTTTGAGGTTGTGCAGCTCTCGTGAATCGTTTGAAAGGAGCCCTGACGATGCGGTGATGTGGGGGGCGCAGTGAACTGAAGAAGCTATGCAACCTTTGTCAGGTTAAAATTTCCACACATCATAAAATAATGTTTTCAACCGGAGAACTTTCCTGTTACGTGTTACCTGTTACCTCAATGGCGCATTTCCAACCATTTCTGGCACCGCGCGGATAAAACTCCCTTTTTTTAAATCCAGGTGACAAGCTACTCCGTTCCCTACTACATTTTCGGTGGCGTTCTGCTGGCCTCCACGCTTCTCATAGTCACAAGCGGGCAAGAAGAAACAGGTACGTGAACACGCGGGGAACAACCAAGAATTCAGCGCAGATTTAGAAACTGATAAACGGCAACATCGCTGTTATGTTGCAGCAAATAAATTGCTGCAGCCAAGGCGTTGTGCCGCTTGTTGAGTTGAGGGTTTAACGCGCCGATGCAACCAGGCGATGAGGCGCGCCGTAGTGGAGGGCCCCGGATCAATTTTGACCGCCTGGGATCTTTAACGTGCGCCGAAATCTCGGACACACGGGCGTTTTTGCTTTTCGCCTCCATCAGAAAACCGGCCGCCTGCGGCCGGGAAACGAACCCACGACCTCGTGCTCAGCAGCACAAGCATTGTGCTGCTGACCCCAAGGACGCGGGTTCGATGCCGGCCGCGGTGACTGCTTGATCCGGAGCCCTTGATCCGGAGCCCTCCACTACGGCGCGCGTCATAGGCCAGGTGTGGCTTCGGTCAAAATTTGAATTTGTGGCCAAAATTTGAATTTTTAGAAAGAAGGTGTTAATAACTGCCGCCAGGGTTTTCACATTCCAAATACGTAAGGAGACTAAAGTGCCCTCACGAATATGTTGGGTTCACTACAAGTGTAAGTGCCCATTGAAATCTAAGTAATTAGAAAGTACTAATTTCTGGTGTGGAAAACGGAACGATAAAAGTTTCACAAACCCTCTGAAATCGCAAGTGAGCGTGCAATAGTGGGACATTTAAGATAACAGCACCCATCTTATTTCGTGGTGCCCTCCCTCTCTCTGTTTCTCTGTGTCTCTCTCTCTGCCCATTTCTTTGTGTATAAAACCACATGCGCGCGCACACCCCCTCACACACGCGCGCACGCACGCACGCACGCACGCAGAACACACACACACACGCCCGCACGCCCGCACAAGTACGCGCGGACACGCGTAATTTTGGGGGGAGTTGGTTATGCGTGTTTACGGGCTCATATCTATTGGTCACGTGGCCAGACCGTGAACCCGAATATCGGTCCACCTCTCTTCACTACAACAGGGGAGACGCAAGAACCGATGAACGATGGTGGCGGTCGTGCCGATAGCACCACCGAGAATGGCACTCGGAAGAATCTGTGGGCTCTACTACTCAACCCTTTTTTCTTGGCGGACATGTTTACCCTGTCAATGTGCTGGATGGTTGTGTCATTCAACGACACCACTCTTCAGCCATACCTGGCTCAGGTACGATTGTCGTCATCCCTGTGACAAGACCGCTCGAGTAAAAGGCTACGGCCTCCAATTTACGAAGCGATTTGTCACATATATTTTATGGCCGTTGTCTGCGCCAAGGAAGCTGCTAAATTATGTCAAGTGCGGAGCACTTTACGGGCCTGCCTGCCGTCGTAGCTCGTCCGCGTTCATGGTGTTACGCGGAGTCAGGCACCCAAACAGAGGCTTCAGAAATATACCCCGATTGTCCCTCGATTCAGGCTTCCGGGCAAAAGTTACGAGGATATTTGAACAAGACGTTTATGTAGGCAGAACCGTTCGAAACTCCTGCAGCCGCTGGCGCTGGACATGTCCTCAATTTTCGCGCCACGAAAACTGTAGGTATACATTTGAGAAAAAATATATGTACTTAGCTAGCAGTCACCGCGTTCATTTAGTTAGGAATGCTCGTTGGTTGGTTTTACGATAGTTGCTGAGCAGGAAGTCACGGGTTCGATGCCCGGCCGCGGCGGCCACTTTTCTGATGGAGGCGCAAAGCAAAACCGCCCGTGTGTACGAGATTTCGGCGCACGTTAAAGATCCCCAGATGGTTAAAATCAATCCGGAGCCCTCCACTACAGCGCGCCTCATCGCTTGCGTTGCGTCGTTGCTTTAAACCCTACAATCAATCAATCAATCAATCAATCAATCAATCAATCAATCAATCAATCAATCAATCAATCAATCAATCAATCAATCAATCAATCAATCAATCAATCAATCAATCGATCAATCAATCAATCAATCAATCAATCAATCAATCAATCAAGCGATCAATCAATCAGTCCATTTTTGCGATAGTAAGCGAAAAAAAAAGTGTCCACGAAAGAAGAAAACGACGCGTTCAAAATGGCGAAGAAAGGTTCCAGCACGTGCAAGATGAAGCAAGCACAAAAAGAACAGAATTCTCACTCATACAGCTCCAGGCAGAAAAAGAAACAAAAGATAAACAAAAAATGCGAGCTGTCGCAGGAGAAGGCACGCGAGCGCTGCGAAGGCGGAAAAATTGAATTGCATTGGATAAACCTCTCTTTAATTTACCAAGCGAGGAGTGAGACAGGTAGGGGAAAGATCGTGAGGGGTGGTAGTAAAGAGCGGAGACTAGCGCCACACTCCCTCTGGCGAATTACTGCTCAGCACTTGACAGCTTTCACGTAGAGTGGAACTGCTTTAACTTTTCAAGCTAAATATCGAGGCAGCTCCAAATCTTTCGGAGACTGATTATCTTCGTTCAAGCGATTGTCATTCTCTTAGTAATGGTGCGAATGTAATGGGTGATGGAGTACAGTAGTCGATCGATTTTTCGGACCTGGAGGAGGAACGAAAAATAGTCCTAATAAAAAAAAAGCAGTCCGAAAAATCTCTGAGTCATTACTCCTAAGGGACAACTCGCGGTTCCTCGGAAAAATCCGGAATATCCAGCAGGTCATAATTTCAGGAGACCGAAAAAACGGCCGGCTACTGTACATAGATAGTGTTGAATGGCATGTATATGGCATTTAAAAAGAAGTGTTCTCTTTTTTTTATATAACGTCTTTATTTCTGCTTTGTACAGATTATAAACCTTGCGACAGATATGGTTTCAGGGCACAAAAAAGACACGGATAGACAAAAGGAGGATCCTCACATTGTCTGTCTGTGTCCTTTTTCGTGCTTTGGAACTACAAATATGGGACACCAACTAGCCCGAGCCCAAGCCCTTGCTCTTATTAGTTGCAAACGAGCTCGCCCTCCTGTAGAGCATTTCTCCAGCACGTTGTTATTGGTATCCAGAGCGCTTTTGTGCCAAGGGAGCGGCGCAGGAATCTGTTTCATTCAACCTCCCCCCTCTCTTCTTCCTCACTCCATCTCCCACCCCTACACCACCCACGCTATTCGTCAGTCCCCCTCTCCCGTCTTTGTCCCGGTCAAGAAAACAGTTTTATTGCGAAACTCAAAGATATAACCTAAGTAATAGAGAAAACATTTGAAGCAGTGGCGATACCCCACACCCTTTCCGGCGATCTTCTATGGCGTCCCAGTATCTTGTTTGTGCGATGGGCGTCCGCTGAGCAACGCCACCACCAAAAAACATGACCGAGCGATTTTAGTATTAGCTCCGTTTGATCGTATCACTTAAATGTAACGTGCAGTTAACACACCGATAACTATGTTTTTTTTGTGCTGGCCTATATTACGTCAATCCTGACATTATTAATTCATTAAACATAGCAGTTGGGCAAGTTGGTGCATTATGATTGGAAAATAGAGCGCGACTTGGACAGCGACAGTAAAGAAGGACGACGGGACAAGCGCTCGCTACAGGTGCTGCCTCGCAAACAGGTAACTTTTCCTGACTCCTTGGGAGTCCTAGCAGCGTGCGCTTCCACAAAAATTCCGTAGCTTCGGAAGCTTGCCGTCGGAGAGAATGCAAATACCTCTGTGCAGTCCAGTCCTGATGCTGAGCGTAGGTGATCACACGGAACCAGTCGTTGAACAGACGAACTTGGTGCCCAAGCTCTGACCGGAGGATTCTGATGAGGCGTTTCACATGACCGTGGGATGGCTTAACCACAGTCCTTCAATGCTTCTCTGGTCATGAAACTCCCGGCCAAGTTCCGTACGGGGACGAAGGCTACCGCGAGGGGCGCCACCGCAGATCGGAGGGCATCGGGCAGCCGCCGCTGCTCTGTAGCCAAACCGGCAGGCAGGAACGCAGTAGCAGCATGCCCGTTCGCACCAAATTTTTTCGCCACTCACAAAATGACAAGTTCATTTGAGCGGCCCACGACACGTAAAGCGAAAGCGCACTGCTGATAAGGCGGCGAGCGTCAGTTTTATCTTACTCCGTGGTCCGTTCCCTGCCAAACGCGCTCTGACCACGCCCCCGGCTGCCCTTCGACCAACACCAGCGCCGCGGCGCGCCTCCCTGGGCAGCGTACGAAGCTCTCCCATAGCGTGACGGCGAAGTTTCATGACCAGAAAGGCATTGAAGGACTCTGGCTTAACGTAACCAAACAAGGCACATATCTCTGGCGGCACAAGTCCCTTGCGAAGGCAGAACGACAGATAGCGGGAACGGCAGGAGGAAACCGCTATGAGACTAACACATGAGCTGGTGGGAGAGACGATGCTGAACAAAACAGGGCCCATTGTAGAGGAAAGGAACTTCATTAAACAAAGCTGTTGGGCAAGTTGGTGCATTATGAGTGAAAATAGAGCGCGACTTGGACAACAACGGTTAAGAAGGACGACGGAATTTTTGTGGAAGCTACGGAAAGCTACAGAATTTTTGTGGAAACGCACGCCTGCTAGGACTCCCAAGGAGCCAGGAAAAGTTACCTGTTTGCAAGGCAGCACCTGTAGTGAGCGCTTGTCCGGTCGTCCTTCTTTACTGTCGTTGTCCAAGTCGTGCTGTTTTTTTTTCAATCATAATGGCAATATTAACTCATCGAAGCGCGATATTTGAAAGTTCTGAACATTTCTTTCGGTTTATTTTGGTTGACAAGACGTGTTTCATGGCTTGAAATGGAGCTGAGGGAGATACCAAAGGCTAGTTCTTACAAATTAAACAAGGTTGCTTTTTGTCTTGATGTTCCCTTGAAGCATATTCCCTATGCGGCGCACAGCCGCAGCTGCTTGTTTGCAAAACCTAAAAATACGTTTTCAGTTCCAATCCCACAAACACGTGGATGCCCCAGAGTGAAGTCAACTGTCACGAGCACTCTATTTTAATGCCGCCTGTTTACCGCTAGCGGCGCACTCACGTATTCCGACAATCTGTTGTACCAGGAAAAAAAAAAAGCATTCCTCCGAACCCTGTCTGATTCGGGCCGCCGACATCGTAGTGCACATGCCGAATCGGAGCAGACTTGACGTCAGATGCAGCACCTGCACTATCAGCAAAATGAACAAATTGGGAAAATCTAATGTTATGGGGTGCTGCGGGGGAAATACCTTTCAGCATACAAATTTTCAGATACGCGCCTATGAGGAACACCTAAAGAAAGCTTCTAGCGATTCATCTGCATATGGGTGACCAATTTGTGGTCATAGTGAGCTCCCGCTACTCCTAGCATACTAGAAAAGAGGCAATGCACGACCCAGCCAATTTTGAGGGTGAGAATTGTTGAGATGAAAGATAACAGTAGGTAAATTAAGGCCCGTCGTGTTGTGACCGCATAACATATTGTGGGCCATTTAATTTGAACTTCTAAATTGGCGCACATGCTGAATGTAGTATCAAGTAAAATATTTAATATACGGGACTGGGGCCGACCTAACGACTCATTTATGCAATAATGATGATTAGTTATAGTCCTATAGACTTCAAAGTGAAGCAACATATTCGATCGAGGTATCAGAAGAAAGTTCTTGGTGGTGGCAGATATGTAAAACCAACGGAAATGCTAGGCACTGGCTGGAGCTAGTGAAGAGTAGTTGACGGTAAAAACACCTTGTAAGCATACAAAAGACACGCCACGCTGGAACTCTTGCACAAAGGAATAAGAGCGAGGTAATGGCTAAATCATACGGTAGCTACGGACAGTACCAACCGAAGTTCGAAGTGATGTTGCGAGGCGACTGGGAATGACGTCGAATAATCAATGCCGGTTAGGATAGTAAGTTTTTACCCACGCAAAAGCATACTATCGGCTTGGTGGTAGTTACCAGTAGTTAAGAGCAAACATTGTCTTAAATATGCAAATTATTTATCAAACGAAATGTCTTAGAAAGAGGAGCACAACTCGAATAATACAGAAGTCAGGTGATAATTACTCATAGTTGCACCAGCAGTTACACCTTCAAGTGCTGCCACATCAGATCGAGGTATATCAAATGAAAATTGTCGATGAAGCCAAAAGCGCACAGTATGTAAATGCAGTTTACTAGTTTTAATATAGTTACAAGAAGTTGAGCGTATGCATGGTCGTAAAACAGCGAACAGCTAAGCTTTTAACCGCCATTATGAGCAAGAAAACGCGGCAAGATTTTGGTATGCAGTAAGACGTAAATACAATAAGGGCGTATTTTAGCTTGCCTCAGGACAGCGGCATAACAGTAACGTATTGCATCGCACTGTTCTTTGCACCAGTTGCAGGAATCCAACGGCTCTATTGGTACCATCTTCATGATAAACTCTGTCGCATCTCTGGTCGGGTTTGCTGCCACGTCCTCTACCTACTCAAGAAAGGTCGGCTTCCTGAATATGTACGCGTGTGTGTGTCCGTGCGGGCGTGCGGGCGAACGTGTGTGTGTGCGTTTAAAACCGTTGTTTGTTTCTCATTGCATTGTGTTTGTGTAGCGTAAGCAACAATGTATCCGTTGTTGCTTGCGGGTCTGCGTTACTCTGTAGACGGCATTATTCGTTTCGCTGTTGCATGCAGAGAGGACTTCTGTAAACCAGTGCTGCTCGCGTATGCATACGGCCTCCAAATTGCCTAAAAACACGTAGCAACACGTAGTTTGTAAGGTTCGCGAGCAGTAGAACCCAAACTCTTGTAAGTATTAAAGAATATTCACCGCCTACTGCATATAATAACAATTTATCACTTAACATAGTTCCTACAAGTTTTCCCACATGGCTTCCGTGTAAGCTGCGAGATGTATTTAAGATAAGAATTTCACTGATTCAGGAACACAGTTTCTATCGTCTTACGCCGTTTTGGCTAAATAGATGGGCCTCTTTGTTGTGTGATCAGAGCTGTCTTGTAAAGAGGTGTGGTATTTCACACTGCAGGCTTTTGAAATTTTCGCCAATCTCTCAGCCTTCCAAGTGGTAGCTTTTGCTTGCAGCGGTATATTTTTGCTGCCGAAGTGCTCACATTTCGGTACGCGCTGGCTTTACTTGCGACTTAAATGCGCAGAATTTTGAGTTATGTGCGCTCCTGTGAAATATATGTGTACAGATTTGTGTTAGACTTTTGTACTTACATGCGCTGATGTTATTGGCAGCACTCATGCTTACTAACTTTTTCGTTCACCATTGTAGTGTCTCCATATTGTAGTGCAGACTACATTGCATATTTTGCAGTAGTGCAGTGCAGTGCAGTGCAGTGCAGTGCAGTGCAGTAGTGCAGTGCAGTAGTGCAGAGCAGTAGTGCAGAGCATATTGTACTGCAGGCTGTGCCATGGTAGTGTCGCGTCGGTGACGGTCCCGAAGGGGCGAAGCAAAAGACGTGCACTCGGGTTGAAGATTCAAGCCAAAGATTCATGTATTCAGAGTGACGTCACATATACACACTGGGGTTAGCCCGTGGTGGCAGAACCACCGACATCGAAACCGAAACCCCGGTTACAACATTTTTCTAAAAAAAAAATTATATCGAACGAACGAAGTGGTATCGCCAACTTTTTCTACAGCGATGAAAGCCTGTCCGCAACGAATGCATGTGACAGATCTTTGACATGTCTTTCACATCTTCCTTGAACAAGCATAAATGCTAACAACCCGCAATATGGACTGATATAGTGGCTTCGTTCTGTGAGAGCACGATTTCATTCTATAGAGCGACGTGTTGCATTGCATAAAGGGCGAAACATTTTTTTCCTTTCCGCATGAGTGGCGCTAATCATTTCTTCGGTATTCGACATAGCATTCGTTAAAATTCGTTTATTTTATATTAAGAGCACAAATCAGTATCCTTCCCGTGTTGCTTGTAGCGATGTCTTCTGTTCGTTTATGTAACCTCTGGCTCCCTCCTGACCCGACGTGTTTTATGCCTTGGTTTATTTCAGTACGAATATCTCTGGATTTTTGTTGGCGTCACGCTAATGGCGATTAGCTATCTTATCATCGGACCGGCGCCGTTCATCCCAGTCGAACCGTAAGAGATAGCGACGACTTATCGCCGCTTTTGTGGTTCCTATCAAGTGTTCTCGGTAACGTTTTATGCCCGTTGTACAGCCGGTAAAAGGCTTGTCTATAACACAGCGTTCGTACTCTTAGCCCTATCCTGCCCCGCCGGAGCGAGATTTGAATAAAACAACCGCGGAATTCTGAAGTCTTAGCCCTTCGCTTTTGCCTCCGACATGTTTGGAACGAGTATGTTTCGGCAGTTTTCGGATGTAGCTGCATGGTTGAAGTTGAAATCGCTGTTATAGACAAGCGTTTTACAGACTGTACGTAAATTATACCTTATCTCCCATTGTACTGAGTTCTCAGCGCTACCTTGTGTGGTGGTAAGAAATGATGGTATTAGTGTTAGGCGCAGGTATTAGTGTACGGATCGTGGGATAACGATGCTGAAGTTAGCGCAAGAATTATGGTTGATTTTGCGAGGTTATAGTTGTTTTACAGGTGGCTATGCATATATTAATTAGTAAGGACGTTCTCACGGCACACATTTTGCTCCATGCAAAAATGTTCATCATTAAATACTAATTTAAACAAAAATTTAGTCATACGGCAGCGAGAAGATACAGACGCACGAGGCGCCCGCTGCGGCTGTTGTATACTGCTTTCGTTGCGTGGCGTCCTGCCGCAAGATAAACTGATCGTCCTGCCTCATCAACGCCTACACCAAAACCGCTACACACATACACTACAGGTAGAGCAGGGAGCAGAAACAGTCTATCAAGGCGGCACAATGCAGTCGTCAGGAACGTTTTTGCAGCAAGGAAGACACGCCCTCCGGTTGCTTGCTTGCTACACTTTCTTTCTCTGGGCAGGCGAGTCGCTGTGCGCATGCCCATGCGTTGGCTGGCAACGGAGACGCGCGCTTCTCTTTTTTGCTGTCTTCGTGTTCTTTGGATCAGGAGTCTCGATTAAGAACGGCAATAGCTCGTGCAGTGTGTCACTCCGCCAAACCAATGGACCGAGATGTCAACGCACGCGTGTTTTAAAAGGGGAGAGCGCTTAATGCGTGACAATGTAATTTTTTCTCACCAAACTTGTTTGTCGCCGATGCAGTATTTATAAGAAGATTAAGCCTGAAAAAATCACGGGAAAGACACCCGAAATACTCGCAGTAACGCCCTCTTTGCTCGCGCGGAGGGAACAATCGGCTGCGTGGGGAGGCGCCGGAGGGCAAACGCTGTTGTCGTTCTCAAGTTGTACCCGTGTAGGCGCCACTCATGGCACTTCTAGCGCCCTCGCGCTAACAACCCGCATTTGTTAACTTTGTTAGCTTCTGTGAGAAATAGTACAGCGCGATAAAGCACCAACAAAGCTCAGCGCGCAAGCATCTGTTACTGCCTCCATCTATTTCTTTCATTTATACCCAAAGATCCTATGTCTTGATCTGCACTGCGCAAGTTCTGAGGGGCCTTGGTTTTTCGCCTCTTCTCATTTGCACCTACAGCCATGCCATGCGTATTGCTGTGTGAGTATTCCCGTTCTTATGTTCTTTTCTAGGGGTGGGCCGTTTATGTTTTACGTCTTTTATGATCGAGAGGAAGCCTATCTAACGTATTCGAAATATTATCACCGAAAACCTCGTTTGACTAGACACAGAACTGGACAGTTTCCAAACAGCTTGCTAAAAAAATAGAAAGTCAAACCAAACCTATTAACGATGGCCTTGCTGAAAAAAAAAAACAAATCCCTTCATTTCGGGGGAGGCGAAGGTCTACGAGGGTGAAGCCTACGAGGGTCACATTGGCAAGACTTTATTTACCTTAGTGCTCGCTTTTTTACAAGGTCTAATTGACGCCTATGCCCAAGGACAACATTGGCTGGATCCAGGAGGTCATTAGTGAGGTTATCAACCCTGAAGACACTCCGTAGCCGTCCCGTGGGTGGCGTGAATGCTTGCAATGGACCCAGCGTTGCCCGTCGTTCATGCTAGGCGTGTAGAGATTCTATCGGTGGCTAAAACGTTGACAGCGTCCCAAATTTCAGGAATAATACCTTGAGCCGGATATGAGCAGTTCAGTTCTTCAATGATTGGAAAAAGTCTGTAAGTATAAAGATATTTTAAGGAATATCTGGATCAGAGTTATTTGCGTATGTGGTGCCATCGAGCGATCGAAGGATATGGAGGATTTCGGCCTGTTGTGTTGCAGAGTATCTACTTAACGGTTCTAATAGCCGTGACCTGGGCCGCTCGGTGTATCGCCACCTCATGGCTATTTGACCTTCCTTGACAGTGGCCTTTGGGGAGATAGGTCAGTTTTCTTGAGAAGCTTTTTGGGCGTTCGTTTGTCTAACTGTCTTGCAGGTTCGAGAAAGGGATAGCTTTGTGCTTGTGAAGAGCGATATCGGGCAGTTCCTGCGGTGGGAGTTATGAAACTGGTGGCATTTTGACACAAATGCTGGGGTCTCAAGCTCGGAGTACGTTGCTCTGCAGGGGTTGCATGGTGCGTCTAAGTAGATATCAATGCTGTGTTCCTGAAATAGCTCCTGCTATAAGGAAGAGGACTTCTCAGGAATGTTGTTTCATTCGGCTTGAACTCGAGACATAGTGCGGCGAAGCTGGTTTCGATACACAGGGTGGCCTTGAGCTCAGCGACCAGTTTTTTCCACGTGTAAGAACAGGCGTTTTTATTCCAAATTTTAATGTCGTAGTCGTAAAGTGGGGATTCCCCGAACTAGCCCTACAGTTATTTAGCTACACTGGCCATGGCTGTGCTAAGCATCGCGAGGCCAAGGATGGAGCCCTGGTGTACACCAACTATACAGATTCCTCGGGGGTTAATTAGAATGGGCGCCGTTAAATCAAATAGGCTTGCTGACCGAAAAGGCCTGTGTCCTGCCTACTTTTTGTGTGTCCCTCGTCCCTCCTGCTCTTAATTTCCCTAAGATTGAATGACTCGCCTAAGACGCCACACTTAATGCCAAAATTTTAAAAGTTCTCCGGTTGTCGGCTTGCTTTGGGTAAAACTAGTTAGCAAGATTTATTATGGACAGTTTTGCAAAAAAGCTTTTGCCAACCATAGATTTCGCTTGGCAGTATGAGCTGAAACGGCCTGAGTGCCTAAACACCACACTTGAGCTGGGCCGGATGGAAAAGGGGAAATTCGTGAGACTAGAAAGCAGTGGGCGCCCGGACGGAATACCAATGCAACTGATAACCTACTTGGACCTAAAAGTAAGGTATCGTTTATGAGTGCAATAGATAAGGTGATAGAAACCAAACAAATACCAGAGGACTGGTTAGAAAGTAGGATGAATTTAATATATAAATGCAGAGGAGACAAAGCCAGTATTGATACATACAGACCACTCACAGTAACGTCAGTGGTGTATAGATTCGTAATGCAGGCGATAAAATCAGAAATTCAGACATGGATGGAAGAAAATGAAATACTTGGGGAACTGCAGAATGAATTTAGATAAGACAGGCGACTGGATGACAATCTGTTCGTGATAACGCAATGCATTGAAATTGCGAAAGCACAGAATAGACCACTATGGATTACGTTCTCTGGACATTAAAGGGGCATATGACAACGTAAACAGAGAACGGCTGTGGAGATGCTGAAACTCCAGGGATTAGATGACGAGTTACTACAGTTCCTTATAGCCATCTATAAAGACAATAGAGTGCACCTTACTTGGGAAGGACAGAAATGCGCCCAGCAGGTCAACATCCATCGGGGACTGAAACAGGGATGCCCTCTGAGCCCAATACTGTTCGTGCTTTACATGGCAGGGTTAGAAAAGAAACTGGAAGAAAGTCAAGTAGGGTTTAGCCTATAACCCATATGCTGCAAGGCGAAGTGGTACAACAGCATATTCCGGGAATGTTATACGCAGACGACATTGTTCTTTTAGCTGATAACCAAACCGATATGCAGCGGCTAATAAATATTTGCGGCCAGGAAGCCACTGACCTCTGGTTTAAATTTCAGTGCAGAAAAATCTGGAATAATGGTTTTCAATGACGCTACCACCGACGTAGTGTCTATCCAGCAAGGTGAATTACTTAAAGTGAAGGAATATAAATATTTGGGAGTGTGGATAAACGAAGGGGATTACTACTTAAGAACTCACGAGGAGCAACTTTAAGTTAAGGGAAAGCGAAACGCAGCTATAATGAAGCATAGAGCTCTGTGGGGGTATAACAAATATGAAGTAGTAAGAGGAATGTGGAAAGGAGTAATGGTTCCGGGTCTCACGTTTGCGAATGCTGTACTCTGCTTAAAATCAGACGTTCTATCAGGCCTTGAAGTAAACCAGAGAACGGTTAGGACGTTTGGCTCTTAGGCGGCGCATGGAAAAACAACTAACGAAGCAGTTCAGGGAGATATGGGCTGGGCGTCGTTTGAAGTTAGAGAAGCTCAGAGTAAAATATGCTTTGAGATGAGGTTGAGGGCAATGGATCAACGAAGGTGGGCAGCTAAGGTTTTTAGGTACCTATACTTGAAAAGCACGGACACGCAGTGGTTAAGAAAGACTAGAAGGCTAACGATGAAATACGGAAAGAACAGTGGGGAATCCAAACAGCCAAGGTAACCAAAAAAGAGGCAAGGCAGATTGAAACGAATAAATGGAGGGGAAAAAATGGAAGCTAAAACGTCGTTAGAGATGTACAGGGCTGAGAAGATGAACATCAGAAAGGAAAATTTCTACGATAATTCCGAGGGCAGTCCTTTGCTTTTTGAGGCTAGAGCAGGTTGCCTGCGAACTAAGAGTTTTGTGAGGAAGTATTCTAAAAATGATGGAGTATGTGTGGTCTGAGGAAAAGAAACAGAAACTATGTGGCACATAGTGTTAGAATGTTAGGGTATCCATCCAAATCTACATGAAGGGAATATTGGGCTTTCAGAAGCCCTAGGATTTAAGGGTATCAGAGAGGAAGTTAACTTCAAGGCTGTCGAGGAGACGAAAAGAAGATTATAATGCTGGTGGACGAAAAGCAGAGAGGGGAATATTGCCTAGGACAGTTACCCCCTGTAACAGGGAAAAGAAAGTATTTCGGGCCTAATAAGCTTTAGTGCCTGCCCTAAGCAGCGCTAGTATTAAACCAAGAGTGTAAAACATGGTTATATTAGTCCTTTTTGGTAAGATGACATGTAATCGCGCCGCTTCAAAGGGGAAACCAATAGGAATCATCATCATCATCATCAAAAAGTTTCAACCATTTCCTACCCCAGAAAAATAACCTGGTTTGATAAAGTTAAACAGCACGTTATGGTAATTTCAATGCTCTGTTGGTGCTACTTTGCGGCTATTTCTTGCTTTTCTTCGGGCTCTTTGCCCTGTTTTAACAAATTCAGGCTTTGCTGACCGCAATACCCCATGCAACTTAGAATTGAGTCTTTTATATGAGCGATGATGTCACAAGATACGTGCATGATAAACTTAGGTTGGCTTAAGCTTGCTGTACTCGATTCGAACAGGTTGCAATATTTCTCAATTTTTGCTTTAAGCCGTGTCTAGAGTGCCGCCCGATGGTACAAGCACTGCACTATATCGACATCCACCTGCGTTTTGCAACAAAATTGCCGCGTTTGGCACTACTTCGCTCTCGATAACGCAAAGCGAGGCAACCTAATCTAAACATAACGTAACATGACCTAACACACACACAAAGGAATCATTTAAACCACCAAAAACTAACGTAAGCCATAAAAATTATAGTTCAATATTAAGCTTGTAATACAGTTCTATAATAATCGACGAAGGCCATCATTATCACACACTACAACGACTTTTTGTTTCTTTATTGCCTGTTTAGGACACAACACTGAAACACAACACCCAATTATTTGCATGAGCAACTAAGCGACAAGCCACCAACCTGCTCGTATGAGGGCTGATGTTTTTCTAAAATTCCCTAGGCGTAGTCAAGGGTTTTATCCTTGACAGCCACTCAGGAGCGCATGCCTTGCGCTTCTGCCCTTCTACGTCATTCCATATCTACACTAATACGGCAGACACTTTGGCCGATGCTAGCCTAGTCTTAAATATTCGAATGTCGTCGGATGGCACTCTAGCTGGTCGCTGCAGGCATGGCTAGAGTGCCGTCGTACGGCACTCTAGACACTGCGTTTTTTTTATTTTTACGTGAAGATGTTTTTTTCTCTTACATTTTTGCGTATTTCATTTAGTTCAGAGCCCCAGCATATTTTGTGCTGTTGCCCGAACAGGACTGCTATAACTGTATTTAGCAAGCGGTGCCACAAAGTTGTACACCTTCATAACCCTGTTGTACACCTGTAAACATTCATACCGTCCTCTGCTCCATGCCCATCGCTCCGCTTTTACTTCCCATTTCCTCGCCCCATCGCAAGGTAGCCGAGAGCCCTTTTGTTTTTCCTTTCATTAAACCGCACTTCTTTCCCATGTGGCTATAAACACAGAACCGCAGGTTTTCCGCGCAGGAGTTTTATTTATTGATTGATTTAATTATACTGTTAGCTCGTAAGGGTCGATATAGAGTGGGCAAATAAATAATGCAAACACTAGTATACGCCGCCTCAAGGATAGGTAGCTGTATTGTTGATATATCAACGCACCTAGTAATACCATTATAAGTGAGATTATGACTACGGTTTCCTGACTTCTCTATTATTTTCAGGGAAGAAGAGGAGCATCCAGATGACGTGAAAACGAGAAGCTTCGTCAGCGCCGCCCTCGAGCTTTTGTCAACAATTATGTAAGTATAACCGTGTCCCTTTGAAATCTGAACGGCGACTGCAGTCCATATATCAATGAATCAATCAATTTTATTTTTTTTTCTGGAAATTGTACACGTGGTTATATACAGAAGGAGTTTATAAACAATGGGCACTGCCTGTGATTTATTATTATTATTAATATTACTATTATTATTGTGTTGATGATGATTGCCCGAGCAGGGTAAAAAACCACGCTAAATGGAGGCTGAATTCCGGAAGTCATTGATGATGATGATGATGATGATGATGGTGGTGGTGATGGTGATGATGGTGATGATTGGAAGCTCTCCCTTTGTATCGGGGCATCGGTTGTCAGCAACCGACTTGCCTGTTTTATTTCAGTTATTTTATTTCAGCAAAACCAACAGATTTGCCTCCCCCTATCTCTCCCTCTACCCCCCCCCCCCCCCCCCCCCCCCCCCCCCTGTTTTAAATTCTTACCGCTCCCTCCACCCTCTTCCAGCCCTTGTAAACTTGTTTCTATCTCCCCCTGCTTTTCTAAATTTTCGTCCCCTTGATTACTCCTCCTACGTTGCTATTTCTTCCCTACTTTTCGTCCACCCCCACTGCAGCCGTCTCTTCGTCACCTCTATGGCCCCGCCTCAAACCAAATATTAAAGCCTCTGTCAACGTTGTTTTCACATCGCCCGGCCACGGTAGTAACTCTGTGCAATCTATGACAATATGCTCTACAGCGCGGCGGTCGCTTTTGGTATGGGGGCGAAAAGCAAAAACGCCCGTGGACCCCTACGCTAGGAACAGTCTCATAACCTGGGTAGTTTCGGTGCTTTAAACCCCATGAACAATTAGTGTGCTCTAGGGTTTCCCAAATACTGCGGCAGCATCACAGTTTTCATCGTGTTGCCTGTAGATACCCGTATATGCCAGGTGCCCGTGTTCTCAGACACCCGTCCTTGCTTCAAGGAGCAACACACTGCCTCGAGTATCGGTTAAGGGCGCCGGAGGGCCTGCAGTGCACTAAGGGCGCCATTGCAGACCCACTAGCGGCGTGTTTCTAAGGCCGCTGTTGGTCACTCTGACCGGAATCCCATTGTCGCAGCACCTCTTTTCCACGTTCACGGTTGCGATTTCCTGTTTCCTAGGGTTACGGGAAGAGAGCGCAATATATTTACACTATTTACAAGGTGACAGCAAGTGCTGCAGGATCTAACATTGAAGGTACTGACATGAACAGCTCAGAGAACACTCAAAAACCTCTTACTCTTCGTCCCTAATCAAGTTGCACGTCGCTTTGGAGGCAGATTGTCCCTTAACACTATTTGTTGGAGGTCCATATTTATGTGCGAAATTGACCGTGACCGGAAGGATCATGTGACTGACGAGAGAGCAAGTACCTTGTACGAGATTTCGGCGCGGGTTAAAGATCCCCAGGTGGTCAAAATCAATCCGGAGCCCTCCACAACGGCGCGCCTTATCGCCTGCGTTGCGTCGGCGCGTTAAACCCTACAATAAATCAATCAATCAATCAATCAATCAATCAATCAATCAATCAATCAATCAATCAATCAATCAATCAATCAATCAATCAATCAATCAATCGAGAGCAAGTATTTATGATGCGATAGCTGAGGGGCACAATGGATGTGTGTATGCGCGCAAGACGCGTTTCATTACCAAGGTGAAGGAGCCTGTGTGTAATCTAGCGCTGATTGTCATTCCTCAGCTCTGAAGCTTTCTAACAACGCAGTGCCTAGGGTGCCGTCCGACGGCACTGGAATTTTTGAGACTAAGCTGACACAAGCCAGAGCACCTGCCGTTTTGATGTAGAGGTTCCGTCTTTGCTTGTTGTAACGAGGGGCGGTGATTCCATTACGGCTGTAGCTATTAATTTTTTTCATATTTAGTTTTATTAATAATTTTCATGGCTTAGGCCGGGTTCAGTCTGTGTCCACAACTTAAATAATGACGTCATTTCACGTCTCAACCAACAGAACTGCGTGACACGCCGTTTTTTTACATCCATAGCTCACGATATGGATGTTACGTCGGTAGTCTGAACGTAGCCTTAGGTTAGTTTTGGCTGTTTTAGATGCGAAGCATCTCATGGTCGGGGCTATGTCCCTCCATTGTTGTTGTTGCGCCGTCCACACCCCCCTGCGCATGCTGGACTTGCTGAACGCCCGGTCATAGTGAAAGGCCCGGTGGTGTCTTTCCCTTTATTGGCTCCTGGAGCGACAGTGTTGCCGGTGTCTTCCTGGGCCGGCACGAGACGAGCACGCTTCACGCGCCTTCGACGTTTCATCGTCGTCGGCGGCGGGCTGCATCGGCGTCTCTCGGTGGGCCATGATTACAAGCAAGATTTTTAAATGCGAATGCATTTATTAGTCGGGGGTTGTCTTGCGTCCATCGAGCGGCGTGCGCCTGCATTCCTCCAGCGCGAGCGCACGTGAGCGCGCGCCTCGTAGTTCTGCCTTTGTCGTCGTCGTCGTCGTAAATGCGAATGCATTTCTTAGTCGGGGGTTGTCGTGCTCCGTCGGCGTGCGCCCGCAGGTGTTATCTCTCCGCGCTCAATGCCGAACGCATGCGCTTGAAGCGAGCTGTACTAGTTTGCTCGAAGCGGCAAGGACGGCGAGTACTGCGGTGTTAGTCTCGTGTCTAACGTGTATGGGAACTTGATATCGCACGCCGTTGCCACGTCTCCCGTTCGAGACACGTTTCCGTACAAGGACTTGTACACCCTTGCCTACACCGGAGACGGAGTCTTTGTGGTGACCGTGTACCTCGCGCCCAACCTCGCTCGAGACGCCGTTGCCGCGCAGCTGGACGCGGCTATGGAAAGTGTGCGCGTGCGCTCCAAACCCTCTGACCCCATAGTCTTGGTTGGCGACTTCAACGTTGACGTGCGCAAGAAGAGTGGCGAGTGGCTGGTGAGTACATGCAGACCAGGCACTCTATGCATTGTCTCTCTGCCGGCTTCGACACGTGCCCCACTACCATTCACGGGAGTTGCATTGATGTGGTCTTTACGCGAAACTGTGACGCGCGTATGCTTCTCAAAGACCCTTTGACCGTGCACTTTAGCGATCACAAGGCAGTGATTGTGGCCGTCACTTACAACGATAACACAAACAGGTGCTGATGAATAAATGATTACGTTCACACTCTCGTCATTAATTACGCCATTACTCGCAACACACTCATCGGTGCACCCAATGCATTCGCATTTCTGCACGATTCCCTTCGGGGAGGTGCGGGGGAATTTTTTTCCTTTGGCAGAGTCAAAGTTATAATTCCATTCTTTGTGCGGGGCGTTCATATCCCCGAGAAGGATTACGTTATTTTTGGCGACTATATTCATTGTTTCTCTAAAGAGCGGTTCGAAGTTCTCCTTGTTGCTGGACGGTGGGCTGTATACGTTGAGAACAAAGAAGCTCTTACATTTCCTTTGCATAGGTATTACTTCGACGAGAACGGCAGACGGGGATTTCGTAGAAAGATCGTATCTATTGCATGTTGCGTCTTTTTTAGCGTACGTAGACACCCTGGTGTCTTTAGATGTATCAATTCTATTGTAGCCCCTTAAGTTGGAAAGACATCCTGCCTCTTGAATACATATAATGTCGGGCTTGGCGTCCTTCTTGTCTATGTAGGCTTCCAGGAGATTTGTTTTCTTGTTAATGCTCCTACAGTTCCACTGCCATATCACTAATTGTTCTTGCGTGTTTTTCAATTTAGGCGTCATGGTTAGTGCCGTACACTGCGACTATATCGTCGTCGCTTTCCGATTCCTCCGTACTCATGTTTGAATTTTCCTGCCTTACGATGTGCTTGACGGTCTTACTACCTTGTGTGCTCGATAGTTTCCTCTTGCTAGATTTTTTGGGACTTGTCCTGGAGACTACCATTTCCGCTATCAACCTTCTGATTTCGGCTCTCATTTCTTTTCTAAAGTCTTGAAGTTGTTGCCACATTGACGTGTCTGCACTCGGCTGTTCCCTGGGATTCTGAAAGCCTGCAGTGGTAGAGTCTGTGTCATGTTGTGCGTGTTCGTATTTTTCTAGTTTCTCTCTCAGCATAGCATTTTCTGCCTTGATGTCTAGGATGAGTTTCTTCAGTTCGTTTATTTCATCTGTTTTAATTGATTTTTGGAAAGACTGCCTGAGGTCCTGGGAGGCTACACCTGTCCAGCTCACCCGTTTGACGGCTTCTTTGCTTCTCTTCTTCTGTAGGGCATCCTCCTTCCTCGTTTGGGGGGTGCGGTCAGCTGGTTGTGTTTCTTCTTGCACTTGGCGTCCTTGGAGCTCGGGCCATTCGTCGTCGAACCACCTGGGTTGCTTCTGTTGATTGGCAGGCTTGCTCCTGTTGCCCGGGGGTATTCTTGGGTTTCTGAATTTGAAAAACATACCAGGACAATCCAAACGCAATCTACACCGATGCGGCCGTAAACAAGCAAGGCAATGCATCAGCCGTAGCTACCAATGAAAATGGGGAGATGCCGGATTTCCTCATTACCAAACAACTAAATATTCAAGAAGCAGAAACTGCTGCCGTCATACTAGCAATCAGATGGGCTGAATTCAAGAATAAGGACTCAATAATTATCACTGACTCGACCAGGGCCATAAGGAACTTCATCTGCGGCATCGTCCCAAGGAATGCTGAAAGACTTCTCCCAAAATTCTAAAACAGAACCACACACTTTTCTGGACTCCCGCCCATCAGGGGCTAGAGGGTAACGAGGCGGCCGATTCTCTTGCGAGCACTACCATACACCGCAGAGACCCGGAACATTCGTACGCCCTCCCTGCTTACTGTCAAGGCACAGACAAATTAGCATCCTACAGGCTTCACCGAAGATCAATGCCTACGCCACACCCCAGCCTAACTGCTGAAGAAGCGAGAAATCTTAGAAAAATACAGACGAACACCTACTTACATAAGTCCAGACTATCACTTATGTTCCCAGAAAAGTATAATGAGGACTGTAAGCAGTGTCACCAGAAGGCCGATTTATTCCATACAGTCTGGAATTGCCCAATTACTTGGGACAAAAATACCCACCAAACCTCATGAGAGTCCTGGGAAGAAGCCCTGTCCAGCCCGGACCCTGCACAGCAGCTTGCGCTGCTTAGTAGGGCCAGGGATGGCCAAATAGCTTATGGGGTCCTGGAATTTGGATCCCACCTCCCCCTTTTCCCTCACCCCTTTTCACCAAATAAAGTTTACTACTACTACTACTACTACATGATTACAAGCAGCCGACAACTATCCCGGGAATGTGCATCGACCTCATCTTCAGCAACTTTAGGGTGCATCCACTGCAACAGCCCTTGACTTTACATTTCACAGACCATAAGGCGGTCATAATCAAAGCGGAACGCCACCACAGCTCGACGTCACCTACGTTGAACATGATGATGATAATGCCTAAAAAAAGGCAAGCTCATTCTACGTACAATCTCTCTCTCTCTCTCTCTCTCTCTCTCTCTCTCTCTCTCTCTTTAATGCCTCTCCACTCTAACACATCCCCTGCAATAAAATTACACCATCTTCCCGTAGGATGCTTATGGTCGAGCCTGTTCCCTCCCTTGTTGTTGCATCGTCCACACCTCCACTGCGCATGCGCGTCTCTCCTCCATTCTCCTCCTCACAGCCGTATAAACCAGGTGTGCACACGGGCTGCGCGCTACGCGCTACTCCACTGCGCATGCGCGTCTATCCTTCATTCTCCTCCTCACCCTACCCACGCGTCTCCTTGCTCTAACACCACACACCAACTCTACTCACACTACTTACTTCACCTCTACGTACACACCAACCGACCTCCACTGCTGCTTCGCATCCTCCTCAGGGTTCCCCCCACGGGAAGATGGTGAAATTTTAAATTATTTTGCCTGTTCGTAATGTTATGTTACGTTACGTTAAAGGGACCCTGCAACACTCTTTGAGCAGTGCAAGTAAACCTGCGCGACGTTTAGATTACACTGCCACGAATACCTGCGCCAAATATTACACGTGCACGTGAACCGGTGAGCGCGCAAATCGCTGTGAAAGACGCAGAAAAACCAACCGCGCTCCCTTCAATTTTCCGCATTATGCACCCCTGGCATGGCCTAAACGACGTAATTGAGGCCATGGCTGCCTATTGGCTGTCGGTGGTGTGTATGGTTAGCTAGCTGTCGCCGGCTTATTTCTCCCATTTCCTTTGACGATCCGCCGTTGTCGGCGCTGTGTACTGTTGTGCCAGAGCGCCTGGCCCAAATGCGTTGCACGAGGCGACGCGCCGACAGCGAGGCTGAGTCACGCCTCTCCCTTTCGTCGCTGCGGCGCGGCCGAATCCCGCATCTCAGAACGCTGCGGCGCGGCCGAATCCCGCATCTCAGAACGACCAAACAAGGGCATGTCGCTACGCCCGGAGGCGAGGTCACGGAGACGGCGAGGGCATCGCCCTCCCTTTCCCCATTGGCGGCGCAGCCGACTCACCGCTTCGCTACCATTCGTCGGAATTCAAACTTCAGGCAGCGAGAGCCCTGATTGGAGCTATTCGAACTTCTCGGGGCCCCAACGAACTTCCCGGGGTATAAAAGAAGCCCGGAGGCTCTCATCGTCGGCATTCCTCGGCGGCTTCTCTCCGGCACCAGTCTCTTCGGAAGCACCGAGTGAAAGGGTGCTGTCGCCTTTGTGCGAGTCATGTAACGTTTGCTTACCCTGTACATACTGTATATAAATGTTGCTTTAACTTTTCGTCGGCTCGAGAACTTCTTCGCTCTGCTCTGCACCGCGTCGATAGCGGACGGAGCAAGGCAACGTCGCTACACCTCTGACTGCGCTCGGATGGGCAGTCGCAACAGTGGAGGCGGCGGTGAGAGGGCCCAGTCCCTCTTCGGAGACAGCATCGGGATGGCTGATTCCCAACATCGGTGACGAGCTGGATGCGAGTCACAACCTTGGCGACCGCCCTGGGATGCTCATTCCCAACCTGGTACCAGCGGTGGGATAGTCATTCCCAACAGTGGTGGCAGCGGTGGGATGGTCATTTCCAACAGTACCAACCTCTTCTATGCCTGAGCCTGTACGCACAGTTTTGGCGTTTCTTTTGTGTTTTGAGTGCGCGTGGCGGTTGAGTGACGAACTTAAAGGGACCCAGAAAAGCCTTCCGTAAAAGTTACAAAAGGCCTGTATTGTCGCGTAGCACCAATATAGCGATGCAATGCCGTTGGAATTATTGATCTACATTCAGTATTAGCTGCGCCAGAAGCAATTAAATGCACCTCTCCCCACTTGCCGATAGACTCCTCTTCTCCTCTCTGCTTCCTTCGAAGCAGCTGGAAACACTGGGAATAGCCATGTGACATCGCGACGCTCGATTTCCGTTCTGCGCTAGCTACATTTCTGCACCTAGGCACTCGTCAATCGCTGCGGACCCGCCTTTCCCGCCTTTGCCTCGGGATCGCGCAGGAAGGAGGAAGAGCAGCCGGAAGCCAATGGCACTCGCCGGCGATTGGGCGAATCAGGGGGCGCCTTCGCCGTTGCGTCAGCCACGGTCGGCTCGCTGCGGCGTCGCGCTCATCGGCTGAGAAAGGCGATCTTCAAAAATGTTTACAAATTATCCGTACAACGTATGGGGCTTACACTTGGCTCAAAAATCCCCCGTTATGTGTTCTACCACCTGAATGCATTTGATTGCCACCTTCACAAAGCTTTTCGGGGTCCCTTTAATACTACCCTTTCAACAAGATCACATGACAACAAACGTTTATTGCTTCAAAACCGCCCTACCAGCCCGAGGGCGCGCTTGCGAGCAGGCAGCCGTGCCTTCTTTTTTATGGCACCAAACCGGAAATAGACCCCTCCACGTTTCGGAGACAAGGAGAAAATTCCCCGGCCTGTCATATATCGAAGGCCGCCGGAGAAGACGCCGCAAGCCGCCCCCCTCTCCGGGAGAGAGCGCGCAGCTTTCTTCGCGTTGTCCGCGGTCGAGTTGAGAGGGAGCAATTATGCGCGATTTCTCTTCGCGCGTAGTTTCGGTGATAGGGAACGGACTTCCATAATTCTTGCGGGAGGAGACTGCTCGGACAATAGACTTTACCTTAAAATACATTCCGAGTTGACATGATGTAAAAACAGCGTGGTAGGACGAAATACACGAGGAAAGGAACCAGACAGGACGAGCGCTGACTATCAACTGAAAACTTTATTTGACCGGAAAGACATACATAAAAAACATTGAAACGGCGCATGCGCTAACGTCTGTGCCATACCAACACTGATAGCGATAAAAAAGGGGAGAAACTAGTTTGCTCCTTCATAATGTCAACCACAAGCAAGATAAGCCACTTCTTTAGCATGTAAAGTAACGGATGCCTGACTAATGCACTCGTCACCAAGCCTGTTTATATAGAACGGCTCTATTATTTCGCGCTTTAGCTGATTAGAATGACGGAACAGTAAGACCGTTTTTTTAAATTGGGGCTGACATGAGCGCGTAGGACACGAACGACAGTGATCAGACAAATGAGATGTAGGAGTGCCTTTCAAAGAATTGAAGTGCTCTCTCAAACGCACATTTACACAACGGCCCGTTTGGCCAACGTAAACATGACCACAAGACAAAGGTATTTTATAAACAACACCAACACTACACGGGATGTACAGTGCTCACGGATTGAAACGCGACACTGCGAGCGCGTGGCCGCCGGTACATGCAGTGCCACCCGTGCACGCCCGTGGAAGCTAGGTGTTGCATTGTGGTATAGCGCGAGGATGAGAGCGTGTTGACCGTAGGCTTACTGCTTCCGGTTGCCAATGAGCGGGACTGTGGTTCCCCGCAGCGACAGCGGGGCGCTGCGAGCCTGGAGCGCTGGAACGCGTTTGTGCGCCGACGGCAGTAGCCCGGCTGCGCGCGCAGCCGATTTCGCGACATCGTGTGCGCGCGCTCTTGTTACGCGTGCCCTTCCAATGAGGCAGAGTAATGTTCATGTAATGCAATGTAACTTCTGTACGAAGGAACAGCAAACTTTATTCCAGGATGTAAAGTAAAAAAAAAATTCCCGCGCCTTCCCGCGAGGGGAACACGAGTAAATGCAGAGCATTGGGGCCTCAGTACTGGTTGAAGGCAGTGTTGCTTCCATCGCTTCTTCCGTGATGCTGGAGTAGCAGACACGAGTAAACGTGGGGGCGAGCGTCAACCAAGGAAGGAAGGAGCAACGCAGTGACTGAAGCACGAGCGACCGCTAGACGCTTTATATTTGCAGCGCGCGCAGTAGAGGGAAGAGGAAACGGGGGGGAGAGCGCGCATGCGCAAGCAGCGCGCGCCCTTCCACGCCCCACCGCGCTGCTATCACGCACCTGTTACGCCGAGACCGCGACGGAGCGAACGGGCTGACTACGACGCATGCGCGCGCCAGCTGCTGTTGAGAGAGAGGAGGGAAGGAGGAGAGGCGCACCTGCTGCGGACGCGGAGCTGTTGACACCGTCCGACGCAGGAAGAGGCGAGCCTAAGAAATGCTCTGCATTTAAAAAGGAAAGACGCTTTTTCAGGCACGTTCGCGTGTGGTGCAGTTCATTAGTCCTTCGTCGGCTCTCCTCTTTTTTTTAGTTTATATCATGGAATAAAGTTGGCTGTTCCTTCGTGCAGACGCTCGTTTTATTCAGATAAGCGTGACCGTGCTTACACGCACATTATCTGTGTCGCATCGGAATGGCACGCGTAAGAAGAGCGCCCGAGCAGGCGATGTAGCGAAATTGGCTGCGCGGACCGCCGGCCGGCTACCACTGGCGCACAAACGCGCTCCAGGCTCGCAGCGCACCGTTGTCGCTGCGTGGATCCACAGCCCCGCTTATTGGCAACCGGAAGCAGCAAGCCTACGGTTAAAAGGCTCTCACCCTCGCGGTATACCACAATGCAACACCTAGCTTCCCCGGGCGTCCACGGGCGGCGCTGCATGTACCGCAGGCCACACGCTCGCAGTGTCGCGTTTCAATCCGTGAGCACTGTACTTCTTCTTGTGGTTGACAGTGCAAATGTAAGAAATATCTGAATTTGTGTTTCGTTTCTTTCTGTATACTATGGCACACTTTACCTAGTTTATTTGGTGCTGATTGCTAGTAGTCGATGATAAGTGTGGCAGGGTCCCTTTAATAAGGGCGAAGTAATGCCAGACGCGACATTTTTTCATCGAAACAAGAGTGGACGTCGCTTTAGTGGAGTGCTTATAATACCGTCGGACGGCACTCTAGACACAGTCATCTAACAATACCTTCGTAAGTCGCGTTTATTTAAATGGCCATGGTACTGCGATGCGCTTTCATATTCAAGCGCAGCACTCATACGTTACGGTGCACCAGCTACGCTGGCTGAAGTTATATCCCAGGTATACCGGCTGACAATTCAGTTATCACGGAAGTGCACAATCCGCCTTTGTAGGGGATAATGTGACAGTTGTCGGAAATTTTACGAAAACATTTGGTTGGACAACGCAGATTGACATTCTGGGAAGAACGTGTTTTGGAGCTATTGTACTGGGTTGGCTTGTTCCGAGGCGAGAGGCAGCGACGTCCCTTTCGTGGCTTGAAGCTGCTTGGGAACATCGCCAGATTGCACAAACAGCCTGGACAAACTAAAATAAAGGGGCATCGGGCTGTAGCAGGAACCAAACTTTCAATTTGTATAGTGTACTACACGAACCGAATGGTATTAAGGAAGACGCACATTACTTCCCAACAGTAAGGTATTCATAATAATAATATTTACCCAAATTTTTAGGAAGATTACACAGGCTCGTTATCTTCTTTTTTTCATTTATACGCAGCTTTCATTAACACCAGTAATACAACTGTAACTGGGCACTTTCTCTAAAGGGTACACGCCCGTGGGCGAAATCGTCTTTTGTCCTGCTCTCACAGCGATTCGGTAATATTGAATCGTGGAAATGTGTTCACTTGCTTTGTTTGCATGAGGTGTTTCAATTTCCAGATCAATTCCCATGGGGCCTCTTGCGGGTCTACTAGCGTCTACATTAGGTTTCCGGAAGGCGTCAATGTGCATGTTCGGGCTCCTTGCAACTTGGGTAAGACATCTCTATTGACTAGTTTCGTTTTTAAAATTGCACTCACCACTCTCACGGTGCGTGTTTCGCCTCTCCGGCGGTTCAAGTAACGCTTTCATTCTAAGAGTAATGCGCTCAAATTTGGTGCACATTCTGTAAATGTTTCATTGAATTAATGAGGTGTAGAGGGAACCTGAAGTGAGTTTTAAACAGTTGCTGAGTTACCTTACCAGACTAAACTAGGGAATGCGCCGGCTATGCTCTGAGTTTTTACGACCGATTTACTCGCATTGTCAATGAGGAAAGTGCTTCGTGGAAGTGCTGTTTCCTCCTCCTTCTCTACACCTCGCGCGAATTTCTGGCGTCGGCTATTACGAAACACTGGGAAATCCGCACACGATAAATGTAGCGAACTGCTAGCATGCTTAACACGGCGAACTCCTGCGTGATCAAATAAAAAGTATGCATTAATCACGAAATTGGTAAAATTGAACGCTCAGATAATGCATTCTGAATGAGTATACGGCGTCATCTCGGTAGTAGTTGGTGCGGCGACCGCGAACTGCGCGTGGTGTGTCTTTTTGCCGCCGATAAAAATTAAACTAATACTTTGTAGTTTCGCTAAATATTATTAGAATAAATTATACGGTTTGAATTTAACAATAGAGCTACAAATAAGACTTTGACAAAGCCGTTGTAGTGTCCCTTTAAGTACGCAACGTGCAAGTGTCTTCTATAATGGTGGTGGCAAAACGTTTGATGAGCCAAAGGGAAGGGGTAGAAGGGCGTGGTTAGCCTCCTAAGTACAGGAGGCCTCTTGTCCGGGCTGCCTCCAGTGCGCGCCGCACCAGGGCGACCTGGCGCTCCGGTGCGGAGCTGGTTAGCTCGGACTTCCACTGCTCAGGGGATGTGGGTGTTGGGAGCAGGAGAAGACGAGGTGGTAGGTGTTGAGAGGGATGTGACAATGTGGGCAGTCGGGTGGGAAGAGAGAAGGGGAAATGTGGGATAGGATGATGCGGTTAAAGTAGGTTTCGGTCTGTAGTCTTCTATAAATTGGTGTTTTTCTTCAGGCTGTGATATCGGGGATCATCTGGATTGGCCGTGGACCCTTGTGTTGTCGGACGAAGCGGAATCAATCAGAAGCTGGACGGGAGACTGATCGACTGGTCTCAATAACGGATCACCCACACGTTTGAAATCTCCATCCGTCTCCGAAAACCGCTTATAAATAAAAATGACATATTAGTCGCGTTATTTATGAACTGCACGCACATACCTTGTTTTGCAGTATTTTAGTAAGGTTGGCATAACGCAGGTTGACATTACTTGACCATTTAAAACGACGCGTTTCTGCCAAGCGCCGGTAAAGTGGCGGCACCATGCTGGGTTCTGCTGAGCAGATACTCAGCAGGAACGTCTTCTTTTAGTCATTTTGTTTTAAAGACGATATTCTTTCTTGGGCTACTTAAACCCAGAAATTTCGGTCTTTCTGTATGTCTGTTTGTTTGTCTGTCTGTTACACGATTCAGCCAGCCGGCCTAAACGAGGTCTGCGTAATAGTCTTATATACTCAAAGCGAAATCTAACGTTTAAGTCCGGTTTATATGTTCATACTCGTCAAAATTGTTGAACAAGAACAAGACATTACGCAAATATAAGGCAGCAAATTAATACACAACGGACATTTAGCTGTTTTTTATAAAAAAATCATAGATGCTTCATTTTTCCGAAATGAAATACGACATCTACTGCAAACAAAATGAACACTCTCGCCTGCTGTCCCCCGCACCACTATAGCTTCTGGAGGCATTTTAAGAAACGAAGTGGCAACGGTTACGACAGGTTCCACTAGGTAGGTTCCACGTTCTGCTTGGCAACGCACGTGGACTAGAGCAAACGCGGTTCTATAAACGTTGAAAGTAGGGCGCCTCGATTTACGTGCGTCTCCGCCGTACGGCTGCGCTGGAATCAAGGCACCCTGCCTGGAGCATTGAAACGCGGTAAGTTTACCCTGCGTGTTTACCCTGGGAGGAGTGCGACGCAAGATGAACAACATGAGAGGTGAGAGGGAAAGCGAAGGGGGGCATTTACTTGGCAAATGTAGACAAAGACTATCTTATTTTGTTGACATTTGCAACGAAATTGGAGCAAATACGCGGCAAATTGTTTTCATTGTTACTCCGATTAGTGAACCTTCAGGTTGCGTTAAACCATTAATTCAGGGAATTATATAAGGTACGCTGCCTGTCGCAGAGTTTTTACTGATTGATTGATTGTAGGGTCTTACGCGCCAACGCAATGCAGCCGATGAGTCGCGCCGTCCTCGAGGGCTCCGGATTAATTTTGACCACCTGGGGATCTTTTACATGCGCCGAAATTTCGTTCACACGGGCGTTTTTGCGTTTCGCCTACAACAGAAAAGCGGGGTCGTATGCTGCCATTGACGGCAAGGGTCGTAAAGTATTAACTCTTGCCAGCAATTACAACATACCAACGTTGCTTTTTTCACAGGCCTGGAAAAATGTTAATTGTTGTTGATACAGCTGACGCTGCCCGCTAGATGACAAAAATAGCCTGCTTCTTTGCTATTGCCACTGGGTACCTACATGGCGAAGGGTTCATGGGGCCTCCATGGGATGACTATTCCCAAGAAATTGAATCGATTGAGAACCTCTTTTCGTTCTGCCACCGGTTTACTGTTACACAAAGGAGACTTCTAGAGGCTTCTCTGAGACGTTTAAAGCAGCCATTGGTATCTCGGGCGATTTGTCTTTCTAGTGCACCGAGCACAGACCTGCATATCGGAGGCCGTTCATCTGCCGAGGTAGGCTTAAAAGGACCCTGCAACAGTTTTTTCAACTTTTTTTTTTGAAATCTTAACTGCTAACTGCTTGCAGAACCTAGTCACCCAACACACCCAGTACTTAGATTAGGGGGTCGCAAAGTACCTCAGCCAAAAATTACTGCTCTATGCCCATCAGATAACTTGTAAACTCGCTAAAAAGATTTTTCTCTCTTTCCCCGGTCGTGACGTTCTTCGACGGCTCGAATTACGTCACTAAGGCCATGTAGCGGCTGTTGCCCGGTTTTCCGTCAGTTGAAGCAATGAACGCTTTTAGACAGCAACTAAAAAAAGACACAAAAAAAATCACGCCATATCCACGGAATGAATGATGATAAGTGGGGCGAAGCTCGAGAGGGGGAGATCATCGGTAACCGTAACTCTCCCGTGAAAGTTCGCCCATTACACCATTAAGAAAGACGTAAGACTGTGTGCGTACATTGTACAAATCAACTTTTATTTTCGGAGTCAATGCTCCCAGGCCCAGACCTGGTGAAAGACCCCGCGCCATCGAGGACTACCCCGCACCTCCTACCACAATTTGTCACGTAGGATGGGACACAACGGTAAAGAAAGAACTTTTATTTAGGGCGAACTTGTGCCCGAACAAGACGAGAGGAAACGAGCAAAGGTCCTTGCGTCTCGTTCGATCTCCGAGAACGACTGCCTGCTTTCGTGGCGTGATCTCTAGCGTGATCTCCCCCTCGCAGTGCACGTGCGCCCGCGCCTCCGTTGGCGAACACAGACAAGCTCGCGCTCCCGGTGCCGAGTTTGCGCTGCCGGTTGCAGCCGGTTCTTGCGCGTGCAACGCAGCCCACTTTGCGACATCTCCGAAAGCATGCGGCGGTCACGTACCACGAGACACAAGGGATGGACAGACCCATGGCTTTAGGAGCTTCGCCCCTAAAACAAAGCAGAAATGGAAGGCGTATCTGGTGCGACGAGCAAATCACGCCCTGCCGCTCTGCGCTGGCCATAACTATAGCTTTCGCAGTGGTTCCAGACGCGAAGGAAAGAGGAAAGCGGTTATCGAAAGTGTTGCAGGGTCCTTTTAACCGTATAATGTTTATTTCTTTGTCCCTCCCTTAGTAGACAAGCATTGTTATTGGACTTCCTCCAGAAATCTGTCCCTCCGTAACGCGTGATATGGTGCGATCCGTAGTTTTGCACGGGTCCTACGGGGTATTTAGTGAGGAGCCTTCGTGCAACAAGCCCATTTAACAATAATGTGAGGACCTATTGCTTAAGGCCTGCAGGGTAAATATACGTAGATGTGCGTGTGCGGACACCAGCTCCTGCATACAGTGCTAGTTCACTATCTAGAAATTCCCACTAAGGAGTTAATAAATTATTTTTTATTACTTTCTCATTTCATCGTATGCGCTGCTTTTTTCTTCATCGCTAAAGACTACATTTCTACCTTTCTTTTCGTAATATAATTTGCTCAATGACTTAGTCAAAGTCCTCTCGGATAAGCCCCACTAGTGTGCATGCGTTAATTCATGTAGGCCGCCACCACCACCACCATGCCCACCACGACCGCGAGATTCCATTCTGTTGTGGGTACACGCCTGGCATTTCCTGCAGGCACACATACTGCTTCGCTTCTAACAGTTCCCGTCGCGTTGTTTCAGTGGCTAGGACGCTGTGCAGCTGAGCCCAAGGACCTTGCGGGTTCGATTCCCGGCCGTGGTGGGCGCTTTCCTGATGGAGGCGAAAAGCGAGAACACCCGTGTATTCGAGATTTCGGCGCACGTTAAAGATACCCAGACGGTCAAAATTAATCCGCGGAGCCCTCCACTAAGGCGCGCATCATCACCTGTGTAGCTTGGGCGCTTTAATCCTCAAATAAAATTTCTAAGAGTCGTTTTATTCCTTTATGTCTCTGCCTCAATAGACTAGGGGTAGATTCGTGGGTTTTGGAATGAACGTCCAGGGTTCGAGCTCCGGCAGTGGTATTCCTTCTATGAATCGTAACTTTTACTTCCTTATAAAAAAAAGCTTCTCTTAGCTTAATTCTGCGCAATATTTTTGTAAACAAATCGGGTTAGGTATCTTTTAGATCGGTTCAGAGGTGGGGCGTGACGTACCTGTCACCGTGTTTAATTACCGTTTTGCATCGCACTGGAAATGTCGGGCTTGTACCTATCTTGGAACGGAATATTGATTTGATTTGATTGACTGTTGGGTTTAACGCGCCGACGCAACGCAGGCGATGTGGCACGCCGTAGTGGAGGGCTCTAGATTAATTTTAATCACCTGGGGATCGCCGAAATCGCGCACACACGGGCGTTTTTGCATTTCGCCTTCATCAGAATAGCGGCCGCCGTGGCCAGGAATCGAAGCCGCGTCCTCATGCTCAGCAGCCCAACGCCTTAGCCACTGAGCCACCACGGTGGGTGGACGGAATATTGCAGCCCCCGCACCAATACCATCATCATCACCACAATAGTCGTCGTTTTTTTACGGGCTCGCGATTATGGCCATCAGGTCTCGTGCCTCGCGCCAGAGAAGAACAAACAACCGACGAAGCAGGACGCTCGCAGAGTTCCTCCTGGACTCGTTAAGAAGGAACAGGCCCAGGAGGAAAGAAATTCATCGTTCCGGAGCGGTACACCCGAGAAATCCGGAAGAGAGCAACGCCCGGACATGGCGACGGGGGTGCCCATAGCTGAGGATCCAGAGGGGGACATGCACAGCGCCGGGGAGCCCGCAGTCCCCAGGCAACCCCCGGATCCTGCAGGTCGCGGTAGGGACCGAGGACAAGGGCAAGCCGCTTCACCAGACCACACACACGAGGACACCATCATACTTGACGTCAATCCCTTGGTGCGTGTTTACGTTCACATTTTATTCATTTCAAGAGCTGTATGCGGAGGCCTACGCTCTGCCAGCAGTTTATCCTGCACCGGCAAAACTTTCGCCTGAGCCGTAGGAATTACTTTTAGATCCTGCACCGGCAAAACTTTCGCCTGAGCCGTAGGATTTACTTTTAGATGAAGCATATAAGCTATCAGTTTGTCCAAAACTTCTAAAGCTGTTCTTATTCTTAACGTGTAGGTTCGAGCTAGTTGGTAATCCATTATGATTTTGAAGCGCGAAATATTTAAACAAGGGACAAAAAGGACAGGGACACGCGCTTTGTTATTCCGCACGAAGAATGGCAATGCCCACGGTTATACTAGCCAAGGAACCACCGCTTGGGAACCAAAAACAAACGCACGCTCTTACGTTTACCGGCGTAAACTTAAATTCTTTATGTTGACACTTTCCAGAATTCGCGTGCATACGATAGCCCACTGTTTTTTCTTGTGTTTCGCGTTTGTTTTCGAACGAGTTGCATGGCGCGATGAGTGGTGACCACCCGCCGTCCCCGCAGGTTCGCTACCCTCTGCTAGTATTTAACCTGGCCCTGTGGCTGATTGGCTGCCTGCTCCTCGCACTCGCCTTCTACCTCTATCTAAGTGCCTCCGACTCGGCCGAGGACGAAGCCACGCTGTCGCGCATCGACCTGAGCGGCATCCTGATCGGCCAGGTCCAGCTCGTCGTGCTCCTGGCGGGCGCTTCGCTCTTCCTCGTGTCCTTCTGTGGCTGCGTTGGCGCGCTCCGTGAGAACAGCTTCTTGCTCAAGTGCTACTCGCTCGCAGTCACGGCGCTCATTCTGCTCAACATGGTTTTCGCCCTCGTGGTCTTCTTCATGCCGAGTGAGTCACGCTGGTTATCCCTCTCCGCAACCTTGCATATAGCGCAGCCCAACCCAACTTGACTCAACCCCTTATACACCACCCCATCCAACCTAAGCCAACCCAAGCTAACCTAAGCCTACCTAACATATAGCGTAATGAAAGCTAACCCTGCCTAATTGAGCTTACGGAACAAGAATACTGTTACGTGGTGGCAAACGAGGAAGAGACAAACTATGTGATGTATTTACAAGATGTCGGTGATGAGAGCGCCCGCGCGGGCTACGCGCCACACGCAGCTTCTTGGGACCGCAGCACATGCATGTTCCACCACCTCAGCGTCCTCTCCGTGTGATGGTAACTTTAGAAGTCCAAACGCCCATTGCTACGGGCGCCACCGAGTGACCAGGTAATGCCGATACTAACGAAGAGCACAAAGCTCCGCAACTGCGACAGCGAACGGGATGATAGCGGTGCCTGATGGACGAGACTATAGCAGCCACGGCGTGGCTGCTGTAGTCTCGACTGCGGCAATGGAATGCCAATCGCAGTATAGATACCGGCGGCCCAGTAGAATTCCAGTCTTGGCGTCCCCGAAGTTCTGCTGCCAACACCTTATGCCGACACCTTAACCTGTGCCAAGTGCCTGTGACTATCTAGTCGCTCCACTATCTGTTTGTTACAGACGTTGCCAGAGCCCAGGGGCTTCTGGCCGACGCCTAGGAACCCCAGTTGGCAACTAAATAAACTTTTATTCGCTCTCCATGATACAACCTAACTTAACCTTCTGCAAAAGAAAAGGCAAAACCGGCAAATTCGGTAATCGGCAAAATTCTGTAAAAGCAAAAGGCCAATTCGGTAATCGGTTTCCCTGTATCTCGGAGTTTCTGTCGCTGAATGCAGAAAAACAGGCGTGGAGTTGAGCTAGCCATATTAATTCTACATTGCTTGGTATATACCTCATAGTCCGTGTGTGAGTCGAATAAATAATCTTGAAGCATGCCTCGTGTATTAAATGCAGTTTGGTATTGTCATCCCGGGGACCTAATTTTTTGGCTTCATCACTAACTGATGGCCTTATCGCTGTCCTCGCGCACACTTCCGCTTTCAGCAGAAGCTATTTTAAATTGCAGATGCTTTTATGCACTAATATGGCTTTTTTGAGTGGCCCCAACGGAGCTAATATCTGTAAAAGATTCATACCGAAAACACTGTTTGGGCGGCTATTCGAATAAACGTTCACCCGCCGCGGTGGCTGAGTGGTTAAGGCGTTGTGCGGCTGAGCACGAGGTCGCGGGCTCAATTCCCAACCGCGGCGGCTGTTTTCTATTGGAGGCGAAAAGCAAAAGCGCCCGTGTGTACGAGATTTCGGCGCACGTTAAAGATCCGCAGGTGGTCAAAATTAATCCGGAGCCCTCCACTACGGCGCGCCTCATCGCCTGCGGACGTTAAAACCTATAATCAATCAAATCAATCAATAGAAATAAACGTTATCAGGAACAATTTTTGTGGTGTGCCTTTAAAAAGAGACTAAAATAACGCCCGCACATACTTTTGAGGTGGCAGTTTAAAAAAAACATGCTCATATTCGCAAAACAAAGCATTTGCAGTAACCTAACAGCTATATTGGAGCTTGCAAGTTGTATACAGGTGTAACGCGGCTGCGGCTCCTACATGCGTAAAAATAAAATAGCGGCTTAGTTAATAAAAAGCTAACGAAGTTAATTTATGCGATCTCAAGTTAAAAATCAACAATAGTAGTATCCGCAACGCAGGGAGTCTGCACATGCGGAAAAACCTCCTTTACGCCGCTTAAATCATCTGCGGTTTCTGCGCATGTGTACAGAGTGGCAATGTGCTGTGTGTGAGTGCCCTCAGTACTTATGCGGTGGTTGTCAGCTAACTGCGGGGATATGAAAGGGGGTTTACTGCACAAGCGGCAATGGAGCCCTTTCCTGACCAGCTGTGAGGGAAGGCGAAATAAGGCGAGCAATAAAGATCTCAGAAAAACCACGGAGGGAGGTTTCTTATACCCGTAATCGCGACCACTCGGTGGTTGGCTGTACTGCTGTATCCCTTAACTGCGTCCAGCGAGAGTTGAAACCCTACCTGCCATTGTAGGTTCCTACTTTTTTCCCAGCCAAGTGATTTCTCCGCTGTAGGGATGAATCTAAAGAACGCGCTATTGCACCAGATTTTGTAACTGTTGCATAGCGACTGTATATATTCATTGCCTTTACGATGACAGCGATGGAGACTGGGCGCAGTCTTCATCTGTATTAGAGTAGACAAGGTATTGCAGAGTACCCGTTTCTGCAGTCAGTATTTAGACGTAAATATCCTGCTTGCTTAGTACTGCAGTTGAAAAAGTTTTTTAAGCTGCGAAAATGATGAATTTTCGTGATAAGGCGCCACAGCAATAAATATTGATTTCATTCAAATGCGACAAACTCGAAACGTAGTGTCGCTGCTGATTTAAATTAGGGCGATGTTTAACTTCAAAGTCTTTTTAGTGCATCACCGTTGGAACGCTCGCGCGAACTCAGACTGATTTGATTTTGATTGATTTGATTGTAGGGTTTAAGGCGCAGACGCAACGCAGGCCTGCGTTGCGTCGGTGCGTTGAACCTCATAATCAATCAACCTGTCCGTCAGTGCACGGCTTTCTCGAGCACTTGGTCAGCTGGGTTGTCAGCAGGCGCCTTTCGCTCGCGGGTAATTCCGTACGCGTGTCATGCGTTCCAATCGCCACGCTACTGACTGCGTTTGTGTTCTGTGTGCTGTATTGATAGAAGCAACGATTTTCGCCGTGTTTTCCACCACTGGTACAAGGGATCCTGTACGAGAGCTTCGACGGAAAAATGCTGAGGCTACGGGTCGAATATGTGCGTTCGAAGCGGACGAGCAAAGGCAGCGCCGTTTGTGGCTGACTTAACACATATTGTTGCGACTGGGCATCCCACCTCAGTCACCAATGTTGTGACTCGCATCCCAGCTTGTCACCGATGTTGGGAATCAGCCATTCCGACGCTGTCACCACTGTTGCGACTGGGCCCTCTCACCGCAGCCACCACTGTAGCGACGCTGCCTTGCTCCGTCCGCTATCGACGCGGCGCAGAGCAGAGCGATGAAGTTCTCCAGCCGACGAAAAGTTAAAGCAAAATTTATGTACGGTATGTACGAGGGTAGCAGCGTTACATGGCTCGCACAAAGGCGACAGCACCTCTCCACTCGGTGCCTCCGAAAAGTCCCGCCGAAGAATGCCTTCGAAGAATGCCGACGATAAGTGTCTCCAGGCGGGTTTTTATACTCCCGGAAGTCCGTTGTGGCCCCGAAAAGTTTCAATCGCTCCAATCACGACTCTCGCTAGCCGAAGTATTAAATCTGAGGAATGGAAGTGAAGCGGTTGCGTCAGCCGAGCCGCCACGATGGGGAAAGAGAGTGCGACGTCCACGCCGTCTCCATGAAGCCGCCTCCAGGCGTGTGGCGACATGTCAGTTGCCGGTCGTTCACCCGATGCAGGATTCGGCCGAGCCGCCGCGACGCAAAAGGAGAGGCGACTCTGCGGCGGTGCAAGTCTAGGCACGTCGGCCGCGGGCGGTTTGGTCTGGTTTGGACGAGGCGTGAATCGACCCCGCTGTCGGCGCGTCGCCCCGTGCAACGCATTTGGGCCGGGTGCTCTGGCACAACAATATACGTATTTGTATCAGGCTTGTAATCAGTGCCCGTCTCATCATCATTCCGCGCAAAACCGGAACGCGTGAAAAGAACAAGCGAGAGAACAGTAACCCTGCCGCATTACTAGAGAGTTTTAGCTGACCGTTTTTTGACACTCCGCTATGCTCCCGACGGCCCACTTAGCACAACCGGAACGTCAGCAGCAGAAAGGCTAAAAGCAAAAAGATAACCGTATCTCCGTCGACGGGGAAGGATTCGCGTGGCTGGTCTTTCCTTGCGCGTGTATAAACCAAAACTTGATCCAAAAGAAAACATAAGAATTTGTATTTGGTCGCTCAAAGAAATCAAACACTGTTTTTTCCTCATTTAACCTTTTTTGTATAATGTAGTCGTTGACAGGGTACGGGGCCCCGCTCCGGTATCGCCGCTAGCGCCCTAGTGCGCCACGCATGTGCAATGGCGCTCCCGCTTGCTATCGCAGCGGTGCGAACCGTCAGAAACGGTGAGCTGAAATTCCCGTCTGTCGCCTGAATCTTATTGATCGCCCTCAACCTTCTTTTTGTGCCTTGAAAGCCGTTCAGTTTGAAGATTCACAGTAGTTTGTTCAATTCTTTTTTATTGTTGTTGATCGCGTTCAAGAAACTCGTCCTGCTGTTGTGCAACTTGTTTAGTTGGGCTCGAGCTAACGCGTGTGTGTGACTTCGGTTCTCTCCCAGCGGCCGTTCGCAAGGTGATCAAGGAGACGCTGTCAGAGTCCCTGGTGATTCACTACCGAGACACCATGGACACACAGAGCATAGTGGACGCTCTTCAGCGTCAACTCCACTGCTGTGGCATGACGGCCAAGAGCTTCAGGGACTGGGAGAAGAACATGTGAGCCAAGCTTGACCCTGACGCTAGAATTTGAGTTATCTCGCCCAGAAGTGTGCAGCGTCTAGTGCCTATTGCCAGGGCAGCAATGAAAATGACACGAAGTAAGGAAGTCCGGAACGAACGAAAAATACTACTTCGAGGAGCAGCTGGGTCGGTTCGCTTGCTTACTCGCAAGGCACTCATATAGGCCAAATGTATGGATGGATTTATGGTAGGAGAATAGTTGATGTGAAACGAACCAACCGATTCTTTTGGTACCAGTGTTCAGTGGCAAGTGTTAATTGTTTCGACAGCCCTTCATATGAGGGCCATATAAATCACTATGCTACATGCTTGCGCATTGAAGCTCGCCAAAACTTCCCAGAGCTTGTGAGCACTTGAGGTATTCTAACCATTCGTGACGTGTGTTTCTTTCTCAGTGTTCTCGTGCGAAGCGCTCTAACCACAATGAGCCAGCTAGCAACACCATGGCGCTCGCTCACTGATGCACCAAGTAATGCCTGCAAAGACTGACTCCTTCTCCTACACCTGTCATCATTTTACGCAGCTATTTCGAGTGCAGCATGAAGAACCCGAGCCACGAGCGCTGTTCGGTACCGCACTCGTGCTGCAAGACCAACAGCTCGTCAGGAGGCATCGTGAGCATCAAGTGCGGTCGCAACGTGCTCAACATGTCGGACTACGACGCCTGGTTTGTCGTCAACATTGGCAACTGTCCCGACGCCGCAAACCGCTACATCAAAGAGAACGTGATGATAATTGGTGGCAGCTGCCTCATTGCAGTTATACTGCTTGCCTTCGTCGATATGATCACAAACTCGGTCATCGACGAGATAAATATCATCCGCAAGATCTACGAACACGTCAACGTCGTGGCGGAAGCTGAGCCCTAGGCCGGCTGAACTTTTCTCCTCGTCCTTATTCGATGCAATAAAGTCGTAACTGCGTCTGAGCCATAGTGCCTGAAATTGTGTTACGGGATCGTGGCCAACATTTCTACGGATAACTGTGTTTTTGCTGAAGTGTGTAGATAAATCCATTTACAGAAACCAATATTTCAAGGTGGCTTTACCTGTTGCCTGTTTTTTTTACTGCCATTAGAACTTTGGGAGGTTAACTTTACCACAGAATGCCACTATCGTCATCAGCAGCAAAATGAGTGCAGACAAAAAACAAACGCAAATGCTTGCGGAGTTGTTTAAACTACTGACTGACTGACTGACTGACTGACTGCAACGGCTTACTTGCACAATGCACTCGCCATTTGTACAAGTGCGGCACGCGCACACACAGCTGGCTGGCGCCGAATCTTTTCAAAGTGCTACGAGTTGTGCCGCGCCTCCGCCAGATGGCGCCACGGGTCCCGCGACCGAGAGAAGACGCAGTGAAACATCCCCCTCGCGAGGGGCACGATCAAATGCAGAGCATTTCCGGGGGCGCACGACGTTAAGTAGTTTGCGTTACGTTAATGTTGTTGCACTTGTGGCAACTGCGGACGAGAGAGCACTCGTCAGCAGTAATTTGAATGAGTCAACGATATAGGGCGCGTTCGTAGCGTCCCATTCTGTGTCGGCTTTGTGGCGCAGTGGGTAGAGCACCATGTACATTGCGTTCCGCCCGCAGGGTCGAGGGATCGAAACCGGGCGCCGGATAGTATTTTTTTTATATAGTAGGGACAACGACGGTGCGGACTACGGACGTCAACGCGGGTGACATCGTGAGTTACTGAAATGCCTCTGCATTTAAAACGCTCGAGCGAGCGCTTGGCGTGAAGAACTCTGGGCTGGAGCTTCGATTTTGCCGCTATTAAACGTGGTCTTTAGCATTGCTCTTTTGAAGCCCCAAGTGTCATTCGTGACATTTTGTGGGGGTGGAGCGGGGTACAAGTGTCCGCTGCACTTCTTCCCTAACAGCCTGGACAACCGACTTTAGTTTCTTGACTTCCTGCTTGTTACGGAGGACGTAGTATTCTTAGCGGGTATGGTTTTTTCGCATAAAATTTCAGTGTCCGCGGAATGGAAGTGCGTGACCTGCTGCTCAACCAATGCTGTTAGTGTTCCTCTCTCCTGAATCTTTTGTTACCGCATTATGTGGCCTTGTAAACATCATTAAAAAGTCTGGAGTAAATAGTTTATTGGAATGGGTCCACGGCAGACTTTCCCGCTATTAACATGAGGTGTGAACTTTCCTGGCAATGTTGAGTCCCCGAAGATTCCTGCCTAAAAATGGGCGATGGGTACTCGCCGGCACACGACACCGCACAATCGCGCCCAGTAATTGAAGGTCAGCTCGCGAATACTCACGCAGGGGGATTGGCCAACGATGATAAAAGCTTGCGATGAGGTGGAAGTCATACGATGAGTTATCGATGGGCGTCGTTTTTTGCTCCTGCTTTTTTTTTTTACTTCTTCTCTTCTCTTTCTTCTGCCCTGTTATCTATAGGGCCTTTTCTACTCTCCCGTACCCATTCCCCCACCGAGTAGCATATCGGTGTTACGATTCCGGCAAACCTCTCGGCTTTCTTCTCTAATAAAGAGCTTTCTCTCTCTCTCTCTCTCTCTCTCTCCTCTCTCTCTCTCTCTCTCTCTCTCTCTTCTCTCTCTCTCTCTCTCTCTCTCTCTCTCTCTCTTTGCTCCTTATTTCCTCCGTGGTACGTCAGTTCTGGTTACGACCATATATCTGCCACGAAAGAATTAGTACTGTCTCTATACCCTCGCTCCCATATCCCTGAACAGGGCATCTTAGCCTCCTTGCAAGAATGTAGTCATAAATTCTATTTTTCCGTAATATAGTGAACAAGAATAAGGGGGGTCTGTCCGAAAGAAGGGTTGGTGGCTCGTGCCGGGGGCAACTTCCGCCCGGCGAATTTCGTTGTCAAAATTCGCTCCGTAAGGGCCGCGCTTTACTGCCGGAAGAGCGAGTGTCCGTGTCACTGCAGGCGAATCTTTTTCACGGGACGACAAGCCATGCAAGTCACGGTTTCACAACGCCTGCTTGAGCGCACGTGTTTTGTGGCGTCGCCGCCGCAGGCTGTGTATGCGAGGGGAAGCGTGCTATCTGCAATCCGCGCTCGCCACACGTACACACTCGCCGTGGAGGCGTCACCCCGATATCGAGTGACAATCCGCGTCGAGCGCGGGCAACGCCGCCGCTGCTTGCTCTCCTTGCCGGTTTCTCTCCTTGCGCGGTCCTGTGCGCTCGTTTAAACGCGCCTCCCTCAAGCAGGACCACGGAGCTGGACACGCTATTTATTAAGGAGAAGTCCCTTGCAACATTCTCTAAATGGAAAGACACTTTGCCTTGTTCTACGAATAGTTTAGCCGAGCATTCGTGGGCGTGGTTGTGACAGACTCAGCTGGATGTATGCACATCTACCGACCTGGAAGGTACGTCCTCCACAAATATTTACATTTATTCTGGATGTCTAAGGATTGCCAGCTAATGACAATGACAATGCAGGTGTTATCTTCCCGTGACCTATGGTGAACCGCGGTTAGCTTCTTAACGTGCGGAAGCAGCAGATAAAGTGCTCAAACCGCAACAGTAGCTCGATGGCTAGTTTCAATTTTGTACATGCGCTAAATATCGCGCTTTTATTTACTCACAATGGAACTATTCAGAGCACTTTTCTTGTCGCCTTATAGAGCTCGCGCTTTTTCAGCGCTGGTCTAGAAATCGGAGGCCCTTTAATTTATTTATTTTTTCTTCCTGGACTATACTTTCATATTATAAAAAATTCTTCTCTGTATTTTTTTTTCTAAATTTTGGCATTTAAAATAATAGGTCACATCATGATTAGGTACAAAGCTTCTTGGCCAATCCCCCGCGTGGGGAGGCAACCAGCCTCCGATGTCTTAGTGTGAGTATGCCGACCGCAGTTATTGCTGTATGTCGAGTAATAATTCGAGTTATTTACTCTGTTTTGTTTTGTTGCTCATTTATGTTTGAATTGCGAGACAAAAAACAAGTGCTAACTCTAGATGCGCAATAGAAGGCTTTTTATGTTTGAATCACCGACTTTTATATTTCAATCACCGACATATTGAAAATCAAGCTCTTCGTATCATTACTAACAGCTCATTCTGTGCTAACGCCTGTGTTTTGCTTCAACAGAATAATGCCTTACCAGTTAAAAATTTATTCCATTGCAACAAAGGCACGTTTTGGTTACAACTACGTGTTAATAATTTATCGTACAAATTTATTGACAGACAATTATTACAAAATAACAGCTCCACCAGATTTTCAGCCAACAAAAATTACTTATTACCCATAGTCCGTACTAACTATGGTCAGATGACATTCGCTTTTTCAGCTATCTCATTCTGGAATAGTCTTCCGGTAGTAACTAAATCTTCATCATCATTCTTTTCCTTCAAACACATGCTAAAACCGTTTTTGTCAAATCGATGAATGTATTGTTTTTATTATCTGTATTGGTATGTTACTGCTCCTTTCATTGCCTACGTTTCCTGAGTAGAGGTGTGCGCCGTGTCGGTTTTGACCGGCGACGGCGTGGTGGTCGTTTTTTGTCGGCGGCGGCGGCGTCGGCGGCGCAGCGCCGGGTATTCATCGGCGGCGGCGCACGGCCAATTTTTGTTGGCGGCGGCGGCGCCGGCGGCGCCGAAACCGGAACCGCAAATTAAAAAAGGCCAGCCATTAAAAAAATCGTTCCGCTACATCCAACGCGATTTGGACAACATTCAGCTGTGGTGTCACAAGCGGCACATGTCATTAAACCTGAAAAAAACCTGTACACATGTGTTTTACGAAGAAAAGAAATGCCTCGAAAAATTTTTACGCTATAGACGGGTACTCGTTGCAAACTGTTGGTGAAAACTGACCAACGACTGTACTGCAGCATTCAGTTCCGAGTCCGCGAGCTCCTCCAGGTCGGAGACCCGGTAGTGCACAGTCTTCACAATGTCACGGCAGTTGACCAGCAAATCGTGGAGTCTTGGGACGCTTCCAAATCCGTCCTTGATGACCAAGTTGTGTAGGCCGTGCCCAACACACAGGAACCACAGGAACCATTCGGAAATAATCTTTGACTGTCGCCGCCTTCTTGCAGTCGTCTTGCAGTTATGGACATCCATCAAGTGTCTCTGCATGTTCGACGTGCTTACGGTGCTCGCGTAGCGTTTCACGTTGCAGCTGCGGAGGAAACAGGCGATTATTTAAACTCTCACAACTAAACGATTAGGCTGCTCACAACAAACGGTTTGGCAGGCGCCTTGGTAGGCGTTATGAAATTCCGCCCCCCCCACCCCCCCCCCCCACCCCGGCCCCCCACCCGAACCCGAAACTATGCTAATTCCTGCGAGGTGATATGCGCGCATTTCACCGTCAATTTCAACGTATGTGAACTCTGAACTCTAGACGGGCGTCCTGATGTACGGTCGCGAAAACGGCAGCCGGTCTCGCGAGCACAACAGCTGAGGAGCGCACTGCACGGTATTAAGTCTCACAAATTTCACAATTCCTACGAGGCGCCAGCCAACGGTTCAGTTACTTAGAGAAACAAAGGAGCGCTACTTACGATTCGAAAGGCTTTGAGTCTTCCTTCTTTGAGGAGTTGGTCAAGCAGCTCTTGCAGTAGTAGTCCGTTCCAACTGTCTTCTGCTTTCCCCCGTGATGTATGCTAGGCGTCCAAAATGTTTCCAAACAAAACTAGACTTCCCCTTCGAATGCAAAGGAACAATCCGAAAACTTCCAATCGGCATCTTAAACACATCGGGGCCAGGAATTTCTTCCTCGCAACAAGTTGCAGATATGTCGCCGATTCCATCCGCAACCTCAGTACACGCGACCGTCAAGCCGTCATTCCGGCGTTTCGAGGCCGTGGCTACCGTAGCAGAGGCCGCTGCTTCTCGTTGCGCCATTTTGCGCGCGAAAGAGTAGTTAGGCAATCCCACGTTGCTCTGGCTAGAGACGACACGCATGCGCAGATGAGCGGAGAGCAGGGTTGCTTTTGTTTTCTGTTGCTTCATTATTCTCCTACGTGACATTGAAAAATGCCCGAGGCATGAAAAAAAATTTGAACAAAACACGAAATCTCAAACAAAGCTGGATTAATTTTTAAAAGTCATTTTTATTCTATATACGTAAATGCCGCGCCGATCACGCCGAAACAATACGTCGGCGGCGGCGGCGGCGGCGCGCCGATCAGTTAGTGTCGGCGCGGCGGCGCGGCCAGAACAGTCGCGGGCGGCGCACACCTCTATTCCTGAGTTCAGCTAGATTGTATGCCTAGTGTAAGTGTCTAGTTTAGGTATTTTTTTGCTGCCAACCTTTTTACCTTGTTTGAATTAGTATTGTGCTAGTAATGTGCAACACGTATTTTTTTCTCTCAATTTTGTTTAACCGAGTTCGTTGCTTTTTCTTATTTTACTCTAGCGTTGCCTAAGCTGCGTTCATTCTTTTTAGTTACTGATTGCTTGGTTTTGCTGCTTTCTGTGTATGCTTTATTTTGTAATAATTAATCAAGGGTCCCGTTGCAGTCTGTTGACTATGGGTCCCTTGTCTGTATACTAACTTGAATGTATTTTACACCGTTGAACATAATAAAGAATTCAAATTGAAATTCAAATCCAAACCGGGTGGTGTGGGTAGCGTCCTTTGGCACAAGGTCGGATACTTCTGGCCGCGTATCGGCTGTAGACGGACTTCCCTCTTCCACGGGGAGGCGGAAGAAAGGGCGCCGGACGTGACAGCGAGTATAGGAAGTGTTGTTGGTTTTGCGCCGTCCGATGTGTCAGCTGGCACGGAAACGTGTGACATACACGTGCGTTCTTTGTGTTTGTGATATTACCAAAGTTATCTTTTATCGCTGAATGCGCACCCACCAAGGAAAGCGCTCTTAATTGCAACACGAACCAGCGGTCTGGAACTTCAGAAAGCAAATCCTAGAAAAACAGACGTAATTGGCATTTGAAGGGGCCATGTTTTTGTAGCTCATTCAACTCCATGCCAGCTCCGAAAGACGTTTTTCTGAGCCGAAAAAATACAGGATATACATTTTTAGGAAGTATAGAGAAAATAGTGAACAAATGTAGCGCAGCAGAAACACAAGGGACGAAAGAATAAACACGGGCGAGCGCTCGTGCGTGTGTATTATTTCGTCCCTTGTGTTTCTCCTGCGCTACATTTGTTCACTATGAATTACCAACTAGCCCGGTCTACAGCTTTACTTAGGTATAGAGAAAACTTTCAAATTTCGAGTTACTAGACGCAAACAGTGACTCAATAGAGGAATTATCAGCGTGTTCACAGCACGTCAGCTTGCTTCAAGTGGCATGATAAAACGCATCTAGAGGCGCCACCACAATCGCCCAGTCAAGTTTCCTGGCGGCGGTTCCGGTCGGCGGCTGCCGATAGCACAAACAAAATCCCCGGGGAGGTCTTGTAGAACCGGCGAGAAAGTGGCCGGTTGGTCACCAGGGCTTGATCAGTTTTCCTCACTGTCACTATTATTAGTTTGAAGAATGCGTTAAAATTGGTATCACTGCTAGTGCCACAAAGCAGTCCTTTTCAATGAGTCAAACTCGCACTTTGTCTTTATGGCCCCTTTAAAGCTTGAAATGGGAAAAATACTGCAGCTCTAAACATGTAAACAGCTCCATAAACACGAGACAGAAAGAAGAAAGCACACGGTCCAGCGCTCTCTCTCTGTGTTGTCTCCTACGTTTGCCTCGTCTTAACGGCGCTGTTTAAATATGTTTCATGTGCTCTATTACCCAACTCGCCTGTATTAATGCATTGGCTTTTAGCACAATTTGTAGTGACGTCGTATACTTGAGAACACTTAATGTTGTTCTTGCACTAAGGGACTTACAAGAGAAAAAATAAATTTGGTGAGGAATATACGTAAATGAAACGGGAAATCTTAACGCGGGCCAAAAGAAAGCTTGTCCGACCACACCCTATTTAAGTTCGCTATTAGCAGCGGCCCAGGGGCGCTCTTACCAAGAGAGACCTAATATGATTGAGAACATGGTGTAATTCCTTAATTGAGACTGTTAAATACATCGACGCTCAGCAGTTTTCGTGTTTTAAAGATTTTCAAAGGCTACGCAACTGCTTACGTATGCGGTTATGCGTCCAAAAAAGGAAACTTCGACTTCACGCATATCTTTTGGCTTTATCTCGTCGAAACGTATATACGGATACGCCGCCGTTGAATCACGCAGCACTTCCTTTCCAGGTGCAATACAGCTTCTCTACCTCGCAAGCGCCAGGAAAGGTTATCGACACACTTAGCGCACTTCTAAATCGGGGGCTTGTAACCTTCGCCCGTCGGCGACCTGATGCGCCTCGGCTTGAGCTAAAAATCAGACAGCAATGACACAAGGCGACGCATTAGTACTTATCTACTATAAGCAGCAGTACCGGAAGAACGTATTGAGGTATAGAAAGGTATGGAAAGGTAAGCTATGCGCACAGGACACACTTTTCACAAAGGCATGGGAAGAGGGATATATATATATATAATATATATATATATATATATATATATATATATATAGATATAGATATATCTGTTTAAAAGACCGCTGGTTATTTATGTAATGGAAGGCAATTGAAACAAGTGCATAGCAAGGCTACATGAGAGCAGAGAGTAAAAACGGCAGATACGAGTATAATGGATACCTGAAGCATTCCCTGTTGTGTCCTCGTTCGCGACATACCAACTTCGTAGCCAAATTTCAGTTACAGTAAGCGACTCTATATTTAAAGGAGGTAGAGGCAGCGGCAAACGACATATACCCTAACAAGACAATGAACATACCATTAAATTTGGCACAGAAAAGGAAAATAAATTTCTGATAATGCCATCCCTTTTGTTCTGCCGGGTGGTGAGCTCAAAATAAACGCATTTACTTCATGGTAGACGCTTTCATTCCATTGTCGGCTGCTTTCCCGTGGGGATGAAAAGCATGGACTGCGCATGCGCGATGAACTACTCACGTGGTTCCGTGAACCATCGCTAAAGCGTCTTTGTGGGCCTGCAGGCGTTTTGGGAAAAAATAACTGAATCTTTATATTTAAACCTCTCTTTGCAGAACATGTGATATTTCGCCACAAGCAACGAAAATAGGAAGTGAGGAACCAGAACGGCTCGGTCCGCCGCTCATTCGAGCTCGGGAGGAGGCAGGCAGGTATACGCGAGGATGATGTCCCACCTACTGGGAAGAAACCTGAAGTCTCACCGACGCACGCACAGCACACCACCGGGAACCATAGCGGCTCCTGTGGTGAACGTTAAGGCGAATCTCAACACCACACTCCCGGCAGTCGATGTCCAAAACGGGCCTCGCCGACGTTCCGGAACATGAAGAAATGCGCAGTAACGGAGGAAGGCACGGATCGCTGGGATTCAACGTTGCGACGCCCACAACCACCCCGCCGGTTCCCCAGTCGATCCAGGAGGCGAAAGTGGCCCTGACCAAATACTCGGCGCTGCCTTCCGCCGGAAGCAGTTTGCCCAAGAACCGCGACTGGCTGAGGTGAGTGAACTCTATTAAGTCTCTTCAAAACCCCGAAAGAAATTCAAAGATGCCACTTATGAAAGTCTGCATAGCCGGTGCTTCCTATAAAGCCCCACCAGGTTCTTGCTCAGACTTTTTTGAGGTTTATTAGGTAAGTTTTGAGTGGCGAATTTGGGCTCGAGCTCCCCACAATCTGTGAAATGAGCTTTTCAGCTTCTTTCTCAGTCTGTAAGGAAATTTCGGAGCGTGAGAAAATTTTGATGATGATTGCTGATTGTAGGGTTTAACGCGCCGACGCAACGCAGGCGATGAGGCGCGCCGTAGTGGAGGGCTCTGGATTAATTTTGACCACCTGGGGATCTTTATCGTGCGCCGAAATCTCGTACACACGGGCGTTTTTGCTTTTCGCCTCCATCAGAAAAGCGGCCGCCGCAGCCGGGAATCGAACCCGCGACCCTGTGCTCAGCAGCGCAACGCCTTGCGGTGCTAGTAATCGTCGTCATAAGCATCGATGAGGTCGTCGTCGTCTTCGCGGCGATTGATGGATGCAAAGTCATCCTCAGCATTGTAGACTGCCACCAGTTGAACTGGCAAAGCTTGCACTAAGGCGCGCGGGGCTTGAACCATAGCGAAGCTGCAGGATTTGTTTCTACGTGAGCACTGAAGGGCACATCACCACGCATTTCTAAAAGTATGAAATTGTTTATTTACATGTTCCGTCGTCGCTTTGCACTGGGCTAGTAGTATTCATCGTCAAATGCATTAATAGCGTCGTGTTCCTTATGTCAAGCGTTACATACGCGGCAGCGCTTGACGACAGCGCTGTTTTTTTTTTCCTTGCTAAATCCACTGTGGTAGCAGGGGACTCGGTTGTCGTTGCGAACGAGCGTTAGGCATGTTCTCGCCCCTCGTGGTTTTTGCCAGCTTTTTTGGTTTTTTCTTTGCTAAAGCCAGTGTGCGTGCCGGGAACGCTCGGCGGTCGCCGCGACGCACGCGCTCACGAGCGCCGGAATTTTCTTGGTATTTTTTTCCTGAAACGGTGAACTTACGGCCTGTACATCAGCTCCGCTGTTAAAATACTACTGAGTAAGATGCTACACAGTCTTCAAAGACAAGAAAGCTAATTGGCAGTGCAGAAATTAGGAATGCCCAAGGGCAAAACTACATTCGCAGTATATACAAGCAAAATACAAGAGCAGTCTGTAGGGGCTCTTGTTAAATATGGTCAGGTCATTGACACCAGGTTGAGGGGCCGTTAGAACTTCAAGGAACATAAAGGGTTAGAACAAGTTTGCTTTCCAGGTAGATTTCAGTGCTGAGAATGCAGTTGTGGCACTCGCTGTCTAAGCAGGTGGTTAACAACCCGGAATAGGGTACAACAGTTAAGATAGAGGGAGAACAAATCTTGCAATAGAGCATGCCATCAGAGTCGGAAGAGGGGGACTGAAGGAAGAGGATTATTGGTCAAGGAGGATATTCAAAGAGATGGTATGGTCAACAGGTTTCACCTCCTTATACACATTGCTAGAAAAAAGAAAATTACTAGGAAAAAGAGCTACAGAAGTTGGGGAGGAACGGTTTGACACGGGCATTTCAGATTGTTAATAGGAAGCGGGAGTCTTTTTACAAAGTTCTTCGGTTTATTATGCTCCACTATCTGAGAAAGTCCCAAGAACTACGCCGTTACTTTATTCACAATCTGTCATGAAAAAAGACGCATACCCCGAAAGTCACTTCGACAAACTGTACCTCTGAGGTTTTAGCCTTTTTTATTACTCACAGCCTTTGGCAATTAACTGATTTCGTCGAAACAGAGACAAAGGATCCGCCTGTATATAATAAAGCAATAAACCTTTTTGTTGTGCAAGCCACCGGCCATAACACAGAATGTGTTCGGCGTAGACAAGTGGATAACTCTGGGTGCACTTGTAATACCACTCCATGCGCTGATAAGATACCTAGAATCCTAGTCTACATGGCGGGGATAGCCTGCTCAAGAGCCTTGCTGTCGTTTATCAATGTGCGCTAGCAGTCGTAACACGCTGTAAACGTTCCTTTTTACTACCATGCTGAAAAATATCACTGTTTAGACCTCTTTCTGAGGACCTAGTTACCAACGATGGTAATTATGCCTGCGCAGTTTAGTGTATATTAGAGCTTTACGCACTGCAAGATAAATAGTGTAACGCTACGTTTTCGAGCTAGAATGTGTTAGCTTGTGGGTGTCGCAGCAGAAAATAGGGGCATGTACCTTAAACAATTCTGTAAAACGTCGGCCTCGCGAAGTAGCCGCCGATCAGTATACCCCCAGTACGGCTACCATCATAATGGGAAAACATTGGGCGACCATAGGTGGCTTGTTAGATTTATTCGATCATTTATTGCTGCATCATGGCCCAGATCGCAACAGGGACGTACATGGGAGAACGACTGGACAATAGTTTATGCCTTGGGCTCCTATTACTGTGTTCTTCGAGCCTTTCTTTGCTGTTTTTATGAATAATAACCTATTTGCTGTCCTTTAAGTGACGGGATATGTCATTAAAACCCGTTCTGCCCACTCGCATGCGAACGCATTCTAATATCATATGCAGAAGGGACAAATTAAATCATCGATGCCGTCATTATTGATTTCCTGACTGTTGGCTTCCCCCTCTGTATCAATCGCTCTATCTTTATCTCTCAGTCTCTTTCTCTCGTTTTCTCTCCACATACACGGGGAGCGAGAGAGAATTGTTAGAGTTTGTTATTGTTCTTGCCGTGCCTCCGTTGAGACATGGAAAGAACAATAACAAAGATGTTTACTTACGTATCAAAGTAAGGTTTAAATCACATTGCTGCTGTTGATGCGAATGTTACCTTAGTAATGTTATGTAAAACTTGTTCTGATGAGGGTAAGTGCCCTTTGCCGATACGCAGAGTAAACATAGTTGTTATTGTTCTTGCCGTGTCTCCGACTATTTCTCACAATATTGCTACGCGCTCTTGTGACTTGCATTTATATATTCAAAGCTAGAAATCAGTGATACGCCAGCTCTCTTTTCCGTCTGCTCTGCACGAAACGTAATTCTTGCGGAAGTCTCAATAGCCAAAAAAAAAAAATGCGATTTGTTCATGCGTTCTCTTCCCTGGCCACTCTCACCCACTGTCTTCATTTGGTTTTAAGGCCTTACGTATGCCAAAAGCGAGTTGAGGTGATGCACCCGCTTCGCAACGTGCGCGACGCGCACCGTCCTCCAAAGGAGTACCGCTCTGAATGAGTGCCAAAGAGAATAGGCGATCTCCACGATCATCGGATGACCGGAGTCTAAAGCGCCGCCGGGAGGAAAAATATAAAGACATGTGCAAGCAGTCGGCGCGATTCCGTCAAGGTTGCTGCCTGTCAAGGGCGCTCGAGGGTGTAGTCCAGCTTGCGCCTGCGTCGGAAAGGAGAGCCAACAAGGGAAAAAAAATATTGCACGCTTTGCGTTGCGTGCGCTACGCACCGCTACTGTTGCGAAGCGAAGCGAGAGTAGTTTGCATGTCGGGGCTTAGAATTAGCGCTGACCTTTTCAGCCGAGAAATGCAGCGGAGACCAACCTGTCCGCGGTGAGCTCGCCATTTTATAACTCCCAAGCGTTATATGACGTTTCTCTGGGTGCATATCGGCTGCTTCTGAAGCCCACATTTGTCTTTTTTGTGATGTATGATTTCTGAAGTCGCGCGAAGATCGTGAAGGCATTCTTATCGAAAGCGAAAACATTTTTAGGTTCGCATGATTGTAACCGAAGATGAAAAGTTTCGATTGAATTATAGCTCTGCAGGACCAGTACTAACTTTCTTTTCGCCGCAGCACCATGGAACTTTGTAACGCTAGCGTTGTTATGTTTAGTTGCTTAAGTCCAGACAAAATTTATCTTGTCCCCAGGCTTCAGCAGACCATTCGGGAGCTCTTCAAAGACAAGTACGTGCCCTTGAAAGAAGGCGAAATGGCTCTGCTCCACGAAAAGATAAGGTACGACGGGATGTATATCTGGGCTTGATTTTATTTTATTGTCTTGTTTACTTATTGCTGATCAAGGTGTAATCCGACTAAACGCTATAGGACGGTTTTATGAGGCCCAACTAGGCGTATAAAAATAAGTTCGGCGCTACTGTGGCCGCAAGAAATTTACGAACTGTTCTCTCTCAGAAAGCATCGCTGTGGGTACTGAAAATCCTTCCAGCGTTGTTCTGACATAAAAAGCGACCCTTTTTCGCCGTTTAAGGGGGGATTCTGCTTAACGGCAAGGAAAAATTACAGGATTTTCGTATTGTGTAAGCAGATAAAGCCTGTTCCAACGCTTTCCATGTAAGCTAATCCAGGTAGTTCCATAAATATTCGTGATTTCCTTCGTTTTTTTTTTTCTCTAGGACCCTAAGCAACTCGAAGGCTGGACCGTTTTTATTTGACTCGTTTAAGGTGAGCAAAAATTTTGCTTTGCACCTTGAAGCGTGCGTGGCGAAATTCCTACCCTCCCCAGCTCCGCATAATAAAAATTTCCGCATTCCTAATGCATGCAGTGGGAATGAGGGGCCCGTTGAATAAAGACAGAAAGAAAAGCCAGCAATCAATAACACCAAGCAAGGCACAGGGGAAAGGGATCATCAGTTTTTCGTGCTAAAGTACGTTTATTGTTTGAAAGCAAAGAAATTGAAGAAAACGTGCCCTTTTTCTTCCTTGGCATTTTGACTGCAAGATTAGATTTCTCTCACCCCCCCCCCTCTCTCTCTCTCTCTCTCTATGAAAAAGATAGAGTTTTTTGAAAGAAAGAAACGTCCACTTTCTTCCTTTTTAAAAAAAACTATCTATTTCATGGACAATAAAATGACCTATCACATTTCCTATTTGCTTTCCTTGGCTTTCTTGACTGCCTACCCTTATTTCTGTCTTAATTAACGTGCCCCTCATTTCCATTCTGATTCTGTTATAATTTATTTATATAATTATTGTATATAATATATAATTTATATATATATATATATATATTATTAATATATATATAAAATATTATTTAATAAGTTCGATAACATAGAATTATACTTTCTAGTAATATAAGCATAAAAATACTGAGAGCAAAAATATGCTAGACGTAGCACGATTTATATCAAAAATTGGTTAATGATTTTCGACTGCAAGAAGAGTTCGCGTGCTTATTTCTATATATTCCTTATTGTTTTTCCACACAGCGAGAAGTGGAAGTTTGCTTTGCAGGCCTACTGCAAAAACTGCAATCCGTACCAAGTAAGAAATATCATGTTCGATACATTCAAGCTGCCAGCCCACGAGTACCATAACTCCAAAGCATGAGAACGATTACGAATCGAGTAGGCTATGCTGACAATTTTTCTTTTTTTAGTGAATTTCTCAAATGTCATTCATTACATGATCACAAAAAGTGCATGACCTCTGTACCGTTGTACTTTGTATATAGAACTATTTGTTACTATATCGAGTAGGTAATTTGCAGTTGATTTTGTTATGGAGAGAAGAAATATACTAGCTGTTGTTCTCCTTGTGATAAGAAATTATGTGGATGTGAACATATGTGAATGTGTTAAACATATGTGAATGAAAAGAGATAGGAACAAGCTAAAGCTTCTTTCGGGGCCTAGATGCTTCGTAGTTTCCTTTTTTTGAATTCGGTGCCTACGCCGGATTTTGTTTCCGTAGCTCGTGACGTTTGCTCTATCAGAAAAGACAACGAGAGGCTATAACAAAAATAAAAGTCTCAGAAATATCATCACATTTGCTGATACAGCGTTTCAAAAATTTTTTGCACATTTTCTGCTACTTTATCAGAAGCATTGGTACACTTCTGTACACTTTCGGAAAGTACTGCCTGTGAATGCTTGCCAATACTTGTGGATGTTTTACGAAGCAGTTGTTTCGCGAAATTATTCGCCCCCATTAAGCTCAGTCAAGTTTTTATTTTAAAGCGAAGCTTTCTATTCCTCACTGAGGGCGTTCGATGTCGCGCCAAAACGCTCTACAGAAACGCCAACTACACTCAATGGGCTTCACAAAGCGATGAAGATGATAAGCGAAGACGAATCAAGCACCTCGAGTAAAAAAACGCTTCCCGTGGTTGAAATCGAACCTGAGTGTCCCTCGCGTAATAAAGCGGACTTCTATCATCCGATTTCGCCTTTGTGACACGGTCGAAGGAGTGTGGATTTTGGACTTTGACTTTGGCTCAGGTTGGATTGGAAGAAAGCTTCTCGTTTTACGCGCCTGTCTCTTAAGAAAGGGGCTTGATTTTCTTATTGCTTTGTTTTTCCACGAGATGTATGTAGATCACCAGAACGTGTCCGCGTGCAGCTGAACTCGGGTTCTTATCCGTTTCACCTAGTTTCCTTCACGTGTCGCAGGGGAGAAGCTCCTGGAGGTGCTCTCTTCAGAGTGGGAGAACCTCTTTCGACATGTCCTGCCCACCCTTGATATGATACTGTACGTCGTCAAGGCATGCACCTTCCAAGTACACTCTTTGGGAGCGCACCGCCGACACGATAACAGGCCAGTAAATGTGGCGGGCGGCAAAGGGAAAAGCGGGGCGGAGATATGAGTCAAGGGCTCGTTAGATGTCTCTGAAACGACGGGGCTACGCAAAAGGGATGTGGATGACCGTTATTTATCAAGATTAATTTAAGCTTCGCAAGGAATGGCGATGAACAAAATTTTCAAGCTTTTGAATACACCTATTTTCATCGCACGTTATACTTTAAAACCACTTTTTTTAAGCGTGCTATAGTGTAGATTATCGCTATAATGCCACCTGCAAGTGAACCTTGCGATATCATCCCACCCACAAAGCAGTGATTGAGGCACAACTGGCTCGATATAGCGTTTTTACACTCGTACTGTCATGTTGAGTGGTGTAGTGTAACAAGCTGAATTGTTGCTACCTATTTGTGTCAACATGGCTAACCCTTTATGTGCTCGCAACTTTTCGTTTAAAGAAAAAATGAGTCAGTAGCCATTCGTCGGGCTGACTCAACGCGGCATGTCTTATGGCATTAACAATTTCAAAGCGTGCCGCCTGTCGTGCCATTGATTCAAATATTTTGTACCCGCTTCAAAAATTCAACACAAAATCCAAAACTTTCTATGGGAGTATTGCGCGGTTAAAATGCATATCTGATAGGCCCTGAATTAGATATCAAAAAATATTGTTGAACAAAGTGGTGAACAAAGCTTACCGTATTTTGCATTTTTCGTGTGTGACTGAAAATCTGTACTTTCTTTTTGTTGTGGAATGCAACAGCCTGTGTGAATAAGTGCTGCTGAAATTTTCCGTACAGTAAATGTACCATGTCTGTCGCACAGGGAAAAGGATCAACGAGCGTGCGACAAGCATTCCTGGTAGCATTCAGGGACGTGGTCGTGACGAAATTGGATCTCGAAGGTAGGCTGCTGGGTCTCCCAAAACTTCCTTGCCTTTTGAATGCCGATTTCCTTGTGTTTTTTTTTTCGCTCAAAAATAGGCAAAGAGGTAGCCCCGACCACCTACAAGAAAGCAGTTTTGCCTGCCTACTATGAAGCGGCGGAGGCATGTCAAATACGAATATGGTCGTGTCGCGTTAAATAAAGAGGCAACAAAGTGCTCGCACATCACAAAACTCTATCAACCACGCAAGTATTGTATTTTTTGTAGCACTGAATTCTAATATTAAATGACCTCAGGCACGCCGCATTGGTTCCAGTCAAAAACTCTGCATTCGGATTTCCAAGTAGGGATTTTCAGTATGAAAACAATCTCACTGCATCGGCATGTTTATCTTCCATTGTGGGCAACATTTTACTTTCTTGTGAATTTTACACTTGTTCAAACAATATGTAGCGCATAAACGCCCACCATAGTAGTTTTCTCAATATATCCTATATTAACCCGCGCATTTGATTTCAATTAGCCAATAATTGAGATTCCTTGACCAAGAATGCTTTCTGTAGACCCTCGCTATTTTCCAATTTCGTGTTATTTTGCAGTGTTTCTGTGGTGCAACATTGCTGCAAAACCTGTAAGATGCTTACCAAGGGAGTGAAACCGAGAGAGAGAAAGAGAGAGAGAGAGAGAGAGAGAGAGAGCGAGGGAGTGGGTGAGTGAGTGAGTGAGAGAGAGAGAGAGAGCGAGGGAGTGGTGAGTGAGAGAGAGAGAGAGAGAGAGAGAGAGAGATAGAGAGAGAGAGCTTAAAAATAAAAGCTTTTATTTTATCAGGAGAGCTCTTAGTCAAATCGGAAATGGTATGTAAAGGGCAGGGGGTGTTCGGCGCCATGGACATCTTGGGGTCAGTTGGGAACTTGGAGATGAGCGTGGGGTGCCTGTTGGCGCTGAGTCTTGTGAATCCGGGTCGAGAGGAGTGGAGCAAACTCGCGGCTCTATGCAGCTCGTGCAAAATGGCTTTAAATACAGTTGTGCGCAATGAGATACTGCGTAAGAAGAGGGTGGGGAGTAGGTTTATTGCATGTGGGTTGATGTATGATTGCGGGGCACTGGGAAGAGGGGCGGGGCACTGGGAAGAGGGGGAAGGTTCTATAGCGGATAATTTCGTACAGCGCTGAAAATCGACGGGTGTGATGGATGAGCAGCAGGAATATCGACGAGGCAGTGTTTGCCCTGAATGTTTGCAGGCTACTAGTAATCGTCCTTGCAAAATGTAAGGGCCTAGTGATAAGTGTGCTGGGAGTTCGTTGCTTGTGCAAGGACTTCATTATATCTTAGAAGAGAGGCCTGTTCGAATTAGGTTAGCAGAGAAAAATTATCCGTGAGCTTCAGGTTGAGGTAAAATAAAAAATCGGGGAAAAATTTAGGTGAAATTAGGTTGAGGTTGGGATGGCGTCTTCCCGACGAAGACATGAGTTCACCGAAGGTAAAGCTTCACTTGAGTTTGAGGTGAAGTCAAACCTCGCAATGTACTTGCCCACTCTGGTTGAAGAGACGTGACCACTTCACTGACACAGCGTGAATGGGTAGCGTTTTGGGGACACTGTCCCATTTCCCCTCTCCATTGCCACCATCATCATTCAGGACATCGCTATGGGCAATGTAGAGGCAGCAATGATGTGGCCAGAATTGTCATCAAGGACTGCGAATTCACATTCTTGTTCCTCACCTCATGGTCAGCCATGCTCCTCCTGCTGCCATGTGAGTGCTGAGGGGGTCAAGACTGTTGTTGGCGGCGACACAAAGGCCAGGGGCCACATTCTTGCCAGCCTTTATTAAAAGTGCAACCGAAAATGATCAATAGAAACAAGTAGTAGGTCAACCTTTAATCAGAAAGACATTAAGCAGCTCTGCAGAGATCGAGAAGATTTTGCTGACAAATTCTGGGCGAGGAACGCCGCGACGTGTTAGTGTATCGAAGCTTAGTTACGTTGAGGATGAGGATCGCACGCGTTTCTCTCCCAAACGAATTGCTCTCCTGCTTCTGCTGACCACAAGACAAGAGCTGAATATTAGTAAAAGGGATGACTAAGTTAGGGCTAGTTGGTTTAAATATTCAGTGGAATGGCAGCCCTGCATAGCAACACAAGGGATAAGAAAAGAGCAGACGTCACCTGTGTGTGTCTTCTGTCGCAGGCCTGCTTCGTTTTGCGGACGTGTAGTCGAGCAACGAGCGAGGCAAATGTTGCCTAGCATATTTCAACGGCAATATTTTCTTCACAATAATTCGCTATCGCATTGAGAACATCGAGCATCTGCCGCAAAAACAGATAGGTGTGCGACATAGGTGCATATACTTCACTACTACTTTAAGAAAAATGTCCCTATTGTCAGAAGTTGTTGGATTAAAAAATGCCCCGTCCAATCAAATGTCCATAAGCGAGCTGACGTGCCCTGTCATTTCTATGCAGCATATGGCGTATCAGACCACGACGTTTGGTTGAATGCATTGAAATCGGCTAAAACTTGAAAAACAAAAGTGGTTTAACTACAGCCACTTCATCACCGTAGTTAAAATAGCTATCGCATATATGTAAATAATGAAACCACTTTAAAAGAGGGGGCAGCCTCAGCGGGGTGCCAACGATTGGACAATGCTTGTCTTCGTCAGTGCTATAGATGAATATATCACCACGAAAAATGTCGATAGTTTGTTGTATGGCGTACTCCTTCTTGGCGTACCCTTTCTTGGTCTACCTCTGTCACCGTATGTGCGCGGAATGTGTCCGCAACAGCAAACTGCGCTCGCTAGCGTATCGTTGTGTATGCTTTGACACCTTTTCTTCCACTATACCTCCACTCTCTTCAGCAGCCTGTTTACAATCTGCGAATTTGCTCAGCGACGTATTTTACGAACAACATTGGTTTCGATGGGAGAAAAAAAGGCTGCCATTTTTGTATCTTTTGCCTGCCTCGCTAACTCGGGACACTGACACCATCACTTTCTGCACAAAATGTACCTCGGCAAAACATGAGAACACACGTCCGTTCGGCAAGAGAGACGGCACTCTCGCGCACATAATTTGGGAGTGCAGAAAACTCAAGACACCCTTCCACACCCTTCCACCTCCCCTAACCCCAACCCGCTCAGGCGATGGGAGACCTTACTGTGCAGCTCTGACCTCGCCATTCAGCAACAGCTGGTGGCTCGAGGAGAAGAATTACTGGACACATATGGGTCCCGCGAATAGGGATCCAACCCATCTGGTGCCTGCGCGCACCATTCTTTATTTGAAGCTCAGTAAAAGTTGTTCAATCAATCAAAATTCCTTTACAGATCTTTTGAACGCTGAAAGTCGGGATCTTGTGCCTGATTTGATCAAGCACATGCTTTTCATCCTCTATGTAAGTATGGCAACTGGATTCCGAGTCTATTAAAACTGAGTTTTATTTCGCCAGAAGTAGAGAGAATACGCTTTAATGAGACTGGTAACGCCATAACTACATCACCGCTGTAAGGCAGGTCGTACTGGAGGAGACCGCATTAAAGTAGACCTCCAGACGACTTTTAACGCGCTCTGTAGTCCTCGCCCATATGTTATTTTTGTGTTTTCTTCATCCTAACAAAAAACAGCCGCCTGCGGATAGTCGCAGCACGTCCCAACTCCTAACCACTAAGCTGCCCCAGCAGATGAGAAAAAGAGAAAGTGTGTATTTTAAAATGAGTGAGCCCTGTTATGGTCACGCGGACACAGGGTTGTAGAGTGAGTGAGTGACTGGCTGAGTGAGTGAGAGGGATAGAGGGAGAAGACTTGTTTGTGGATCAAAAGTGCGTATACACGGGTAACTTAAACACCCCAAGTTTCACAAAATTTTAATTACACATGTCACGCCACTGGTCGTGTGTTTTCCGCTGAAGAACGTCAACGACAGCTACCCACCGTCAAAGGCCAAGCTGAAGTTGGAAGGCCTTCTGGCTCGGATAGTGGTGCCTTTTCTAGGCTTCCAGGGCATCTACGAAGGTGGACCTGAGCCCACGGTCAAGTCTGCCGAACCGGAAGTCGCTGCCCGACGCAAATCCGCCGGTAAGCTCCTGGTTCCCACTGCAAAGTTCCCGCTGCCATACCGTCGTAGAAATACTTCCCACCCTTGCCAGAAGTGCCGGTAGCATTTACAAATGTTGCTTATGTGCTAATTTTCATCGGGATGGCGGCACTTGGCTGAGTAGGATGCTGACTCATGCGTCGCTTTGGGGCAATCGTCAAAGTTCAAACTGGCGGATTTAAAAGAGGCGTAAAATGAACACTGTTTTTTGTTGCGTGACCCACCGGAACCGCACGAGGAGCGCAATGACTGCATTTATTGTTATGAGTGCACACCACAGTTAAAGCGAGCTCGAATGTCTTCTTTGTGTCTGACACTACTGAAAAACTGGCTGGTGTGGTAGAGAATCCATGCAAGTTAGGTGAGCTAGTGAGGGTCTAGTTCCCAACAACTTAAGGCTGTCGCGTAGATTAGAATAATCTATTAAATGGGGTGACGCAAGGCCTAGTTGGTGAAGGGAGGATTGGGAGAAATACAGTGTGGTTCACAATGGAAGCCTCGTAGGCGAAACGCCATAGTGAGCTATGTATCTAGAAGTCTAAGTTCATTGCAGAATGCTGTCTGTATGTGGTCAAATATGGGTATGGACGCCGGAGACAACAGCTGCTGAATATGGACGAGTGATTCTGTAACAGAATAAGAGAAGTAAGGCGGGGTAGTTCGTGCATTTTGCGACTTGGCAAAAACAACACTCCAATCGTGACGCAGGAACGAAATAAACGTATACTGCGCTGACTGCCAACTGCCCTGTAGTTGAAAACGGGGTCGGCAGGCGAACTGGTAGGTCCCGAGCACCAATTTATTCGTCATCTTTTGCTGTCATATTTGCCGCAGTGATCCCGAAATGTTCTAGTTTACTTTTATGCTGGCGGAATTTGGCGTAGTAATGCATGCGGTGCAGTATATTTGGCGGTAAAACGAATTAATCTTTCATTGATTTTCCTCCTTGCTTCTTTTTCAGATGGAGTGCCATTACCGAGAAAGCTGTCTCGACCGATGAGTTCCCAACCTCGCCAAATTGAAACGCTGCACGAGCTTTTCCTCACAGCTCTCCGAAAGCAGCCGGATTTCTAGTCATCAAGACTGACGCATCCGTTCTTGTACATACCGTCTAAATCCCAGCCGCGCATTTATACATAGCATGAAGAGAAAAGTAAACATCAATATGTTCTTAAGAGACGTTGCTGACTCTTGGGTTGGTATGAAAAGTACTGACACAGCATTTTGAACATTGCTTTCTCTTGTATCTATCGTTGCAGAGTCACTCTGGAGTAAAAAAAAATCACACATCTCCACGCCGTGAACGATGCCGAGGATGCGAAGCACTGGGACGCAAGTTGTGTATTGTCTGTCTGATGAGCGTCATCGTCCGTGCGTGCTGATGCACTCTGAGTTTAAATGATTTTGAGGTGCAGTAAATGAACTGTAAATGGCAAGCACCACACGAAAGACAATTCGCGTCCCAGTACTTCGCACCCTCGCATCGTTCACGGCGTGGAGATGTGGGATTTTATTGGCCCGATGTGGGCTGAATTGACATGAATTATCGCGCATTAAATGCGTTTGTGCATTTATATCTATTGTGGACGAACGTGTGTGCACTTTATACATACAGAGTTTTATTGACGGTATTGGTGGTACGTTGTGACGAGTTCCGGGTTGCGTTTCCCTTCAGAATTACTGCCTTATGATCGGTGAAGTGCAGAGACAGTGGTTCTTCGAAAGGGGCTAGATTGCAGTAGGCAAAGACGAGGTCTATGCACTTTCCCCTGATGCTCGTCGGCTGATTCCGGAGCGCGCATATATACGCATTGCACCGCAGTGCCCTCTCGTGTAGCTCGCTGTAGTCAGTGTAGTTTCAGCTTTAATTGCAACTGCTCTTTTCCCGCGAATTATCGTTGACAGTGCTTCGTTTTTTCGCGTTTTGTACCCTTTGAAATTCGCGCTCTTTGCTACTGCAGTTTGCGACGCTCTCCCCAGATGGCGCGCGGATGGTACTACAGTGTACGCCGCTCTCGATAGATGGCTTACAATTCTGTGCGCACGGACAACACCAGACAACGGCACGGACACCGCGAAGTCTTAAAGGGCTTCGCCCTTAAAAGACATACTGGTGCAATACGCCGGTGGTACGAGTAAAACGTTGCTAACTATAGGATGTATTCAAGATGATACCGTGCCCGTTGCTATCTCGCAAGAGTGCAAAGAATTTCAAATGGATGGGTAAGGAGGAGCAGCATTTGTTTACAAAAAAAAAGGAAAAGCAGATCTTTAAAACATCCAGCCTCAGACTAAAGTTGTCGGCCGATTGCAGTCGCCAGCAGTTTACCTGAAGGGTCCCTGCAACACGTTTTTAAACTTTTTTTGAAATCTTAAATACCTGCCGAACGTCGCCACCCAACGCACCCAGTACTTAGATTAGGGGGTCGCAAAGTATCTCAGTCAAAAATTACTGCTCTATGTTTATCAGATAACTTGAAAACTCGTTTTTAAATATTTTTCTCTCTTTCCCGGTCTTAACGTTCTTCGACGGCCCGAATTGCGTCACTGAGGCCATGTAGCGGCTGTTGGCTGCTTTTCCTTCAGTTGCAGCAATGAACGCTTTTAGATAGCAACTTTAAAAATAAAGCCACAGAAACAAAGCAGAAACAGAAGGCGTATCTGGTGGGACGAGCAAATCACGCCGTGCCGCTCCGTGATGGCGATAACTGTAGCCTTCGCAGTGCTTCCAGACGAGAACGAAAGAGTGAAAGCGTTTACCGAAAGTATTGCAGGGTCCCTTTAAGGGCAGATCTTGAAACTGTGCTCTCCCTATAATACTGAGTTCAATCGAGCAAGAATACCAAAGGCGAGGTGCTGGCAGTATGAAAATGTTGAGAGATAACACTCGCCCCGCCGTCGCAACCGGTCATTGCATTGCAAGGCGTCCCGACATAGGCTTAACTTAGTAAAATGAATTTGTGGGTAAACAGGAATTAAACGATAACAGAAATCGCTGCTAAACGTGCTCTTACGAAAGCGGGAGCTCAATGTCGAGGCATCTTGACGCAAACAGCCACAAACACCGCTTCTCGCAGTTTTTGGATATTGAGAAACCCTTGGGCTGAAATACTCTACGCAACTTGCTTCTGGTTGACATTATGCTATTTCACCCGCCGCGGTGGCTCAGTGGCTAAGGCATTGTGCTGCTGAGCACGAGGTCGCGGGTTCGATTCCCGGCCGCAGCGGCCGCTTTTCTGATGGAGGCGAAAATAAAATAAAAAAAAACGTCCGTGTGTACGAGATTTTAGTGCACGTTAAAGATCCCCAGGTGGTCTAAATTAATCCGGAGCCCTCCACTACGGCGCGCCTCATCGCCTGCGTTGCGTCGGCGCGTGAAACCCTGCAATCAATCAATCAACATTATGCTACTTCGCTTCTCGCCGCCAGGGCGCATTCTAGGGGAGTGTCCGGCTCACGGAAAATATCACTGACGAGCTTTGTACTATTAAGAATGTTTAAATGAAAATTTCGCGCTTGTACGCTGCGAATCCGCTATGTGTGGATAACTTCATAGCCGAACCTGTGAGCGTGGCAGCGGAGCGGAGTCCGCCTAATGGTGGACAACATTAGGATACTGAACATGATTGATTGTATGGTTTAACGCGCCGACGCAACGCAGGCGATTAGGCGCGCCGTAGTGGAGGGCTCCTGATTAATTTTGACCACCTGGTGATCTTTAACGTACGCCGAAATCTCGTGCATACGGGTGTTTTTGCTTTTCGCCTCCATCAGAAAAGCGGCCGCCGCGGCCGGGAATCGAACCCAGGATACTGAACATACTCTATTTGTAAATGACCGGTAGGCGAATATAAGCCCATCCAAGACGATTAGCCCCCGGGATGCCGCAAGGTCATGAAGGAGAGAAACAGAGGAACAGCCAGCCATTACGTTGTCTCAATACTTAAACTTCGCTTTCACTGAAGAATACATGCGTGCTGTCGACACAGTCTCTCCTAGCATGTTAAAGAGAAAAAATGATCTCTGGGGCACCCTTTTGTTATGACTTCCAATGACCGTCCTTTCTCATGGATCCCCAAGCCAAACGTAGCATTGGGTGGTGAGCTACCGCGGTTTAACGCAGTTGTCACACTTAACAGAAGCAACTAAATAACATTCAAATGAAGCTTATGATATCATGAAAAATTATTCTCGGTGTCTGTATAGTTCGTTTGGTTGTCCCGGGGAACAGCCTAAAAAAAAGAAGCCAGGCAGACACTCCAGTCTTCTTGCATGCTTTGAAGGTGAAAGCTCGCGTACTATTGCGACGGGTCCCTTTTATATACACCTAGACACGTTGGCACAGCAGCAATACAATTTTAGCTGCCTTAACACATTCTAATGCACCTTATTCCCTCTTAATTCCCTTAAATACACGTTAGTACGCCTCACCGTAATCCGCATTAATCCTGCCATGATCCTACCATACTTCTTCTGAATCTACTTTGTCTCACCGTAGTACCCCTTATCACCTTAATTCATCATAATTTGCCTTATTTCAGCTTAATCACACCTTACTAATCATTAATATCAATCAATAATCAATAATAATTTCATTCTAATTCATTTTAATTCATCTTAATTATAGCTAAGGTACCTTGAGTCACCTTAATCCAACCTTACCAATTCTTACTATCAAACATTAATCAATCATTAACTTTGGTAATCATTAATTATCTCTCATAAACGGATGGCATGCTTTGGTTCGCTTCTGGCCCTCCCTGATCCGCTCAGGCTTTGGCACAATTCCTGTCGGCGCCGGTGTCACTCGAGGTCATCCTTCCAATGAGACATAAGGCTGTTCTTTCAATAATCTTGCTCACGGCTCGCGAAGGCCCCACGACCCAACGTTACTAGAATAAGCTTGCCACGACCCGCTAGCAGAGCTTTATGCCCCGCCGAACAGCCAGCCAAGCGTAGAGCGCCGCAAGCAGACACCGGTGTTGCCAACCGCAGCCAAAACATTTTGGCGGCGGTTGGCCACGCCTTTGTCTGCCTATCAAATGGCCCCACACTCAAAATACGCTCGTGCCGGCACAACTCGTGGACTTTTCTGCAATTTGAGTGCGCAGCTGCATCAGGCGGCCTAAAACATTAACGCGGCCCTGAACGGTGCTAGAAGCGAGAGTTCTTGCCGGACAGCGTTATTCGATGTACCACTGTTATTTAATGTGTGGGTGTAATACAGTGTTCAACACTCACATCATTAACAGAGAGTCCTACTTTGGGTGGTCTCATTGAGAATTTGCTGAGCCACAGTTTCAACTAATGTTGGAGGTACTTTTGAATCATTGTAAAATGCACAGCAAGATAAATTTCCGCTCAGGACGAAGTTTCGGATAAGAAAACTGCCTATTCAGCGTGCTCACATTGAGGAAAATCCGTGGTAAAGTCTCTGTCGTTCAATTATACACGTATATGTGACAACTATACAACTATACAAGTTTTAGCACTGCGATTTCAAAGAAACTGAGACACACATTAATGCCTGTCTTCCCGATGATCCATGCGGCCTGGCGCACATTTTAGTCAGAAAATTAAATACCACACGTTTGTTAGCAAAACGTTTATCTATTAGCTCTGAGGCTCCCGTTTACGTCAGAAAACTGGGGGCAAGTAATAGCGTACAGCTACGCTCTCTAAAGGCACCACAAAGACATACAATTTTGCGCTATTTGAAAGTTTCGAAGGGTTCATAGCTCACCAAAATTTAGTTCGACTTGAAAGAAAGAGAAAAGGGGTTAGAGGGAGGTATGGAAAGAGAGAGAGAGAGAGAGAGAGAGAGAGAGAGAGAGAGAGAGAGAGAGAGAGAGAGAGAGAGAGAGAGAGAGAGAAATGCTTTTTTGGGAGGCTGTGCCCAAAGGACTGCATGGCTTCATGGTAGGGTTGCACGTACTTAAGTAATCCCGGCGTGATGTTAGTAATGGGGACCAATAGAGCTCTTCAAACCCCTTAGGGGGTGTGCTTTAACTACAGCGGTGCTTTTACTCAGGTGGGCAGATTTAACATTACCCGGTTTCTAAATAAAATTTGACGCACCAAAAGTTATTTATTCTGTACCTGAGAGACCAGAAGTTGATCTGACTTTTGATCCACTAGAAGTCGATCTGCAGCCTACCCAGCAATTGACGCAGTCCTTTAAGATCGAATTGAAATCTGGCTGTCGCCGTTTAGCCAAGCAATACGTGTAGTAGAGCGTCCCAGCGCGTGTACAAGGTTGCAGGACCCGAAACTATGGGAAGGGACTGTACTATAGTGGTTACCTTGGCAAGGTTGCAACTAAAAGCCGCCTCCATTTGTTATTGAGCATAACGTCAGTGGGGTACTTGCTGCCGGTTTGTCAAGCGCCGAACGCGAAACACCTATTTTCAAGAAAGTTCCGGTCGGCGCAACCAAAATAACCAATTTTATTTTAAACAAATCCGTGTGCCGAGACTTCGGTGCACGTTAAAGGCACCCTGCAACACTTTCGATAAGCGCTTTCACTCTTTCCTTCGCGTCTGGAACCACTGATTTGCTCGTCGCACCAGATACGTCTTCCATTTCTGCTTTGTTTTTGTGGCTTCATTTTTAAGTTGATATCGAAAAGCGTTTAGTTCTGCAACTGAAGGAAAACCGGCCAACAGCCGCTACATGACCTTAGTAACGTAATTCGAGCCGCCGAAGTACGTCAAGACCGGGAAAGAGAGAAAAATGTTTTGAGCGAGTTTACAAGTTGTCGGATGTGCATAGAGCAGTAATTTTTGTCTGGGGTACTTTGCGACCCCTAATCTAAGTTACTGGGTGTGTTGGGTGACTACGTTCTGCAAGCAGTTAAGATTTAAAAAAAAGAAGTTGAAGAAAGTGTTGCAGGGCACCTTTAAAGATACCCAAATGGTCAAAATTAATACGAAACCTTCCACTACGGCGCGCCTCACAGCCCAGATGTAGCTTCGGCGATGTAAACTCACAGATATTTAACGCCTGCAGAAAGTACACAGAAGTAAACCACGGATAGTTGCAGGTTAATTTAAACCCCTGGGGTACTTTACCACCGGTCGACGCGTCGCACACGTGTTAGAAGGTCGACAAGTGTATCTGGTTTGGGTGAATATTTTGGTAGACGTAGCGCGACAGAACGTGTATGCGAGAAAAAGTCAGATGACACAGCCTGGGCATTATCAAGCAAGACTTTAAAGCATGCTCACATGGACGCGGACAGCTGGGTGCGTGAAGCGATTTTTTTGTTTCTTCCGGCATTGTTCACAAGCATTAAACTACATTCCCTGTCCTGTTATTTCCTACTCGCGAGGCCAATAAGGAAATCACAGATGCACTTATATAAATGGCAGTAGTATTTCATGAAAAAATGGCATTGTAGTGACAGCGGCTGCACGGGGAATGCCTCAACTGTCTCATCTTTCGATGGACGCGATGTCAGTAGCGAAATCCTTCTGCGGTTGTCGGTCGCGCCTCCGATACCGGCAGTTCCATTGACGATAACCCGGGGAGGCGGGAATTATGGCAACAGCCTGACGTTACCATCTCGAACGACGGCTGTTTTATCGAATCTGTGTGGTGTGGAGTAGCCAGCAGTCTTCATGGTTCTAACTTCTTTTTTCATTTGTTACTATCTTTTGCTTTCTCGTATGGCTCTACAACAGCCAATCGCGTGTTTTTGTCGCTGCTTGATTTCAATATATCGGCGCTGTTTTGTTTAAACTCGGCTACCGAAACGCTTGTCTTTGGCTTCTGTACAAAACCACCCAAGGTCTGGCGTTGAACCAATTCGCGTGAGCACTCCCACGCGTACGACGACAAAATATTTTCCGTGCCCTGTGCGCCATTGTAGGTAATGTTAACTAACTTCTACGCCAAAAGCCAGGCGACGCCCCGATCTCCAACGTTACCGTGCTCACCGCCTCACAAACAGCCTGCCGACGGTTTGCAACGGGGAATATCACAGGCTTTGCAGCGACCATTCTCTATCAACGAGCAGAACTTCGACAGACCCGCATTGTATGGATCCCAGCCCATCCATCCCTAACTGGGAATGATGTGGCGCATGCCACTGCCTGCGCCCTTAACCCACCGGGCATTCCCGAAAGGGTAAGAAGACGAACCACTTAGCGGCCCTCCGGTCGTGCACCCACTCTCACAAAACTACTCCGACATCCTTAATCATTACCGGGTTTCCTGTAGGGCCCTGCCGTCCCCACATCCATCCCTAGGTTTGGCCGACGCACACATTTGGTGACGACGCCAGACCCAGACTCACCACAACCACACCTTCCCTCCAGTGGATTTCCCCTACCGTATAACCCCCCCCCCCCCCCAACATTCCATGCTGCCCCGGCACCCCAAATACAACAACTTGTTTAGTTTGGATGTGACCTGCCAAAGCCCCACACCCACAACACACGCCCTTGAGCAGTGGGAGAGCTTGCTGCGCAGTGGCCAGCTCGCGGATCAGGAGTTTCTTGTGACGCGTGCCCGGGCCGCCGCAGCAAAGCGTGGACTACCGGACTAGGATGTCCACCCACCACCTACGGTAGCACTCAAGGCGACAATAATAATAAAAAAACGTTTTCCATTCCATTCCATTCCTATCCCGTGTTCCCGCTAACCGTACGTGGATAAGATATCGTGTCATTCCTTTTAGGCGTGAGTGTGATGTCCCCACCATGAAGCTCGGCGATAAAAGCCACGGTGGCAGGCAACGTCGTTCTGTCGGAGTGTCAAAACGAATCAGGATCACAGAGGGAAAGAATACCGCGCGAGCAAGAAAACGCGTTGCTAGGCGACACCAAAGATAGCTGGTGTGTGCCGCTCCAGGCGGGAGCGCTCGCAGCACGTCGTCTACTGCCGTGCGTAACCATGCGGCGCTCATCCCGCTCGAGCGCTTCCGCTCGCATAAGTCTTGCTGAAACAACTTGGACTTCCACGCGTGAGTGTACTCGCCCTAACCTTAGACATTACCGTAGTGCGTGCACAAACAATTAAATAAACGATATTAAAATAATTAGATAAACACATACGACCGAAATGGGAAAAAGTGCGTTCACGCAAGAAACGGGTTCACTTCGTCGAACGTTCTCCTAATTCTTGTTTGCGGTAGCTGCAGAATACAGTTGCTTCTATGTTATATTCTCATTTGATAAATAGTAAGAGGCGCCGCTTTTAAGGGAGAGCAGTTTTCTTTTTTTTTAAAGAAGATCGCACACATTTTGGTTGACCAAGTTTTATTTGGTTACTTGAATGAAGATATGGTGCCGTCCTTTGCGCCAGCTTATTCCATGCCGTCAAGGAGACATTGCTGCAGTGAATAAGGATGCACCATTATTTAGTTCCGGCTCAGTGGGAAGATGGCTGAAGTCGCAGTTTATATAAATAAAAAGGGGAAAATGGTGAGGAAGATAGCGTTTAAGTGCGTGTCATATTTAGTTGACTCCGAATCTCGAAGAGCATCATTACGCGAAGAAGGACGGCGGGTCATCTTACCGCGGCCTGATAACCAGTCCGTTTCTTAAAACAAACGAGCATATGTTTTAGCAACTCTGCGTGTCAGGAGACAAATTTGCAAAAACGGAGAACTGCCCCGGGCATTATCATCATCATATGCCTGTCTACGCCCACGGCAGGGCAAATGCCTCTCCCATAGATCTCCAATTATCCCGGTGCTGTGCTAGATGTGACCAATTTATCCCCGCAAACTTCTTGATCTCATCTGCCCACCTAACTTTCTGGCGCCCCCTGCTACGCTTGCCTTCAATGGGGATCCACTCTCTTACCCTTAATGACCAACGGTTATCTCGCCTTTACATTACATGCCCTGCCCACACCCATTTCTTCTTAATTTCTACTAATATGTTACTCGCGGAGTCATCCTCAATTGAACTTGGAGTGAGCCTCCAAGTTTCTGCCCCGTAGGTGAGTACCGGTAAGATGCAGCTGTCCTACACTTTCTTCTTCAGGGTCAGTGGTAGGCTGCCATTCATTATCTGAGAATGCCTGCCGAATGCACTCCACCCCATTCTTATCCTTCTAGTTATCTCTGCCTCACGGTTGGGATCCGGGGTCATTACTTGACCTAAGTAGATATATTTGCTTACCACTATTACTGCCTCGCCCACTATCTCATACCGCTGTGCTCTCCCGAGGCCTGTCTACGCCTCGGGAGAGCATTGCTTTAGTTTTCTGCCTTGCTAGTTTTCTGCATTTCAGTGCTCGGGAAAGCATTGCTTTAGCTTTTTGCCCCGGACAATTTCTAATTAAGTTATTGCAAGTGAGCTGGAATCACGTGGACATTTTTCTTACTGTATTTATCAAGATACCAATTATTCAGCTGGACGTGTTCCCGCGTGAAAGTTATGTAGTAGTCCAATGTACCCCGTATTTCCCAGTTGCAATGAGGCTTGTTTGAGAACTTAGCCTTTCTGCAACAGTTTTTACAATTTGCCTGGGATTCGATTGACGAAACACGTGTGCACATTAGGTTGCTTGATTATCCAAACACCCAAAAACTTCACTTCCAAAAGAGTGTAAAGTTTCAGCTTTGTTCCATAAAATGTGCAAGCTATTGTGTAACAGGATAATTTTTTTTTACTTTAGATATGTCTGTTGACATGTTAAAGGTCGTGTTCTCTTTTTAACTATTCTTGACATTTGTTATAGTCGTACAGACGCTTTTGATGGCCGAACTGAAATATTTGCATTCACTTGACTCAATATTTTAAATGCACAAAAATAATAACATAACTTGTAATCGGTTTTCCGGATAATGATATTCTTTTTATGCGTGGCACTTCCGCCGTGACAGTTTCTGGACCCTAGATAATTTCTTCTGTTGTAAGAGCTGCGCTTCCTCATAATCATTAAAATGTTTCCTGGGCAAAAACGGACACAATAAAGTTTATCTCTCTGTCTCCCTCTTACTACGTTATAAAAGCCACAATCATAACATCGATCCGCCAAGAAACATTTCAAAGCTAGTGTATGACTATAATACATTAGCTTACAAAGAAAGCCAAAATCTGGCACACTTACGGTTGCTGTTTTAACTTGTTTCGATCCTGTCCCAAACAGGTTCTGTCGTCGCAACAGGCAGAATACCATATCGCACGGAACCAACATGCAAATAAAAAGAAAGACAAAACGAAGAGTCAGACTTATTTTTCTGTCAAGTAGCAACAGCGTCAGGAAAAGAGCCCGTTTGCTGGCCAAAGGGATGAACCAGGTCAGCTTATCGACTGCATCACTGCAGCGCGAATTCATCGCGAAAAAGTGCAATTCCCTTACCGCAACCGAATCCGAGGTTATGCAGGTTATTACCTGAAACATAGAAACAATGTGTAGTGAGACGAAACCCCACCCCTGTAATTCCAGCGACTTGCTTTTATGGCTCTGTGTACCACGACGGTTGAAGGAAGCCTTAAGATTAATACGAGGGGATCTTAATTTCTAACGAATAACGTGAGAATTGTAGGGGCATTGAGAAGGGTGCCTATTGTGTATTCTTGATGTTGGATTTTTTTTATTCCAGCTTGCAATCCAGCCAGTCTGTCTAAAGTGTGGACTTAATTGCATCGTGTTTTCATTATAGAGAGCCTCTTATCCGAGGGTCTTTAGAAATTAAAGTGCCAGGTGAACAGTTTGGGAGTTAAAAAGATGCAGTAAGCCGATCGGATGATGCTCTTCTAGACTTATATAGCGCTGTTTCTTTTTTAAGGCGAATGGCTGATATGTTCCATCACAAGAAACGGAGGCGGTGTTGTTGGACCGAAAGATAGCCATAAAATTCCGTCATAAAACATTTGTGGGTGTAAGAAAAGATGGAGCAATCTGCAGATTCGGCATAGGTACATAAGGACGGATTCATTTTTTGCGGTTCTGTTGAGGCTGCTCTATTTGCTGATGATGCCGCCTAATGTTATAATCGTTCTAATTCGTTTGCTTTATATTTTTTTTTTTTTTTTTGGGGGGGGGGGGTAAGCTCCATTTGCTTGGTGAGCTTATTTCGAAACAGCTCCAAAGCATCATGCCACGCGTGCCACGTGGCATCATCCTTCTGCGCACGGCGTGCGTACGCTCCAAGGCTCGAGCACCGCCTTTGCGTCTGCATTGCGCCTCTGACGTCACGCTCACTTATTGCGCAAGCGTCATTACGGCAAACGGATCCGGCGGGTTCGAGCCTCCGAGTACATAGGCACTAAGAGTACGTTGATTGGGGGTAGTCTCACCTCCTGCATATTTCCTCCTTTTTGGCAATTCCACGGCCAGTTAGGGAAACCTTCATCATATACCTTCTTCACGCAGGGAACATTCTAAGGAACGAGAAAATTTGGCACGTTACCAAATTTTCACACTGTTTGCCGCAGCAACCAAGTTCAAAACATCAGAAGCTTCAAACTCTTTCAATTGCTCGGCTCGCCTAGCGTCGGTGACGCCGTCTGAAACAGCTCCTACCTCAAACTCGTCCCATCTTTTCTTCAGTGCGCTGAAAATTGGGGAGAGTGCGAACATCTGTCCAAAGCACTTGCTGGCAACTGCAAGAATGTTTCAAGAATTATTTCAGCAAAAAAAACACAGAAAAACTGCGCAACGAAATCATGAAGCAGATGAAAAGAACAGTGCAGCAAAATTTCTTCGACGTTTTTCATATAGTATTTCCATGCAGCCGGAAATGAAGCACACGGCCTATGAGATAAAGAATACCCATTAAAGAGAGTTCCCAGATTCATTAAATTTCCAGGTGGCAGAGCTTCCTGCCGTGACGGGAAGCTTCGAGAAGCATACTGTCATGGCGGACGGGGGTAGAGGGAACTGGGCGATTTTTCACATTTTCGTGGGGAAATATGCCACGTAACTTCTAATCCTTTCGCACTGCTCTTTCGTAAGGTTCTAGATCACCTTTGTACCAAATTTGAACTTTCTAGTACCAATAGGTTTACAGATATAAACGCTTTGTTTTTTCGGTGTCGGGGCGGCCGCCTTGAGTCCCACCTGGTGTCAAAGCAAGTAAAAAAAATGGCAGCATCTCCACTCCGTGGATGATGGTGAGGGTGCGGAGTACGGGGACTCGAAATGCCATCCAAGTTGCGCCCCAAGTGGCTACCGTCAGTCGATTTGAGCCGTTAGTTGCACATTGAACCACTGCTCCTCACGAAAATGAAACTGCAACTCACGGCTCAAATCGAATTTCGCTTGATTTTCGCTTGATGGTGGTGTGCGCACGGATGGACGCGGACGGACATTGGGAGGTCCTAAGGTACTCCGCACCGTTACAGGCGAGGGAGTAAGCCGTTTGACTCTCGGGTACTAACTCATGGTCGTAGACCAATGGGTGAGACGACTGACACTAACTCTGTCTGGTCTACCAGACACAGGCTCGAATTTTGCCGGTGCCTGTGTGATTTTGTGCGCGTGTAACTCCTATGCGAACGGACGCGGACGGACATTGTGCGGTCCTAAGGGGTTCCGCACCTAAAAACCTAGCTAACTCCCGCGGCAGGGTGGCCCCTCAAAGGCCATACTCGCGTTATCGAGGGATTTTTCCGATAGTTTGACAAGTTTTATCAGCTCGATAGGCGCATGTTTGTTAAAGTTACACCCAAAATACCAAATGCAAACAAAGCAATCACCGTAGCGCTATTCGGTTAAGCCGCCTGTGCAAAATCGCATAATAAGAAAGTAATTCACCCGGCCGGGCCTTTAGACAGTTGAAATAGGTTTTAAAAAACCCTTCGGTTACACAAGCACTTGGAAACCAGGAAAGGCGGTATAAAAACAGCGCTCGTCGAAGCGCCATATAAACAACCCGCACTAATCGCAACCGTAACCGGCCCAGCTAGCGGGGTTGAATTTGAAAACAGGAAATTATTCGCTAGGCAGGCGTCAAAGATTGTTGGCAAAGCTAAAGAAGACCATCCGCAGCACCGGACACTAAGTTGCGACGGGGAAAACACTCCAAATAACTTCAACGCTACTTCAGAAACGCCGCGCCCATACTGGGCTAGAAATAGGACGACGGTTCAGAGTGACAGAGGTAATATCGCTAAAATTTGAATAACTCGACGACTCCTGGGCGCACAGAACCGTACAACCACTTGCCGTCACCACCCGAGCAAGGGCTAACTAGATATGTAAATGGTTTTTATATAGAAAATACGGAAATACGGTCTTTGCACCCCTGTCGTGGCCCCAATATTTCCGGACTTGAGAGAGCACAGGGTTACTTAACTTTTGCGCATCCCAGCCAAAAGGTCACCGCTGGGACGTAGTGCACGACAAACAATTTTTCGGCTTAGAATGATATTAAAAAGGCGAGGGAGGACTCCAATACAACTTCAGCGACCTTTTTGGCCAGCTGAGTTTCAAACTAATTTTTTTTCGTAGCTATGAGCCTGGCAGAAAGACGATAGTCTTTCTTGGGCTACTTAATCTCAGAAATTTTGGTCTGTCTGTATGTCTGTCTGTCTGTCCGTCTGTCTGTCTGTGACTCGATTCAGCCACCCGGCCAAAGTAAAATTGATATTGCGGAATAGTCTTATATACTCACAGCCACATGTAAACGTCTAAACCCGGTTTATGTGTTCATACTTGTCAACTTTGTTGAACAAGAACAAGACATTACGCAAATATAGGACAGGAAATTAGTACACAAGGGATATCTACAGTGTTCCTTAATTAAAAATTCATGGATGCTTGGTTTTTCGATAGCAAATGATATTCTACATCTACTGCAGAAAACCGCCGCCTCCTGGCGGCATATGAAAAATCACCCGGCAACAGCAACGAAAGGTTCCTCTATCTTGGTTCCACGTTCAGCTTGGAACACACGTGGAGCACGGCCACGCGGCTCTGTAAAACTTCTAGTCGGCCGCCTCCATTCACGCGCGTCTCCGCGTACTGCAGCGCTGGCATCGAGGAACCCGGCCTGTAGCAGTGGAACACGGTAAATTCAAATCGACTTGCGCAAACCATTAGTGTGTTTACCTTGGAATGAGCGCGACGGTACAGGAACAGCATGAGAGGTGAGCGGGAAAGCAAAGGAGGGCATTTCCTTGGCGAATGTCTTTTTGACGACATTTGCAATAAAAGGAGCAGACACGCGGCCAATTTTTTCGTCTGGCTCACTGTACCCTACCCATGCAGGTATAGAGCGCTGCCTGCTTCGGAAGTAACCATCATCCCAGATAACTAAGGGGCTGCCGTACAAAGGTTGCGCCATGCTTGGAAGGCTCTTAGAGACACAAACACCACTCCCTCACCAGAGAAGGGTCTGGCCACCCTGGTGTAGTAGTTGGCCGCCACCTCCAATGGCTGACCAACTCAAGTCCCAGCCCCCAGATCCCAGCAGCTGTATAGAACGTGCCCACGGTGGCGGTCAAAACAGTGATACAGCCTTTGGAACTTGACCCTGGAAACGTGCAACGCACGTACCCTTTCTAGTGAGGGAAGCTTAGCTGTGCTTCCAGAGGAGCTCTCGGATATTAAGTCGGATATTACAGGGTTAAGCGAAGTTAGGACAGCAGAAGGCTTCATATGGAGCTCACTATCGGGCATATTCGGTGCTGGAGTGGACCCCAAGAGAAGAAAGAACACGGGATGGAATGCTTAATCCGCCGAGAAATAGCAGAAAACGTGGAAGAGTTTTTCAGCATTAGCGAGAGAGTAGCGGCTGTTGTGATCAAGCTTAACAGTGATACAGGTTAAAGAGAGTACAAGCGTATGCGCCGACAACCAGCTATGATGACGAAGCCATAGACAACGTCTACGAGGACGCCAAATCGGCAATGAAGGAAACAACAACGCAGTTCACGCTAAGGTCGGTAAGAGTCAAATGGGAGAAAGGTCAGGGGGAAACTTCGGAATAGACAACAGCAACAGCCGAGGAGCTACACTACTGCAGGGATTTGCAAAGAGAAATATTCTGCGGTTGAGGAACACATCCTTCTACAAACGAAATGATAGAAAATGAATATGGGAAAAGTCCCGATGGTACAACAAAAAACGAAATTCACTTCATTTTAAGTGTCAAGCAGGGTATTGTGCAAGACGTAGAGGTGCTAAGTAAGATTCGGAGCAGCGATCATATGATGGTTAAATGCAAGCTAAGGCTTAATCTCAAAAGAGAAAGAAGGAATGTCGTGAAAACTGAGAACCCCCGCATGGAGTCAGTCACAGCTAGATCGCACGAGTTTAAAATATCTCCTCAAAATATTATCGCGCTTCTGAACGAGCAGAACGAGGTCAGTGTAGACAGGCTAAATGACAACCTAACATCGGTGCTCAGTGAATCAGCAGCAGCTTTGGGAGAGACAACATGTAGGGAAGAAATGGGAAAACTAACAAAGAAAACGAAAGAACTAATTGGCAAACGTAAGCACATGAAAGTGTCAAGTACGGTGGATCGGAATAAATTGGTGGAGCTGTCGAAACTGATTAACAGGAATACAGCAAAAGACATTCGTGCTTATAACATGGCAGTGTTGTGACCTTGAAGGGCGACTGCAGCCGGGAAGACGTCCAGAGCTGATAGGCCAACGTAAACTTTTTACTTCATAGCGAGAGGTGAGCCGAAGCTAGAGAACAATGCCCCGACGGGCGAGGTTACAATACAGGACTCGAGCAGAGCGACAGCATCGATTCGCTGCTCAAACAGGAATCGGTTTACAACGCTTGCGGGGGTCTATTTATACCCAAAAGCGGTAACGGTCAAAACGCAACAAGCTGCCACACGCCACGAACGTCACAGACACACACAATGCTCTTTCCAGAGTTCGTAAGCCGTTCATAGCCTCGGCGCACGTTGAGGTCCGGGAGAGGGGAGAGAGGAGGACTCCGCTGAGTTCGCGGGGCCCCTGTGTCCTTGAAGAGCGTGGAGACGAGCCTCGCCGGCAGCAACCGAATTTTTGAAATGCGCCGAAAACGAAGCGTCTGACGCGGCTTGTCGCAACTTGTCACCGACATGGTGGCGCCTGTTTTCGAAGTCGCACGCAGTGGCTTCGCCGCACAGCCGAGGAGTGATGCAGGACAGTACGGCGGCGCTGGCCGATTCGTAACACAGTGATCGAGGGACCACTGTAAATAGGGGGAAGCCTCAAGCAACTAAGAAAAACCTAGCCATCGGCAAAGACGGGAGGTGCGCACTCAGAGACGAGCAGTCTGACATTATGCACAACTTGGACGAGATAATACAGTAGAACAGTTCTACACCAGGCTGTATGCCAGCGACGTTAGACCAGGGGAAACTACGGAGAGTACAGGCTCAACTTACGATATCCCATTAGTGACTAAGAAAGAAGTTGGAAAGGCTCTTAAAGGCATGAAAAAAAAAAGAAAGCTGCGTGTGATTTCGGCATAGCCGTGGTTCTTTTGAAGGAGGGAGGAAATATTATACTGGAATGCCTTGCTGTACTGTTTTCAGAGTGCTTGAAGACTCAAATATTATACTGGAATGTCTTGCTGTACTGTTTTCAGAGTGCTTGAATACTCGAAAAAGGCCCATAGCCTGGGAAAATACCAACATTATTCTGATTCATAAGAAGGGAGATCCCAGGGATCTCAGGAATTACAGACCAATCAGCCTTTCAGTTGTTTACAAGCCATTTACCAAAGTTATGCAGTCAAATCTCGTTATTACGAACCCCACAATAACGAATTCTCAAATTTACCAATATTTTAAGAATGCCCACCAGATTGCCTATAGTTTCAATGTAAAAATATTTCAGCATTGCGAATTTCAATACAGCGCTTATTTCAGAATAACGCACGTAATTAATTTTCCCCTTTATAATCGAGGAACATCAGTATTACGAATTCGGCTAAAAGTAGGGAAAAACATTTAATTGAGCCGGTGAAGTGACAGCGCCGCAACTTTCGCGTGGAACAGAAACAGCCGTTTCTCTGTGTATTCCCCGAGTGCAGTAGCTATCATAATCACCATGTGAATGTTCCAACAGCTAGCGCCACCACAAGGCCGTGCTTTAGTGTGCAAGTTGCCCAGCAGGCCTAGCCGCGTTTGTATCCTTTCTCTTTCGTTGTTTTGGTAGTCGGTGGCCGGTCGGTTGTTCTTCACGCTAATGCTGGCAAGTATTTCATTGTTGTGGATAATTTTGCTGCGAAGTTCGTACGAGATTCAAAGATGAATGCAGCTGGCGACAAAGCAAAGAAGCGACAGCACTCATCGTATTTAGTGACGATGACGACGCGAAGGAAGACGGCTGTGGTTCACCGAACACAGAAGAAGATGAGATCGTGTCGAACGTTGATATTTTAGTGCACATGATCAAACTCCACACTTCCAATGTAGGTGCAGTGACGTACCCGAACCCGATGAGGTAGTGGTGCAAGGTGAAATATGTAGAGGCATTACTAATCAGTCGTGCGTGCTGCAAGCACCGGAAGAAAGTAACTGATTTCTTCGTATAAAGCAGCTTTGAAGTCAGCGCAACATTTATATTTGAGAGCTTGCCTGTATGCACACGCGTCTACTGCTAACGTACGCCATTTTCATTCCTTGGTTTGAGCTCTGGCCTATAACAACCAGTTTTTCATTACAGCGATATTTCAACATAACGAACAATTTTCCGCGGTCCAGCGTGATTCGCTATATCGAGATTCAACTATAGTTAGCAGCATAGGTGACAGCTTGGATTCCGAACGACCCAGAGAGCAGGCTGAGAGCAGGCTGAGCAGGCAGGAAAGGGTACTCAACCATGGATCACATTCCTGTCGTCAACCAAGCGATATAAAAATCCGCAGAGTGCACTAAACCCATTTGCATGGCATTTATAGATTTTGATTGTGTACTCAACGCAGCCTTGCTAGACGCACTAAAAGACCAGGGAACAGACAAAATCTACGTAAAACTTCTAGAAGACATATATAAAAAATGCACGGGAAGATAACCCTCCACATCAAAGCGATAAATTTCGATACGAAAGGGACTACGAGAGCGAGATTCCACCCCGCCAAAACTATTCACAGCATGTCTGGAGAGGGCATTTGGAAAGCTTGACTGGGAAAACATAGGATTACGGATAAACGGGGAATACTTGCGCCACCTGACCTTTGCGGACTATATAGTCTTGCTGAGTAAGACTGCAGAACACATGCAAATAATGCCTGAGGAACTCTAATCAGAAAGCACGACCGTGAGGCAAAAATAAATATAAATAAATTTAAAGGAATGATGAATAAAAATGTCCTCCTTAGGTTAGGAAACGAAGCGCTTGCAGAAGAAGAATAGAACTGCCTCGGACAGATGGTTAGTGCTGACCCCTAGGAGAAAGAAATCCGGCGCACATTAGGTATGGGCCTGGGAGCACTAGCCAAGCACTCCCAAATAATGAAAAGTAAGCGATCTCTGTCACTCAGAAGAAAAATCTAGAACCAGTGCATACTGCCGGTGATGACATACGGAGCTGAAACTTCGCGCCTTACTAAACAAGTAGGAAGCAAACTTAGGTCGACGCAACCACCCATGGAAGGAATAAGCAGGCCTGGAGCAGTTGAAAGCGGTAAATTCAAAGTGAATTGAGCAAACCTTTAGCTTGTTTAACTTGGGAGGAGCGCGACGCAAGAGGGACAACATGATAGGTGAGCGGGAAAGCGAAAGGAGGCATTTACATGGCAAATGTCGACAAAGACTACGCGTCTTTTGTCGACATTTGCGACGAAAGGAGCAGACACGTGGCCAATTTTTTTGTCCTAAAATAGGATATAAAAAAGCCGCACAGTGATCAGGGTAGGTGACGTTCAGGTCAGGTTCTAGCAGCAAAGCTATTTGATAAAATTTTACGCATTGTTTTTTCGCGCGTGAGGCCTGATGGGGCTCAAGATATGCTTCAGCTCTTCTAGGGAGAGTCGGCAATGTCTGCATACAGTAGGATAATTAAAGGAAATTAGAGCCAAAAAAGAATGAAAGCAGCCGTTTAATTTCGCTACCGTGGTTCTTTTGAAGGAGGGAGAAATATTATACTGGAATGCCTTTTAAACTGTTTTCAGAATGCTTGAATAAACTGACAGGATATATCGAAATTGATATACAATATTGGATACCGAAAGTGCAAATAGACGTTGAAAATCCCAGAAAAGTATAAAGGGTTGTGCACCTGGGGCGAACCCTGAAAATGGCCAATTCGATATACCGAATTACGTACCAGGTCCCCAGAAAGTTTGCTAAATCTGAGGCGGATTTCAATAATGTTGACTCAACCAGGGGCTGCCTGGCGGGCCACAGAGGCGGCCTCAAGCATTAAATCGCTTCAATGTTAAACAGCTGTTTTAACATAGCACGATGGACAGCTATAATAGCTGGCGCACATTGTAAGGGCGAAAAGGCATAAGGAGCAAAAGAAATTGACCTGAGGCACTTTTTCAGGAATAAGCTGATTTGTTGCTCATGCAGGGACCATGCGACGGGACAAAAATGTAGTCCGAAGCATTCATTTCGGAGCCATGGGGAAATTCAACGGGTGCCGACTGCGGAAAAGATGTTAAAAAGGCTCGGAAATACTCGGATTAATTTGGGAATGCACACATCAAGTTCACGGAAATTTGAATTGAGCACAACCCCCCGAATTGTAGGTGTTTGGTCAAGCATTCTTGCAAGCCTTTTTAGTGGGGAGGGTTTGGGTTTGTTGAAGATAACGGCACTCATCCTCAAATTTCATCGCCTATGCAAATTTGTGTTCGCGCGTATTCGCCTAATGTGGCACAGTGTACAGCTTGATTTTCTCATTTGTGCGGTGTTGTAATCTTGAAGACAATTTGGCGAACTTTACGACGCAGAAGAAAAAACAAGCGAAGCTCAAAGACATTTCAATGATAGAGTGCGGTGGTCATCATGCTGCGATTCGGATTTTCCGTGCTTTAGGTCAAAACGGTAAACTACCGTTTTCCACGACTTCAGAAAACTCTCAGTGATGTGCGGAGTTGTCAGATAATCTTCAGATAGCGTATTTTATATATCGAAATTTCATATATCGAATTTTTGCGATCCCCTTGGAGTTCGATATATCCGTGTTCGACTGTACTCGAAAAGGCCCATAGCCTGGGAAAATACCAACATTATTCTGATTCATAAAAAGGGAGATCCCAGGGATCTCAAGAATTACAGACCAATCAGCCTTTCAGTTGCTTACAAGCCATTGACCAAGTTATACAGTCAAATCTCGTTATTACGAACCCCAAATAACGAATTCCTCAAATTTACCAATATTTTAAGAATGCCCACCAGATTGCCTATAGTTTCAATGTAAAAATATTTCAGCATGCGAATTTCAATACAGCGCATATTTCAGAATAACGCACGTAATTAATTTTCCCCTTTCAGTCATTACGAATTCGGCTAAAAGTAGGGAAAAACATTTAATTGAGCCGGTGAAGTGACAGCGCCGCAACTTTCGCGTGGAACAGAAACAGCCGTTTCTCTGTGTATTCCCCGAGTGCAGTAGCTATCATAATCACCATGTGAATGTTCCAACAGCTAGCGCCACCACAAGGCCGTGCTTTAGTGTGCAAGTTGCCCAGCAGGCCTAGCCGCGTTTGTCTCCTTTCTCTTTCGTTGTTTTGGTAGTCGGTGGCCGGTCGGTTGTTCTTCACGCTAATGCTGGCAAGTATTTCATTGTTGTGGATAATTTTGCTGCGAAGTTCGTACGAGATTCAAAGATGAATGCAGCTGGCGACAAAGCAAAGAAGCGACAGCACTCATCGTATTTAGTGACGATGAGACGCGAAGGAAGACGGCTGTGGTTCACCGAACACAGAAGAAGATGAGATCGTGTCGAACATTGAATATTAGTGCACATGAACAAACTCCACACTTTCAATGCTTGGTGCAATGACGTACCCGATGAGGTATTGTGCAGGTGAATATGTAGAGGCATTACCAAATAATCGTGCGTGCTGCATGCCACCGGAGAGAAAATAACTGATTTCTTAAATAAAGCAGCCTTGAAGTCATGACGCAACATTTTATTTGAGAGCTTGCCTGTATGCACACACGTCTACTGCTAACGTACGTCATTTCATTCCTAGGTTTGAGCCTAGCTTATAACACCAGTTTTTCATTACAACGATATTTCAAATAACGAACGATTTTCCGCGGTCCGCGTGATTCACTATATCGAGATTCAACTATAGTTACCAGCATAGGTGACAGCTTGGATTCCGAACGACCCCGAGAGCAGGCTGAGAGCAGGCTGAGCAGGCAGGAAAGGGTACTCAACCATGGTCAACATTCATGTCGTCAACGAAGCAAAAGAAAAATCCGCCGAGTGCACTAAACCCATTTGCATGGCATTTATAGATTTTGATTGTGTACTCAACGCAGCCTTGCTAGACGCACTAAAAGACCAGGGAACAGACGAAATCTACGTAAATGTCTAGAAGACATATATAAAAAATGCACGGGAAGATAACCCTCCACATGAAAGCGATAAATTTCGATACGAAAGGGACCTACGAGAGGAGATTCCATCTCGCCAAAACTATTCACAGCATGTCTGGAGGGGCATTTCAGAAAGCTTGACTGGGAAAACATAGGATTACGGATAAACGGGGAATACTTGAGCCATCTGATGTTTGCGGACTATATAGTCTTGCTGAGCAAAACTGCAGAACACGTGCAAACAATGCTTGAGAACTACAATAAGAAAGCACGGCCGTGAGGCAAAAATAAATATAAATAAATTTAAATCAATGAGGAATAAAAACGTCCTCTTCAGGTTAGGAAACGAAGCGCTTGCAGAAGGAGAATAGAACTACCTCAGACAGATGGTTAGTGCTGACCTCTAGGAGAAAGAAATCCGGTGCACATTAGGTATGGGCTTGGGAGCACTATGCAAGCACTCCCAAATAATGAAAAGTAAGCTATCTCTGTCACACAGAAAAAAATCTAGAACCAGTGCATACTGCCGGTGATGACATACGGAGCGGAAACTTCGCCCCTTACTAAACAAGTAGAAAGCAAACTAGGTCGGCTCAACGGGCCATGGAAGGAATAATGTCAGGAACAACACTCCGGGACAGGAAACGAGCTGCCTGGGTCAGAGGACAAACTAGGGTAGGGGATATCGTAGTTCAAATAAAGAAAAGCAAATGGACTTGGCGTGGCAATGTAGTTAGGCGAACCCACACCGGTGAAGAATAAGGGTAACAGAGTGAATACCAGAGATGGGTTTTGAAGAAGGAGAAAGCCATTAATCCGATGGAGGGATGAAATACGGAAATTCGGTGGCCGACAGTTCATTCGGGCAGCGCAGGATAGGAGCGGCTGTAAATGAATGGGAGAGGCCTTCGCCCTGCAGTAGACATGCGTAGGATGATGCTGCTGCTGCTGCTGCTGCTGCTGCTGCTGCTGCTGTGCTGCTGCTGGTGTTGAGAGTCTTTCATTTACTTCGTGATTCACATTCTTCTAAAGGCCCCAGTGGGGTGGTATTACAGTGGAGTGGAGTGGAAAACGTTTTTTAATTATCGCATTGAGTGCAGGGGGTTACATTGGCTCACATATTGCACAAGCACATCAAAAAGAACAATAAAGAAGTAAAAACAAACAAAACAGTTAGGTTCAAACCAGAAACGTAAATAAATACATTCTGTAAGCATGAAAAGAACGAATGTACCCCGCAGCTCAACTGCTGATGAAGGAATGAACCCTACACCGTAAGATTGTAATTTTAAAGACGATAGTCTTTGTTGGGCTACTTAAACCCAGAAATTTTGGTCTGTTTGTATGTCTGTCTGTCTTTCTGTTTGTCTGTTTGTGACTCGATTCAGCAACCCGGCCAAAGTAACCGACGTCTGCGCAATAGCCTTATATACTCACAGCCAAATCGAAACGCTAAGTCTGGTTTATACGTTCATACTTGTCAACAATGTGCAGCAAAAAAGACATTACGCAAATTAAGACAGGAAATCAATACATAAGTGGTATTTGCAGTGTTCCTTTATTAAAAAATTCATGGATGCTTGGTTTTTGCGAAATGAAATACTCCATCTACCGCAGAAAAAAAAAAATTAACTCTGTCGCCTGCTGTCGCCCGCGCCACTATAGCTCCTGGTGGTATTTTAAGAATTCAAGCGGCAACAGTTACGAAAGGTTTTACTAGATACGTTCCACGTTCTGGTTGGAATGCACGTGGACCAGGGCAACGCGGTTCTATAAACGTTGAAGTACGGGCGCCTCGATTCACGCGCGTCTCCGCCGTACGGCAGCGCTGGCATCGAGGCACCCGGGGTGGAGCAGTTGAAAGCGGTAAATTCAAATTGAATTGAGCAAACCTCTAGCTTGTTTAACTTGGGAGGAGCGCGACGCAAGAGGGGCAACATGATAGGTGGCATTTACATCGCAAATGTCGACAAAGACTATCGTCTTTTGTCGACATTTGCGACGAAAGGAGTAGATACGTGGCCATTTTTTTGTCCTAGAATAGGATATAATAAAGTCGCACAGTGATCAGGGTAGGTGACTTTCAGGTCATGTTCTAGCAGCAAAGCCATTTGATAAAATTTTACGCATTATTTTTTCGCGCGTGAGGACTGATGGGGCTCAAGATATGCTTCAACTCTTGTAGGGACAGTCGGCAATATCTGCGTACAGTAGGGGATAATTAACGGTGAAATTAGATTCGCCATGTAATGGGCGACGCTGTCGAACAGCCTTTAAAATTTTCTTTTGTTTGTTTTTGCTCGGACATCAATTGGGTCGAAAGGCTGTAAAATTGCAAGTCCCGAGAATGTTTTCTCGAAACCGTGGAGGAATAGCTCCTAAATTGAACAGACACTGAAGAGGAAACCGAAGTTGGTCTAAATAGACGGATTGGCGTTCCCAGAAAACGAACATAAAGGTCTTTACCTGGGGCGGTACCCTTAAAATGACCCCATTAATGATCAAAAACTGAAGGTACCTCTCGCCCAGCAGAGATGACGTAAATAGTGAATGACCGGAATTTCCAAGTCACGTGACGAGCAACAGAACCAGAAGCGCCCACACAAGCTCTCAAAGCAACATGTCAAATCTTTCTTTCAATGTTAAATTTCATAAGTCATAAACAATTATAAATGTACAGGTATAATTCAAGCTGTGCCTACATTTGTAAACTGCCAAGCTGCGGCACCGCTGGCGGTTAGGGTCGCTGCGGGAGTTGTTTAAACAAGGAAATAAACGCGCTGATTGTTTTATTCAGAAAATAGCTAAACTGGGACAAAAATGTAGAATCACAGAAGACACGTCATTTTGAGCCATGGAAAATTACAACTTGTAGACCTACATTCGGTCTACAAATGTTAAAAAAAACAGACTACATCGGATATTAAACAGTTTGGATACTAGAAACATGAAGCTTCAGGACATCAGTTTTATGGCATTGCGACAGCAATTCAAGATGTAGTACATTTCATTTCTTGCCTGTTTTTCAAGTTTTTATTGGCTAATTTGTCACCTTGTGCTATAGTGTGTTAATTTGTTCATCGTTCCAAATAATTTGTTGATTTCAGTCTATGCTCAAATTTGTGTTCGCGCGCTATCAGCCTCAAATGTGTAATAAAAGAATTCCAGTAGTCATGCCTTTCTGCCAGCGTGCTCACACTATGTGTACCTTTCGTGTTTTTCTTCATTGCAAAAAAAGTACTGTTTTATGTATCATGCCAATGTAGTGGGCCTACGGCCCTTTCAAGGTGACTTTTTGCAGCTTTTCCGGAAGGTCTCCGTTATCATGCAAATGATGTGAAATAAAGTTGTATTCTGTTTTATTCTATTCTATTCTATTGCAGGTTCTGCGTAGCCCCATGCGCGTTGCCTCCAACTCTACGTATACTAAGGCTGCGCTAGATAAGCCGATCTATCGAGCCGTAAATTTGAATGTCTTTTTCGAGTTCGGGATGAAAGTGTACACGCACACCTTCATAGTGAAAGCACCCAAATGCACACGTACTGCCATTCAGGCATTAGTATACTTGACTACCTAGCCGCTGTTTTTACTGTAGGAATTGGATGGTGTTACAAGTGGATCCAATAGAGGGCGCCACGTAGTCAAGCCAAGTCAGGAGCTGCACAGAGATACGGCCACCGCGGGGTGAGGGGGAAACGACTCTGGCGGAGGCTTTGGGATTTGGGGCGAGGGGGAACCTCAACTTCAAGGCCATAGAGGTGACGAAGAGGCGACTGGAGGGGTGGTGGAGGAAAAGTAGGTAAGGGATGGGTACGCAGGCGGAGTAATCATACGGATGAGAATTTAGAACAGCGAGGGGAGAAAAAAGGGGGGTGGGGGCGATGAGTTTAAAACAGAAAAGAGGGAGAGATGGCAGGGAGGAAGCAAATCTATAGGTTAGCTGGGAGTAGGGCAAGTAAACGTAATAAAACAGGCAAGTCGGTTGCTGACAACCGACGCCCCTATTCAAAGGGAAAGCCACTAATCATCATCATCATCATCATCAAGTGCATAGACAGCAGACCAACGCACGCGTAAAAGTGGCTGCGCTGTCCATGTGTTGAAGGAACATTAAAAGGCCACGCGCACATTGACATTGTTTAAAAACTATCGCACGTCCAGTGCGGCACCTAGTTTGCCGCACGCAGAGCGGCAGCTACGGATGTGTAGGGTGGGAAGTTTTTTTGTCGTATGCTCCGAGAGGCATAGAGTTTCATACTATATACTAGAGGGAAATCTGTGGCTGCAGTCGCGGGCCGCCGTGCGCGGCGCCATTGCCGCGAGCGACGTTCCTCGCATACTGGGCTTAGCTAGCCATATGGCTTTTTTTTTTTTGTCTTGGAGCGAAAATCAACAAAAAAGGGCAAACGTTTTATCTTGTTTATCGCGCATGAAGCTTCTAAATAATCACTGACAAGTTAGTCTTTTTAGAGCTTCGATTTTATAATAAAACAAACTTGATGAATCTTCTACAGTAATATTGTTGCTTTTTTGCAGCCAGAGCCAACTTTTCAGTCTGTTCTTGAACCATGCTAAGGACAAGTGGAATGTGCCTTCCCGGTACGTGACGGAATGCTCGGCGAAGTGCGGCTCCCCTAGACCGTGGCGCCAGATTTCACTCTAGTACATATTAGTATGAAACTATATATGCCGAGAGGGCGACCAGTGGCTCCTGTGGCCGCGATGGTTCACTTAGGAATTTTTTGTTTTCCTGCTATGCCACACCACTGTCTCACTCACTTCCGGTCACCATTTGCGTCACGCGAAACGTCATCAAATGGCGGGAAAGAAGAAAGCGTTTTTCAAATGGTCATTTCTTAGCAACTAAAGCGTATTTCACTGCCGAATAAACGTTGAGAAGGCTACGGGGCAGTTGAACTTTCGTCTGAACCAATCTTGCTAGTTGCTTTCAGTGTTCCTTCAAAATAACACGTTTAACATCTCGCGGACGTTAAATTGCGGTTCGTGCTCAATAGTGCGGTGACCCTGATCTACCGTATGCGAAAAACAATAATATACGCACGGATAGATAATGCATACTTTGTATTCATCAAATCATAAAAACTATAAGTACGGAGCTACGGAACATTGAAAAAACTGAAGCAAGCCCAAGTATGCTGTTTTGGATGAACGCTATTTAACTCGGGTTCTCAAATGCGGAATAAAGAGCTACGTCACCTTCCGTGCGCCGCTGATGCCGCAAATTATTAGCAATAAGCTGCGCCACATTATAATCGATAACAGGACAACCCACCTTTCTTGCACTGCTCAGAAAGTGCTAGCCCTTTCCGGACAGCGAAGATCTCCGTTTGGAAATTTTCGTAACTCTTCGCATCTCCCTCGTCCATAAAGAGAGCGCAAACCACGAGGATTGCGATTAATGCAGCTAATCCCTTCATATTTTCGCGCCGAAAAGGACGTCGAAGGGCAACCAAATTTGACTGGCGGAGTCGTTAGGGACCGCCGCAGCTTATATGGGGCAAAATGTCGTTTCTTCTTGTGCGTGCGAAAACGGGGGAAGGAGGAGGGGGCTAGACTCGGCACATCACAGAGGTTGATTTTGAATCACGCGAAACATTTTTGTAGTTCGTTTGTGGGGTGTTAAGTTTATTGCTTCTGTTGACACTATACTGGGCCTTTCGATTGAGGTGAAGTAGTCTGGAATGAGGGAACAGCGGCAAAAACAGTAAAATGAAGGTGGAACACAGAAGTCGCTCCTGAATAATATGAGAAACCGTGCGAGTTTTGTTTGCTTTTGTTTTTTGCGCTGAAGAAAAAAAAATTACGGCCAGGAATCCAGAGCTTGACACCTCAATACGCCAGGTCGAAGGCGAATTTTCGCTGAAACTCCGCGTTTGAATAACAAATAAGCATCCAACTTTACAAGCACGACGCTCTAAGTTTAGCCCAATAAAACGGCACACGTTGCAGAGGCGTCCATTCGGTGGATGCAGTTAAAGTAGAGATGAAAATAGAAGACGCCTCCTCCTGACGTCAGCGAACGAACTTCTGGAGGTTTTTTCGTACGGAGTTGTCATTTGCAGCAGAGATTGACGGATACGAAAAGCTGCGAATATTGGGCTCATTGTTTTGACCCTTCGCCCCTTGCATGAACGCACCGTGGTTTGTAGGCGTAACAAAACAATAACAGTGAACTCCTTTCTTCAGTCCGCAGATAATAAAATTGCACAGGACTGGGTAAAAGCATATTGCAGTGTGTACGTGTTTGTTCAAATGCAAAGACAATAATTTTCATTTTCACGACATCAGCTGTCAGGGCCCTTTTTCCGACAGTAGGCTGTCGTTCGTGTGCGGCAGTGAATTATCACCGTTGGCTCTAAAATGACACGTGGCCTTTCTGGGGATGGGCTGGGTGGAAAGGAATGGTTAGTTATGATGACGATTAACCTTCCAATTACACTATCCATATTGACAATGGGGAGTCGTGAATCCTGCCGCAGAATATTCCTTGTACTCGTGATGGTATCAGCATGGTTGAAAGATATCATTTTCGTCACCCCTAAGAATTGACATAGAGTAAAGTGGATTAGGTAGGAGTGCCACATAATAAAATGGAAGCGAAAAGGCGATCCGTAAAATAAGCAATAAATAGGACATCGTGAAAATTACGTCGTGTACCTAACTTTTCATTTAACAGTCTGACAGTATTTTGGTTGCTTTTTTATTTATTTATTTATTTATTTATTTACAGTACCCCCAGGGCCATAAGGCATTGGAGAGGGGAGGGGTTAAATACAAAAAAGGAATGTCAAAAGCAGTAAAAAGAAGTAAAAAGGTTATAAAAATGGCTTCTAAACATCCAATTGTAGCTAATGCATGATAAGGTAAAAACGAATATATCAGGTTGGCTTCTTAGTATACAATTTCAGCTAAGGCGTAAGGCGTGACAAAACAAAATACAAATGAACATATCATTATACAACGTTAGCTAAGGCTATTTTGAATGATTCGTGATCGATAATGGCAGCGGTTGATGCAGGAAGATGGTTCCATTCGACTGAAGTTCTGGGTATGAAAGTCTGAAAAAATGCATTTGTCCTTGACGATGGTATTCCAATTTTATTAGCGTGGTCCAAACGAAATGATATGAAATGCGGAGGCAAAATAAGCTGATGACGTAGATGTGGGTGATAGAATATCTTATGGAACAGACAGAGACGCAAATTTTTACGGCGATAGTTGGTAGTTGAAGGCTACATTTAATTGAAGTTATGCTAGCAGTGCGATTATAGTTAGAAAAAATGAAGTGAACAGAGTTATTTTGTACCATTTCGAGTGATTGTATTAGCGTAGCATAACTTGGATCCCACACTGATGCGGCTTACTCCAGTTTAGAACGAACGAGTGTTTTGTACATTAGTAATTTGAGTGATGAAGGGGCTCTTGAAAAATTGCGTCGGAGGTATCCTAGCGTGCGGTTAGCATTGGCCATTACATACTCGGTGTGAGGGGTCCATGTTAGATCAGCTGAAATGTGAACACCAAGATATTTATAAGATGATACATGATTTAAACGGGAGTTATCAATAAAATAAGTAGGCAACTGGTGGGCCGTTCTTGTAACACGTAAATATTTACAAGTTTTTGTATCATAACAGTTCGGTTAACCTACCTTTATATAAAATGGCGAACACATTATGTTGAAAGTTTTTGTTGTGTGTTTTTTTTTTGTTATTTGCGCACTGGTGCAAAGGTCACTGTTTTGTCTCTGGTCATGTAAACACACTTGGTTTATCAATTCGTATTAAAAACTAGAGAAACTGTACAACTCTTCTACCAACTAAATTGTAATATCTAGCAATTATCCGTCTCATTTCCGCGCCGAAATAGGGTATGCGGTAGAGTAAGTTTATGCCACCATTCACGTTTGCACTGCTGACTAGTTTGAACTATGATACAAATTGCTTGAACTATGATACAAATGCTTGAACTATGATAAAATGCTTGAATTATGATACAAATTGCTTGAAATTATGATACCAACTACTTGAACTATGATACTTGCTCGAACTATAATACAAAAGTGGCACCATTGCACCTCTTTTGCAGCAGAGCTGTATACCTCTACCCCTCAACCATTTCATCGCCGTGGGCAAAAACGATCTCCGTGGGCAAACACGCCAACGCGCCAAGGCATAAGACGCCGAATGCGTCAGGCTAATCAGGCGTACAGCATAGAGCTCAGACTTAGTTTAAGGAAACCACAAAACAAGCATCGAAACCGCATTATGGATGAAAAAGCGCATGTGAACAATGGAACCCCCCGCATGTGTTCCTGGTAAAGAATATATGTCTGCATATTATCTTTGAAGGCTACGCAGGACTAGTGTCACTAACTAGAGTAGTTCTTTCCCAAGACACCGAGCGCATGCGTCAGCTAGGCAGGACACAGCATTGCCGTCACAGAAGCCAAGCGTAGTGTCTGTAGATAAGGTATTAGAACACCGCCACTTAGGCACGCAAGTCAGCAACGGCGGCCATTCTGTCTTTCATCAGTGTTGCGAGATTGCCGCCTCTACGCGTCCTCACCGTTAACTTCGACCACCGGGTCGGTTGTTAATAACCCTACCGAATATGCAGTAAAATGGGTGGTTTAGACACACTTCTGCTCCTGAAATGCTGTTACACGCGTTATCTTTGATTCGCATTCGGAACGACGTCGGTCACACGCAGCCGCAGAGCAGGGAGGTCAAGCTAAGCCTACCAGAGTTGACCGACTAACACACATAAACAACAAAATGGCGGCGCCCATGAGCCGTCACAGTGTAAACAAATGTCACGTAATGCGAACTGACTAATGATCATGGTGGCGGCACGGAACAATAGGAGAAAAGGGTGTCGATACTTTGCGCCCTTATCTAGTGACACGAGCCGAGCACAGCCGACAAGCCCGCCGAGACGACGAGAACCATTTCATACCCCGCCATCACGATTTGTAGTGGTGTACAACAGCTTTGCTGGACATTCACTTTCGCAGTGCGGGGTGGCAACCAATTTTTTTTTATCAGTGAGTCGCTCCGTTGTGTTGGCATTTATGTGGCTTCCCAGCACCCTTTCGTTTAATATGCCGTTGTTGTTATCATGGCCGTCGGTTCTATTCATTATGTTGTCCTTAATTAACCAATTTTAGTGCGAGCGCATTAGGTTCTCGATTTCGTAAAATCGTGTTTGGCTGTGTGAAGCCTTAGAGCAATGTAGGAGGGCGGACGAAGGCCGAAAGGTCGAGAACTAAGCGTTGCTACGCAACGCCCGTTCCAAGCGCGTACTCTGCTACTGGCTGATTGATTCCATGAGAGATCGAGCATGCGTGTGCACGCGCATATTTGTGTTCTTTCTCATATTTTTATCAGTTATGCGCAAGCCGGGGTGTATCCTAAAAGCGCAATCCATTTTTCTCTTGCGTGCGCACTTCGCGAAGGAAAAAATTGCAAAGGTGGAGTGGGTGACGCGCGGTTTCCGGCAGTTCTTCCCACCTTTGCGGCTTTGCGCACTGCAAGGTCCAATTGTCCGGCTAAAATTTGTTTGAAAACAGAAATTGATTGATTGTAAAGTTTAATGCGCCGACGCAACGCAGGCGATGAGGCGCGCCGTATTATGTGGAAGGCTCTGGTTTAATTTTGACCACCTGGGGATCTTTATCGTTCGCCGAAAGCTCGCCCACACGGGAGTTTTTGCTTGTCGCCTCCATCAGAAAAGCGGCCGCCGCGGCCGCGAATCGAACCCGCGGCCTTGGGTTCAGCAGCGCAGCGCGTTAGTCATGAAAACAGAAATTAAACCAACACAAAAACCAATTCAAAGCAAATTTCACGCTCTGCCACGAAGAAAAAATTAAAAGAAATCGTAAAATTGGACCAGATGATAGATTGTCGCTCTATTTGAGGCCCCAATCTCCCTATCTGCATTAATGAGCAACTTGTAAGTGATAGGACATATCGCCCAGATATTTTTAAGCATATCTTTAAAGTATCGCTTGTCTAGGAAAATATAAATATACTCAATAGAAGATTGACTGCTGTGCTGGTTCTCAAAATGCGCAACTTTAAAAATAAAAATGAAAAAAAAATAACCTCGATTTTCTTCAAAATTGGTGAAACGAGACTCCTCAAAAGGGCGAACAACACGGCTGAAAAACATGTAGCATTATTTTGTTTGTACTGAAGTTATAAGCGGCTGAAATCACGCGTTCGAGGCTCGTCTGCGTGCCGTGCCAGGGGATCTGCTACTGCCGCTGCTTTTCTGGCTTCGTGCGTCAATAGAAAAACGACAGTTCGCATTCTACGGCCACACCTAAAGAATGTTGAGCCCTTTACGTCCTTCTAAACGGAGAACCTATATTTCTTATCCTTTTTTATTTACGATGTTTCACTGAATAGGCGCTAACGGAGCTACGCCTGTTACTAGGACGCGACAAAAAGTGCGCCTTTGCGGGCGTCACTTTTATTTTAGTAAATACAAAAAGCAGGGTAACAAAACAAATATTTTTCTTGATGTGACGACTGCAATAACTGACCCCGTGCCGGGAGGGTGCAACAGAGGGGGTGCATTGATCTCCCAATACAATAAACCTGGATGTAAAGAACCTATATGTAACGAATTCCTGGATGTAACGAAGTTTTTCAATTGTCGTTGCCACCCTTATAGAAGCCCACGTGTTTGTGACCTCTATTTAACGAAAGCGTTGCGGCGGTTGACCTTGACGTAACGAACTCGCCCAGCTGATCAGTCACTGTTCTTTGCGCTTTTAATGAAAAATCGACCAGAGAAACGCACTAATTTACCGAGTACTAGTCCTACTTTGAGAAGCCAGCAGCTACGAAAACATTGAGAATCGTCAAAAACAGAAGTCGGCATGATGATGAGGATGAACAGAGCGGCTAGCGCCATCCCACAGCTAACGTAGCACCAACTTTAGCCTTCGCTTGTGTAGTGTGACACCTGGTGGCAAGAGTTACTACACTTCATATGTTTTTCGCCCACAGCGCAAACTCGAACTACCACGCGTACGCTTCCCTCTAAAGTGCGGTGTCGGTTCGAGACGTAAGTTTTGAGGCGCTGCTATCTGTGCTGTAGTTCGCCAGTGATGAGATCCGCTGCCGTAAAATAAAACTTTCACTCTTTTCGAGACAAGCTAGCATTTTTAAATGCCGTCACCGCCCGTTACAATATCCAAGTTAGCACCATCAACGATTTCGGATGCGAAAAAGTGCGTCGACCAGTTAGCGAAAAGGCGCACTTTCATCATAAGTTTTGTTTATGAAACTCGTTCGGAACCGAAAGTTGTCGAAAGGCAAAAGCGATACTTAAGTTACATTTGTGAACACGGGGGTAAGGGACTAAGCTTCTTTGGCGCGCACTGAATTGTCTAAGCTCGTGCGAAAGCAGCAGGTGCTAATCGCGCAGTTTTCCCCTGTGAAATAAATCTTCTAAAGAATTTCTAATGATGACTAGCATTCTGGTTTTGTTTTCTGCTTCATTTACGCGACCCTGAACTCGAAATCTGCGTGTAAAGAAAACCTGGATGTAACGAAAAATTGCGGACATTTGTCAATTTCGTTATATCCAGGTTTACCTGTACTAACTATAGTGAAAAGATCACTCCCTCTCCTCGAGAGGCACATTTCTGCTGGCGAGTCTTGTTGGGCGCGCTCAAACAAAGAAATGACATCTGTCTTCAGCGAGGGTACTGATATACGGATCATTGAAATAACCAATAGCGCAGCGAGCTTCTGTGCATAGACAGCAAGATTCCAGCAGCGGCTCCGACGTTTCCTTCCTGGGAGATTCCGCGAGCGCGTGAACTTATTGTGAGGATAGCTAAAAAGTCGGTTACAATAAAGCACTTCACCGGTTGAGCTGGCTAAAATCTGTTTTTTAGTCTTTATAAAGCAGTCCTACTATCCTTGGGTTACCTATCACTGCAGCAAAAGAAGACCTTTATTTTGCCTCTCACGACAAGTTTATTATGCTGTGCTTTAATGTGTGAACGTCCAAGTTGTAACAAAAATGTTGTGAGGAGTTCACTTTAATTTTATGGTTACCATCATGTGTTGTGAGGCGCTCAAAAAGGAAAGAAATGCTTTTCAATCTCCGTCACGCCATCCAGAACATGACCAAGTTTTCGCGTTATTTCACTTTAATAACTGCCTTCATACCAAAAAACTCATGCCTATGACTTTATCTGTTTCAGTACTTTGCTCGTGCTGTTGCCGGAACTCCGTTGTAAGTAAACTGCAGAGCGGACTTCTGCGTGCTATTGGCGTGTCCTGGTGAATGGTACAATGGTAGAAGTACAACTGGTGATACCAATTGCACTTCTAAATTTTTTATAATTTAAAAAAGTGACCTATTTTGAAATAAGCGCTCCATTTATAACCCGTGGCCGGCACGAGGTCAGTTACGGTAATCGACACAGACAAATTTCTTTATTTTGTTACGCTCGTCTTTTTTTTTTTTTTCTAAAAGAAAATTGACGCCTGCAATGCAGGCTTTTTGTCGGGGCTTCGCCACAAACGTAGCTGTGTTATCGGTTATTGAGCGAAACATCGCAAATAAAAGGATAAAAAGGCGCATTTCTCGTTTAAAAGGAAGCAAAAGGTTGAACATTCCTTGCTGTGGCCGCAGATTGCAAACAGTCACTTTTTTATTCACGCGAGAAGCCAGAAAACCAGCCGCGCACGCGGCACGGGAACGTGTCTCTAACGCGTGAGTTCAGCCGCTTATAACTTCGGTACAAGCAAAGTAATGCAACATGTCTTTCAGGGGTGTTGTTGGCGCTCTTGAAGAGTCTCGTTTCCCCAATTTTGAAGAAAATTGAGACCGGTTTTTTTATTTCGATTTTTCAAGTTCCGCATTTTTAGAAAAAGCACATCAGTCAATCTTTTTTTTCGTTCATTTATATTTTTTCTAGACAAATGATAGTTTACAGATGTGTTTAGAAATATCCGGCCGATATGTCCTATCACTTTTAGGTTGCTCATTGATGCAGACACGAAGATAGGGGGACGTCAAAGTGAGCAACAATCTATTGTCTGGTCCAAATTCACAATTTTTTTCTTTTTTTTATTGGGGTAGAGCACAAGGTTTGCCTTGAACTGTATTTCATTTTGTTGTAGTTTTTGTTTTGAAGCAAGTTTTAGTCAGAATGATTACACTTTGGCGTGCGCGAAGCCCCAAATTTGGAAATAACTACTGCCGCCCGAAACTGCGTGTCACCCGCGCCACTTTTACAATTTTTTTTCTGGCGAAGTACGCTCGCTAGAGGGAAACGGATTGCGCTTTTGGGCTATTCCTTGACTTGTGCATAACTGATAAAAATATGAGAAAAAACAAGAAATGCGCGTGTCCACGCATGTTCGTTCTCTCGTGGAATCAGCCTGATGTTAGACGGATTTCCGTAGTTGATTTTCTCTCCAGCTCAGCGACCATGTTGGGACTAGAAGCGGCTAGACCCAATCACCATGTGGCAGCAGCGGCTGCGGTGTGTGGCAATGGAGAGTGCTCTAGCTCCACAGGGTGAAAAAGAAGACGGGGGAATGGGGTGGATATTACAGTATACATAGCACGGTTACGGCTTATGTGGTTTCATCTCCTGGGGTCTGGGCATCATATTGTCTCCTCTATCGCATTTATGGCCTCGCAGTTGTCTTAGAGAGCGGACAGGATAAATAATCCGACCGATATCGATGCTCAGAGTCGCGCTCGTAGAGCTGTTAACAGTGTGGACGACGTCAAGGTCAACGTGCCTATACGTAGGACCCGACGTAGCACTGACTGAACTAAAAAATGGGGAAAAAAAGAAGATAACCAAAAGTAACCAAGCGGCGGTCGCCGGCCCGAGCGTGTCACTCGCAATCACCATTAGTTTTACGTAGTGTGTTTCGTGGTTCAATTTAAAGCGCTGCTTAGGTACTATTCATCTATGCCCTGAACTAAGGCCTCTCAGCACTTTCTGGACAGACAGACAGACAGACAGACAGACAGACAGACAGACAGACAGACAGACAGCCAGACAGACAGACAGACAGACAGACAGACAGACAGACAGACAGACAGACAGACAGACAGACAGAGTTGGGTATACCTTTATCGCCATCAAGTAAAAGAAATTCCCACCCCTTCAAGGATGCACCCACAACTGGACTACCGAATGTCAGGCAGGTACCTGACAAAGTGTTGCTATAAAACGCACTTTTATTTTTAACTCCAAGTTTGCATGAAGTGTACCCATTAGTTTATTCAACGGAATTGTCCAACAGGCATTTCTGAAAGGAAAAAAAAACACATATGTAGTGAGTTTTTCCGCTACCAAATTACAATAAACACACTTCAAGGACATTACAGCAATAATTGCTACACATTTCTGCGGAGGGCCACGTTAATCCTGTGATATCCGTTTTCTTTTCTTGTCATTTTATTTTGTGTGAATACTTCTAGGAACGGAAGTGAGCAAATGCTCGGAAAAGAACCCAGAACACTTGACACCACGTTAATTAATCGCTACTGTGACGCAGTTGCTAAGGCTTTCTCCGGCGCCTACGAGCTCACACGTTCTATTTCATTCCACGGTGACCGCTGGGATTCTTGATGCAGTTTATACGAAAGACTTGGACGATTGGCCGCCGAGGGTGGCTTAGAGGATGTTAGAGTGGCTCAGAGGCTCAGAAGAGGATGAGAAATCGTTAGTCTCGTTTGAAAGAGCCACTTTATATGATATCACTAGTGTGAGCGTATTTTCACACCATGGCATCCTTGGTCCAAGCAAGTAGAGACGCATGGGCAAATAGAATAAAGCCAAAGCGGGTTGATGAAGCAGCTACCCTAAAGTGCCGAGCGACGAGAGATAACCACGAGCAGCGGCGGCGTAGGCCACTTTGAATCGGCTACATCACAAACGCTAGCTCATGAGGGGAGCGGCAGCATGCGGAAGTTTCGTTCATTTTTTTTTCTTTTTTTTCCATTTCCCGCACACGGAGACCATCACCAGACCTGTCCTGTTTGTGGGGGAAGGAATAGCCCCATAATTTAAGAAGTCCTTGTAAGTCGTCTTGACCAGTGCCCTCCAGAATGACCAATCAAAGTGGTCGTTTGTGCAAATTCGGCGAATGACGAGGCCCAGAATAAGATTTGACTACAAGAAAATGCACATGCGCAAAGGCGACACGCAATGCTTAAATGGCGTTTAGCATTGCGAGATGGACCAGCGCATATGCCCTTTTCAGTCAAATTGAACGTTGGGTGTCGTCAATCGCCGAATTGGCACGTCTGTTCCCTTCGATTGGTCATTCTAGAGCGCTCTGAGGAAGACGGCTTGCGGGGACTGGGCTCCACCAAAAGGACTCTTGAAATCTCAATAAAAGGTGTCCTCCTCCTTCTACTTCTCCTTAGTGTGAAGATTGTCTAAACCTAAATTTCTACAGATTAACGTTCATGTACTTGCAGGACACTACTGACCTCTACCGTTTGAGTACTTAAAGATACAGCCCTTTATTTCTACACAAGGATTTGTGTGGCAACGCCTGTATGAGCTTCCACTCCCAAGGCACGTTCAGGGACACGTTGTCAGGGACACGTTGGAAGTGAAGGCCTTGCCGAGCGCCGTGCAGTTTCTGTCACGATTAACGTTAGCCCTGCGCCGACACCTATATTCCCGTACTCTCAAGAAATTCTCTATAACGTCAACTTGTTCAACGCTTGGGCACCATAGTTCAGCAGTGGCCGAAAGGGGACGCGGTGGTTTGTCCGTACTTTACTGCCTACACCGAGTGGAACGTAACTCGAAGCGGCACACACACCGTGCGCTTCGGCGTCTTCAACTGGCGTGCTTAAACTGATTCCCATATGCTACAGGGGACTATATGCACATTAAAGATACCTATGCTGGAAATAAAACCCGTAAAAACCTATTATTTTTTATGCTGAGACATGGAAGTAACGTAATAAGTATATTGTGATCAGTCCAGTCGATAAACGGTAGAGCTCAATGTACGACCGAATGAAGCGGTGGAAGGGGTTGCGGTATCAAAGCTTGCAGACCAAACGGAATCTGAACGTCACTGTCGAAGTGAGCGGAACGGTTTTCAACGACCGAATCTTTCTACAGCAAGAACATCTCGGCATGGCTTGCTTCTCTCGCTCGCTCGCTGGCTCGCTCGCTCGTACGCGCTCACGCACGAAGGTGGGCTGCAAGCTTAAAGGGGTGTCCTTATTGCCGAAATTCGCAAGGGTTAAGAGATATGGGCACAAGATTTAAGCTGCTCAAATACCAGATCAACGGGACGCATCCGAAGCAACAGTTCTTTGTGGGTCCTCTTCCCGAAGACTGGCTTGGTTTCCATTTGTGTGGACTGTTGCTGACCTGGCTGACAGGTGCCAGTCGTTTTATATTGTAGACAGAGGCTTAGGCTGTTTCTCAGTAAGGTATGACGGAAGACCTCAAGTGTGATAATATACAAGCAGCATTGTAGAATATGAAATTGTGCTCACAAATACTTCTTCCACAAGCTTGTTGTCTTTGCGTCCTGCGGCCTCCTAAAATGTAATAAAAAGCGAAACGAAAAAAAACAACAGAGAATAATGTAATAGTAGCGCGCCATCTCTGAAACGTTGTGGAAACCGCATTTACAGAAACCAAATTTTATTGTTTGTTTTGTTAAGAATAACTTTTAATTCAATGATTGATTTAAACTTTTGCGGAACATTGGGATGGAGACGCAATTAATTCTCCGGTGCAAAACAAAGTTTAACAGAAGGAATTTTGCGCTTCCAAATAAACTTAACCCAGAACGGCACGCCAGAGGATCAGTAAAACAATTTGATGTGTGCAGGTGATAGTCCAGAAATATTCCGGTTAATGCAACGGAATACACCGAACAAATGTTTCGCTTTCAAACAAGGTAGCCGTGTTCGGCCTGGAACCCGAAACCACAGCATGAACAAAACCAACTGAAGATGCTTCGTGTCAACATTCTGCAGAAAAACCGAGCTTAAGCTGTAGGAGTGTTGCGGTAATTGCAGAAATCAAGCCCCGTATACGTTAAAAACACAGAACGAGAGTGCGTTTAATCAAGAAACTCTACAGAATGGCGATCATTCCGGTCACGCGTCACGTTTGCAGGTCAACAAGACGAAAAGAAAAAGACGCACCAGATTAAGCGGGATTTTCATGCCAGTCACGCTTTTCTTGGCTCCATTGCAGATACACTTGATAAAGTGGCATATTTTTTAACTGTTATAGAAGTACTTTCTTGTTTGCTTGCATGTTGCCAGACCCTCATCCTCAATATCTGTTGGCTCAAGATGCCTCTTATCACAAGTTGCACGCGCCTCCTAAGCGCGAGCGCCTTACGCTTCGCTGGAAAAAAATTTTCTGCCAAACTCCTTTGGGTGAGTATAGTTGGCCTCTCTTTGCTTGGTGTCTCCCCCTCCCCCCCATTTAATAACTATCTGCATTGGGCATAATGGAAATAAACTTCGCGCTACAAGGACGGGACGACAGAAGAGGACACACCACACAGCGCAGACTAACAAACTGTGCAGATTCCACGCACATATTTACTACTATCGCGTATACTTGTGGAACCAAGAAAAGTTAAAAAAAAACACACCTTCACCATGACACGTGCCGTCTCAACCAGATTATACACCATCAAGAAACGCGATTTCCTTGCCCAACAGCGATATTGAAGCAACACTAATGCAACTATCCCCCGCGCGCACAATTTCCCGCGCCTCCATTATCTCCCGCGTGAGCGCGTCACGGCTCCTAGCGAGCACCTATGTTTTTTCAAAAAATGGAACACACCTGCAGTCATGGTAATGAGTGCCAAGATGCCCGCTTATCGCGTTGCTAACATTATTTTTGTGCTCACGGAGCCTATCATTTAATACATCGGCCAGTTTGGCCGAAATATACCTTTTTGCAGCGCAACGGAATCAGGTACACCACTCCCTCCATGCAGGCAACGAACTTTGGGGCTTCGTGCGGCACCCATTCTCTTCTTTTCGAGCGGCATTGATCCTGTCGACAAGGCTTTGCAAGCTTGTCGGGCGCAGAAAAAACCACATTCGTCCCTGCACGTCGAGCGATACGCTTGAGGTTGTGGCTCAGCCGGTGGATGTACGGAATCACCGCAATCTTTCGTTTGTCCTCGGGATACTCGTCACCTGCTGGCCTCGTGTCTCGCTCTGCCATCTTAGCCTCTTTGAGCACCTTCTCGGCTACTGACACAACCAGGTGTGTGGGGTAGCCGGAACTCGATAGTCGCTCAGCTTGCTGTAGCCAGGCTAGCCGTCATCATGTGCGGGCATGATTTGATAAGAGGTCATCAGGGCAGACCTGATGACCTCCTCCTTGTGCCCCATCCAGCTAGGAAATGGAATCCCTGGAACATTTCTTCATTTTCTACCGCCAGTTGTCTAATCTCCGGAGAATACTGCCCTGCGACGCCCAGGACTGCCAGTTACTCTTCTTGTGTGTTTGTCTTTCGGCGGAACGATGCTGGGCCATTGTTATAGGGCTGTGGGCACCACCGTCCACTTATTCAATTCCGAGACGCCTGTCGGGCCATGCTAGAGCTATTTCGGTTAGGCTGATCCTCTTTTTATTTTTCTATTTCCTCTCCTCCCCTTGTTTTTCTTCACCAGTCTGATTCCGTCCATCCTTCTCCTATTTTGGTCTTATCCAGTTAGATTCTCTGACTAAACAAAATTATCATTGACCAATCACCCTGAGTGGGTATGCGCCATTTTCTATGAACCACTACCACTACCACCACCCCTACCACCACCACAAACACCACCCACCCAACTACCACGACCACCATCATCATCACCATCATCAGTTCGCACTTTGTTGGCGCCAGCTTTAAAAACGCCAACGAGTGATGCAACTTACCATTGCCTCGGGACTTCTCATGCATTCAATACCCTGAATAAAAAAATAAAACGGGAGTGTCACATAGTGCATGTTTGTTGCAACGCGTAGCGAAGTTACCAGTAGCCTCGTATCTGTGCTTTCGAATGACAGAGTTTCATTAACACTCTTTAAAATTCACTTGTAATGCAGAAAGAACTCATGATTAGGAGCATACAGAAAACAAGGGAACACTTCAGAATATTAGTCGACTATAGCAGGGAATTTAATTACTTGAATCATGATATAGCTTCAAGTAAACTCGTTATTACGACGTAGGTGGGACAGCTTGCTCGCTTCCTGTATACTATCTTTCTTACTGAAAACGAGACGATATTGACGATAATGTTTAGTCGTACAAATCAGTTTTATACGGTATTACTTTTGGGAGTGTGTTGGGGCCTCTCCTCTTTAACGTATATGTATATAACATTGCTGAAATTCCTAAACATATATCGTTCATGATTTACCTCTATGATAATAGCCAGTTCACTTCCCACAAGCATTCTGAGGAAGTGTTTGCAAAAAGTGCAAGCGAAACTTTAAGAGGCTTTATACTTGGTCCCAATATAACGGCCTAAAATTAATTCCAGTAAGTCTCAGGCAATCTTATTAAGGACAAAACAAAGATGCTAGAGATGGTAGACAGTTGTTATCGCTGTACAATCCTAATAACATTGTTGGCCAACATAACATTATTCTAGCCGCCATTTTTTATAGGCCGATATGACGTGGCTGTATCATGCCGAGTCATTGAGCAAATTATTATCGTGAGTGGCTGGGGCACAATAACGGGGTCGACCACTCCTTTCTGAAAGGCGAAGCTGCATGTCCAAGTCGCGCAGTAACTACTGTACACTTATCTGAGGCACAACTGCAGTGAGGTATGTGCACACACTGCTGGTTCTAGAAAAAAGAGTACTCCATTATATTGGGAGTGTTTCGCAAGCGTGCTCCATACAGCTGTTATTCCATCGCCGTAAAAAATAGGTGCCAAGCATGTGCAGTACATTCGTCTATTTTTATACAGCCAGGCTGTTTACCTGCTACGCAGACGCAATGGCACAATTGTGCCTGCAAGCCGATGAAAACTGCGAGCGAAAACTGCCCCACACCGCGCTCCGTATTCCTCAAAAGCGGCTGAACAGACCGCAATCCTGCCTCTGCGGGATCTTTTGTTCTGCTTCCTCACCACGCGACATAGCTCCCCGGACGCGATATTCCGTTCCGAGATGCGTACAACCCGTCACTTCCGGTGCGATGCAGGGCGCTAATTAAACGTGCTATTAAATGGTCCTAAACTCGCCCAGAAGATACCAAGCGTCCATTATTTATGAATAGAATGCGTACATTTGAGCCAACAAAACAATTTACAGTAAAGAAATCACGTCTCCAGAAAAAATTCAGCATTACTGAGGCTCGAACCCAGGCGCTTGCACCATAACCAGCAATTTTGCCCCTGAATTACTGAAGCCGAACAGCGGAGCTCCTATGTAGCTTTAGTTGCTAAAAAGAAGAGCAGGAGTGTCGCAAGTGAACCATTGGTGCTTGGTGCGTACAAGAACCGCCTGGCTTGTACCCATCTGATAACCGAATATCGCCCCCCGGACGAGGTTTCCCGTCCTCCTTCCCTTGCGATTTTTCTGAGGTTACTCCTAACGTTACGCTTTGAGGTTCGGCGACGTCCACAGGTACCCGCTGCTCGACGTAAATTGAGTTCGACGCTGCTTGGCCCGTTGTTAGGTACGACTGTGAGTTACCAACCGTTCAGCCTATCAAGGATCATCGCACATAACCACAGGGGTGTTTTGCTTCCCGTTCACCTCGGGGAGTTCTAGTCATGCGAGTGCAAATACTCGCGAAATTGTGCCCCCCCCCCCCCCCCCGAGTGAACAGCACATATCCCGAGAGGCAGTATCGTAGCTAAAAATATTTTTCAAGGGTGTTATGCGTCACCGGCAAGAAAAAAAAATAACATTTATTGTAATGCTTTAATAATGCCTATGGATTAGTTATTTCGGCGACTGTAATACCGGCATAAAAATACAGGTGCATACAGAACTCCGAAGAACCCTGTTTTTGAAAGAAGTCATCACTATTTTTATTCTTGTTTTTACATTTGAACATTTCGATGCGGTGTGTAAATAGCGTGGGCAAAAAACAAAAAAAAAGAAGAAAGAAGTGGAAGGGGAAATCCAGCGCTCAGAAAACCTCGGGGGTGTTCTGACACCCAAACATCCCCCACCTTGGCTACGCCCCTGCCGTGAGGTGCATCTCCCGAGAATTACCCACAGGTTTTCATTTTTTTTTTTTCATTTCGTGCGAGTTTCAAGACGGGCAAAATGTGGCCAACATAGCATTAAGCATATATACTCGCTGAGGCTGGAGTGAAGAGCCAATGGCACTGACTGTGCACATGATAATCTTCATAGTTTACATCGCCCTGGGAAAACACGATACAGAGATCGCCACCCTCATGTATGAGCAAGGACGAGACGCACCAGTGGACACCGTCAGCAAATTTTGATGTTCCAGGCGGGGAATTTTCGACCGCAATTTTGGCCAAAAGGGAAAAACAGGAATCTTTAATAGGTGTAGGGAATATTAGGAGTCGTAACGTAAAAAAGGAAAATTAATGTCAGTAAACCGGGACTCGCTCATTTATTACTTTGTATTCTTTTAAACAGTTCCCTTAACACTCCGTCGGATTTATGTTCAAATATCCGCAGTCGTGTACCCGCATGCCACAAGCATCCAAGACTGCTTCCAATCCAGTTCATGAAACGGGAGGGGCATACAGGAAAGGATACTCCTTGAGAAAGAGCTGGTAAAGCGACAAGCGGTGGCGGCTGAAGGGCTGGAGCCTGTTCGCATGTTTTCCCGCGCAATATACAAAAAAATTATTTCGGGTGCGCCTTAGTTAACTTTCTGTCAACAAGATACGGTTCCAACAGTTCCACCGCTGAGCTAAAATTAAATCAATTACTCAACAATGCCTTGTTGAGTAATTGCGAAGGGGGCCCACGACGGACCGGCTTTTGATATATGGGGTCCTATGGGGAGTTTCGCAACTGGTGTATATTGAACTCTGGTTTGACTCCTAGGCGCCACGTTAGGCCTAGCGTTACGAAAATCCCGGCCAAACAGGGTGGTCGGTGTCGTCCGAGGGAATGTGTCACGTGATGAAGAGGCGAAACAGAAGGTCCGGTGACCAGAGGCGGAATTTCCCGCAGTTTAGTCACCCAGCCGGAAGATTATTTTTCTCACTGGCGCAGGTTTGCTCGCTGTTTTTGTCGGCGTGCGACACGATCGCGTCATTTCGGGGCGAAGGGGTGAAGAAAGGCAACTAAAAACAGCTGAAGTGGTAAAAAAATATTTCCAGCATACCTTCCCGTAGCGCCCAGACCTGCTGCATTCTTCCGAATAGTCAGGAATTGGGCCGTCCAGAAGCTTCGCTACGCATGGTACTTGCTGCAAACAAGGAAATAAAACAGGTACGAATGTTCTAGTTCACTTACAGTCAAACGTTTAAGTGTCCCCAAGTTACACATCAAAATACTTTTACAGTTTCACTAAAAAATGCAAGAACAAACATTTTTACGAATTCGCGAGGGTACCAGGGAGTATTTTTTATTCAGGTACCCTAAGGCCCTTGCTGGCATTGCATAGGCGAAAGGGGGGATAATAAAAAGATATTACAGGCATTCAAACGCAGTTGCAAAATACACTATTTAGAACATCCTAGTAAAGGTTACAAAGCCCTCAAAACAAACAAAACAAAACAAATTAATACAAAGAAGGAGAACTTAGCCAGTACAGGTGGTACAAAACGTGTAAATGCGCTTACAATGTGGTTCAGAGACACGTCATACCAAGCCACAAGTCATACCAAGGGGGATTGCTGACCGGCCAATTGCCCCCACTTGAAATTATTGCGTTCGCATTCACAACTCATTGGAAGTGTATAGGTGTCCTTAGAGTTTTTCTCAAGTGCTTGTCCGGGGTCGCTCAAGGGTGCGGCTGCAGTGCAAAAAGACGTGCATCCAGGTGAACTTGCGTCGTCCGTAACCCCTAGTCACTGGTGTTAAAGCTGCGCTCAAACGGGTCATCGAAGCGCATACCTTTTCACGATGTGGTGCGGAATTGGAGGGCCGCTTTCGAATGCGCATCCATGGTCCATCGCCAGGACCACGTACCGAAAGCCACGCTGTTTCTTTTCCGTTTTCAAATGTATCCTGACTGTACTAAAGCGGTAAATTGAAATACGAATAATGGAGCACGTGGCTTTCAGTACATGCCGCGCATGTACTGACGAACCTTGCATGGAAAGACCGTCGAATTTCCGTCGTCCGTTGAGCGCTCAGCTCGAAATGAAAAATAAAAGAATTTAGCTGCGTGCGCTGTTTTCACTCATCGGAGCAACAAACTTAGATAACGCTTAAGCGTAAGCGGGCGCCGAACGCGGTCTGGAAGAAAAGCCAAAACGCTCACACGCCGAACGATGGTATTTCCATATCAACGTTGGAAACGAACTCTCGTAATTTGTTTGCACTGCGCATGCGCGGCCTGTCGCCAGGATGCGCGGATTGTACTGAAGGCCACGCGCTCTGTTCTTCGTATTTCAATTTATCACGATTGTACGTAACAAAAAACTGCGTGTCCATCCAACGTGATCAGCTTATTTATTATGTTACAATGGTGGCCTTATCCAAACACATGAATGTCTTTTACTAGTCCGTCAGAAACAAGGCAGCCTTAATTCCCGCTATTGCATACGGTTCACCAATAATTAAGGTAATGTGGGGCACCTATTCGTCAATTTCGCACAAAAAGTAAACAATAAATTTGCTATTCTGCTGCCTTTGTAAGTAAAGAGCTACTAAGTTGCTACATGGTTTAAAGAGGCAGCCTCTCCGAGACAATGCGACATCAGCGTTTCTGTGAGTGCGCTATACATTAATTCAGTATGTTGTCCCGGCGTGTAATACTAACTGAGACGCGCTGGTGTTTAGAGTTCCTCAAACGCAACACATACGATGAATTGGTCCCAATGGCGTTCCAGGTCTTCCAGGCTGCGGACCAGGCTCAGCATTTTGGGAGCGCAAGTCTTCATAACTGCGATGACATAAGCCAGAACGGTATTATAAAGTTAACACTTTATTGTGAAATGCAGACACGGACGTAGCCATGGGAAGGGGGGGGGGGGGGGGGGTTGGCGTCAGACCACCCCCCGAAATTTATGCATTCAGAAAAATTGCATATATTTTCCAGCCCACCGGCGCAGTCTCTGTTTGTATTTATTTTAGGGGCGAAGCACCTCAGGGGATCGGGCTGTCGGCGTCTCCTGTCACCGTCTCATGTCGTCACGGCAAATCAAGTTGTCACACGATGGTCAAAAAACAAGTGTATAATAGATAAAACCAGTTCAAAATAAACTAACATGATTTAAACTAATATGAAACACAAGAATAACCAGGATTTAATTGCCATTATAAGCAAAAATTTGTTAAATTTCGTCTCGAAATTGGTTTCGAACGCCAGGTTTTCTCCCGTAAAGCATACTTCTTAGCATGCTCCGGCAGTGTGACACGAAGATAACTTACGGCCAGTCTGTCTCATTTTTTTTTGTTTAAATCCGGTTCAACGCAAAAGAGGGCGCCACAGTAAGCGAAAAAATGTCGCAGTGCAAGAAAAACGTGGCGCGTTCCAAACTGCACAGTAAGGCGCCGGCGGCACCGTCACGTGCGGGAGGAAAAGCAAGCACGGAATTGGCCGCGTATCTGCTCCTTTCGGTGCAAATGCCGTCAAAAGATGATAGTCTTTATCGGATTTGCGAAGTAAATGCCTCCCTTCGCTTTCCCGCTCACCTCTCATGTTGTACGTCTTGCATCGCGCTCCTCCCTAGGTAAAGACGCCAAAGGTTTGCTTAAATCATTTTAAAGTTCCCGCGTTCCACTGCTCCAAACCGGGTGTCTCGATGCGAACGCTGCCGTACGGCGAAGACGCGCGTTAATCGAGGTGACCTACTTCAACGTTTATACAACCGCGTTTCCCTACTCCACGTGCGTTGCAAGCAGAACGTGGAACCTATCTAGTGGAACCTTGCGTAACTGTTGCCGCTTGATTTCTTAAAATGGCGCCAGAAACTATAGTGGCGCGGGCGACAGCAGGCGCCGGCGAAGTGAATTCTTTTTCTGCAGTTGATGAAGTATTTAATTTCGCAAACGTCAAGCATGTTTGATTTTTTATAAAGGAACACTGCAAATATCACTTTTGTATTGATTTTTTGTCTCATATTTGCGTAATGTCTTGTTGTTCCTCAACAATGTTGACAAGTATGAAGATTACACCGGACATAGACGGGTAGATTTAGCTGTGACTATATAGGCCTCCTGCGCTGGAGTTTTGGCGACATGCAGCGCCCCTAGCGGCCGACGCCTCTGGGTAGTACAAAAGCAAACGACCCTCGCCGCCCTCCATGTGTTTTCAATTACAAGCCAGAGTGGAAGTTGGTTGTGGCGCTTTGTGGCGTGTTTAAATGACTGCATACTGTATGAAATAGCCCTTAAAGTAGCTGCAGAGGCTAAACAAAATAATATCTGCTAAAAGAAGCCGATTTGTCGGCTTTCTTTTGAGCGAGCTGTCGCGGCGGTCGAGGCGTGGGACAGTATCGCCAGATCGGGTGGTTTAACTGTTTGACGACAGTTACACTTTTTTCTTCTTGCGTGCGGTCGACAAAGGAAAGTCCACGAGTAGCATAAACACGGAATGCTGCTCATCTTACATTCTGAGGTAACTGCAAAAGGTTGCTTCATCGGGAGCATGCAAGCGAAAGCAAGAATTGCGCAGCCGACTCAGCTGACACTGCTGGTCTGGCACCGCCTTTGAAACGAGTGGTCATCAATTTCCTGACTACCTGTGCTTTTGTGCCCGGTATTTTTATTCTACCTAATGTCTTATCTTTTCTTTATATGACGCATGGCAAAAATGCGAATTAAAAAAAAATTGTTTCGTATTTTCGCAAACTAAATGATTCTAGCGTAATGTTTTACGTCCGCACGATTTACGAAAGGCAGGGTATATGTATACTAGCGAGTAGGTGGGGCATTAGCGCCAATTAAATAAACAAATTAAGCGCTATTAAAGGACGCAAAACACGCACCAAATCACACGCCCGCTGCCTGCAGAGATGTGTACTTCTATAACATCACATAACAAAGCATAACATAACACAGCCGCATACACGGCGCGGGGCCCCGAATATTTATATACGATCATCACTGACTGTGTTGGTTCACTATTGCAGGGGTCGTCGAATCTGAACGCCGACACGACAGTTTTGACTTCAAATGGAGTTAGACAGCGAGACAAGAACAGAGAATTGGCGTCCTCCAGTTGAATTGCCCGCTCTCCCCACCCCCCCATCTTCACACTTCGCCAGATTATTGTAAAATATTATTAGAAATTCGCTGAATTTTTTCTCATTTGCATTCAAAGCCCCGCCTCTCCCCCCCCCCCCCCCCTCGATTTGCCGTCCAGCCCTCCGCCGTGTCGGCTGCATGGTACTAGGCCGTTGCTGACCCTCATTCTAGGCTATTAAGTGCAAACTGGAAATGTATGCTGCAAGAGCATCATTAAGTAAAGTGAGAGCAAACAAGGAAAGCGAGCGGCCTCTTAGTTCGCCCGACCACTTTGTTTTACGGCCAGTAATTTCGGAATCGCAAAACAGATTTCACGCTTTCTGACGGTCGCGGCGTTTTAGTCCCTGAGACACGCAACAAAACGGCGAGCTAACGCTGCACCATGTATTCGTAACGGCGACGCAAACGAGCACTGTTTAATGAAAGTGCACGCATAGTGTGCAGGTAGGCAAAAGAGCGGCGCACCGCAGCAGGCGAGTCTGCGGTCCGCCGGACTCGCTGGCTTTTAAAAGCGCGATCATCGCCAATTGCGTCACTCTTCTTTTTTGATCGGCTGTTTTTGAGAAGTCTTGGTCACCTAGATATTAGTTGAAACTAGAAATTTTACTTAAAATTTCACTTCGTACGATCATCGATCGGTGAACCTGCGAGTAGCAGACGCCGTCACGGTCCCGGCACTTTCGTCGGCGCTGTAAACGTGTTTAGCGCTGCAAAGCTTTTTCCCCTAATGCCAAGTTGATCGCTGAAATAGATCGGACGCGTCGGGGATGAGCTGGTGACCACGTCGCAAAATAAAGGAGAGCGTCGAGCTCATTTTGCTTCTGTCAACACGGGATCCTATGGGACCCACGCAGCTTTGTACTACCCGGAGGTACTGCCCGGAAGCCGCTTACGCAGCGCCCCCTGGGCAGCCCAGGAGGCCTATAAGACTATTGCGCCACGGCCTCCGCGATCGGCTGCCGGCGGCGCGCCGTTGCTCCGGCCGTCCCATTCGGCGCGTCCCCCAGCAAAACATGTAATTTGGCTAACTCCGCAACGCGCCGCGAGGTGGCGCTGTTAGCCGATGGTTCGGCAGCTTGCACCGACTCCCCTGGCCAGCTTTGTGGGGCCTGAGTTGCTGCGTGTTTTCACGGCCGGAATTCGCTAACTGTGTTGCAGCTTTGTTTTTGTTGAGCTGACAAACCGAACTACCGGGTCATGAAGTCCGCTTGTCTCTGAAGCTTGGAGGAACAGCACTGAAATGTTAATCGCGCTGTGATTGCTGCGCTTGAACGGTGCAGGACATTTCCGTGCGGACATTCAGGTCCGCGGATATTTGGGTGCGAAAACTTCTCGGCTACAGAACTATCGGGTGCTTGCTGGTTGGAACAGCAGTTATATTTTTATTTCCGCATAGGGTGGGTTATGAACAACAATCGAGCGCAGTGGTTGCATTTTTATATTGGCGCCGTGGTTGATTTTGCATGTTATTTTTATAAGTTGAACATGTGTATATTTTTGCTTGATACCTCGTCCAAGGAACACCTCTTATGCAGCCTATTGATTATATTCTTACATACATGCCTTTTTTTAATTTACAAGATTTCAATTTATATTTCGCTTTTTGCTGCGTGCAACTCAGCTAACAATTAGACGCCGTTTACGATGGTGATATTCCTTATTTATGCAGTTTTCTCTAAACGAGAACACACTGTCACTATCTAAAGAAAGCAGCATTACAAGCATTCGGTTGCCCCTCAAAACGCAGAAAATCTTACGAGGAGTTTTGTGCAGACACTAAAATGATTTTGCAAACACTGTTGTCGCCACCTTTTTTTTTCATACGGACAAGTCTCGCATATTTTCGTGTGGAAGAACGGGCCTCTGAAAACAGCTGCAGTGTGTACATGTCCAAAGTAAACATGAAACCTGTCATCATTGCTTTACACATGGATGGGCTTCGATATCAGTAATTGAAAATTTAAATGTTTTTAATCTTGGGTCCAAAATAGGGAATATTGGGCTTGCCTGTGGTCACCGAAATACGTTTAAGAATACAATGAAATCGAGGTGCATCTGACTTCAAGTTGTTTTATTTGTTGCGACTGAAATTGAAACTGTAATTTGCTTAACGCACATGTGTAGAACAGATTGCCATATCTTTGAGGCTACCGCTCAACGTAATACTCTTTAAATGTGTTAATCCTTAAAATATGACGGGTGCTTCCACCCAAGAGGCATTAATTCGAAGGCCAGATAGAGCGCAGCCATCCGTCATGCGTATGACGCGATCGCGCCCCGCACTCTACTGAACTGCATTGACCATGCAGATTATACAAAGTACGTAAGCCTGGATAAGAAATACCTGAAAAATAATAACCTTTTAGCGAACCGAACGTTATTTAAGAGCCCAGAAATTTTCCACTGGTAGTAGGGAATATTGTCCCTGTGTCGAAGGCGTCATGCGGCACATGTTAAAGAAGCCGCATAGCTGCAATCGTAGGTAAAATAAATTCATTATTATCAGGTTTTACGAGTCGCTTTGCATCTATAACATCAAGCTATGCTTTCTTTTGATTGCGATACGAGGCGCGAAATTGACGAAACGGCCATTTCGAGGACGCGTTGCAGCATACCCGGCTTTCGTTCATCAACCATCGGCTCTGCGCGCCCGGTGCGGCGGAAAACGCCGAAACGGCCTCTTCGGAAGTACTAGCCTCTCTCCGGGCGATTGGGACGGCCGGAGCAACCGGCGCGCCGCCGCAGCCGATCGCGGAGGGGCCCGTGACTTGCGCAGGCATTGTTTTGCTTTGGGGCCGGGTGGCTGAAATCGATCACAGAGACAGACAGACGGACAGAACAGACAGAGATACGACAGACCAAAATTTTCTGGTTGTTAAGTAGCCCCAAGAAAGACTATCGGTCTGTAAAAGAACGCAACCCCTGCTGGCGCAGTTTCAGGCAGACCGTGTGGGCAGGGGGCACGCGAGCACTGCGAAGGCGGGAAATTGGAATTGTATTGGGCAAACCTCCGTTCCGTTCATCAAGATAGGAGTGAGACAGGGCGGCGGAGAGCGTGATGGGTGGCAGCAGTGAGCTGATAACGGCTGTACAGCCCATTTTGGCGAATCAGTGCTCTGCACTTCCGACAGCTTTTGCATTGAGTGGAACGGCTTTAATTCTTTTTTCTTTCTATTTTGTTGTGCAGTTAAACCACAACCGGGGAGAGAGAGAGAGAGAGAGAGAGAGAGAGAGAGAGAGAGAGAGAGAGAGAGAGAGAGAGAGAGAGAGAGAGAGAGAGAGAGAGAGGCCAGATATGGCTAAACGACCGGATGTATGGCTGGTACCCATCGGGCCGGCTGTTTGAGACAGCATTTTAGTGAGTGAAGGGAAGTGCAGTGGAGTGAACTGACAATGTGCGACGGATAGACACCCTGCTCGTGTGACGTCATTTCGAGAAAGGTTCGTAATATTCTGGAAGGTCGAGCGTCGCGGTCGGTTAGGAAAAGGATGACGGTGTCATTAGAAATGACGCCGATTAAACTGGCTTGGCGCTGCAGTAGATACCGTATATGCGCTTCGCTCGTTGCTGTGGGCGCCGCCGTTGCTTCGTTGCTTGACGCGCTGCATTCGGGGTGACTGGCGCGTATTTTGCTTGAATGAAACATCACTGAACTTGAGCAGGGGGTGGTAGGACGTCAGGGAGATACTGAACATTACCAACGGTTTATACACATGTGATGACGTTATTTGTCGTTGTTGTGTACGTCACATGTGTCCTAGAGAATTGCCTAGCGGTAATGCTCCCGAAGTTTGTGTAGTTAACTCGTTTTGCTTCGACACCGTTTTATAACCCAGAACCATTCGTTGTGATTAGTTTTTGACAGAGTCAATACTTTGTTCCCCCTAGTGGGTACGAGCCCAACACTTCAAGGACATCATTATCATCATTATCGCCATCAGAGCACGTGGCTAAGTTGGATTTGCGCAAAGCCTTTTGGCGTATGCCACCATCCACGGTGCAAGTCAGCCATTAGAAGCTTCGCTTAAAAAACCATTGAAAGTGTATTTTTAACGAAAATAATGCCGCTACCACGCTTACTGACTTACTTTTTGCCTTACTTTTTACTTTTACTTTTGCCAATGGTTTCGATCGCAATAAACAATGTTTACATTCGTATCAGTGATAGTAGTTGGGAAACTGCTTCGCCTATGTATGTATTTCATCTTTATAAACAATGTTGTGGCAGAAGTCTTTTTTTTTTTTTTTGGCTAGGGTATGTCCCCATGGGTTGAAAGAGTCTTCAAAAAACCGGTTTCACCAATAAATTACATAAAAAGAGAGGACCGCGCGTTCAGCGAAAGGGCTCCCAAACCAACGTGACTGCAACGCATTGTTTATCCCGTACTTAGCGGGAGGAAACACCAAAGGAAAGAATCGCCCCATTAGGTAACGCCTGGGCACGCGCAGAGCTGGGCGGAGAGCGGAGAGTGCCGTGATGGCCGCTCCCTGCTGTTTGCCGTCCAGTGGGTGCGACACGTTATCATGCACTTCGCTGTCTTCTCTCAGTGGTGCAACAGTCCCCAGTGAACCAGACCACTCTGCGAAGCAGTAGCATTGAACGCAGTCGAAATAAGTTCCGTCTATAGCCAACGGGCTAATGCAAAAGCTTTAAAAATAACCCTCTGAAATTTATTCGCACAACTCGATAACATAGCACCGCCGAAAAACGCGAGGACATTACTCAAACGCGAAATTCGCAGAAGCACTCAGCGGCATTCAAATGGGCATTAATTCTTTTACACTCACAGCGTATAACAAATGCTTAGGTGTCATAGGATTTCTAAGCGAAGCATGTGCTATCCAACGCTTCGCTGTCACGTGGGTTTAGGAGCCGTTGTGCTGCTGTAGATGCCGCCGGTACCGCTTTTTTTTTTTTTTGCTTAATGGGCGATTTGGGGCTTTCTCATTAAAATGAGTAACGCCGATTGGAAAAAAATTGCACCAATATAACTTCAGACGATCATTTCCTTACTCAAGGTCCAAGAGAGTACGCTGCGCAAAATAACTAGTTTTACAACCTTTGGAGACGTACCTTTCTGACATTGTGGAGTTAGTTTTGTTGGGTCAAGATTGAACGCTGCTTCGCGATACTCGGCGAACGTCTTGGCCGCATCACTCACGAGAAATTGCGTGCCAACGGCAGCCACGACAAGCAAGAATGGTCCAGTTATCATCTTTGGTGCTCACACCGAAAGTTCGAGTAGGGCTGCCTCCCTCCTGTGTGAGCAGTGCTCGCTATCTGTCACCGCTTTACAATCCCGGCGGCACGAATCGAGCAAAAAGCAGGCTGCTTTTCCCTGTTTGAACACCTTCTGCTTAAGCTGATGGCGTGAATAAATCTCATCCAGCGACTCATGCCATGCGTAAGGTTGGAAACTGCACCCTGCAACGCCATTTTCTGTGCCCGAAGGCCAAACCAGGCGCAGGATGCATTTGAAAGTCAGAGTTAGGCAAAGGTATGGCTAACGGTATAGACACGGTGGCAAACAACGTGAAAGATCACATCGAGGAAAAGCACTTGCGAAGTTAAAAATCACTATAGAGGCTGCAGCCTAATGGCTTGCGTATCGCAGTATACGTATTGTCAAACGCGATTGGGCTTTCTTTCCTTCTTTGCATTCCGCCTTTCTCAACGTACACATTACTGTCTTTCTTTAGCCTTAAAATGCTGAATATTAGAATTCCTGATCATTAGAGAGGAGGGGGAGGAGCTAGACATCAGAAGCGCTAACTCCAAAAAACCATTATTGCTAATACGTGCGTATAAATTCACGAATTGAAACCGTGCAGCGTGAATGGGAATGCCCAGACAACCACGCTGTTTTTTTCCTGGGGGTGTTGCCTTTTTGTAGCAACCTTTTTATGGCGGATACTTTTACCCCCCCCCCCCCCTATAACTCCCCTGGTGCGTATGAATGCATGTCACGTGAGAATGCATGTCACGTGACAAATTCTCCGCACCTGCCATGAGGCTCACTTTATTAGCTAAGCTGTGTTCCCTTTTTCAGAGAGGAATTCGGAAAGACCACTGATTCAAGATGTTCCTAAACCATCTTTCCAGCCTTGGTTCCCTCTTCGATGGGCAGTATTTTTGCTATTACCAGTCATTCCGTATTTATAAAAGACGTTATTACTGCCACGCTCGTTACTCTCCGCCGCCTTCTGACCCAGACCATTCCACCAATTTTGTCCCGGACATTCTAAAAGCCTGTCCTTGTTTTACCAGGTGCAGCAAATGTGCTTCCTGTCTGCGATAGAGGGAGGTTTTTAAGCGAAGCTTTCTAAGTCTCACTAATGGCGTTCGTGCCCACCACAAACGCACTGCAGGAAAGCCAATTTTTGCTTCTCGTGATGGTGATCGTGGGTGAAGTAAAGAAAAACGCTTCCCGGGGTCGGAATCGAACTTGGCTCCCTCGCGTTATGAAACCGACGTCTACCCGATTGCATCATCCCGACACGGTCGAAGCAGTTTGGATTTGGAGAGCCGGGGCAAAATTAGGCAGCAAAATCGTGCACCCCTGCGTCTAGACGAAGATGGTTCAAGGCGAAGCTTTCTTCGTGCTAAATAAACTGGCGAAAGGTCAAAGCCAAACCCACTGTGATAAAAAGTTGAAACTGCGTGCGAGACAAAGTCCAAACGATGTGGGAGTCAAAATCCAAACTCAGACGGCAACCAAGGAATCCCTCACAAGAAAGCTTCACGTTCAACCATCGTCGTCATTATACTGAGGGTTGCAGGATTACATGCTTGTGATAGAGGGATTCTGGGGGTATGCTAGCGTAGACACTCGCTATCTGGGTTTCCGCAAGTCTTATTTTGTTCAGCTGAACCAGTATTCTTCTTTTTTGAAGGTGAGAAAATTATCGAAGAATTCGCACTCACTAACTATTTTCTTGGCCATGGAAAGTCCACGAATATTCAGAGTTAAAGCGAGCGTTGGCCGTTGATCACACACTATTCTTGCAGACAAGTAGGCTTTCTTGCGTACAGTATATTCAGCAAAGCTTCAGCCTGATAGCAGTACCTGAACTATTCTTGCAGACAAGGTGGCTCTCTCGTGTACAGTATATTCAGCAAAGCTTCAGCTTGATAGAAGTACCTGAAACAGGATGCCGCAGTAGCTGACATGTGGTTGGTCGGTTCTTGAGGAGTCATCACATGCGGCTATGATTTGTCCAGCAAATTGCGAAGAAATGTATTTACAGCGCTTTTTCTCACAAGTTTCAAATGCACGAAATGAAACAAAAGAAATGGTTGCCTGCCCTTTGTGTCAAGCCAGACGGGTCCTGTCAGCGTTAAACTTACATGAAGCGTATAAGTATACGTGGTATTATTCATAATGGGGCAACAAAGGAGCTACGGAGATCAGGTTTAAGCGTTCTGTTGCCAAAATTAGCCACGTGAAAGTATCAGCTTCGCACCAATTTAAATCACATTTAAGGAAGTTTAGAAAATCGCCAGCGAACTCAAAAACGTTCCCTTAAAAGCAGTTCCGCGAGACGTGCCAAAAACATCGATCTCCATAAAACGTGGTTGTACCAAGCAAAAACGTATACGTATTGCTTTTGAAGGTATGGCTAACCGCACTATTCTACGTAAAGTCAGCGACAGATTAATCACAACCACCAAGAGACTAACCTAAAAAGAAACAATCAAGATATTTTTTGCCCTTGACCCAAACTAGTAATTTGGTTCACGTAGGTTTAGGAAGGAATTAACGCCTTTCCTTATAGTTTTATTTATACATACTGCAACCCCTAAGGGCTATGGCAGGAGTGGGGAAGAGGCCGGTAGAAAACACACATGGTGTAGTTGTAGGCAAGCCGACGGATTAGGGGCTCCTAGAATAGAAAAACGGGGACATCTTCGTGTCTCCGTTTTTATTTCTTGGTTCGCATTTAATTTCTTGATGGCTGCACATCACATTAATTTGGAAGTATTAAAGTCCCAATGACGCAAATCGCTGAAGCAAGAAACAGCATCGTCCTGGAAAGCAACATACTTATTCTGTTTGATGCGTTCGTCAATGTACCTTAGGGTATTTTTATTACAGGGAGCATAATAAATATATTTACGACAATGGAAGATTCGCCAAATTTAGGTTATATCTGGAGACCGGAACTTTAGCCAAACACCTTTTTTTCCCTTCAGTCCGTATCAAGCCTATTTAACATATAAGCACGAACTAATGGAAAGGGATCATCTTAAGCAACAGCTTATTCTTCCTATAAGCGCCTATCTTAAGTATATCGGCTTTTTAGTGCCTATTTTGACTATGTGAGCTTTTTAGCGCCTAAAAATGCAGTTTGTGTGTTATAAATGCCTTTTATTTTATTTTTTGAGTCGTTGTTTTGCGAGGTCTGTTCTCCCTTCAGAAGCCCACAACTGAGCGTTTGTCGCCCGCGGTCTGCGTGAAAAATCCGCGCGTCGTGCCAAACACGCCGAGAAGTGCTAACCGTGCTCAAGCCGCCGTGACTTCGACCTTGCCACCTCGGCCGAGCCACCAAAGGCCCGTGCGCAGCGACATGGCAGCCAAGCTCACCGACGGCCCCCTTTGGCCGCCCGAGCTCTTTTGTTTTATGTACTTCTGACGCGCTGTGTCCACGAACCAACAACAAAAATTTCTGCCTACGTGCCTATCTATTGCTAGCGCAACAAAAAACTAGCAAACAATACAAAGCCGCGCACATGCTGCTCAAGGTTAGAGATGCCTTCTGGGGGAAATCCATGTGCAAATATGAGACACCAATGTTTCAGGGTCATGCCATCAACACGTACTCTGCCAGCCGCCGATCACGGGTAGACTGCCGGCTGGCAAGAGGCAGCACTTGTACCACGAAGAAGCAACGAGAACCTCAGCTTATAGTAACTTATAGGAGTGGGGATCTCAGCACTTTACAAGTAGTCTAGTCGTGACAGCTGTCGTCTGCCGCGCCGGGTAATCTTGAAGGCCATTTGGAAGCCTAGCATTAAGGGAATTAGTTCCAAAAATCTTGCGTGCTATCTAATTTTGATAATAGATATATAGTGCATAGTTACTGAATGGCGTTATTCCAGCAACTTCGCTACTCATCTGCTTCTGCAAGACAAAATGGCTCAATACTTTGTACAGACTTATTACTGTTACTGTACTATCTACGGGATTTATGGGTGTTGTGAAGAGCTGGGAAGGTCGTTCTGCTCCGTTAATGAATAATAAGTGGCAGTCAGAATCTTTCTTCGAAGCGCAGTTGTGTATTCATTGGGCAGTTACCGATTGTGCCTTTTCCACCAGAGCCCGTTGTTACACTTTCAGAAACACGGCTGAGGGCAGAAAACTACACCGAAAATAGTCGGGTTCTATCAACAGCTTTGCAATCGACAAAAGCGTCGCCGCCCAAAGGATTTGCACAATGTTACACTTCAACGTGACGGGGCACATTCATGTGCTTATTTTGCTTTCTTAGCAGAATGCACTTCAGCAGCTGAGAGCTTGGGGGCCACTCTGACTAAAAATGCTGAGCTGATTTGGGAAGTCGAGGGCAGATCTGCCATCATCCCCGAATGTCTGGTAGCTTAAATCTATCTGACATAAAATGCCTGTATTCCCTGTGCTGAAGTAACTGCCGAAGGTTCTGAGCAGCAAACATCCTGATATTCCAGATGGAAGCAGAGATCATGGAGAGTCCCGAAGTGCGAGAACATTCCCCCAACTTCAGAGGACGTTGAGGAGGAGGAGGATGAATAAACATTTTTTCCAAGGGAAAGGGGAAAGGAAGGGAGAGTGGGTGGGAGCCTTAATCCAGGACGCCTTCAGGCCCACCATCCGCCCGCGCCCTGGAGACCTGGTACTCCTGATCCTCGAGCTGGAAGCTGGACAGCCTATTCTCCTACTGCTCCAATGTAGGAGATGTAATTGGGTTGGGATGTTTTGACGCACTCATACGAGGGGATAGAGTTTTCTTTTTCGCACACACTCATTGACTAAAAGGAGGTAAAACTTCAAGCCGACAATCATTGAGATTGGTGTAGTTTGTCATTGCTTTCAGGCCTTTATTTTGATGCCGAATCACAGCAGCTATCCCGTAAATTGTAAAATAGGAACTCTTGTGCGCCTTATTTTCACGAAGACAAATGAACGAATGAATGGATTTTTTCAGAAGGGAAAGGCCGAACTCCTCGTGCCGGGAAGGGGGGAAGGGGAGGAGAAATAAACCAGCGGGCGGATGGGGTTCAATCACATCCCACAGCACACAAATTGCCTGCTGTTTTCACTGCACGTCAAAAATGTGTCAGCCTAAAATATGCTGCTGAAGTGGATATGAATTGAGCCTATATATGCTAACTGGAACATTTGGCGCCCATATATCCCTAATTGGCACTTTTCAATGCCTATTATAGGCGCCTAAAACATTGATTTTTCGTCCCTAAAGTTCCGCTCTCTAGATATATCTAATGAATTACAGATCAAATCATTGTAGCGTGTGTGAAAGCGTGCCATTCCTTCTTTTCCTGCGTAAGGTAGCTACAAGATCAGATAACTCTTGAGTGAGATTACAGATGCTGGAAAAAATAAGCCAAAATTTTCCCTCCCAAGGGCTATAAGTACTAACCTACTCCATACCTAGTTTTATTATAAACGCTTGCGACGACACAAACACCAACATTTGCCACGCATTTATTATTCCTGCTAAAGAATTAACCTTCCCTAAATTGTGAAGACGGGCCGCACATGTATTGTTAATAAGCTTTGTTGACCGGAAGATTTATAAGATCTTAGAATTTTAAAATGTTATCCGCTCTGATGTGTGCTCCGATCGACCTTGTATTTTTGCGGCTGTTTTGTGCTACCACTCCAATATTAGGTCTAGTAAACGCTGATTTTTCGCTTTCGAACTTATGTAAATCGAGCATTGCAAGTTTGCGCACCAAAGAATAGTTTGCGTTCAGACCTCACCCGGTCAGTCATCGTTATGCAGATCATAATTTAAGTTCAAAATTGCCCCGAGCATCTCCGCCCTCCCCGCCCCTAACGCATTTGTTTAAAAATTTCCTAGTTGAGGGACTGGCTCCATATTGTTCGAAAAGCGGGTATGCGATTCACCGTAGCACTAATTACAAGCTTTCCATTTACTCATGACTAAAAGGAATTAACATGGGCGAGGGTTATGAGTGTGTTTTTGTATAATACTCGTAAAAAGAGTGCTCACAAAGCAGCAGCAAAAATCCGTATTATTCCTATTACTCCCTCTTTCTGCTCTTCTTGTACGCATCAATAAAATTCCGCTTTACAGTCCTATAACTAAGCTAGCAAATTAGATACAATTTCCCCCCGCAACGTAATCGAGAGTCTTCACTGTCGTGTGTATCCTGGCAGGATACTCTTGGCTACTGTTTATGTTAGCGCCGGAAATATTTTAACACTAATAAATTGTAATTGGCGGTAGGTAACATATAAAATATTATTTAGTGAGTATGGTGATTGAAATATTGGAATGTTCCCAACGGATACTTAATATAAGTTCAAATTTCACAGCATGGAAGCAGCTGTGCTTGCTTACTTAAACGTAATCAGTAGTACATAGATAACATATATTATATCCGGCGTCAGTTTATAACAATCGTTTCGCCTGCAAAACTCTGAACACGTTCCTCGGAAAAGCAGCAAGTGATCTCAGTAGCCGCCGGTTATTTAGTCGACGAATCTTCAAGCGAGTCGGGAGAAATGAATTTTGTATTTCTTTCACCCCTGAGCATACACATCAGTTGCTACCGGTCATATGGCCATGCCCATAAACGGCGTCGTCACCCAAACCATGGCTCTGTTCATTCTGCTGTCGTCGATGGTGGTGAAGGAAATAAAGAGAAGGGATATTTGCACAATCCCCAGGCTGCTTTCTTTCTGTCGTCTGGAAAAACTTCCCGCAAGATTAATGTTGCTGAGGCTGCCATTTTTAAAGGCTGCAGTAAATCACTGGTGTCACAAGTAGCGGAATCTAAATTTTTCACGTTTTGATGCAGCGCTGAAATTTTTTGCGGTAGCCAAATGCAAGGCGCCGTTTGCAAAATCTCCGAATGCCGGAGGCCTCGCAAGAACAAAAGCAAAGACTGGGCCTGTGCCTCCTGCGTCTACATGAAAGAGAGGATTTCTGTGCGTAAGGCACTCTTTTAGTTAAATGGAACGTGGCGAAGAACAGCATGATTAGCAACTAAGTATATATCGATCTTAAGACATCCATGTGCGAAATAGGTTTTATGGCAACGGGTAATTAAAAACCGAAAGTTGCTAGGCTACACTGGTGGGAGAAATTGCTCGATTATTATTCGGGAATTTTCCACCGAAGAGCATGAACGCCAGCCATATGGTAAAAAGATAGCGAACATGACTGGGAGCGTCGACGTTGGAAAGTGCTATCGTGTGAACAAACAGTGGTATTTACCAAGGACTTCGATAGGCCCTTCGACACTTTGGGACTGTCGAGGAAGTTTACAGCTCTTTAAACAGCCATTTCCTCGTCGGACAGCATTCAGTAAGCGATACGTTAAGGACAAACAGCCTAAATAAAACAAAGGATGCCCTGATATAATATTCCAACTGTCGTTAACCAAACTGTGATGAAATGCTATGATAAAGGGGTTACATATAAAAGGAAGGAAGGACCAGTACAGAAAAAGTCAGGGAGGTTAACCAGGGCACCGTCTGGTTGGCTACCGTACACATGGGGATGGTTATGCGGGAATAAAGTGGAAAGAAACGACAGCGGTACATATTTCAAAGAGAAAAGGTGAAGAAAAGAAAAAAAAAACACAAGGCGTGGCCATGGTAAGTGCAAAGACAGTACAAACACAACGTTTACATACCAGAGTACAATTCATTGTGCTCTGACACGTAAAAGTGTTTTCAACGTCAACATGCGTTCGCCTGAACAAAAAAATCGCTCTCAGTATTAAACGAATACTTAATAATCCCTAGACCCTGGATGTTATTCCCCAGACGTTAAGGCAGAATAATTGATAATTATGCCCCCCGAAAATAAATCTTGCAGTAGTTTTCGACGTACCTATTTTGCACTGGGGTTTCAGTTTAGCAGGGTTGAGGGAAAACAGTGCCTTGCGATACTGGGCGAACGTGAGGATTGCCTCAGTGCCACATGAAAGTGCGCACACCGCAGCGGTGAAAAGGGCCAGAGTGGTAGCCCTCATTTTTCTGCAGAGTTTGAAGTGCCAGCTGCTCCTACTCCGGTGCACGCTGCAGGTGTGAGGTTTCCCTTGATCTGCCACCCCTTCATATTCCCTCTTTGGCGATGCTACGAGGAGGGCGCCCTATTCTCTATCTTTGTTTGCACACCCTGTCATCGAGATGATGCCGCCAAGAGGGTCATCACACAGGCAGCATTTTTTTTTTCTTGCTGGTGGTAAGCACGCGAACTTACATTGCAGCAAGAGCAAAAATAAAGAGTGGCGCTATAAAAAATGGCAGAATTAGGCTTCAATGCGCTTTTGAAAGGTGCATATCTTATTTCGCCGATTGTGATATCCAGGAAATGCAGTCTAACTTGAATAAATGACTGCTGCCGTTCCTGCTTCCAGGTGAGAACAGCTGGCTTTCGGCAGTTTGCCCATCTTCGCAAACACGTTAGAGCTCGTTCTTCTTTTTTTCTCTGTCAGTTATTTTTTTTTCTAGGCAGAATTTAATTTTCGGTAGTGTGCGCTGGAAGATTTTCGAACGATGTTCATGCAAGGTGATATGGCATAGCGGGAAGTCCCTCTCACCCTGTTGTCTCTCTGTTCCTCTTCTACATTTTGGAGCGTACAATTAAAAAATTTCCCCGCATTTCCCCGAGGGGAAGAATGTGAAAGTGCGAATGCACAAAGTTGAATTTGCGCGGTTCGGTAATGTTCGCGAAAGAGAGATCACACACACAAATAACTACAAGAAAGAAAGATCATTTATTCACAGACACCTATTGTTGTCGAACGTAATTATTGAGACGCATCTCAGCGAAATTTCTGTAAAGTATCCTCTGTACCTCACGGTTCCGGAATGTTCTCACGTGGGTATGGCCAAAAGTCATAGTTTGTGCTCTTGCGTGAAGCTGTAGTGCTTTGGATGTACATGATAAAATGCAAGTGCTGACATGCGGGAGATGATTTGTGGGATTGCATTGATTCCCCTCGGCCGAAAAAACCAACTCCGAAAAAGAAAAGAAAAAAAAGAAACAAAAAGAACCGGGCAATCAACACTAACGTGAAACCTGGAGAAAGGCAAAGCAAGCAGTGTATAACTGCAGGATGCGGTTTTGATGTATGATGCGGTTTCAAAGTTATGAAGTGTATAATGCGGCTCGGCCTGTAAGGCCTTGGCGCCGTTTTGCCAACGGAGATGAAACCATTGGGTGTAGAGGTATATAAGTGTGCTTTAAAAGTATCGCGTCTGTGAAGCCCGAAGCATTCTATAGCGCAAAGCGTTGGAAAACCAGTGTTCCGGAATGTTCTTTCAGACGCGTTTTTGCCGCGGAGATGAAACGTTCTAGCGCGAGGCGTTGCAAAACCAGTGCCCCGGTGTGTTCTTTTACTACTCGTTACGTTCTAGTGCGACGCGTTGGAAATGTGTGTGTGTGTGTGTGTGTGTGTGTGTGTGTGTGTGTGTGGTGTGTGTGTGTGTGTGTGGTGGAGAGGAGAGAGAGAGAGAGAGAGAGAGAGAGAGAGAGAGAGAGAGAGAGAGAGAGAGAGAGAGAGAGAGAGAGAGAGACTTTTATGACATCTATTGATTCCGCCATCCCGGCACGGTCGAAGCAGTTTAAACTTTTATTGTTGTCGGGTGTAGGAGAGGTGGGAGTCCCCTCCCCGCCCATTCCCACTCAGTCATCAGCCACGAGTCCTTGGTCCCTGGCGACGGCTTCGGCCATCCGGACTACTCGTAGTTGCATGTCCGCTTCTGAGCTGAACAAGGCTGTCTCCCACAACTCGGGTGTTTTTATGATGAGTGTTCTGCAATCAGTCTTGCCTAAATCAGCTCTCTGCTTGCAGTGTTTGGACTTGTCGTCTTCTATGGCTGGGTTGTAATAGCTACGTAAGACTAGGTTTGCGTACGTACCAAACACCGCCGTTTTGGTTATGATCAAGTATTTCTCTATAGGTTAGCATGCGATCACGGTCTGCTAGGAGAGTGAGTGGCTCGGTGGTTTCATTGGTGCCAGCCTGGTCTGCGGGTACTCGGGCTAGCTGGTGAGCGTTCTCATTTCCGGGTAGACCAGAGTGTGCTGGGGCCCGAACTTGTCTAATGTTTCTGATGTTGGTAGTGCCGTGGCGGTCGAGTATCTTTAGTGCCATGTCAGAAATGCCCCCTTTGGCGACATTACCTATCGCCGTCTTGTAGTCGCTAACTATGAACTTAGGCGGGGTTGAAGCAATGTCTAAGAATACGGCTTCTTCTTCTCCTATCTCTGTCGTGGTGGCAAGTATTGTTCCTATCATCAGGAGTTGGCCGCTTTGATTTACAACCACTACTGTCCTCGCTGCCTGATTACCGTTATCTGCAGCGTCTGCATAAAAGACCTCGTGAAGTTTTTGGAAGCGTTGATGGAGGGCTTTGGCTCTTTACATTCTTATGTCTTGATTGTGAGTTGGGTGCATGTTACGGGGTCGCAGAGGTACATTGATTTGTGTAGGGATTTCAGGTTAAATTTCTTTCTTGGCTGTGTGTTGGGAGTCGTATCAAATATTGAGTTTTTTTTTATTATGTGTCTTCCTGTATTGCTCTTGGTAAGTCGTTGAATCTGCGATGTTTGCGGGGCCTCTGCTGGGATCAGGTGCATCGAATTTATTATTGGGTCTCATTTTGGGGATACCCAATGCTTGTAAGCTTTACGAATCGCGATATGGATCGTAGTCTTTTCATCTGTCTTTAGTGATAAGCAAGGCGTGACAGATACTACTCTGGAGAGGATGAAGGTTTGTATCAGTCTGATTAAGTTTGATTCTTGGAGTCCCTGATGTCTGTACCGTGATATCAGTCTTGTTGTTTGCAGCACACTGTTTTCGAGAGTCTTGATGGCTTCCGTATTTTAGCCGTTATCCTGAATCTTGCGTCCGAGCGCCTTGATTGTGGAGACTGCTGGTATAGGCTTGAAGTGGGTTCTGAGCTCTATCTGCGGGGCCTTGTGAGCTTTCAGTCTACTCTTGTCTGGCATGTACTGTAATGGCTCGGATTGGTCTGGGGAACATCATAGTCCTCTAGGTTCTAGATGCGATTCTACCCCAATGATGGCTCTCTGTAAGGTTTCTTGGATATGCCCAGCACTGCCCCAAGGCACCCACAGTGTGAGTTCGTGCACATAGATCGTATGGTGTAGGCTTTCGATCTTCTTAAATACTTCCAGTAGTCCTCGTCCCGGTGTTTCAGTACCGTGGCTACATGAGACGCGGACAGCATGACCCCCTAAGGTGCTTCGGCCCTAAGACGTGAAAATGCTACACGCATTTAAAGCCGAAATCGGCTCTATCTGGTACATTACGAAGGTGCAAATGCACTGGTGGCATAAACACAATTCGTTGATTGAGTAAAACACTCGCGATCAAGGTGAGTGCGGCAAATTTCTAAAAATCTGTGCATGAATGCAGCAACTTGTCGCAATCCAAGCTACGGTAGGAGCTGTCCCTGCACCCATGGAAACCTACAGGAACATTCTCAATACTTTGAGTAGGCTAATTGGTTTTCCATAGCGTTTCCTTGTGTGGGTAACTAGTTGTATTTAACGTTGCGTTGACCTAGGCTTACCTATGTTTTAATTTGGGCATGCCTCTACCAAGCGTTGCATGTAAAGAGCTCCAGGATATATTCACATGCTTTCCTATCTTGACTTTTTTTGCTGTTTTTGTTGCTTTTGATCATCCTTGTTTCATAAGGAACTTTTTTTCTATTCATTTGCGTTCACAAGGTCCAACGAAACTCCCAAGGCTTCTTTTTTTTGTGTTACTAAACTTAACGACACACCACGCCCACTACCAAAAAGAGTTTTTCTTAGCTCAATCTGCATAAGTTAACAGCAGCCTTAACACCAATAACTTGGCTAGAGCTTACCGGACTGGTGGTCCGCATTGCCTCTTTATACCGTGCCCCGCAATTCATTACGATCGGGTGATTCGGATTCTTACCATCCCCAATTTTTTTAGTCATATGATTTGCCCGTGTTTCGTGCATTTATCATGTGGTCTTACTCGTCTAGTCCTATCGTGCTATGAAGGGACCCGGGAATTCCAGACAGGGACAGTATTGCCACGAACATCAGCGTGGTATATAACCGTGGTCCTCCTGTCTCGGATAGCACCACCGGGACATTACTACGGTGCTAAAGCTAGCGCTTTATCGATGCTCTTTATTCAGTCGACGCTTTCATGCGGTACATCTGGAACCATACTCGTACGCCCCTCCAGCGTCAAGAAAATGTATTAAACTGGTAGGATAAAAAACGTGCTTATCCGAAGGACGACATGTGAGTACAGGTAACAAGGCGTACGCGTAAAGATATGAAGACGGGAGAAAGAAAGGACTGGAGCAAATTTTGCAACATTAAACTTCTCGGCGAAGCGCTTGCAATAACAAAGGTTTCGGTAAAAAGTGCGTCAATAAAACGACGCTCGATAAAACGGTCTTCAATAAACTGTCCGGGCCCCATTTTCAAATTACTTAATATCCACAACTCAATTAACGTCGCGAGTGCCACGTTCTGCGCTCCTTATAAGAGGGCCTACGTCATGATGCCGCAGTCAACTCCTTGTAAAGCACAACAGTGAGGCCCGGAATTTTTTCCCCTTTGTTCTGCATACTTCTACATATTACTGCTAGAATTTTTGCAAATGTCTCTGTTTACTTTTATTGGATATTATTTAATGTATCCTTATTGAATCTTTTGTTGCATTTTTAACGCAACAGAGAAGTGGCGTTTCTACGCATGCACAGATGAGAGCCTCCGGTTGGATGGCATGCATGTACTGCATTTCATTGACAATAAAATAAGTTGGTAGTTCAGCGAGTACTTGTAGTTCTGTCTCCGTCACTGTCTTTTTTGTGCTGCTATCTTTGAAGTACGTACCAACACGCCCTACTTAGTTGAAGCAGTTAATACGGGAAAGAAAAGTGAGGCAACACTGATGTTTCCAAAAGTCCACTTTTTTATTCCACTACCCCCTTTCCGGTCACTTCCTGCTGCAGAGATTACTTCACGTGACAATCAGATGTCATTTCTTGACTTTGACACCCACGTGACGTTTGCACCATCTTGAATGTTTTCTCTAAGTGCTCATATTATTTTGCATTATCGAGCAGGCATTGCTTCGAACGTTTCAATGGGCATCATGAAAAGAAACACAACGCATTTTCAGTGGAGGGTAACCTCACTGCTTGGGGGAAACCTCGACATGGTAAAAAGCGCATGAGACGGGGAGAGAAGAAAAGACAGTGACACGGGACGAGCGCTAGACCAAAAACACTGTAGCTACTGAAGAATTGTGACACATGTAGTTTGGAAGAACAGGGCCCATTGTACTAGAAAGCAAACTATTCAACGCAGAAATTTGGGATAGTTGGTGATACGACTTCGACATGGTGAAAAGCGCACAAGACGGGGACAGAAGAAGAGACACTGACACGGGACGAGCGCGAGACCAAAGACGCTGAAGTTACTGAAGAATTGTGACACATATGGTTTCGAAGAACAGGGCCCATTGTACTAGAAAGCAGACTATTAAACGCAGAAATTTGGGCTAGGTGGTGATACGACTTCGATATAATAAAAAGCGCACTAGACGGGGACATAAGAACAGGCAGTGACACGGGACGAGCGCTAGACCAAAGACGCTGAAGTTACTCAAGGGTAGTTCCACATATAGTCTGGAACAAAAGGGCCCATTGTACACTGTAAAATGTACACTATAACGCCACAGTGCCGTTGCAAAAATTGGAGAGGCATCGTTTTTAGCATCGTAAAAATCTTGCACCTAATGTCAGCCCCGGAGTACGGAATTATTTCTTTATATGTTCGTTAATGCATTGGCCTCGCTAATTCTAGCGCCTCACTCTTATCAGAATGTGTTTATTGTTCAGAGCTTCAGTATACCACACATTTCAAATCACTTCATTGCCTTGCTTCGATGGAGACTAGAGAGGCTGAGAGCACGGAAGACAGTTTCTTGTTTTGTTTTTTTTTCTCAATTTAAAATAGCTTCAAATAACGCAGGGATCAGCTGCAGGCCTTGCCCAGTATTATTCGTCAGTCCCTTATGCGACATTGCTGGGCGTACAGGTTGTATCTGTCGGATCAAAAAAAGGCGGTGTTGGGGAGTAAATAACAAACTCGCATCAGATAAACCTGTGTACGGCTGCAAATGTCAGCGTCAGCGATGTCCCATAACGGTTGACTGAGCAATGCAGCCGAGCAAGCCAGCAAGCGAGCCAAAGCTGGCTTGCATAGCAAAGGCGCGCGGTTTCACCGTCCTTGCCCGAGCACCCGACCTGGTACGTGCCGTCTGGGTGCGGGCACGGGGAGTAGCTATGACCGATGAGCTGGCAATAACAGCGCTACTAACCACAAGCACTGTGAAATCGTTTTATCACAAATGGGGGAACTCTTCCGGGCGGAAAGAGAAGTGAAACATTCAATTTTTGGAAGGCGTTTCTAGCGGGCAAACGACGTTACAAAACAACCATGCAAAACCGCGAAGGCATGACGTTTAAGAATCGTATTCTTACCAAAGCCGGCTTCATTTTATTTTTGTCCCCGTAGACCTCCTGCAAGACAAAGAACAACCTCGTTAGAATGAGAAGTAAAATGAGCCGACCCTTTAATTTGAATACAACACGTACCAGAACTTCATCAGTCAGCTGGCAAACCACTCCCTGAAATAGGCAATGAAGGATAATTTGAAGTAGAAATTTTGCGTAGCTTTCTGCGAAAGTTCTCGTCACAATAGAACGGGGATGCATTTACACCGAATACGGAAACAATCATTTAGCACGGGTTAATCAGCAGCGCTTATCCATCCGATTCGCTCTTTCTTGTCTCCTTTCCTTTTTTTTGTTCTAACGCTGTAAAACGTCGATATTGAATATAACCATAAACTAAGACTGTACGCAACACTCACATCTTGCAGAAAGCACGCGTTGGACTGAAAGTTAGATCAATTCTTTCTACCAATCCTTCTACCACATCCTTCTACCAATAGCCATCGTCTTGCGAGAATAAGCGCTATCGAACTTTTTCGCACATGTTATAGGATCTTTGTATTTAGAGATTGAGAAGAAAGAAGAATTAATTTCAAATAGCCCTCCGAGCACCAAGCTGACTATCTGAATTTCTTCTCGTAGAATTTTATGTAAAGGAAACTGATTAGTGAATACGGTCCTTCCAGTTGTTTTCAGTGGTAATTTCATGAGACCATAAGACACCTGATGTGGGAGTGACCATGCCGTGGTGAGGTGCGATCGTGGGGGCACCGTTTTTGCAAGCCAACGCCAGTCGGGATTCCGCAGCCGCGATGGAGTTTATCGAGCACTGGGTGACCTCCTAAATTATTCATAATTTCATACCCTCTGTTTGGTCTCTAGCCGCAAAACCCCCAAGCTATTTCTGGTGGTGCTAAATCGAGAGGCATTATATTTATTGCAGCAAACACGCTTTCAAAGCCGGACATTAATAAAAAGTTTAAAGCAAAAAGGAATTGGGGAGTTGCCATTGTTTTATGTGGCTTCTGCTGAATCTGCGGGGTTGGTAGGGACATGGCTTGTATGGTGTACTGCGGTTTTTTCAAGTACACTGGGTGGGGCAACGCTTGGCTTCAGATTTATGTCATATCAGTCATAGTACGACAGCTCTCCCAAAGATGCATATGATTGTATTAACTCTTACTTCCCCATACTTTCCCGTTTTTGTGCAGTCTTGAGTGTAGTCCGGAAAACCTCCGGCGAGTGCTTTTTTAATGCACGGAATGGACTGAAAAGAAAGAATACAAAAAACCCTTGAAGGTGTGTGTATAAACAAAACAAGGACTACTATGCGAGAAATTATCCGCGATTGAAGCAATAGTGTTTCGGTGTTGAAAAATCGCCCGTACACAATCTTCATCCTTGGGCTATTTCACCTTCGTGGTTGTTTTACCGGTCGTTATTTCATGATGATGTACGCAGTAAAAGCTTCATGAAGGCACAGCTTGACCACTCACATGTTATTATGTGCACTCGCATGAACTCACAACAATCCGTAATTTCCCCATCAAAAACGCTTTTTGCCTTGTTGTTGGGCTTTTTTTTTTTGTTCAGTTATAACGAGATTTTCAACGAGGTTGGTCTTGCACTCTTGATTTACCATTACGATACGTTTTTTGTTCTGCTATATGAATTAGCCCTCGCGTATTCCCATTCTGGTGGCCTATGTCTTTAGGTATACCTTTATGTGCAAATTTCAGCAGCTTTATTGAGCCTATATTATTATTTGCAATTATTTTCATTCCTGCAAAAAAGGTCACAATTAATCAATTTTTTTCGTACAAAACCAAACTTTTTACAGCGATTTTGAGAAAGAAACTCCTCCGCACACAATAGCACCGCTTAAATATATGCTTTGTTTTCAGATATTCCCCAATGTAGTTTCCGAATACTTTTCTATTATTGATTCATATTTTTACAAAGAGACTTCCTACCCTTTACGGTGACTTTGTGGCTGAGGCACTATGGTTCTATATATAAGTTAAGTGGCCACGCCTGCCTTATGTTACCAAATCAAACTGCGGAAGTGCACATCTACAAAGAAAAATCAAAGCCCTTTTCTTAACAGAAACATGGTTAAAACGCGACGCTTTCTCCACTGCAACCTGAGTCAAAGTCAGACTAGAAAATCCAAACTGGTTCGACCATGTCGGAACGGCGCCATCGAATAGCCGTCGGATTCATACCGCAAGGGACTGAGGCTCTATTACGGCCGCGGGAAGAGTTTTTTTTTTTTTTTGCTTGATGCGCTTGTGTGCATTCTCTTATTATGATCATCGTTTCGTGAAGCCAATTGCGTAAAGTTGGCTTTTCGACGCAATCAGTGAGTCATAGAAGGCTTCACTTTATCATGCTTCACAAACCATCGTTTTCATACCCTCACAAACAAAAATTCGGGCGTGGATTCGCGTGGTTTTCATGCACGCTCTATAACAGGATGTCTTACAATTGTTCAATAACCTGAAATTTACATGTTCTCGTAGCTATGCCGTAAGGCGAAAAGCACAAGCAGTGGTGAACAAGTATCTCTTGGTCATCACCATCGGCGCGGTTACACTCACCTGGTATTCCTCCCAGCGTTTGCTCACATTGTCCAGAACGCTGATCATGCTCACGAGTTTTGCGGCACACTTCTGAAAAACTGTAAGAAGTGCTTGAGTTAAAGGTTTTTGAGAGTTAGGACACTAGATTCTGTGCCACTGGACCGAGGGCGTTAAGTTAAACCGAACATCAAAATCAGAAATACTGAATTTTTCATTACTAAATACGTAGTCATTAATAAAGCGGGCGAGGACTCTCACTCTATTTTTACCATTTTGGGTAATGAGGAAATTAGAAAACCTAAAATAAATAAATAACTAGGTTATGAGTGAACCCGCCCCAAAATTCCCAAATGCAAAGTTTAGAGCATCAAGAAAAAAAAAAAACGGAATGCCACAGTTTTCGTGAGAATATCAATCTGTACAAGATGATTTTTCAAAGTTTTTAGTCTGGACGAGAAGTTCCCAAGATCCGGCTGGATGGGCGCATAAATGAAGCCCGGTGTGGCACTTATTATGAATGAGCATGCGGGGCCGCAATTTAGTCCCGCGAATATATCTTTTTCCATAACCGCGCCATAAAATTTCTCCCGTTCAAGAAATTATGCGGAATCATTGGCATGCGCGTAAATTCGCACCTTTTACAACTTTCCGACCGAAAAATATCGACTCAATTCACCAGTAAAGAAAAAAAATGTTCGTTATTCTTCTTTCACTCATTTTTCCAATTGAACGAAATCTAAAACTGATGCGAGATTGTGAACACTGCCCTGAGGCGGCAAAATTCAACATTCTTAAAACTGTGGTCCAAATTACGTGAAACAAATGCATAGAAATAACGAAGCCTGAGTGAATTCTGTGGTTCAGCTTTACCACGATACACATAACTGACCAATTCATGCAGCCAACAATGAAATTTCTGCGAATGACGGTGTCGAGCTTAAGATTTGACTCGAAAGATCGGTCTGCGCTTTGGCGTCGTACAATACGAGCATGACGTTCTGCACTGGGCAATGCCACACCACAAACGACATTTGGAGTCAAATGAATGCGCTTTTTTGTCATTCTCTAAGTTTCCTCTGTTTGGGGCGGGGGTTGGTCACTCGAGTGCATCGTAACGAAGCTGACCCACATGGTGTTCTTGGAGTGTACGATTGGGCGCTAATAATATTTCCAAACTTCCGGAAATCTGAAATCAGAGGCAATAGGCGGTCAGAATCCCTCGCACCTACTTACCTATTCTGCACTGTGGCGTTAAGGTGAGGGGATTGACAGAAAGGAGGGCCTTCCGATACTCGTTAAAGCTGGTGGCCTCCGCTGGGTCGAGCAGGAGGCCGAAGCAGGCGAGGCAGACAAGAAGTCGGAGCGTGGTATCCATTGTGGAAACGCTTCTTGAAGACTGATTTTAGCCGCACTTGTGGAAGTGCTTTTCTAGCAAGGCCCACAGGACGCTCCAAGTCCAAAACAGAAGAAAGCACGCAAATGCAGGAAGCGTCCTTGCTCATGACACGGGCATGCGACCTCCATCTGTCGTCTTTGAGATCGCGTGAAATATTAACCTTCTAATGAACAGGATTCGGAATTCATACGGTAACGTCCAAGCTTTAGATTTCATTCATTTCATTCTGGACACATTATTTTTATCTTCTTGCTCTTCGTTTTTCGCCGTAGCATAGCTGGGTATCCTTCCCACACAACCGCCTTTGAATCAATAATGTCAGTTCCCCAGCTGTAAAGGATCTCGCCGGTAGAAAAATGGCCTGCCGCTTTCGAAACCTCCATAACAAAATAAACGTGATAGCGCCTGTGGGCTTTGTAGAGTGACGGCAGTTAAGTGTATAGTTTTAGCGTGTATGCAGTACCGGAATGCGCTGTTACCGTTGGGACAATGCGCCATCCGCCGTCTGCTGCGCAGCAAGTAGCGTCACGTGAGCTTCTGACGGCCGTTGCCATCGTCCCTCGCACACCCACCGGAGTGGGTGTTCGAGGGACGATGGCAACGCCTATATTCAGCTTTAACGTGTGGTTAAACGTATACCTATACCTATGAGGAAGGGCGTCAGACAATGAGACACAATCTCTCCAATGTTATTCACGGCATGTTTACAAGAAGTATTCAGAACATTGGATTGGGAACAGGTGGGAATAAGGGTTAATGGAGAATACCTCAGTAACATCAGATTTTGCTGATGACGTTGCCTTGCTAAGTAGCTCGGGGGACGAATTGCAAATAATGCTTAGCGCCCTGGACAAACAGAGTAGAACCGCGGGCCTGAGAATTAATATACAGAAAACTAAAGTAATGATCAATAACCTCGGGACACCACAGTGATTTGAGATAGGTGGTGAGGCAGTGGAAGTGGTAAGCGAATATATTTACTTAGGCCAAGTTGTGAACCCGGACCCCAAACATGAGGCAGAGATAATTAGAAGGATAAGAATGGGGTGGAGTGCATTCGGCAGGCATTCTCAGATAATGAATGGCAGCCTACCACTGTCCCTGAAGAAGAAAGTGCATGACAACTGCATCTTTCCGGTACTCACCTACGAGACAGAAACTTGGAGGCTCACTAAGAGGGTTCAAATTAAATTGAGGACAACTCAGCGAGAAACGGAACGGAATATGATAGGTGTAACGTTAAGGGACAAGAAGAGAGCAGAGTAGGTCAGGAAACAAATGCGTTTTAAGGACATCTTAGTAGAAATTAAGACGAAGAAATGGGTGTGGGCAGGGCATGCAATGTTAAGGCAAGATAACCGTTGATCATTAAGGGTAACAGAGTGGATCCCTAGAGAAGGCAAGCGTGGAATGGGGCGGCAGAAAGTTAGATGGGCAGATGAGATCAAGAGGTTTGGGAGGATAAATTGGTCGCAGTTAGCACAGGACCGGTATAATTGGAGATTAATGGGAGATGCCTTTTCCCTGCAGTGGGCGTAGATAGGCTGGTGATGATGATCATGATGATGATGATGACCTTAAGGTTGCCCGTTACGACGCTCCAAGCAAAATCAAACATTGTATACGTTGAGCTGCGTGTATACCGTTTCTCGACGTTTTCAGTGTCGAAGGTCCGCAACACAAAAGTCCAGCGTTTGTCAGCCGGGGCCACGTAGCCGATGTGGCCTCGATAATGCGTGTTCGATCGCATTTAGTTGGCCGTGGGCTTAATTTTAGTACAGTCTCGAGTTTTTCAAATTTCATTTTTAACGCACTTACTTTTATTTTCTTCTCTTTTAGCCGCCGGCCATTTCAAGACACCGGACGGTGGTTTTTCCTCTAAGTGGAATATTCAAAGCTTTCACAATTATAAAGACTACATGAGGGGTCAAAGGCAAGACGCTCGAAGGATATGTCCCGAGAACGTATTGTACAGCGGAGAGCAGACACCGTTTGCAAATTTGGTTCGATTTGCGGGCAAAACAGCATTTCTGGAGGCTCAAAGCCCAGCGATTGGGCCATTTGGTTGGTTAAAAAGCAGAGTAGGAAAGGTATTAAGGATCTGTAACAACTGGAAAAGGTCGGCTTTACAGAAAGGGACATGCATTGCTTACTGCTCTTACCAGGGCAAGACACTAGGGCAAGAGGATAGAATAACTGAACTTTGGACATGACAGTATAATGTACGTAATGACCGGATTGCAGTTGGGCTAACACAGCTCTGATCCCGTAGTCTCGCCCGTCCTCGGTACGGTCTTTAGACGGGGACGTTAAGTCCAAGCTTCCCAATACATCAATTGTTCGTCACCACCGCTACATTCTATCTTGCTGCGAAGTAGGTGCAGCATCTTTGTTTCTGTTGTAGGCACTTCTCGAGGCTCCTCTTCGTCGTCCTCATCGTCTGCATCGCCCACATCTCTCTTAGCGATGCAGGCGTCGGAAAGCATTCCGGTAACGGGAACCTCGGCCCCATAAAGCGTAAATTTGCCGTTCAGGACCGCGTTCGGCGTGTAGTGGGAGCTAAGCGTTTGAACGGAGACCTCATCATCTTTTTGTAGGGTACTTTGCCTTGTGTCCTCTCTGTGAACATTTTGTGATACCCGTGGTTCCCCGAAAAAAAAGCGCTTTGAAATAAAGGGCGGCAAATACATGACGCCTATGCGAGGCAAGTGCATGGACAAAAAAAGGTTTGACAACAGATATTTTGAGATTTCCGACTTCAAGTTAACGAGGAATTGTCGCGAAATGGCTCAACAAAAGAAAAGGGTTATCTCCTCCAAAGGAGAGAGACCATCATTCGCTCTAACGTGGGTTTGACATTACGTAAACCGAAAGGAATGGCCATGAATACGTAAAGCCATCCTCTCTTGGTTGAAGTCATCAAGAGCCAAATGTAGACGTATGAAAACGTTTTTTCGCCTTGATCAGTTCAGTTGTTCAGAATATGGTTCCCTAGAGAAAATATGTATACACGTCTTTCTTGGTGACTTTGTTCAGACTCGAGGTTTCGACGCACGTTAAGGACCTCCAGGGGGTCATAATTAATCCGGAGTCCTCCACTAAGACGCGCCTAATAGCCCAGGTGTAGCTTCGACGCGTTAAGCCCTAAAGTCTGACATTGTTCAGATGTTGATAACAAAGGCAAAAGCGCCGCACTCCAAAAATTTTGTTAATTAGAACAACAAATGACTACCACGGATTTGAAAGTCTTTTTTGAACAAATTTAATACACTCATTACCTAAATCATGTCTTATGTTGTTATCAATTTCTTCGAAAGATTGCTTAATTTGATGGAAACCTTGCATGTTTAGTTATTTTTTGTTTAAAACTGACGCCTTGTAATTTCGGTCTGAACTCGTACCACCCTGTAAAACCAGGCATGGGAGATCGGCAACAAATTTCAAACCTACTCCCGATCCTCTACCCGTCTATTGAGCAGTAGATGGTTCGTCCGGCCCAACCGGACCTTGGACACCAGAAATACTTGGTAAAGAGGGCCTGAATGGCAAGTCGTCGCATGGGTATACCGGAACAGGGATACCCTCCACCGGGCGAGTGTCCTGCTGTCAGCACTTAGGCTCTGTAAATGATTATTCCCCCCCTCTCTCTCTCTACCAGTTGGGACAAATGTTCTAAAACAAGAAGCTTTCCAAAAAGTTGCGTAGGTTTGTTTTGATAAGCTGTTTGTTTTCTCTTGGCAAGAAACTAAGGTTTTTGGAGCTTAGCTGAAAATTTTATCTCGATTTCTTAATGAGTGCTGGGCAAAAAGTTAACATTTTGTTCTCCTTTCTAGAATGATCAAAGGGTGCTGCCGCAATAATTTTAAATATTAAAACATTCTTATGTACTGTTGCTGTTTCTTTATTCCTAAGGGAGCTGCCATGTTTAGAGACTTTAGTAGAAGTTTGGGGCGGCATCAGGAGCGAAGACCAGACATAGTTCATAGGTCAGAAGGCAAGGAGCAAGATAGCGAGGTGCAGTTCTCGAGTGAGGTGGCGAGTGCGGTTGAACTTCGCTGCGTCGGCTGGCCACGTGGAAATGTCAAATGAAATTAGTTCAGTATAGACAAGTTTCGTTGAATTAAAATACCGTTTTGTTTCGATAACAATCACACACCATCGGTATATTCAAACAAATAATCGAGATATTAAAAATAGAAACAATGGCGACTCCCCAGTCACTTTCCAGCGATTTCTGTATGACGTCACAGAATCTTGTTCGTGGGATTGGCAGCCGTCAATCAAAGCCGCTGCCAAGAAACATGACTGCGAAATTGTTGTGGGCCTCTAATTCTGTTTGATCCTGTCACTGGAATGCTAACATACATTTAAATACTTATAACTACGTTTCCATGCTGGCCCATATTACGTCACACCTGTCAAGATTACGTGACTGCAGCGCGAAATTCAAAAATTATTCAGTATTTTTGCGTTTTTTTTTTTTTGTTATGAAGCGTCTCTCGTGGCCAAACTGCAGCTGAATGAGTTGCCAGAGGCCAATTTTTTTTTTTTTCAAATTGAACGAAGCTGTATTTGGTTTTCATGTACCCTTTGGTTAAGATACTGCTCTCAACGTCTACAAGTTCACATTTGTGTGTGACGAAGATCAGTACCTTACAAGGTTGGCAAGGAACAATAAGACACCAGTAAACACGTCGAAAAATGTGTGCTGCTCAGGATGCTGAGCAAAAACAAACGGACATGTGGGATCACAGTAGATATATTTTATTCTTTTTTATAGTCATTCTCGGACGAAGCACCACTGTAAAGTTTACGGCTTGGCGTTATCGAGGAGGCATTGCTGTAAACGAGCATAAAAGTGAAGAAACAATTATTCGCGGCGACATGAGTACACAAGGCTTCAGTTAATATAGGTCTTGTCTGAATACATTGCAAGTTGAGCAAATCCTGCCTATTCAGATAATTGGGCATACAAGGACAGCTCCTTAATATTCGAAAATCAGCAAAAGTTGACTCCGGTTCATAAAACTTCTTCTGATTCTCGCACGTTCGTTCCGGTGTTTAGTCGCCCATACTTTGTTACACGATACAATACTTATACACGTTTACCGTTGACATAACGCTTTGGCTAGACCATAAGGCCGTAGCAAGCGACTTTATTTATGACGTCTTCGGGCGTTACGTACTTAACGTATTTCCTGCGCAGTTTTTGTCTTGCGATTTTTAGAGCCGGAGTGTTCGAAAGTAAAGCCTGATATCAGCGAAAAATACTTACGCATTTGGTTTTGTATTACCCTGGCAGTTACGACGAAAGTTGCAGCTTCGGGTAAATTTGTGTGCGAAAAAGTTTTTTTTTTATCACAGATGCTAAAGTAACTAACAACCAAGCAGGCATCCCAAGTTGCCTTTCCTTCACTGTTTTGGAAGCACGACAGTCGTTAAAGTAAATGAAGCAAAATGATTGCAGAGCAACGCTCACCATCGTATAAAAGGCGATGGGCTATTTCATAAATATGGCATTCATACTTGCTTGGGCGATACTTTGAGCAAATGGGCGGGAGAAATATAACGCGTTATAAACGAAAGTATCGGTCTTACCAGTGCTGGTTTTATTTTATCCTTCTCTCCAAAAACATCCTGCAGACAAATAGAATTTGGAAGGAAGGCCAAAGTTTAAAATTACGAATATGAAGGAAGTTGAGTACAAATGATAGGAGGAGGAGCAGAAAAGCGAAAGGAAAGGCCGACAGGTTATCCAGGGATAGTGCCCGCTTTGCTACTCGGCACTGGGGAACGGTTGTTCAGAGGATGAAAGAGAGGGCAAGCAAAAATGGTCAATTTTGTAACCAACCAATATTTCCTCGGTGAGCAGGCAGTTCGCTCCCTGAAAACAAAATACAAAATGAACGTGTTTAAGCATTCTCCAGTTTCCTGCAACATAATGTTACTGCGGCCAAGCGCATTTAATGTATTTATATTTTATATCGTGATATGGGGTGGTTGAAAGTAGGGAACAATGAAATGCATTGATGAAGGATTGTTTTCTTAAGTTTGTCCCCCGAATGTTATTGTACTCTGCATTTGAAATGCATGCCGTCGGTGTGTTGGGATCATCAATGACACCAAAAGTGCTCGATCTCGTGATATATATGCCGTGCAATCCCGTTTTGCAACCTCTTAAAATTTAGGCTTCAGTTGAAAACCCGAAATCAAGTGCAGAGGGATTAGATAGTTTACGGCCTAATGAGACTGAAGACCATCCTTAATATCTATGTAGAGGTGGGCTTTAAAACCATTTTTTATAGGGCGTTTGTGGAGCCAACAGAGCGGCTTAGTTGTGTTCATCGTAAGCTAGGCGGTTCTTACAGGTGCGCATAGCTTTGGCACTATGCGGGTTAATTATTTTCAATTCACCCGTTAGCGTTTAGTAGCTGATTCTAAAGTTAACACCGGCACTTTTTTAAAAAAGAAAGTGGGTAATAACAAACATCACGCACAAAAATCTACAAATCTTGCCTCGAGTTATAAATATCGTCGGCAAATTTCGCCAGATATATATCGGCGCATGTTGTTCCAAATTTGCTCAGCAGTCCTGTCAATAACGTATGTGTCTCATTACCCTCCGTTGTTTTATAGTGTGCGACATTTTTTTTTATACAAATGGGTACCTTACGCAGCTTTTCTTTGTTTGCCCATTGCATCAATTCCAGTACGTGATAACAACTGCCCCCGTGCGCCTGGTACACGGTCTTTGCTGCATGAAACTTACCGTAGGCTATGTTACGTGGCTCTGCAAAGCGAACTCACAGCTTACCCGCCCATATAGGCCATCTTTTGAACAATCCTGGCTGTAGTCAGGATAGCCGTCGGCGAACAACTGCTTCATGCAGGGCGCGGACTGAAAAATCAAGGGTGTAATTTTGTAGTAGTGCGAAGAAAAAGAAGCCCGGCTTAGTAGCTGTAGGTTTCTAATCCTCGGAACGTGGGGGTTGTTACGAAAGCCATTCTAACTTCTAAGAGACTACTTTGCTTAGGCAAGTGGATATCGAGAACACCAGTTAGTACGAGATTTAGGCTCAGGCCGGGTTCAGGCTGTTGCCGCAACTGTTGTAATAACTTAAAAGAATGACGTTATTTCACGCCTCAGCCAAGCGAACTGCGTGAGATGCCGGTTTTTCGCGTCCATAGATAATGCCACGGCTTTTGCCTCGGTAGTCTGAACATAGCGTAACATTAAAGAATAGGGTTCAAGTGAAGCGCTTTAAATTAGTCTCCACTACGTCGCGCTTGAACGACAAGTTGCTGGGAAAAACGTCAACTGACTTGTGCCTACGCACTTGAAGATGCACACTTTATATGGTACGTTGTGCTGATGTTTGTCACCAGATCAGCAGTGCCATTTTGCACACCCTGGGGGGTTGGGGGACGCAATTATCTGTGTGAAAAGTCCAGTGCTGAGAGATTATGCGAACCCACCGCGGTGGCTCAGTGGCTAAGCCGTTGCGCTGCTGAGCACGAGGTCGCGGGTGCGATTCCCGGCAGCGGTGGCCGCTTTTCTGATGGAGGCGAAAAGCAAAAACGCCCGTGTGTACGAGATTTCGGCGCACTTTGAAGATCCCCAGGCGGTCAAAATTCATCCGGAGCCCTCCACTCCCCCGCGCTTCTTCGCCTGGGCTGCGTCGGCGCGTTAAACCCTACAATCAATCAAAGATTATGCGAAAACATCCCTAGGTGTCAGAGTAGGAAGTAATATGAAATTATATCAGTGAACCATTTTTAAACACAAGCTGACACATTCCTTTCAAGCCCCTACAGAGTTGCGCAGAAGAAATGCAATAGCAACACGCTATGTAGGCGCTGTTTAGTTGGCGGCAGACATGGTGCCAGCATATTCGGGCTCATGACAACCTCATTTTGTAAAGATAGCGACAGTCCTGTTCCCTCCCGCATGAATAATCATTTATGAACGTCATGTGTTACCTCTATGTACCTATGAATTATCCGTGCTCCATCCGTACTTGCGAATTATCTGTACTCTATGTACTTAAGTCATTATGTGTTACACGCATGCTTGTAATATACGCACATGCGGTAGCGCGGTTTCAAAGCCGGCTTATGCTTGAATAGCATGCTGCCATTTTCATCGATGGTGCCGCGCTATAAAAACGCGTGCTCAAATAAAGCACCTAATATCATCAAGTAGGTGGACCATTTTGTTAGTATTTCCTATGCAGGGATGTAACCGAATGTCAGGAGAATTTTAGGGTATAAACGCAGGGTGCACGGCGTCAACACCAAATTTAAGTAACCGCACAGGAAGTGTACAAATGAAACGGTATCGCCGATATTATCACGTAGCCAAAGACGATGCAGGCTTCTTCAAGGAACAAAAGTTTAGCAAACTTGTGCTCCACTAAAGACTCAAGGAATACACAAGTGACGAAGCAGCAGTTAACAAAGTGACATCCGCAGGAGAGTTTCGGTGGATAGAATGACGCGGCGTATGGCCCGGGGGCATTTATTTTTCTACGTGCAATCGGATCGCAAGCGCTTCGATTGTTCTAGTCTAGTGACGACAAGGCGTGGCGCTCCCCTTATTAAATCAGATACCCTGTGCGGCATACAAAAGAAGGGGAACATGAGGCTTTCCCCGCTTCGAACACTGATAACACAGACTGGCGCAGACAGACACCGGACACAAAAAACGTAAGTACACAAAACAAATGCATGCTTCGTAACAATATCTTTTATTACCTTTCAGATAAGCTACGCATTGCTGCATTGGAGTACATCGGCGTCATTACGCATATAAAAACATTACAAGAAATATCCAGTTACATCCATGCTAAGACCGCACCCTTAAAGCATAGTGAGGCTTTTATTCATTAAAGGGCGAGTGTTCGGTTCGTTTGCCTTGTGCGGTGTCAGAACAAGTCGCGATTGAGAGCAGCGCCAGCTTACCTCGAATTCTTTCCAGCGCTTGTTCACGTTATCCAGGACGCTGATCATACTGAAGAGCTTCGGGCCGCACTTGGAAAACACTGAAACAAGTCGCACCAGATTACTTATGGCTGATGACGAGTCAGGGCAAGATGAAAAGTCATGAAGCGTCGTGGCAAAAGAATGTTTTCAGTGTTGTTTCATTTCATTTTTCGGGTTTATTATTTCAGGGACGGTGAATATGACGTAATGACGCGACATAAGCACCATAACACTACAAAATTAGACAGTTTTGTTTTGTTTAAGTAGTTTTACGAGGTGGAAGAACGGTGTGAAACAAACCAATACGCCGAATGCACTGTATTATGGCCAATTGCAGCTTTACGTTGGCTAAATATAGCATATGGTTTCCACAAAAAAATAACGAAGGGCGCAGGGAACTAGTTAGGCGATAAACGTTGAACTACGATTTGAGTGACAATTCTTGTAAGGGATTGGCCAGCCCATCGGCGCGGGGTGCACAGCGCTTCAAATCAGGGGTTCAGTTCACATTTACTACTCTTAGTTGATTATATTTGTATGAAGCTACTTTTCCTCCTTCAATGGCATTAGGAAGATGGAAAAATTTGCTTCCCCCTATAATAAACTCACACATGCGCCGGCCATCGATTCCCTTTCGAGTGAGTGCATGGGAGGTGAGTTTATTATTAATATGGAGCTGCTTCACTGGGCGTTTTATTTTGGATCTATCACAGCTGTTTTCTGTACGTTGCAGCCTTTAACACCGTACATATATTGCCATGTGAGAAAGAATAAAATTCTGTGTAGATAGTGAGAGAGAGAGAGAGATGATGTTTTTAGCCAAATGGAAGAGGTCAACCCTGCAGAATGCGGTTTGTTACTTCAGATGGTTGGTGAATATGAATTTTCGGTAAAGTCTGTCAGCTCTCCTCCTGCAATTTTGTAGCTGATTATTAACGCGCCTTCCATTCCAGTTCCACTCGAAATAACAAGCCCTACACAAGTTCTCATATAAAACCCGATGCCATCCAACTTTCACAAAAATTATGAATTAAGTTAAGAAGATATCGTTGCTTCTATTAAGTAAGCGAATGTACAATAATCCCCAATAAAATTTTGGTCCATGTTAGAAAATGCTTTCAAGAAATTTCGGGCATTCCTGCGAACGCACTTAATACAGGGTGATCACCAAGAAGCAACGTCCCTGATATCAATGCTCGCGATTAACAAAAAGTCAAGTGGCGGACAGGAACTCCACCTTGTTGGCATTATGAATGAATATTAATATTATTATGAATGGAATATTATGAATGAAAACGAATATTATTATTTAAAGCATTAGCTTAATTATCTGATCAAATGGACGTAATTTTGACTTCCCAGCATTCTCCGCAGCTCCGTGCGTTCATTTTGCCTTCTACTATTATGAATTAAATAATTAAGTAAGTAATTAGGTAATCAATTAATTAATTATTACGAAATACCGCAGGTTATTAGCCCGAGAAGGAGGGCCACATATATCACATGTATATCACACACACACACACCCACACAAAAAAAAACCACAAAAGCCATCTTGTGTACATACTGCGAAATATACATGATGAGCCAATACATAGATAATATCAGTAACTCAAAGGTACAACAAGAGGGAACAACAGTGGAGAAATGCGACGAAACGGCCAGCAAAATGAATCATAGAAAAGCGGCTATGACGATTAAAACACGTCAGGTATCCATTTTACACACTGGGTTCAAGGCGCTCTACAGGTAGCAGGTCTTCCACAGAAGTGTTATTTCAATCGTTGACTGTTCATGGGAAGAAGGAAAAATTTAAAGAAATCGGTCTGAGCGAGAAGCGGCGTGAGAGATAAAGCGTGGGAATGACGATTGCGCCACGTTGATATTGGGAAGGGTCAAGACCGAGCTTACGGTTAGTAAGAGGATAAGGAAACTTAAAGTTAATAAACTTTTGTCGCGATTCCAAGTTTACAATCCCGTGGTTTTTCATTGTTTTAGTAACTGAGACATTTCTGCTATATAAGGAGTATATAAAGCGCACCGCACGCCTCTCAATTTTTTCAAGTGAGTTGATGTTCTTTTTTCTATGGTGTCCCAGGCAACGCACGCGCATTCCATTTTAGGGCGTATGAGTGTGTTGTACGCTAACAGCTTCACCTGGGATGGAGCTTCTCAAAGTTTATGCTTTAAAAGGCACAATTTGCGGAAAGCGGACCAAGCGACATTAGCAATGTGCGTATTCCACCTTAAATGTTTGTTAACGTTATCCCAAGATACTTATATTCATTAACTTCAATTGAGGGGTGGTTTGAAGTGGAATATTTAAACAGAATAGGCTTTTTTTTTGTTTGAAATTCGAAGACTGATTTGTCCAAGTCTGTTTCCGTACCCCATTTATTGCACCACGCAAGAACATTGCTAAGCGCCGTATTTAGAGCGAGCTTATTATCTTGGGATTGAATGTCAGGAAAAAGAATGCTACCGTCAGTAAAAAGGTGGATTTGGACTGGGTCACGAATAATATCCACTATATCATTACAATAAATGAAGAAAAGCAAGGACCCCAGTACACTGCCCTGCGGAACTCCAGAATATACAGAAAGAAGGTCGGAAGATTGCCCATTTAATTCAACATACTGTCTACGGTATGTTAAGCAAGCCGATACCCATGCGATTAGTTAATTTGGAAGTCCGGGGAGCTGCAGTTTGTGAATCAATTTATCATGGGAATAATGGTCAAACGCCTTGCGGAAATCTAAGCCGATGACGTCAACCTGGTCAGCCTTATCAAGAACAGATGTAAAGAAATGAACGGAAACAAGTTGAGTGACGGTAGCAAACCCTTTTCTGAAACCATGCTGAAACTTTCATAAGATGTGATGTTCATCAAGAAAGTTAGTAATGCATGTTGAAATTATATGTTCCAACATTCTACAGTAGGAAAGCGTCAAAAAAGTCGGTCGATAGTTCAAAATAAGCTGAGGGTTACCCTTTTTTAAAATTGGAAAAACACGGCGCAGCTTCAAATGGATTGGCAAGGATGCTGATTTGATGGAACATTGAAATATCAAGACTAGAAACTTAGCCAGAGTTTCGGCATAGCGTCGCTAAAACGCATTTGGGATACAATCTGGACCAGGTGAGGATTCGACTAAAGTCGCAGGAGTGAAATGAGGACACCATTTTGGGAATTAAATTAACCTTCTGGAGGTGGAAAGCGAACTCCAGTGGTTTGGGGGCAGGTAGAAACGGAAACAACAGTACGGAAATTTTCGTTAAATTGTTCTGCAATAGCGTCCGGATTCACTATCACGCGGTCACACTTCTGATGTAAGTGTAGTAGATAGTTTTGAGGGCGCTAACCTCAAGCCTTCTGTTTCTGTTTTAGAACATTTGAACTCGGTTCCAACTTTGATCCTTGAGCAGTTTTACTCCTTTTTCGAAATAACTACTACATTTCGCATCTGCAAACCTACCTGTCTTGCATTGTGGTTTCAATGTGGCCGGATTAAAGGTGAGGAGCTCCTTCCGAAACTCGTTGAAGGTCTTAGCGTCTACGTTGGCCACAAAAAGGCCGTAAACGGCGAGCAGAAACAGGAGACCATGCCTGGCTCCCATGACTTGCTTTCGAATGACGCTGACCCGCATTGGAGTGGCCTCTCCTTTAATGCATTCACGGGGGTACATCACACTGGTGATGTACAATATAGAGCAAGAAGTATTGTTCACGGCGCATGAGGCCAGAATTTTTCCATATCCTCTCATAAAAAGGTAAATAGAAAAAGTGATTTTACAGAGAAGACCTTGCAATGAAAAACGGTCCCTCTGAAGTTGTGAGCTTACTTCTAGTATTTTCCCCCTTTTCATCCTGTGTTTTTTCTTGCACGGAGGAAAATAATTGGCCATTCCCCCCGCCAAAATTTATTACCCTCCGCAGACCGTCCAGCCTTCTAGCTCAGCTGCCGCTTACAAGGGTAAGCCAGCACTCAAGAGTATTTCTGCGCCCTTAAAATGTGGAGATGGATTTGCTGCTGAAGGGTTAGAATAAAAAAAAAAACATTCTTTCGCAGAAGTCGCAGAGCCTTTTACTAATTTAAGCCGCATCGAGTCTCTCTCCCCTTCTCGCTTTCCCTTTTTCATGCGTAAGCATTCTTTGCTAAGTACTCTAGCCGCCAAAAGTGTAATGCTTTCTATCAGTAGAAAAAAAGCGATATTTGCGAGGCTAAGACAGGTAGTAATGGTTTAAATGTCAGGTCATAGTGGTCATAATGGTTTAAAGTCACAGGTCATAATGGTTTAAATGTCAATTATCGGTCAAAAGAAAACATTAAGAATGTAAATACAATATCTAAATGCAATAAAAATGAACAAACAAAACCACAAAGGTCTATCTAACCAACTGGCATTATGCGATAAAAAAAATAACAAAATTTGTCAGAAATACCAACTCTGCAACGCTTTTATATGCCAAAAAATTCATAATTGGCACAGTTAAAACGTTCAATCATCGTAATAGATAAATTTAGACCTTCGGTAAAAAGTACACTTACGTGAAATGCGTCTGGATTTTTACTCAAAAAGCGTAGAGGCGGGAACAGAAATTAACGCCCAGAAATACGAGGTAATTGTCTACAAAAATGGAGAGCAATGCCCATCAAAATAGGTTGAAGTTAAAGTTCAAGTTCAAGTTTATTTTCAATAACGTACAGTGGGTGAACAGGCGGCGGGAAAAGCCGCAGTACTTGCGCCTTGACGGTACTCACACCTCTTACGATACAATCGACGTACCAGCAATGACATACTTCAGCAAGTCGATAGCAGTTATAACTATCTTAGGCAAATAGTTCGCACAGATGAAAACCATGGCAAAGAATTTAGGCACAGAACTAATTTGGGCTGGGCAGCATTCAGCAAGAGTCCTGAAATGTTCGGTAGTAACCAACGTCCATCATTATAGAAACTGGTATATAACTAGTGTGTGTCCGGTTATGACATACGGGCAGAAGTTTGGGGTCTCACAAGCACGTTGAAAGAGCATTTGGATCAGCGAAGAATTCCATCCTCGCGAGATGAATGACATATAGACCGGAGACTCAGAAAGAGGGTTGCGGAGCACAATCGCAGCATCGAGGAGCACTGCCGTACGCTCAACCACCAGCAGTGGAATGAGCTGTGCAGTGCGGCGGACGGCCAAGATAAGAACAGCACTGCACGAACTCAACAGCAGGTCAGCACCGCGCCCCGACCGGATGTCGAACTGCGCCCTGAAGAATCTCGACGACCGCTCGGTGCAACAACTGGCAGACTGCATCAACTGCTGCTTGCGGCGAGGCAGCCTCCAGCGCCATTGGAAGACCGCGAAGACGATCCCAATCCTGAAACCCGGCAAACCGCCTAGCCTCAACAACCTCTGCTCCGTATCGCTGACATCGTGCGTCGTAAAAGTCATACAGCACACACTTCTCAACCGATGGAAAGTGTATTTGGAGCAGAAAGGAATCTACCCACCATCCATCATAGGCTTCGGCCAACGCCTCGGCACGCAAGACGACATGATTCAATTGAAACACCAAGTGTTGGACAACAAGACCAGGAGAACCAGGGTGATCGATCGATCCTTGGACTCGACCTAAAAAGCGCCTTAGACAAGGTCGTGCACTCGGCGATTCTGCGGCAAATTTCGCAACGAAACCTCGGCCTGTGCACTTAAAAATTACATGAAAGACTTCCTGACGGACAGACGCGCAGTACTAGTGGCAGGAGATCTCCAGAAGAAGAGCAAACGCTGGGCAGCCGGCACCCCGCAGGGCTCGCTCATCTCGCCCGCATTCTTCAACCTGGCCACAATCGGGGTGGAAGAGAAGGTTGAAGACATCGAAGACGTCCGGCACACCATATGCGCCACGACACTACTCTCTGGTTGTGCAGAGGCAGCGACGGCCACATCGAGTCCACGCTGCAGTCTGCAATCGATGGAATAGAAAGCCATCTACAAGGTACGGGCCTGCGATGCTATCCCAATGAATCAGAACTCCTTCTCTACCGCCTCACACAACAGGGCAAACTCAAAGACCGAAGAAAATGCGAAAAAAAATAGTCTACACACATGCGACGTCCCGGTACTCCCTATAGTCCCAAAAATCAGAGTCCTCGCCATGATAATCGACGCCATAGGCCATTCGACGCCATTCTGGTGATGGTGGAGCCATCACCAAAATAATACATAAGGCGTCCAATGCCACGAGGCTCCTCAAGATAATCACCAGCAAAAGGAGCGGAATGCGGGAGGAGAATCTCACGTGACTCATCCACTCGTTCGTCGTCTGCCACATCGCTTATGTCGCGGCCTTTTACAGCTGGTAAAGGCAAAAAAAAAAGACATGATCAACGTCCTCATAAGCAGGGTTTAAAAGTTCGCCTTGGGCCTGCCGGAATCCACCTGCACGGACCGCCTGTTCCAGCTGGCAATCCACAACACACTGAAATCGCAGAGGCACAGCGCACCTCGCAACTGGAGAGATTGTCCGGCACGATCCCGTGGCCGCAACAACTTTGGCATCGGATACCACACCCAGCAGGTCCATAAAGTCACCGTCCCAGACACGATCCCGCAGACACCTAGAGTCAATCCGATCCCCAGAAACGTTCACGTGAAGTACAACCGAGGCAGAAGAGAGGACCGAGCCAAGGCTCTCCTCAACACCCACGGCAACGATTTGTGGACGCCGCGGAGTACAAGTGATGCATCCCATTTGCCGTCACGGATGGATGTGTGGCAGCCAATTCATTTGCTATAGGAATCTGGCTTTCGTGCTGCCTTACCGCGTTCAGAGGAACGATTAGCCACAGGACAGCATAAATAGTTACCAAACTTTCCGCTCTGCGTGCTGATTTCGTCTAGATCATCGAGCAACCAGTATGACAGTGCGTAATATTAACGGATTCACGGGAGGCGCTTCAGTACTTAACATGGTACCCCGAAAAATAAGCTTGCTTTCGACGTTAATGCATTGCACTTACAAGCTCTAAAGGCACATCATCATGTAGAGCTTCGGTGGATCCCTGAAAACTGCGGTATAACTGGGAACATAAAGGCGGACACTGCGACGTCGGTCGACCGTGATCTGCACGGGCCAGCGATATCAGTACCGTTCTCCAGGCGAGATGCTTCTGCTCTTGCGTCCAAGGCTGCCTGGAGTTTTCAGCGATCTAGGTGGGCTGTTGGACAGCAAAATTACGCTCCGCTTTACTCCATAGACCCGCATGGGAACTTCAGGACGCCTCATGGACTGTCCAAGAATGACGACGTAGTTCTTCACCGCGTGCGGGTAAATGTCGCTTACACAAGACCTTTTCGCTTCAAGATGAAACAGACCGCTTCGCCCCTCGGTACTCTTTGGGGACGTGCGCGAGGAATTGAACCACGTATTATGTGAATATGCCTGGTATAGAGCAGCAAGGACGACCATTTTGGTGTCCTTGGGCTATCCGCTTTTTAGAGCACTAACTCTAAATGACGTGTTAGGCCCTTGGTCTAGCTCTAAACAAGCATCTCGAGCCATAGAGTGACCAGACTCTTTAAGCAGGACTTCATCAATTACCACATCATCGTCATCATAGTCATCATCATAAATTCATCAATTTTTTTTTTCATGCATATGGTGTCGCAAGCTAGGGGTCTTTTCGGGGCTAACCTCCCCAGCGTCATTAAAGATTTCTCGCACTCCGATTTGCCGTGACGCCCTTCGATTCAGACGTGCAACAAAGATATCGGCAAGCGTGACATGCGAACACGCAGAAGCAGGAAAAATAGCAGTGGCCCTCGCCCTCACGGATCCGGCCTGCAAAACAGTCCTAGGGACTCCAGACAAGCGATCACGAACTTCGCCGCAGGACGGATATCACCACGAGCAGCCCGAATCATAAGATGGCGCCCAGTCCACCGAGAACTAGAACTACAAACCCAACTCCAGTGGTTCCCCGCAGTCATGGGGGAAGTCTCCGAGAACCATCGGGACAGCAACTAGACGGTACATGCCAGGGCGCGCGAGCTAACAAACCGTGCCGGCGACGACCGCCCGTGGTACAGCACCAAGGACCGAATGACGAGCTACAACGACATCACCATGGCCTTCCGCTTGGTCCGACGGACCTTCCCTCCGCCCAGCGACAAGCCGGGCAGGTCACAGGCGGTCGCACTTAGGCAACTGCAGACGCGTACGTACCCTAGCCCGGCACACTATCACAGAATGTATCCTCGAAATATACGCGACGAACAAGTGTAAAGACTGCCGCAAAGAGGTAGCCAGCTTAAACCGCATGCTCTGAGATTGTACCAAAGATCCGCACGGTGTTAACTCCGGAACACCCCCGCCGCGGATTTCCGCTGCCATTGCAGCCCCAGCCTCGACGATCAACTATGGGCCGTCCAGCAGGCCTCTGAGGCAGTGAAGCGGCAGTATTTCGACGCCAGCGGCGATGCCCCAAGCGGGGGACTTAGGCCTGGTCAGCGGAAGCTCTGCAGGCAGTCAATAAAGTTTTGACAAACCAACCAAGTCGGCGAAGTAATATAAGTACTACGGAATTAGAATCAACAGAAACGTTTATTGTACAGCGTAAAACCAAGGTTGGTAAGCACTTTTTGCGCTGGGTGAACAAGCACAGCAGTCGGCAGCACGATCACAGATTTCTGATGGCTTTTTTTCCTAATGAGTGCAGTCGCTAGAGATGAGATATTTGTGGGAATTTGGGGGACCTTACTTCACGATCATTATTAACGAAGTAGTCATCTAAGCTGCTTGGGACGCTAAAATAAATAAAAATGCAAAGAAACCATACGATATGGACTTTATATTGGCGTTCCTGACAGCGCTGGCTTGTGGGCGAGTGGTCTGGACTGTCAGGTGTATTGTTTTGCAATTTGCAAGTTCCAATACACGATAGCGCATATGTTTTAAGTTGATGTATTTGTTATTGGGTAACGTTTTCTATACTCAATTCACCATTTGTGATCTGTAACGTTCATTGCTCCACGAGAGAGTTCGTAGCACTCGTGCATACTGACACTGACGCGCTGGCGCGTTCTTGTTCCGAATCAGGCGACAGTGCCGAATCAGGCGACTATCGGCCTGTTCCGAACACGCCTCTTACGATACAGGCACGAGCCAGGTAAGCTCTAAAGGTGGGGGAAAGCGCATCGCGTTTTAGCGTCTACGGTGACCCGGAGGGCGTTCATCCACTGCGTGCGCCTCGGCTAGTGATCGTTACGATTCCAAGTCGTGCTGTCCGGCTTACCTGACGCATTTTACAGCCGACACCATGGCAGAAGCACTGTATGCCAATTACTGAGATATCAAGAATGCCCAGCGAACGATAACCTCAGATGCCAAGCATATTTTTTCACAGAGCCGAAACCAAAACTGGTTTAAATTCTAATCTTGGATATGTCCAATCACATCGCATCTCTCATGCGCGCCACTGGGCGGCCGCACCAACTATAACATTTGTTGATGCGGCCGCCGCAATAGTCGCATGGTATTGTTAGTATTACTTCTTCTTCAGACTTTATAAATACGCAGTGTCTAGAGTGCCGTCCGGCAGCACTCTAGCTGATCGCTGCAGGCGTGGCTAGAGTGCCGTGCGACGACATTAGAATATATGACTACGCAAGCTCCAGCCAAAGCATCTGTAGTTTTAGTGAAGAGGATCCGGCTTATAGCTTCCTAATCCCATGGATAGAGATTCGATACTGGCTGGACCTCAGTTTTTTTTCATCTTTAAATTGAACTACAATTTTTATAGCTTAGGCTAGTTGTCGTGTTTTAAATGATTTCTTTGTGTGCGTTAGGTCATGTTATGTTATGTTTAGGTTAGGTTGCCTACCTTTATGTTATCTAGAGCGATATACTGCCAGACTCGGCAATTTTTTTATAAAACGCCGGTGGACGTCAATATAGCGGAATGCTTATAATACCGCCGGACGGCACTTTAAACACGGCCTTGTAAATAAATACTGCTTTAACGACCGGTGGTGGTGGTGGTGGTAAAAACTTTATTTATCTAGAGCTGTTATGAAAGAGGCACCGGCTGGGAGCACCGGCACACTACAGTCCCCTAGTCAACGGCCAGGAGCCCGTGGACCCTAGCGGCGAGTTCGGCCAGCTGAATCACACACTCTTGAACTTGTTGGTCGGGGCTGAGCAGAGTAGCCTCCCATTGCTCTACCGTGGTAAGGGGAAGGGACAGAGTAGGATGAAGGGGGGGGGGGGGGGGGTTCTAGGGGCACACGCCCACTATGTGGTGGAGGGAAGCAAAAGGCGCGCCGCACCACGTGCACGTGTGTGGCAGTATGGCGTGGGGGAAGTGGAGGTGGCACAATGCGGGATGCGGGAAGGTGTTAGTCTGCAGTCGACGCCACTGAACAGACTGCCTGTGTTTTAAAGTGGGAGCGGGGCCGGGGAAGTGCATACGGACCGGTTAAACGACGAAAAGCGTGTTCATTTAAGCCAATCCATGCAATGAAAACAAAAATAGAAGTTTTGGCAAATTCACTTCAATTTCCCTTTAAGAGGGGCTATACGCCCCTTTGCAAATAGTTTTCGCGTTTTTCTGGCAGTGAAATGTTTTTTGACATTCACATCGAATTTGGTGATGTCATAGCGATCGGCAACGGAAAAAAAAAACGTGGGCTTAGAAGCGCCTTTATTCATCTCGAAGATGCGGAGTGGCGGCAGAAGCAGTAGTAGTGTTATACGCCGTGTTGTTGACGGGCTTGTCGCTTCAGGGGCTGGCGTTGTCGATGAGGCATTTCTAAAAGAAAAAAAAAACTGTGAGGTTAGCAGGAATACTATTCAAATGTTTGTACTTTTATCGCTACTGACTCTTATTAACGCAGTCAAATACGTTAAGGGCAACTCCACACATGTTGCGATTGTTTAGTTTGGCTGGAAATTAAGTAGCGCTTGCATGGTCCCTTTTTAGTTGGATGGTTGTGTGCACAGTTCAAGCGTTTGCGGCTGGAGCAGGGAAAGGTTTAAAAATCTTGATTTGTAGCGAGTCAAGAAGTAAGGAAATACTGGGGGTAAAAATACGTGGCTTTACAGCGAAAGCATTATAGCAATGGGAATATCGGTGAGCCTATGGCGCCGACTGTATCTTCACTGGCCAATGCCGTGTGGAAGTACGTAGAAATTGTGGGTTGGCATGGTGGTGTCGCAGCCAAATACGAATTAGCGAATCGGCCATGAGCTTCTCGCGGAAACTGACATCATCCTTTGCAAATAAGTATGCGACGATTCGGAAGACAGTTCAGAATTCCTTACTGGGAAGCTACGGCTCTGTATTATGATAGATTCGTGGAACCAGCATACGACATGTAGAAGTAGATTATCTCCAGGGGAAGCCCAATAGCTTTCGCTTTGAAAGCACGGAAGCAGACTTAGGTGTACTTAGAAAGCCATGTTCTGTGTGGCCTAGCCGTAAAATAGTAGTATAGTCACTTTCCGGCCACCATACGTCCCTGGGTTCGAGTCTCGTTGCTGCCACTGAGGGCAGCCTTATAAGCCATTGGCCAATCCCCTTGACTGGATGTGTAACCTGCCCGAGGATTATCCCTAACCAATTGCTGAGATGAGGTAGCTTCATAGAAGCAGCATGACACATACCCGATGTAATAGGGAAGTACAGCCAGGGGAAACCGCAACGCTTTCGCATTCAAAGTTTCTGAGAAGTTTAGCGAAGGCGTAGAGTAGTGGTTTTAGATGCGAAGCATCTCATGCTCGGGGCTGTGTCCCTCCCTCCCTTGTTGTCGTTGTTGTCCGCCGTCCGCACTGTACTGCGCATGCGCGTCTCTTCAGCCCCGTCAGCGTTTGGCCTGACGTCAGCGCAGTCCACTATAACAAGAAATAGTTAGGCGGCCCCGGTTTCGATCCCACGACTCTCTGGCCGCAACGGGAGCTACGTGGCGATCTTCCCACTGCTCTACAAACCGAGACGGGAGCATGTGCTACGAACGCGCTTTATGTCCTTCACTCATTCAAACTACGTCAAGAAGCTACTGGTACAACGAAGGCACGCGAAGCTGAACGTCAACGGAAACGACGAACTGAAAACTTTAGAGGAGGATGTTGGATTTCCTGCGGGAAAGCTGTGGCCGGAAGCGCCACGCGCCTTGCAGCTCAACCAGAGAAGAGGACGAAGAGGGCGGGCAGCGGGGTAGGAGCGTGAGCACGCAATAAAAAAAGGCGAGAACCAGGAGGTGTTCGATCAGGTAATACGGGTGTCGGTTTCTTCGCTGTCTCTACATTTCTCTACATTTCTCTGTCTCTGCATGGGGGTTCACACTACGTTCCAATTCGTGCTCCGATAAATGAAACAACATAACGGCAACACAATGGAACCAACACGGAACCCGAATGATGCTTCGCATCCTCCTCATGGTTCCCCACGGGAAGATGGTGTAATTTTCTTTTTTGCTTCCCGTTTGTGACAGAGGACTCAACATCCCACAAACAAACAGTATTCACAGATGAAACATGTAATCATGCCACCAACAAAACAAAACAACATTTACTGATGAAACATGCTAAATACTGCAAGCGCAGAAGTGAGCCAGCTTTGTCGTTAGGAGTGGGGTCAAATGTTCAACTTCTGGGAGCCCCTCAGGAACGGGGTCCTTTTCTTTCTGAACTTCGACAAACTTGGAACAGCTCTCTCCGAACGGTGTCGCGTCGGCCTCCTTGGAGCCAAGCCATTCTCCAACTCTAAATACTATGGAGGCCAATCAATATCAACACACCAAAGGGTACATCTACCTCATTTTCTACAGATTAAGACGTTTGTATATCGCCGCACATGCCTCCGTTCAATCCCCGTTCCTGTCCCGGCTTTCCTTTCTTCAGCTGAAGGCACTTGGAATTTTCCGGCAACGGGCTGCTCAGAACGCCGAATTTTTCGCCCAATGGGTCCCGTGACTCTTTCGAATTAACATTTTTTTATGTATCGGTATGGTAACTTGTTTTGTCTTCCGTTTTTTTGTAAGACCTGCAGTGAAGCATTTCTGTGTGCGTTTTATCGCTTTGCGACGCACGAAAACTTGTTCGATCATCGAACACGCACACAATATGAAACGATGAACTCTCAGCCTTATTTTACACCTGCTTCGACGCCCAACAACGCCTGAAGGAACAAAAGAGACGGTCTAAGGAAGCGAAGAAGAAAATGAGGTGCTTACGAACGCTGGAAGGATGTTCTCTTCATTTTTCTTTCCAGCGATGGCCTGCATTTGGAACAAACCGCATAGAATGGGCTTAATTAAAACTTTGCGGGACTAAATTATGGAGACGACAGTATGGAGGAACAGCAGTATAGCAGAGGGAAGGCAACATTTTAATGAATAAAAAAAAAAGATTACATTAATATAGATATATATTATATATATATATAGTATATATATATATATATACTATCTATATAATCTATGTGTGTGTTTGTGTGTGTGTGTGTGTTGTGTCTGTGTCTGTGTGTGTGCGTGAATGATTCACGTGATTAGGGTTAACTAGCTTTTCGGTACGCAACAATACCAACTTTGTATTAGGTATTCCAGATTAGTTCTAGGTATTCCATGGGTATCCCGCAAAGTAACTCTAGGGTGAGTTTCATATCATCCTTCGCTGCCTTATCAAGCAGCATAAACACGTGGCGAAAGAAGAAAAAAAATTAGTCGGATTTTGTAAGAATGTGAAGGGGAACAACCTACTAGCATCTTCTGTTAATCTTGTCTTGAAGTCCTGTGGAATTTTCTGCGAAACTCTCTGTCAAACTTTCTGTGGAAATTTGCCCGTCACGACTTGAGCAACCCTTAGGACAGCAGCTTCCGAAACTCGTTCCGCTTGTTTGCCATCGCCAGGAGCCTTCTGTTGACCCCGTCGGTACGCGCCCCTCTCAAGGCGGCTGGTATTGCCCGTTCTGCAGAGGGCAACCCTCCTTCGGCGCTGCTGCTTCCCTTTCCCAGAGCGCGCTGCGTTGCCCTTTCTCAGAACCCTCGTCCAACGCCTCTCCCACACTTCTGTTTCTTTTTCCTGGCGCGTGATTCCCGGCTCGCGCATCGCGCTATGAAAATCTGTGTAATTAGGGATTATTGGTACGTGGCAACGATGTTTTGTACCTCGCGCGCTTTATAAAACATAAGATATAACGGTATCGCAAAAAAAAAAACGGAAAGGTTCTGCTCCTAGCTCGGCGATAATGACTGAAGTGGGTTGATTACTCACCAATGCCTTCCGGTGACATCATGCATTGGACTGACTGAAATAGAAACAAACACATTTAGAAGGACATGCCTGGACAGGGTGCCATTTACGTGGCCGACCTCAAATAAAACAATCATTAGTTAGAGTCTGCTTACATTGACAACAGCTGCGAATGCCAGAAAACGACCGCTAACCTTGTAAATAGAGGTCTTGAATAGTGCTGAAGCCCATATAAATTGCTACCCCTCTTTGTGAACTGAATTACCGTTCAGAAAAAAGAAAAAACGGAGAAAATGTAAATTTTGTCATTTGTCGAATGACAACTACCCGGACGAAAAGAGATTGCTATCATATGAGCATGTAAGAACAATGATAAATTATTTCGACGCTGTGTTTGGTTAGTTATTTACAAGCCGCGCTTAAATGCGAAATCTTGGCTGCGACTTGTTTGTCTTGACTTTTCCAGCATTGCCTTCAGCCTACATCTTCCGATAAAAGTTTATAAACTAAGCTGATTACTTTTTCGAACGTACTGATGGTCTTATATAATACTTGCGGTTGTAACCTCTCACAAAAAAAATTAAGGAAGCTCACACTAACGCGTAAGACTTGAAGATAGCGCAGCTGTACGCAACCTTCAAGACCATCAAGACGATCTGAGTCCACGATCGCAGCCGATTTGCTCCTTCTTCGCTGCCGCAACGATCTTTACTCCATCATTGTTGCCATAAGTGTGAGCTTCTTTCGTTTTTTTTGGAAGTGACAATCATTGGACATTAACTTGGAGGGGCGTGCGCTATGACGTGTCTTTCTCGTTTCGAGCAAGTGTTGCCACAATTACGGCAAACACTGGAGTCTTTCCCGTCCCGAACAAGTGATTACACGATTAAGGCGAACGATGGAGTTGGCCAATCTCGGCCAATCTCCCTCAGTGTGTATGCTTGGCTTGACAAAGGTGCGCCGGTGACGCTGGGCAGTCACCGTGAGGCACGCGCACACTAGCGCTTGGCATTTTCTTTGTTCTTTACTGCCGGGCGATCGCTGCAATCTTGGCGAATTTCCCTCAGTGGGTATACTTGGCTTGACGAACGGGCGCACGGGGCGCTGGGCGGTTCTCGCAAGGCACGCGCACACGAGCGCTAGGCATTTTCATGGTTTTGTTAACTGCCAGGCGGTCACCGCGAGGCCCGCGCTCACGTGCGTGCGCTCGGCAATTTCTTGGTATTTTTACCTGCGGAAAACAAAAAATTAATATTTGCTGAACAGCTTCGGTTAAAACGTGTTTCGCGGCTACAAGGGTAAACGTGACACTCTTGATGAGAATCGGCGAAGCTGTGGAAATGAGCAGTTAGATAGTCCCCTCGCATGGCATGAGAGAGAGAAGAGAGAGGAGAGAGAGAGAGAGAGAGAGAGGAGAGAGAGAGAGAAGGGGGGGGGGAGAAGACCTGACCCCCGTGTCACCGCGGCATGATTTCCAGGCTACGATGGCCTTGGGTGCCCACTTTTCATTTTTACGTTTTTACCTGCGTTTTACCATATTTACTAGCGTAATGACGCACTTCTTTTGAAAAAAATTTGATGCAAATGTAGGGGTTCGTTCATTACGCGGAATAAATTTTTCGCGAAAAATTTTTGAGCTTAGAAAACGCAAGCAAGTTGTGGTTAAAAATTTTTACCATAGGTCTCATGAACATAATAAAAATAATAAATAACAACATAATAAAAACTCCGACCACCACCGGCAGCCGCTTTGCAAAGTGACGCAAAATGCAGAGTTTTCATGAATACGGAACGCGCATTTGTGCGAGTGACGGCCAATAGGCTGCCACTGTCACAATGCGGCACATCAAAACCGGCATGGCTGCCGGCACAGCAACCTGAGCGCGTTTTTTTGTTTGTATTGTGAGCACATTATGTTCACTTAGTGAGAGTTTCTTCCTCATCAATATTGAACGCATGCTTGTCGATATCGCTAATATCGGCGAGTCTGCCGCAATAACGTAGCCATGCCCTCTTTGAAAGGGAAGGAAACAGAGGTACACACGACCATCATCAGCTAGACTTGGCACACATACGACATATTGCAGAGGCTAGTTCGGGGTGCGTTTATCGCGGGGGAAATAAAAAGAATCGATCTTTGACGACATTCTTCATGGGTGCGATCATTATGCGAGTAAATACGGTAATCCAAGGAACTCAGCGACAATAATTGTTTCCCAAATGTAGTCAAATGACAGAAAGTACCACGCCACAGTTCTGTTTTGAATATGGCTTGTTTGATGTTTCCGTTTTTTTATTCGTACACACTGCCCGTCTACCTTGCGAACTTCTCGGAAACTTGAACGATCAATGCGGAAACTACAAAGAAGACGAAGAAAGAAGACCAGACAATTGCACATTGTCTCGTCTTCTTTCTTCGTCTTCGTGTAGTTTGCGCATTGAACATTCAAGTATGATATACCAACTCGCCCAAACCTATACTTTGTTAACTCTCAGAAACTCTACCTGCACACTGTGCAAACAAGACAAACTTTTCGTTGTTTCTGTAAACATGGTTTAAAGATAGGTGTCAGCCCGTATTCACTACCAAATAGGCGCGGCCGGTAATAGCAACCAAATTTCATGGCTAACGTAGCGAACTAACCTCCTGAACTGAACTCTCCCAATTATTATGCTGTCATATTTTTTTGTCTTAATAATAGTGCTACTAGCAATACTCAGCAGTGAAGCAGTAAAAGTGGAAGTAGTTGTAAGATTGGTAGTACCACTAGGAGCTCCAGTAGTATAAAGTATAGCAGTACTGGTAGCAGCAGCAATAGTGATAGTGGTAGCAGCAATAGTAAAAGTAGCAGAAGCAATAGTAGTAATAGTAATGCTAGTAGTAGTGGCAGCAGTTGTAGTAGTGTGGGGGGTAGTATTAGTAGTACTAGTAGTAGTATCAGCACTTCTAGTAGTGCGTGGGAGGGGGGGGGGAGTAGTAATAGTAGTAGTAGCAGCAGCAAATGTAACAGCAGCATTAGCCGGAGCAAACCGCAGAATCAGCATCTTTCATCAGTTTAAGATTATAAAATTATCAACTAATACTCTTCCTACAATTATACGGGGATAGAAGCAATACGCTTCTAAGATTACAGCCAATCTTAAGAATGCCTTTCCTTGATTTTTGAAATTGCGTCGCGACGCGGGCCGAAGCCTTGTATTTTGAGAGTAGGTGTACTTCGCATCGCGGGAATGAGGAAAAAAAAAAAACGCGCGCGAGGCCCGAAAGCACAGTTTCGCTATCGATCATCGCTGTACGAGAAACCGGATCGGCTCAAAAGCTGTGTGTACAGACACCGAGGATTCGCGGGCTGTTTGCGCAGGTACAGCCACTTGGCAGCCTTCATGCGCTTTCGTTCGACCTTGCTCGCGAGCTTTCCCAGCTTTTCTTTTTTCAACAGTCTCTACCGGGATCACCTCAAGCATGCGATGACCGGGTTTTTGTGCTTTCGAGGCGCCATCCAAAATAACCTTCATGATGTAGATGTTCAATAATGCGAAATTTTGCGGACGTTCACACGTAAGGGTGTAAAACGTTAAACGTGTCTTTTACGAATCCCTAAAAATATCTTAGGTTCTTAAACGGAGACTACAGTCAGTTTTTCAGTCTCATTTGTGGCCGCAACTGTGCCGTGTAACGTGTGCTATTCATTAATTGACTAATTAGAGGAAGCCTAAACATACTGTTTGGCGGCAGAAGAGAACATACTGTGCAGCGTGATTCTAAGCACTGCCTCCAACTTTAACAAATATACTCTTTTAAGGAGCTGGACACAATATGGCATATGACATTTGATATTCAAGTCAAATCAAATAATATTTTCATTCAACATCGTTCTCCGCTATTTTGGGAGCACGGACGAAAAGCCGTCACAGGATCCGACTTGACTGGGTCCGTAACCCCTCAGCGCACCTCCCGTCTTTAAAGGAACCCTCAAGGCGAACATACGACTTTCCTTGTTTTCCGGAATACTGGGCAGCTCATACCTCGCTACAATTTAGTATGACGTAAGTGATCCCGATATTACGCAGGAACTTACAGTAGAACCTCGATATAGTGAAGTGGGTGGGATCGCAAAGAGAGTTCACGATATCAGTGTTTTCGCTATATCAATATGCGCTTTTTCCCGCGGCTACTTGGTTTGAAATACCTTTAGTTAAAAATAATTGGTTTTCACTGAAATCGCCACGCAAAACCTTTTTTATTAAGGGTGGTATTCGCAGTGCAGTAGTCGGAAGTGTTGCAGGATCGTTGCTTACACGGATGCTTGATCAGGAGCTGTTAAAAGTGTCTCAATGCGTGCGAAGGCTTTGTAGTCACCACTACGTGTCTCTCCGCCATACCACTGTGGACTGCAAGGAAAACCCCGACCTACCCCCCTTCCAAAACCCTTTCCGCTGAGCAGTGGGAGATACTGTTGACTAGGGGTCGCCTGGAGGACCAAGCACTACTTGTAACCCGGGCTACAACGGCGCGGTCAACACATGATTTCCTGAACTGGGAATCCACTCCTGCCTTTACAGCTCAATAAATGTTCATCTCTCTCTCTCTCCTCTCCTCTCTCTCTTCCTCTCTCTCTCTCTCTCCTCTCTCTCTCTCTCTCTCTCTCTCTCTCTCTCTCCTCTCTCTCTTCTCTCTCTCTCTCTCTCTCTCTCTCTCTCTCTCTCTCTCTCTCTCTGTGTTGTTTTGTGTGTTTTGTGTGTGCTCTGTGTCTTGTGTTGTCTGTCTTTGTCTGTGTGTGTGTGTGCGTGTGTTCTAATGATACCAAGGGCCGATATGACCGGAGGTCTGCTTGGAAACATCGTAACTTTTTGATCATCAGGTGCTTTGCCTGGAGTGGTATTTGGTGGGCAATCTCGCATTGGATGGCATCGCATATTTTATTGTCCACCAATACATCGGAGCTTGACGCCTGATGGCCACATTGCACGAACTCGTCGAAACTGCCACTGTTCTCTATGTTTAGCCTGTCAACGACTGAAGTTCTTGTGCATCCCTTTCACTCGGATCACTTTCACTGGCGCAGTTCACGGAAACGAAAACTGACGTTTGTAGGGCTTTTGGGCGGGAACAGGGAAGCGCTTCTCGATCCAGAACTAGAAAATGTCTACTGCTGGTTCCCAGACAAAGCTCCGAGCTCTCCAAACCCAGACGCTCGTTTAACGGTGACACCGCTTTTGAATTTCTTACCTTAAGTATAGTGAATTCTAGATGATTTATATTTTTTATATCCGTTTCTTCACTATAACCGTCTTCACTGTATAGGGGAAAAATACCCAAAGGTCTGTGAGTGTAAAAACGGGACAGCGGTTTCCTTACACTATATCCATATCTTCGCTATATCCAGGTTCACTATATGTAGGTTCTATTGTAATGTTTTTAAAGGGGTGTATTGCAAATTAGCCGCTCACTGTGCTGTTATATGAAGCGGAGAAAGCTGTATGACGCATTTGCAGGAGTAGCCGGGAATAGGAGGTCAGAAGCTTGACTCTGCACCACCGTAAAGAAAACAGAAGTTTGCAATCAGGGATCACACCTCGCTCAAAAAATTGGCCGCGTATCTGCTGGCTTGGCTGCAAATGTCGTCGAAAGAAAAGCGTCTTCTGCCGCCCCTGCTACGTAAATGCCTCTGCTCTCTCTAACGCCCACCACTCCCTCTCTTCCCCTGTGGTCTCCCTCCTCCCCAAATAAACACGGCGGAGGATTGCTCGGGTCAATTCAATTTTCCCTCGTTCCACTGCTCGCGCGCTATCTATTTGAACCGTTCGTTACTGTTGGGCTTCTCGTAATGCCGCCGTGAGTCTAGAGTCATTTTCAAGCATCTGTTGTATCTTTGGGTCAAAACGTTGTTTTCAGCGCGAATTTTTGTTTAATTTGGTATCGCAAATAGCAAGCACACATCCATTTTCAATAAAAAACGCTGCTAATTCACGCTATGTATTGATGTATTGCCTCAAATATGCTTATTGTTTTATTTTCGTTCAACAACGTTAACAAGTATGAAGTGTATTTCCAGATTTAATAGTTAAGAAAGTTTTGCCTATATAAACGCCTCGTCCAGAAAATTCTTTCATGTTTTCGCCCGGCTGGCTGAATCGAGGGACATACATGCAGGAAGGGAGAAAGACAGACATAGTTTAAGTAGCCGAAGAAAAACATGTTTTAAATTTGAAAGCAGGGCTTTCAAACATGTAATCTCAGCTCATAAAGGCATAGCCATGAACTGCGTTCGTGCTTAGGGCGATGAACTTTGCTAGGGCTGTACGGCGTGAACTTAGATTTACCCTCAGCGCCTCCTGAGAAAATGGCAGGAGCGATTTCTTCGTAATTTTCCCGACTTCAAAAGGTACCACGCTGTCACGGGAATCACTCGAGACAATACAAAATTTTGGCGTAGCGGCTAGCGGTGGATCACGCTACGGTGGCAGGTTACCGGGACCCGACTGCGCAGGCGCGCGCGGGGAGGGCGAGGAGGTTGCCCCTCAGTGTAGCGAATGCGCGGGCATGGCGAAGGCCGGTCCGCGGAACCAATCCACCCTACTGGAACAAATGTGCACCTGCCTAGTCGGGCCCCGCCACCCGCCGCCGTAGCGTTAGCGGACCGAACCCGCTATGCTTAAACTACCTATTTCGCTGCGCACCCGCCGTTCGCACAGCTGCTGGTAGCCTTTGATTTATGATTATCCTCCCGTTAAAATAAAGTAGTAATTTGTTATATCACCTTGCTGTTACATTAAAACTTTATTGCGTATTAATATATCCACAAGATTCTGTGGCAATCTCACAATTAATTATTTTTACAATCGTTTTCTTCGGCCTCATCAGGCAATCACGTAAAGTAGGCACGTCACGTCACGCGCCAAGTGCGAGAAAGTTGCTAGTGTGTCGCCTATTTTTCTCTATTCAAATTTGCGCAAAAATTGACATAAGTGTTGTTCTGAGAAAGCAATCTTTCGTTTAAAGCGAATTTGTATATATATATATTTTTTCATGATCTCACAAGTTTTACGGGTTCGGAGCAATACGACGTGCCTATAGTCGATAAAATGCGGCACTAACAGTGAAGCTAGGTAAGACGGCTGGTTCTATCGAACAATTTTGTACGAATTCGCTTGCATCAAAAATCATGCACTCCTTCGTCAAATGACGACGATGGTTGAACGCGAAGCTTCCTCGTGACAGTTTCTTCGGTTGTCGTCCAAGTTTTCCGAACCGTTTCGACCACGTCGAAATGGAGCAAGCAGATAGACGCCGGCCTTACAACGCGAGGGACGCAGGTTCGAGTCTGGCGACGGCAAGCGTTTCTTTCTTTCACTTCGGCATTTTAGTGTTACACACGCCATCAGTGAGAACGCTAAAGCTTTGCTTTAAAAGCAATTGTTACTTTAAAACAGCCTTAACAAAGTAAGCGTTTTGAAGCAGTTCCCATACCTGTCCGTAGTGTCCACTCATGGAACACTCGCTGTTGAAATTCGGGAATCCAGTAGCAAGCATGTGATTGATGCAAGGTATTGCCTCTTGGTGAAGCAAAAAAAAAAAAAACATTGAAAGAAATCCATCACAAGGTAAGATTGTAATTTCGTGGGATGCACCAGTGATGCGATATACTACACATTTATATCTTGAGGTTTTTGGTACCTGGACCGAACTTGCCTGTGCATGGGTCCACATTTTGGGTCCACACAAACATTCTAAAATTTTCCCTGGATAGCATGGTGCGTGTGCATTAGCGCGCGGCGGAAGGAGGGTACTTTTATTAAAACAACCTATCCAGCATTGCCTCATTCTGGTGGAAGAGCTGTTCGCGATTGAGTTAGAAATCGCGTTCGACGCCGAACTGAAAACCAGCCTCTTCTCAGAGTTATTTACTTCAATTCGAGTTCCACACTCATACCCATGCGCCCACGAAGCAACACGGGGAATTGGTCAAGAATAGGACGGAGTTGCATGCTACGTGATTTAAATGCGACTTGATTCGCTTATTTCGCCGCTATTGCCGGCGCTTTTCTTCAGTCTGGGTTACGCGAAACTTCTCGGACGCTGAGACTAACAGCTACGGCAGTCCTCCTGCCGTTCCTAAGTGGTTGAAAGTGCATGTCTTCTTCATAAATAGTCTGCGTCTTCCCATATGTTAACCACGACAATATTCAGCAGGCTGTTCCTGGTAGCCTTTGGTCTTATCTCGTCCCCACGACGCTCTGTCCTTACTGCAGACAGGCCGAAGTCGGTAGTACTTTTAAGCTTAGCGGCAGCGACATTTTGCTGCTTCTGTGGTTCGAATCAATTTGTGACGGGACAAGGAATTATAGTTAGTATTTAACGCTAAACAACTGACGACCCCTCTTTACAGTGTGCAATTGGGGCTATTTTGGCAGTGATAAAAATTATGGACCTACAGCTTGTGCGACGAGTAGGTATGCGGCCACTGAGCGAGAGAGGCGCCTGCCCATCATTAGGTGAAATAATTTACTTCAGCGGTTTGGTGAAAGCGGTCAGTTTTAACAGAATGGTTAGATTGAAAAGGCCCCCAGATAATAGAATTCAGAAAATAGACAGCGTGAAAGACAAATTTTTAGATGCAAAGCATCTCTTGCTCTCGGCTCCGTCGTCCGTCATCCGTCGTCCGTCCATCCGCCGGCCCAGGAAGAACCGGCAACACTGCCGCTCTAGGAGCCCTTTAAGGGGACTCGTGCTCGTATCGTGCCGGCCCAGTAAGACACCGGTAACACTGTCGCTCCAGCATCTCATGTCTGGGCTATGTCCCTCCCTTTTGTGTTACCGGTCCACACACCCCCCTGCGCATATGCTCGGCTTCATCTCGGGCCTGCCGGCAGTAAGACACAGGTAACCACTGTCACTCCAGGAGCCATGAAAGGGTAAGACCACCACCGGGGCCTTCAGCAAGCCGAGCTGCGCAGATGGAGGTTGGTGGTAACGACACAACAACGTCCAAGGGAAGGACATAGCCCCCGTCGCACTATAATTAAATTAACAAACCATCTTTCCCGTAGGGGGAAACCCTGAGTAGTATGCGAAACAGCCATGGGCCTCAACGCAATTTTCCCATTTCGTAGTTCCGGTAAGTGAAAAGTGTAGGAGTTACCATGGAAAACCAAAATGTACATATACGGTAGACGTCTACCGTCAAACACTAGGGGAAACGACGGAAACTGAAAACTAATGAGCAATTGAATCGACACCAGTGCTGATTTGCCATACTGCTCAGGGGTTTCCCCTACGGGTAGATGGGTGGGTGTAATTTTTTTTTTACATGATCAGGTACAGCCTTCGTCAAAATTTTCTAGGCCATGCCAAAGGTTTACGGACACCAAAGAATTCAAAGCAAAAGCCTAGTGTCTACTGATGACCAGAATATTTTATGATAGTAAAAAAAGTGCTTTTCTCCATATTTATGGCATAAAACGTGTCGCCTTGCTCGAGAGGTAAGCTTGTAGGCTGAAGTTTTTTGTGGCCTACGTGCTTTTGGCACGGCGCAGAAAATTTTGACAAGGACTGTGCGTGGTAAAAACATACGGCGGGTAACAAAATACTTAACACGTACGCTATATTCGTCCCAGCGTTGTTTCAGCACGTCAAGTATGCTCATCAGGCTAAACATCTTCACGCTGCAGTTCTTGAAAACTGAAAAAGAAAATTAGGCTAGTTATACGGTAATTTCCTTCACCTGTTGATTCGTTAATGCATACTCGTGAAATATATAATCACGTCCTCGCACAGTATAGTTCTTACGCTCTTTACATTCAACAGGTTGGCAATGACGGCTGCTTAAAACTTACGCCGCAGTGTGATCCCGCTGCTTAGCTGCTTTTATATAACATACAAAAGCGAATGAATGGTGTGTGGCGAAGGAACTACGGGCCTGTTTTCCAGCCAAACCTGCTTTCCTATATTCGCGATGTCTTGTTCTCAAGGCCAGATCAACAGTCGCGGTAGCAGGAACGGGCATTTTTAACTCCAAATCTGTAATGTTGATTACACGTCGACTTGGACGTTAGATATGGAGTAAATGCGATGGTATGCCTACGCACTCAAGCACTGCTTCCACTGCAGGCTTTGAGAGTACCAGGTTGTACTCCGCATTCCAGGGTAAATTTGGGCATAACGCTCATCTCAAACGACTTACCTTTCCTGCACTGCGGCGTGAGGAACTCCCGGGTTGACGCTCAAAAGATTTTTCCGGAACTCCGCGAAAGTTGTCGCACTAGCCCTCTCCACGAGCACCACCAGGAAACACGTAAGAACGAGCACGGGTATCGCCTTCATGACTGCAGGCTGATGAACTAGGTTCCGAATTACTCGCAAAATCAGCGCCTGTATGTCTAAGGGCCGTAGGCTCTCGTCCCCTTGATATATGGAAGGAAGAGGGGCGGGAAAGGACAAAGGCGAGCAATCGTTGACTCCTGGACTAACAGCCCCCTTCGTACCGACCCGATGAATCAATGCCAAGGCGCTTTGTTTGAAAAAGGCGAGAACGGATCGGCTAGAAGCGAATATCGTTGCTCTAAAAAATCTCCCCTTACAGGAAAACACGTTGCGAACTTTGGAGGGGAGGTGTTGCGTCTCTTCTGTATCGTAGCAGGCTCGGATGCACATTTTCCGGCCACGCGGCGTTCGCGGAAGAAATGGAAAGGGTGGACTCGCGCAACAAAGGGCTGCGTTAGCCGTTTCAAGCAAGCGTCCATCCGAGCGTGCTCACTGGCCGAAAATGAGCCACGACTGAGTCAGTGCTAGCGAAACTTAAGAGGTCAGATCGACTGCGGACTTGGCGGTTTCTTACGTGTCTTTTCGCAGCGGAAACTTCTCCTCCAGTTCTCTTGAATTTCTTTTCCTGTCACATACCGCGCAAATCGAGAATCATGGTTCGGACCTTCCGAACATTATCACTTGTACGGGCTGGAATGCTTTCTTTCTATAGCAGACAAAGTAACAAACCAAGCAATCGTTTTCTTCTGTTTTCAGTTCGTCGTCACTTTCTTAACGACATCATCACCTTCTTTCTAAGAATGGTTGAAGCTATGATTAATACAATTATGGTTAAAATTTTCTACGGCCATGATACGCCGGGGGGGGTTCTATCATCCTAACTATCCTCACTATCCTAACATTCAGACTCTATCCTCATATCGAAAGTCCTTACACGTACCATTAAGACCATTTCACCACACCACACTCCTCACACCACACACCACACACACACACACACACACACACACTGATTGTCAGTCTTTATTTATGCCCCCTGGCAAAAACGAGGCACCCGCCTATACTTTTGCCGTTGTTGGCTGTCCGTTATAATGAATGCCAGGCTCAGTGCAAACGAGACGACGGCGGTGACAGACGAGACAGGCGCTATCTGTCTATGCTAAAAAATGAGATTTTTTAACAAGTTTTGCTAACGTGCGCACTTTACCAGAGGCCGGTTGTTTTATCTTCTCTTTCTTTTATTTAGTGTAGAGCTGTTATATGCATACTGTAGCCCTCTTCGAAATGAAACTCTTTTTATAATAGCGCCTGCCTCGTCTGTCACCATCCTTCTTTCCTTTGCGATAGGCCTCCCATTCAGCATGAACCAAATCGCCCAAAAACATGTTTCATTGAAGTACCTTTTGTTATAATGTTCTTAGCTTTGTCTTGAAGAAGGATTCTTCGCTCTTGCTTCACCGAATGCAATTAAAGTATTTTTTTAAGCAGAAAGCCTTCAGTGTTGCTTTCTGCAAAAAAAAAAAAAAAAAAAAGAACGTCATTGTTGTCGTCGTAATGGTCGTCGTACCGTTGTTGTTGTCGTCGTTGTCGTCATTGTTGTCGTCGTTGTTGCCATTGTTGTTGTTGTCGTCATGTTGTCGTCGCCGCCGTTGTGTCGTCGCCGTCGTTGTTGTTGTTGTCGTCGTTGTTTCTGTTGTTGTTGTCGTCCAAACCCGAGTATCCACAGTAGCAGCCAGATGCGCTACCAGTGCGCGTTGCGAACGGCAGAGCCTAAGTGGCCCTCGTTGTTCCTTTCTTTGTTGAACATGCTCACTTGATGGATTGGCCACGAATCGGGAGCTTTCGGAGGTTGGTGTGCCTGCTTCGCAAAATAATAAAAAAAAACTAGGAATTTGCAACCTAAAAGCAAAGTAGTGCGTGACGCTTGACAGGTGCACGTGACGTTACGTGAGTGGTATATAGAAACCTCGTCGAAGTAGTTGCGCAAGAAGGGAAAAAACGAAAGCGAAAAAAGAGCATGAAATACGAAGTTGCAGTAAAGACGTTAATAAGTATCGCCAGTAGTATTAGTAGTAGTAGAAGTAGTAGTAGTAGTAGTAGTAGTAGTAGTAGTAGTAGTAGTAGTAGTAGAGTAGAGGAGGAGGAGGAGGAGGAGGAGGAGGAGTAATAGTATTACCAAGCTTTATTTTGTAAAAGGGGGAAGGGAAAGGGGGAGAGATCAAGGGTGGGATCAAATTTCAGAACCCCAGAAGGTATTTGGCCAGCCCCTGCCCTACTAAGCAGCGTAAGCTGCTGTGCAGTGTCCGAGCTGGACAGGACCGGTTTTATGGCTAATGTCGAACCACTAATTGGGCAATTCTAAACTGCATGGAATAAATCGGCCTTCCGGTGACATTGTTTGCAGTCTTCATTATACCTTTCTGTGAACATAAGTAAGAGCCTGGCTGTCGCCTTCAAAGCACGTAAGCAGACTTAAGTGTCCCGAGGATTTTTTTTTTTATACGTTGGTGGCCGTTCTCTGCAACACTTTTAAAAATTTTAGTACGGTAGTAGAACTTTCAGACATTTTGCAACCCTACGCCTTTTTTCATATTTTTCCCTGAGTTTTCTTCTTCTTCCACAGATGGTGTGGCGCGCTGGTCGTGGCTCTTAGGCCCAGAAGAAGAAGAGGCAGGTGCCTGGAACCACCCACTTAGTCGTAAGTCCTTAATTCCGCAACGTTTGAGCATTAATCGGCCTTTTTTTGATGTAACGGCAATGAAGCGATTGTGCTAAAGCATGACAGCTTGCCATGGCTGTCACAAAACTTCGTCCAGTCCTCGGTCAGCTTCTCGCTCCTTTCGAGAGGTCACGTTACCCATAAATTCCTTTATTTGTTCCCGCCTTTCACAAAATGCTCTCTTTGCGTTCCGTATCCTACGTTCGTTATTTTAAGAGCGCAGTATTAAATGGATTACAAAAGGCGTACGATACCAGATTGGTCCGAGGTTTGCTGAAAAGACGTGATTCACATAAGCATTAGCCCAACCGGGAAGCTAAATCCACACCAGGAGATATCGGTATCTGTATCGTGTCGAATAAAGTCAACGTGCCTGACGTGAACTTTACACCACCGCACTCGCGCTGTGTACATGGCACGCACAAAAAAAAAAAAAAGACACAGAGAAGCCGCGCAAATTAAACGCCTCTCCCCTCTGCTTATTTCACTAGCGCCTAGCATTCCTCATTTTCTGCCAACATTCTGTTAAAGTTTACCTTGCCACCACGAAACTGTACGATGTCAAGATATTAGAATTTTTCCAGCTCCATTGCAACTAAGGGCTTCTGTAACGTTACCCGGTTAATGAGACGTTGCGTATTCGGGATTTCTTTAGCTGCCAAACGGAATGAAATTTCTTTTCGTAGTGGACCACTCAGAACCTAAGTAATGGCAATTTTCTATCGCCACAGCTTTTTTTTTTTTGTAGAATACGATGCATTTGAGGAAACCTATAGGTTCTATGCCACGCATTGGGATCCCGTACATGCCGACGTTTGTTGCCTTTCAGCTTCAGTCTAAACTATTTCTTTATCAATATAATGCGATGTATCCTAAGCTCCAACATAAAAATTTGTGCGTACGTAAAACAGTACGTACGACGCGACACATCATCGTAGACATCATCATGAGATCATGATCGCACTCTTCATGGCATTGAGATGCTACACAACGGACTGCAATGTCGCTCTTCAGGACCGGTGTTATGACCATTTCCAGTTAAGGACAACAGAGTGCCACGAATACGTTAATCACCTCTGAAGGTGAATAATCGGTAAATTGTTGCGATTTGGACTGTCGCGTCAAGCTGAACACACATCTTGTGGACAAGACAGAGTGTTGAAAGGGCGCCAATCTGTTCGGGCAATCGGAGAGGTAGTCAAAGTGTATCAATACGCGAAACTCGCAGGCGAGTTTCGACCGTTGACCGCTGCAGCAATGGGTTTCATCGACCGGTTCACGAACGGCGTGGTGATCGGCTCGGTGACCACGGCGGTGGTGATCATCATGGTGATCTTCATCGTCACCGAAAGGCGCGTGATCATCCAGCACAAATTACTTCGGCCCCTCGCCACCGAGCCGGCGCCCGCGCTGCCCTTGGACGACGTGGCGCCGTCGCAGCCGTGGTCGCTGATCGACCGCCAGGCGTACCTGAGCCACAGCATCCTGGCGCCGGCGCTCGAGGGCTCCCGGCACCGGACGCGCCGCCTGGCCCACAACCTGGTGCCCACCCGCTACGAGCTCGAGATGCAACCGCAGCTCGAGGGCAAGCCCAGTCAGGTGGACACCTTCCACGGCCGCGTCACCATCCACTTCAACGTCACTTTCGGTGCGTTTGTTTGTTTGTTTGTTTATTGTTTATTGACAAAAACAATGTTCAATAGCGGTCTGTCTTGGTGCCAAGGCAAGAGGCGGCATTGAAAGCCACCTGATGGGCCTTCGACACCAGACAGCACACGCAGCAGACAACATGAGTGGCACACATACTTCAGACCAAATACTGGATTCAAACGCTCAAAACACACTATATCAAACATTACATCGAATAAAATATAAAATGTTCAAACGCATTGCAAATTATCAAGCGCATACAATAAAAAAACCACATACAGAGTATCAAACACGATAGGGCAATATAGGTGAAAAAAAAATGACAGAATTTGTGGTCAACACATACATCACCAACATGACACATAAGCCATTAAGGCCAACGGAAGAACATGTTCTTTAGGACTGAAAAACAAAATGTACAGAAAAATCATGATTGTTCGAGGAAATAGGTTTTACTCAGTTTTCTGAAGGCAAGCAAGGAGGGAGAACTGTCTATTGTATCCAGAAATGATGGATAACAATTCAGAAGGTTCGGAATTTGCCATTTTAATAATTGCATGCCATATTTAGTTCTCGTCTTAATTTTGACAAAGCTTTTATTTCTGAAATGATATGGTGTCTCCGTATTTGTATATGTGTCAAAGAAGAGCTCACGATTTGCTTTGAATTCAAGAAAAACCATTTCCAGCAAACGCTGTTTGTACAACATTTCTATATGAAGGATCCCGTTCTGGGAAAAGTATGGGAATGTGTGATCACGACTAGATAGATTTTGAATGAATCGTATACCTTTTTTCTGCATTATATATAGTCGTTCAAAATTATACTTCGATGTAACCCCCCCAGAACTAATGTGAACTAATATTGTATACGGGAATGCACTGCCTACTAACATAAAAGTTGCCGTTTTTATTCGTATTGGCAACAACTGTCCGACACATCTATTTAGCATAGCCAAGTGATTTAGCAATGATACCTTTTATAAAGTTTCACTTTGACTTGTACCACCGAAGATTTTCATGAAATAGTACCCCTAAAAACTTGTATTCTGAAGTCTGTTCTAGCGGGCATTGATTAAAAAAACGTTATAGAGGTATTAAGTGAATTGGTTTAATTATAACGGCGGAGAAGACAAATGTACTTGGTTTCTTAACAATTTCCACGGGAAGACCTGTCCTGTCTGTCTGTCTGTCTGTCTGTCTGTCCTGTCTGTCTGTCTGTCTGTCTGTCTGTCTGTCTGTCTGTCTGTCTGTCGTCCGTCCGTCCGTCCGTCCGTCCGTCTGTCTGTCTGTCGTCTGTCTGTCTGTCTGTCTGTCTGTCTGTCTGACACCACAATGACAAAATGGAGCGTATCCGAGCCGCGCGCTGCGCTGACAAGCATCGGTTGGACGTGGCCCACCAGACACGCAGATGATCACACTGCACGCCTCTCCCGACCTGGAGGTGTCTTTGGGCAACCGCAAGGGCCTGAGCATGAAGGTGCACCAGGCAGAGCCTCCCTTCAAGAAGATCAAGACCAGCTACTTACTCTTGAGGCCGGAGGACGAGTTCCTCCACGTGCGTCTCGGAGAAAAGCTGCGCGCCAACAACAGCTACACAATCACCATCAGCTTTCGAGGGAAGCTGGGAACGGATAGGGGCTTCTACAAGTACCACTACCGCGTCAACGGGACACTCAGGTAACCATTCCCGTATACGGCTGGCCTTGCGCCGTCACAAGTGCTTTCAATAACGGGTTTTGGAGTATGCTCGGTTCGAAACGGCAAATTTTGCGTGTACACCTATGCGCCCGCCATGTCTTGTGATAACCGTCATTACCATCGTTAAACAAATAACGGTGACGATGGGGCAGCTTTCTAATTGCGCAGGTCACGAGGTATATGATGAGTCATCACGAGAGACAGTTTCACCCGCGCGCACACATAAACCCGAAAGTGCGTGACAAGTGGTGAACTAATGTATCCGGCTTCAAAACCCGCCTGGTTCAGACTCTGTGTTATTTTTTTGTCGAACTTATAAACAAGTAGCGTAATCTTCCCGCCACTGCAAGAACAGTGTTTCGGGGAAATGCGCAGTACAGGGGGTTTTAGCTTAAACGGTATCATCATCACTTCACGAATGCTTAATTTTAGTGAAAACCTAGAGGTTAATAACTGTTTCCAAAGATTTAGAACACATAGTCCAAAGATCGACGAAAACTCGTCTGGCGAGGAAATAACATTGCCGCCGGTGAAGTGACACTCGCCAAAAAGGTAAAAACAATAGGTAAAAACAAATGACGTTTCGGGGCCCGTACGTGTCCCTTGTTCACATATGAAACGAAAAGCGGCTCGGCCGTATTTATACATGTGTGGAACGTTGGAAAACTCATGCGTATGTTGTAGGGAAGGCGTGTGCTTGTACGTGCCAAACAACAAGGCACTTGTAGGCTCGTGCTTGTAGGCCCATGCTTACTTGTAGGCTCGTGCGGTGCACGTATTTTATTTTCAACGAGGAATTTTACAGGCAGGTGTTTGGTACTGCAATGGGTGCTTCAATTTCGGTGACGTGCGCAAACCTCGCTTTGGAAGCCGTCGAGAGGACCACCCTAAGCTTTCTTAGTCATCGTCCAAAATTATGTGTACGCTACGTGGATGACTGTTTCTGTGTTTTAAAGCGGAAAGACGCACCAGTACTTTTTCAACACCCGAACTCCATCCAGCCAACGATCCAGTTCACGATGGAAGAGGAGGCTGCCGGTCGTATCTCTTTCCTCGATGTGTAAGTACAGCGCAAGAATACCGGCCTCGTGACGACGGTCTACCGGAAGCCCACGCATACCGGTCTGTACCTGGACTTCGCTTTTGCGCACCCGTTCGGACGCAAGCGCTTTGTGGCCTCGGCACTCTTCACACGCGCGCAACGCCTGTGCTCTACTACCAAAACGCGGAGAGTGGAAGAAAAGAAGATGAGAGGACCTCGCAAGCAATGGATACCCAAGCCAAATCCTACGCGCTCAGCAACGCAGATCGGCAAACCCACCCATATCACCGAGGAAGTAGCGGAAGCGTGCCGCCATTCCTTACGCTGTCTGTATAAGCGAAACGCTACCACGAATGTTCAATGACTACGACGTACAAGTTTGCCACGTGCCCACAAGCTCGGACAGCAACTTGTACACGCCAAAAATGCGCTAGAACGCGAAAGATACCCCGGGGTGGTCTATAAAATTCCTTGCCAAACTTGCGGCGCAGCCTACATTGGTGAAACTGGAAACATCAAGAGGCGACTAAAGGAGCTCAAAAACGACGTTGCTAACGGCCGCACCCAGCTAACCGCCTTGGCAGAACACCAAAAGGTAGCCGGTCATGTCATCGCTTGGGACTCGGCGAGAATCATTGCCACCTAGAAAATATTATCAACGCGCCTACTCCGAGAATACTTCCACATTCAATCAACCCCGCACGCTCTTAATCGGACACGTGGGCCCTTGCCTACAACGTACGCATGCGCTTTGCGACGTTCCACACAAGTATAAATACGGCCGAGACGCTTTTCGTTTCATAAGGGAACAAGGGACCCGTACGGGACCCGAAACGTCATTTGTTTTTACCTATTGTTTTTTACCTTTTTGGTGAGTGTGAGTTCGGTACCGGCAGATTTAGAACACACGTCGATTATGATCACAGATTTTGGGTGTATGCTGACCATCCAAAACACGCGCTGTCCTCTTTACTCTGGGTGACAGGCCCTTGCGTGCCTCCTGGACGAGCATCTGGTAGATCCCACACCGTTCACCCTCACGACGAGCTGAATGTTTCATATGAGGAATGGTACCTGGCTCCTCCTTCTTCCGCTCCAGACTATAGATCCTTCCACAAGCTGCCTTCAGCGCAGCGGATATTGCGGTTCTCCACAATCCACCCAAATCAGCGCGTCTAACTCACCGTGGCATTCTAAGGTGGTCTGTCATAGAAAAGTGACCAAAGGCGTTGGAGCCTTGGAAGACCTTTTCCGTACCTTCACTTGGCACGTAGGACTGAAAGGTCCGAATCCCTTTTCTTCAGCCGGCCACCCTGCAATGTCGTGGTGGGTAAGACGCGCTGTTGTGGGTGGATTGTTGAGGACAATGTACCCTCCGCTGTGCTGCTCACAGGTTGTGAAATGAGCTATAGAGTAAGCAATGCGGGGGCCGGTTATTGTCTCTTCTGAGGTCTGTGATATTGAGCCAGCTGCTGGACGACGACAGAGTGTCGTGACTAGCCAGGCATTCAACACAATCAACGACGAACAAATGGCCTACCTTACTCGCACTGTCGTGACGGAGGAATGCGCATTAAATCGCATGTACGAGGTGCGGCCAGCAACGTCCGCCTTACCAACTGCACGCAAATCGCTTACGACAGGATTGACTTCAGCTTCCATATCGTAGCACTACCGTACCCCCGGAAGCGCGGAAAAGAGGCGGGGAGTTTAGGAGATGCATTTCGAGGCATTAGAGTGTACGTGACAAGAGCGTGCTCTATCAACCGTTCATTGCTTCTGGACTAATCTATACAGCAAAACTTTGTCAGAAACATTATGCTCTTGACGGGCCTCGTTGGGTTGCAGAGGGAAAAAAAGGCGCTTGCTTTGCAGGTTCAGCATTAGACGTATTTTTACCAATTGAGCCACCGAACTTGGGCCTCGTCAATCTAAGCTTTACCTGTGCGTCGTAATGGCAGAAAAAGTGTGAACACGACATGTGCCGCATTTCATGCGCATCAGTGAACACTACATACGGGGCCATCTATTGTAAGCGTGAGTAAACCAGCTGCGTCGGTGATGGCATGTGAGGTCACCTCCGCGCGCGTTGAGTGGAGGTAATCTCGGAGGTCACCCGTCGGTATAAGCTGTAATTTATGACCATTTTCTAGATTACGACATTTATGGGAAATAAAAACCGATGACCATGATGATTACCATGATGATGACCATGATGATGACCATGATGATGACGATTATGATCGAGAAGCGTGTGCCGGTAGTGGTTTGATGGCTGACGTCTTTTTCTTCGCGAATTTCCGCGTTACAATGAATCCCCTGAATTGGAAAGCGAGTTGTCTTCTAAATTTTAAGAGTAGCAGTACAACGTGGGGTTTTTCCGAAGTAAGTTTAGAGTATGCCGAAAGTGTCATTATTTCAGAAGCTATGCGGAAGTTTGCGCCACTTGACGCGCGTATTTTAAAGGCTAATGTATTGCACGCTTCCATTGCGTTTACAGTTAGCTTTTCTTTCACTCAGAGAACAAACATATAACGCGTTAAAAAAGCGATGTTTTGTTTTTTACTGTGTAGGCTAAAGCTAGCAGCTGCTATGCATAATTGACTAGCTACAGATACCCCAGTTGCGCATGAGTTAGCGGCTAACAATTGACTATAACTCTAGACACCAACATTCTTCCCTCGCCGGAGTTTACCGTGATGCCTCTGCTGTGGATTAATCTTCCAGGCACCTGCTACTCACGTTCTTTGAGCCGACGTACGCGCGGAGAGCCTTCCCGTGTTTCGACGAGCCTGGCTACAAAGCCATCTTCTCCGTGACGATTGTGAGACCTAAGGGTTACACGGCCCTTTCAACGATGCCCGTCAAGAAGGAGGAAGAGAGGTAGACCCTATCAGCTGCTTGCTTTCATTGGTTAAAGTTGATGCTTGGGCGAGTTGGGTTCCATAATCTTGAATTCACAGCGCAAACAAGAAACAAGGACGATAGGGAAAGCACGACACATAGGGAGAGCACGACACATTGTTACATTCTTTTCTGTACCGTGAAGAGTATACCGCGTTGACTAGTGCGACAACCGCAATCACCCCAACTTTGGGTTTATCCGAAAATTGAGGCGAGAGCCATGGATGCGGCGAGAAGATGAAAACAAAAAATAGTTTTGCAATGCTTCTTTTCATGGCCAATAATGCCTCCATTAGGCCGAGGTGGTAACACGTTTTTCGCCACTAGTTATTTCAGCTTAGCTTTAAAATCGTTTAACTAACTCATTGGCATTGTTAGCATCATATGTCAACCTATATACCACTATAGCTACTATAGTAACTAAACTAACATAAGTTTTCCGTGAGCTGGTGCTGCTGATGTGGTTTTTCACAGAACGCTTAGGCAGCTTCTACACACCCTTCTCCTCGTCTGGACAACGTTAACGAGCGAGGCCATACTGTGACAGCTGATTTGCTAAGAACGATGCACAGGACGGACGGTTTCTTTTCACTCGACTTTACCTCACGAACTGCTTACCCTTGTTGTATCTTTCTAGCCAGATTTTCTGTACATTCTAGGCAATGTATATACGTGGACTAGCGGATGGTATGGTAAATTAAAAGTCTTTTACTCATATTTTACCTAAGCATAGTCCACTTCTTGCTTGGAGACGTAGTCTCAAAACCTTGGCCTCAATTCACTGTACACACAGCGCAGGCTCTCGGTATCGCGAAGCCATCACTGCGATTGCGCGTTTGCTCACACGTTCTCACTCTCAAATCTATTGTCTGTCGCTTATGCTTCGACTCTACTTTTCTAGGCCTCACGGCCTTGTGGCTGTCACCTTCCACGACACTATGCCCATGTCCACGTACACTCTGGCGTTTGCCATCCTCAACTTCACAGCTCAGACAAAAGGAAACGTAAGGAGCACCGCTTTGTCTTCCACATGTCCCACTCTCCCGGATTCTGTATCGAAAATAATGAGCAACTTCTCGCTGTAAATTAATGAGCTCATTTTGAACCGTCGCTTCAACAGATCACTATTTGGTCCTTGGAGGAGCGCACCCCATACCTCCAGTACGCCTTGGATGTGGCGCCGATGCTGGTTAAATTCTACGAAGACCTCTTGGGCACACCGTATCCACTTCCCAAAATCGGTTGGTATAAATGGATATATTTTTACATACTCAAGCACTATATCGTCTATGGACAGGAGTTTTGACATTATCAAAACAAAAATGAAACAGTAGAAACCAGTAAGTACGCACACATTCAGTAATGTCGATGAGATGTGGAAAACACATGTAACAAAAATATATCCCGCACCTTGAATTGACGGTGTACCTTGTTTTAGTAAAGTTTGGCACGGTTAATCGCAATTCCGGCGACTGAATAAACTAGCAAGGTCTCTTAAAGGCTCGAAAGCGCACTGTGATAATGTCACACGCAAATAAACGGCCGGACTTTGAAAAAATAACATCATGTTTCACGAATAATTTGAATAAATTACTCAGTTGGAAAGGAGATGGTGTAAAGCCGACCTTAGGACCAATTAGAGAACGGTTGGCCACCGAGTAACAGAATTTATTGCGTAACAAGGGGTCCTTACTGGAAGTCTTTTCGCTGTGTAGTAACTCACCCCACAGTGAATCGCGGCAGTCAGGATGGCGGGGTGAAAAGCAATTTCCTGGTAGGACTCACATTAGATTCCCTCAATATAACTTTAAGTCCAGGATGTGACGGAAGCCCGTCTGGACGGGATGAATTTTGACGAATGAAGACAAAAACGCCGACTACAAGTTAGTTTAGTTTAACGGCTCCCACATAAAAGCCTTGGTCACAATAATCAATTAGGTAGTGTCTATTGTCACGGCAACCGTGAGAATTACAATCAGAAATTTCTCACGGCAGTCGCCTCTCATTGGTTAAGAACGCTATCCGGAGATTCTATGGGATAAATATTCCCTAAAAAGCTGCGTTTGCGGCTGCCCCTGCAGCGCTGTGGTATACAGTGAAACCCGGTTATAGCGAACTGTAATATGCGCCGCAATTAGTTCGATATATCCAATAGTTCGATATAGCGAAACCGCCGATAACGAGCTTTTGTAACGAGTTCGCAATACGCGGGACACGCCCCCATCCCCGCATGCGTAAACCAACACAATATGAATTATGTCGTTACCATACACAAAACAATCCATTTATTGCAAACAATAAGGCTACTTTCCACCTGAACTGCCTACTTCACAAAAAAACAAACGATTTTAGTGTTCACTTCCATTTTGGCGGCGCAACTAGCACATCATTCGAGTCCGTGTCCTTCAATATCGAAGCAATATCTGAGCATATCAACTGCAGAAAGCACTTCTTTAAGCATTGGACGGCTTTCACTCCGTGACGTCCTCTGCCTCTTTGGAACTTTCAACATCACCAGCTGCCATGACATCGACGACGGTGTCTGCATCAGAGGTGCTCACAGTGACGCCAACCTGGTTGTCGATGGCACTCAGGAAATCCCCAAAGGAATTCTATGGGCCCGTTTTGTTGTGCGCAGTTGCAGTCATGAACCACTTTCAACTGGCCCGGCTTTCCACTCTGCTTCAGTTTCGAAAAGTGTCGGTCGTCACGTCGCTGCATGTGAGGTTCAACGCCTCGACCGCGGCCAATCAACATCTCAATTACCGCTGTGAGACCATGCATTTCGGCGGCAATTCTAGGTTCACCGAGTTCGATATATCCGATATGAACTTCGTTATAAGGAATATGTTCCGCGTGCATTTTCAGAACTGATTTATTTTTGTTCGATATATAGCATAATTCGCTCTATCCGGGTTTGTTATAATCGGGTTTGACTGTAGTACTTGGATTTAAACGAGAAGGCTCAGGTTCGAGTCCGACATTGCGACGTTCTTTTTATAGCTTTCAAAACTTTTAGGTCATCGTGATTTTGTTAATGCTTTTTTCTACTCTCGTTTTTACTATATCAAGAGATCGACGCACAGGACTTTAGAATGGGTTGAATTACGTGTAATATAGGTTGTGTTTTGTGTCGTTGGGCTGGTTAGTAAGTTGTTGCAGGTTGGCTGGATTTTGGTAGGTTACGTAGGTTGGGTGAGGTTATGGTACGTTAGGTTACGTTGGGACGTAATAATATTCGGCAAATTTTAGGCCAGTCAGCTTTTATGGAAACTGCCGTGAGAACGTTCCCGGAGGTAGTTCTCACGGCTGCCATGAGATTATACGCAGCCAAGACCCAACCTTCCGTGTGGAAGCCGAACGTGAATTTCCTTTTAAACTCAACTAACTTGTGGTCAGCGTCCTTGTCTTCTCGTAAATATAACTTTAATGGCAGGCCAAACCTGAGTTTCAAGATAATAAATCTGATTTTTGATTTTTGGAAACTGCGGTCCGAATAAAGCAGTTCCATTACCACTCACAAAACCGAATATAATTTTCCGCCCGCCGTATTATCTATAACCGTTTCCATCGGGATTAGAAAACGCTGTCACATCTGACTACCACCAACTGAATAGGCAGGGTACATGGTCTTCAAGACCTGTTTGGGCTTTACCTATTGAAGTATAAAAGCGAGGTTGCTGGTCATTCGTAGACCACCTACAGCGCTCAACGTCGCTTATTACCTGGTGCGAGGGAACTCAACCTGAGAATCAACGGGGAGGGGAGGAGTCATCATGATGTGCAGGTCTCTCAATAAATTGTTCCAACATCCTCTATATAACTTACTTTTCATTGTTGTTTTTTAGCGTTTCAGTACAATGCTCGGGTACGTGGAATGTTTTCAGCGAAATATCGAGGTTTTATGGTTGTAAAAATGTTCATCAAAGCAGGGAACAGACTCCATCAAAAAAGAGCATTGTACCAAAACAGCGCTAGTATAGTAGTCCTATTTGAGAATATATAGAAATGGCGTTCTCCCCTTGACTGCTACCCCAAATTATTCGACCAACTATATGCATTTTTATATCGGAAAGTTATGTCTGGCATTGAAACATACATCAGCAAGAGATAAATACTGGCACAAATAGCTGGTCGTTTTTATACACCGGAAAGATTCAGTCGCACGTTTCACGTTTTTGTATGCATTCTGACAACGTTTCGATCAAATTTCGCAAATTTTACAGGTCTATTTAACGGCTTCGCTGAAAGGTATTTTTGCAATGCTTACACCAATCGATATCTACAGCGTGCTATACCCTCACTGCATATAAATTGAAAGTTTGCCCCACGCGGTTTTTTTTAAGGGTAACTCTAGAAGGGGGGGGGGGGGGGGGCATTTTGCTGTTTCAACGATTCTGATGTCGCAAATGACGAAAAGTGTCGCGGAAAGAAACAAACTGCGGCGACAAAATGCGTGACTTGTAACTGATATCGTATCCGTGCGCTTGCTTGCTGTGCGACTTTCCAGACATGATATCACTGCCTTCCTTCTTGGCTGACGCCATGGAGAACTGGGGCCTACTCACCTTTCACGAACAATGCCTGCTGTACGACCGCCGTACGACACCGTTTAAGAAGCCGCTCATCGTAGGCCTCGTAGCCCACGAGATTGCGCACCAGGTATGGAATGCAGGGGCCTCATACGGCATCCTCAAGTGAGGGGCGGTTCTTTTGCACATCAAACCCTTATTAGGCTGAAACGTGTAAATTTGACGCCCCTCGCCGGCTTCATGGTTGTCATGATTAGAAACAGCGCAAGAGACAGGACGACGAAACTGACAAGGACAGGCGCTGACTGACGACGGAATTTTATTGAAAGAAACAACGAAATATATACGAAAAGCAAGAGCTCAAGCAGAGCAAGAAAGACAAACAAAGGTTACAATAAGATGTTTAATAATCTTATTGTAACCTTTGTTTGCCTTTCTTGCTCTGCTTGATCTCTTGCTTTTCGTATATATTTCGTTGTTTCTTTCAATAAAATTCCGTCGTCAGTCAGCGCCCGTCCTTGTCAGTTTCCTCGTCCTGTCTCTAGCGCTGTTTCTAATCATGAATCCTTACTGACTCGCCCAGCTTCACACACTTGTGCAATATGGTTCATGGTTGTCTTTTATGTACAGACAGTCACAGTTTACGCTAAGTTAAATTCGACATTTAGTAAACAGCGCGAAAGGTCAGAAATGACCATAGCCGACACAGACAAAAAGTGTACCGCTTATTATAAACCTACCTTTTCCCCAAAGATCGTAATGCGCCCGCACGCATACCCTTCTTCGCCTTTTATTCTCAGATCTTTGTAATAAAGCCCATTCGGCGCTCAAACCATGCATACGGAGTGCCTTGGTCTCGTTTAGTAGGTCAGCGCTTTTCCCCCAACTTTTATCTTCACGGTTATTAATGGGAACGCATCAAACAGCCCATAGAGCGTAGAAGCCGCCATCCAGCATCTCTAGCAATCAACCGTCTCTTAAAATGGTCGAATGCACCAAACTAAAGGAAGTAATTCAGCTAAAGAGAAAATGAGGAAAATCTAGGACTAGATGAGAATCCTGCCCACAGCCTGCGGAATGCGATTCCAGCACGCAGCCGTGAGGCCATACGGCTTGATGGATTAGGTGACTAAGGGTGCACCCGACACGCAATTTGTTGTGGCCTTACACGCAGTTCAGCGAACAGTTGTGACGTTTTTGGGTACGTGGTTCGGCTCAAAATTATGGTAGGCACCCGTTAAGAGTGCATATAGGCATGACAACGTGACCCACTCACTTGCATTGACCAGTGACCATAGCAGCTGCCGCCAGAAGCGCGCGACCGATTAACCAATTTCCATTTGGCTGCGACGTCTGCGTACCCGCTCGATGGAGAGTTCTGTGGCGTTCAATTGGTTACTAATGCTTTCGCATTTACAACGCATCAAAAGTGCTTAAGTGTCGTCGGACTTTAACAACGAAGCTGAATATCGGTGTGTATAGTCGCTTGAGCTGCATATAAGACTGGATAAAAAAAAAAAAAAACATGCACCCCTCCGTCTAACGACGACGATGGTTGAAGAAGCTTTCTCTTGATGGGTTCTTTGGTTGGCCAATCCCACACTGCGAGGATGTGCTACTCTGAAGGTACACAACATTTTTCTATAATACCCACAGCGACTCCCCGTCGAGAGCTCCGTAGGCGTAACGTTTGGGTTTGGGGTGTACATCGCAAATCCGGTACCTGCTGCTTAGCGTTCGCTTCAATCGGATAGACGCCGGCTTCATAACGCGAGGGACTCAGGTTCGAATCCGGCCAAGGGAAGCCTTTTTTTCTTTCACTTCAACCACGATCATTCATCGTGATCGTCAGATAAAGGTGGCTTTTAAAGACGATAGTCTGATACTTAAATCCAGAAATTTTGGTCTGTCTGTATGTCTGTCTGTCCGTCTGTCTGCCTGTAACTCGATTCAGCCACCCGGCCAAAGTAAAATGCTTACTGCGCAATAGTCTTATATACTCACAGCCAAATGTGAACGTCTAAGCCCGGTTTATAGTTCATACTTGTCAACTTTGTTAAACAAGAACAAGACATTACGCAATATAAGACAGGAAATTAGTACACAAGGGATATTACAGTGTTCCTTAATTAAAAAATTCCTGGATGCTTGGTGTTTCGATAGCAAATGATATTCTACATCTACTGCAGAACAACGCGTACCGCCTGGAGGTTGCCCGCGCCACCTCCGGGCGGCATATGAGAAATCACGCGGCAACAGCAAAGAAAGGTTCCACTAGCTAGGTTTCACGTTCTGCTTGGAACGCACGTGGAGCACGGCAACGCGGTTCTATAAACCTTGAAGTCGTCCGCCTCGATTTACGCGCGTCTCTGCCGTACTGCAGCGCTGGCATCGAGGAACTCCGCGTGTGGCAGTGGAACGCGGTAAATTCAAATCGCCTTGAGCAAACCTTTAGTGTGTTTACCTTGGGATGAGCGCGACGGAACAGGAGCAGCATGCGAGGTGAGGGGGAAAGCGAAGGGGGGCATTTTCCTTGGCAAATATCTACAAAGACTATCGTCTTTTGACGACATTTGCAGCGAAAGGAGCAGATAGGCGGCCATTTTTTTTTATTCAGGGCGTATGGCGTAGAACGGCATCAATGAGAACAATAAAGCTTCGCTTTAACACGCCACACCATCGCTGCTCCTCCTTCTCCACAGAGTGGAAGGGATGGACGATTTTTAACAGCGCGGCTTGTTTAAGCTTGAGCTCTGGCCGTGCCGAACGTTAACAGAAAACTCCGCTCGGCAAAGTGAAGAGGGGGGAAATTCAAGGCCAGGAAGTGTGAGCAAAAGTGGTTAGGAGGCAAGGATCGCACAAGCAGGTTTTGGAAGTGTGCGCCTCAAGAAAAAAAAAACGCTTCCACCGGTCGGAGTCGAACTTGGGTACTTCGCGTCCTGAAATCGGCGTGCACACGATTGCGCTATCACCGCTTTCGGGGAACACAGCACTTGCTTTGGGTTCGCAGCGCGGAGGTTGGCTTTGGTCTGCGGCTGAGTAGAAGTGGGCTTTGCCTTCGTACTGTCGCACTTTGTATTTTGTAGTTTAAGAGGGTTGATTGTGGACTTTGATTTAAACAGGTTTGCACAGAGAAAGCTTCGCTTCTCATAAAAATGGGGCAGACCTAAGAAAAGCCAAGTTAAAGCTAGTGGAAACCACCAGCTCCGCTGTTTCCTCAGTCTTCGCCTCTCAATTTCCAAAGTGGCCGAATTTTTTTTGTTTTTTTTTCCACTCAATTTCTCTAGTGGTTCGGCAATCTGGTCACAATGGACTGGTGGAGCAACCTGTGGCTCAACGAGGGCTTCGCCACCTACATGCAGTACTCGGGAGCCGATTTCATTGAACAACACTGGCGCATGGTAAGTGCCGTCTAACAAGTTTTCGAAAACAGGAGCGTAGATCGGTGAATTGTAGCTAAAACAGGGCTGCCTTTCTGCCATTTCTCTTCCAAAGATGGACCTTTTCGTCGTCAATGAGATGCAGCCTATCTTGAAAGCTGAAGCCGTTGCTCCGATGCATCCCTTGTCCGTTTCAACTAATTCGACGCACCACCTGGACGCCATCTTTGATCGAGTCATCTACAGCAAGGTGAGGGGGATAAGTAGTTGCTGTTGGTCTTCATCACGTGAGCGTAATTTGTGTCGAAATCGGGGCACATAGCTATTTAAATTACGCTGTCGTGCAAATTTACGCTCCTCAACTTTCAGGGATCGAGTGTCATCCGGATGATGGTGCACTTTCTCACTCCAAAAGTCTTCCTCAAAGGCATCAAGGTTTGTGCGCTTGATTTCTTTTTTTACATGAGCCTTCCACTAAGGCTGATGCATAAAAAAATAAAAATAAATGTTTGCTACACCTCTGCCACAAAAATAAGCATTGCGTATGTCAAAAAGTATCGCATAAACAATGTAGGTTTGGTCAAAATCGTTCCTTGTCCCGCAGATCAAAGGTTTATACTCTCCCGTATATCGAAGGGTATCGCAAAAAAGATATGCTAGTTTTGTTCAAAAACTTTCCTTGTCCTTGCATTGCTTACTGTGTCTCCTTAAAAAGACGGTTGTAAGTGCGGTGCTACCTGAATTTCTACTTTATTATGAATCTCTTTATTATTTATTAAGATGTACGAGGCTATTAATGAAGATAGCCTCGTACGCGGCACCCGACTCCCTTTGAGAAAGCTCGCTCATTGCTACGACTCGACACGTGTGCCTCTTGCGCAACAAACTAAATTTATATGTCGAAGAAGACTCCCGATCAAAACTTCGCGCACTACTGATGCAAAAACAACTAGAAAAATTGCGAAAACCGAACCAGGACTTCTCAGTTTACCACGCCCTTTGTCGGCGTACTACTTTCACTTCCAGTCCTACCTGCAGAAATACCGATTCAAGAACGCCGGTCTGGGAGACCTCTTCGCTGAGCTCTCCGAGGTGAGTTAAAAGTTCGTGCCCTTAAAAAAATATTGCATGAGCCTTTTGAAACTGTCGCGTTTGCTTCTGAAGTGAATCCCCGAGTGACACACCTTCGTCACACAGAAAGCTAGCCGGGCAAGGTTGGCATTAATACCCTGAACGCGCGCGGCTGTCGTTAGTGGTGGATAAATGTTCAGAGAGACCCAAAATGGTATACTTGTACGAATTCCGCCTACTTGGGCATGGTTAAATCGTGAGAGAAGTCCCCTACGACTTAACTCAGCTGAAATAAGGACCTTAGATTCTTAGAACCACTACAGGTCTTTTTAGAACCACTACAGATTTTACCACTCCCAACCCCAATGCGACCATCACCGCCCGCTTGTCATGTGCGCCGTTACATCGTCTTGTTAGGCTTGAGCTCGATGCAGTGGGCAATGCTTAGTTTGCAATAAAGGACAAATTATATGCCACAGGCTCAGACGGCTGAGCCCAAGGTCAACTTGCTGAGCGCGATGGACTCGTGGATTAAGGTTCCCGGCTACCCCTTGCTGACGGTGACTAGGAACTACACCAATGGAGCAGTGGCGCTCAAGCAGGAGCCGTACGCACCGACGGTAAACACCGAAAACGACAGGTAAGGCAACCGGGCCCGCTTACGACCACGTGCTAACGATGGAAGGATGGGGGCAAAGGGGGCTCCTCTTTCAAAAACGCCATAACATCGCTCTTGACGCAGCATGCGGCTTAGACGAAACGCTTCAAGGCTGTGTTATTGCTGCGGCGGAGGCTGTATTAAATCGGAGAGTCATTTTCCACTATCAGGTAATTCAAACCCCAGAACAAAGCACCTATTCGGGTTCAAACATATTACTGTTTGAATCTTTTTGATAAAGCATTTCAAGCGCTAGCTGCGATCCTGTAAACTGGCGAATAACTAAGGGTGAATAATTAACACCATGCAGAAGTAACCAACAATGAAAGTTGTTTTAAAAATTGGTTCATGCGAGAAATGGGGACCCTAAACTAGCCTTCATCTTCTGGGTTCGACATTGTTCTTATGCATGTTGCTGTATAAAATGTAAATAAAGCAATAATCAATCAATCAATACAAAAACAGCTGTGGTAAAGAAAACACGGTACGATGCTTTTGTTGAGGTATTCGCTTGACTTCCCGTAATGTTAAATATTGTTTTGGAATGAATACACCTAGAAAAAAAATGGCGCACCTTTTTTTTCTGGATTCGAGAGTAAGATATGCCTTAGGGTAATGAAGTGCTATGAATTTCAAAGCATTGAGGCAATGGGAATTCCTGAATTGGGAATGAGCCTCCTGCGGGCGCTGTCGGCAATGTTGGTGAGTGAATTCCCTTGAGTGGGCATGTTTGTGACCAGTCTGACAACCATTCGGAACTCCGTACTAAGCAGCCAAAAAAACGTTTGGGAGCTTCATCGAACCACCATGACACACTCGATGCAGAAGTAAAGTATGACGAGGGGAAGCCATGATTCTTTCGCATTTAAAGCACGTGAGAAGGCTTAAGTGCATTGCGAATGCCGTGTTCTATGTAGCGTAAGCGTAATTTGGCGGTTAAGTCGCTTTCCTCCCACCCCACGTTCCAACCCTGGGTTCATTGATTGATTCATTCTGGGATTTAATGCACCGACGCTTCACAGGAGATGAGGCGCACCGTTGAGGAGGGCTCCGGATTCATTTTGACCACCTGGGGATCGTTAACGTGCTCTGAAATCTCGAACGCACGGGTGTTTTTGCTTATCGACTCCGTTAGAAAAGCGGCCGCCGCGGCCGGGAGGCGAACCGGCGTCCTCGTGCTTAGCCGCTTCTGAGTTCAATTGCCGTTATCATAACGGCTTCCTTTAGTTGAAGGCCCATGAAACTTTGGGGCCATCAGCAACTCGCAACGCCGGGTTTCTTGCCTGAAGGGGGCAAATTGTGCTTTTGCATTAAAAACAAATTCCTGGCTGTGTAGCAACACCTTCTTCTTGCCAGGAAGGGCTAGGTTCTTTTTTGCGGCGGTCACTGGTTGGCGCCATCCGAGGAAGTAGGTACGGATTGAGTAGTGCGCTACCTATTTACATTAATATTTTGTAGAAAAGTGGCGTAATTAGTTTTAACAGCGAAAGTGCTTAGCAAACCGTTAGAGTTTGGTGTACCCAGTTAAAAATACGAAGAAAATGCCGAGCGCACGTGAGCGCGTGTCTCGCGGCGACCGTCCAGCATCATCGGCGCACGTTTGTCAGGCCAAGAATACCTACTTATGCAGATTGGCCAAGATTGCGGTGACAGCCAGGCAGTTAAAGAAAGCAAGGAAATGCAGAGCACTCGTGTGTGCGTGCGGCATGGCGACTTACTGCCGGCCTGCACGTGGCCCCCCCTGCCGGCGGACTGGGCTGTGTCGGTCGGTTTCGGCTGTCCGCCTTTGGTCCGTCGCAATGGCAGGAGTCAGTGGTGTGCCAGGCCCACTGTAATTGGGTATTCAACGCCCAATGGGAGCTTGAGCAACTCCAGGCACTTTGAGGGCAAGTGCCTTCCAAGAACACCGATGCGTGATGCGGACGCAGGCCCGGACAGCCTGGGTGGCTTACCGAGGTTGGTGCTTGGAATGGTAATTTCGAAACAAAATTTGCGGGTCGCAAATTTCTGTGGATCCACTATGATTCTCTTTGGCCGGGGGCGGTAAACGCGCCCCTGTAATCTAGTGTGGTGGAGGCCGGGGGGTCAATGTTGCGAAGTGCAAACTGCACCAAGCGGTACAGCACGGTTGCTGAAGCAATGTGAGCGCTACTATGAGACCGGGAGAGTGGCGAGCCCCTGTAAACCGCAGCTAGGAAGGGGCCTATAAACACGAACCGATTCTGCTCGCCGAGGGAGGTGACGAGCCTTGTAACCCAAGTCATAGGGGTACATGCGTACAGTTCGTTTTATCGTGCCATGCTGAAGCATGGGTTACACACAATGAGGCCGGGTGGTGTAGCGAACCTCTGTAAACCGGAGCATGGAAGGGACCTTTAAATGCGAACTGGTCTGCTGACCGAGGGAACTTGATGAGCCCTTGCAGTCTTGGGGGGCGAGAGTGCAGAGCCACTGGGAGTTCCTCAGAGGGATCCCTTGTATCCCGAAAGATGGTATTTGTGGAGCAACTACGACTCTCTTGGCTATGGGAAGTAGCGAGCCCCTGTAATCCAGTGTGGGAGGAGGCCGAAGTCTGGGGTTGGTAATGCGCCCCTGTAATCCAGCGTGAGAGGAAGCCAGCGGGGTCAATGTTTGCGACGTAAGCACTGCGCTCACGCGGTACAGTTCGCACGTAGTGTTTGCGTACCATTGCTGAAGCAATGGGTAGACCACTACCGAGCCGGGGGCGTGCACACCCCTGTAACCATAGCGTGGGGCTCGTTCTGTTTGAACTTGCGAAACTGGTCTGCAGGCCGGGGGTTGTGACAAATCCTTGTAACCTAATGTCATAGGGGCCAGAGCGTGGAAGTACGGTAATTCCACGGGACCTCCTCGAGGAATCGGGGAGGCCGCACAATCCCTGCCAGGGAGCGTGCAAAACGGCCGCCACAGCGGAGGTTCCTGGTCAACTGGAATCAGGTCCTACGCGGAGGTCGGGACGGTCGGTTGTCAGCCCGGCACTTGGCAATGCGGTTGATCAGGAAGACGGTGTAGATCGATCAAACTATGACTTTCTAAGGCCGGGGAAGTAAACCGCACCCCTGTAATCCAGCGTGAGAGGAGGCCGGCAAGTCAAGTTGCAAAAGTAGCAAGTGCTGGTCAGCGTACAGTCGTTTGTATTGGGAATACCGATTAAAATCGGGAAAACCATTACGGGCCGGGGGGACTGGCGACCCTTGTAACCGCAAGCTTTGGCGGGGCCAGCGACCTGATCGCAATATGTCGGTTGGGGAGTGACAGACCCCTGTAAACCCGCACGTTCAAGGGGCTAGATGTTGTATAGTCCGTATGGGTGCCGGGGAGGGGGGGGGGGGTCGCGCCCCCCTGTAACCTTGCTGCGAGGGGCCTATAGACTGATCTCTCTACTGAGGCCGCTTGCGAACCTCGTCACCCCAAATGCCACTGGGACGTACTTTCACGAGCTACTTGATGTCCCGCACGGGGAAAACGGGGAAAGGTGAGGTAGTACACCACCGACCGGGGGAAACTCTCCTGGCTTAGTAACGGCTAGTAGGCCCGGACCGATCTCCTCTGGCCGAACCAGCCAACCCCTCGGCAATGCCAAAAGACTCTTGTTCCTTGAGCGAAAGAGTAGGCCAGAGGAGGACATAAGTACGTGGCTCTCTATAACCGCTCCCGTGGGAGCGTGGCGAACGTGCAATCGGCCGCTGAGCTTGGGGGTCGGAGGGGGCCCGTCCGTCGCCCACCAATAGGGTACTTCCTGTCTCCGACAGTTGGGCCCAGTTATCGGACCCTATGGGTGAGCGGTAACCCGTGGCAGGGACCGCATATTTGGCAATTGGCACTGTCTGATGCCTCGCTGAGCAATCAGTCTTGGGAAGAGAGTCAGACAAAAGATTGGAGCAAAAATTGCTTCCCTCATTCCCACCCTTCTTCCCATAACCCATCCCAATGTCCAAGTTCCCGTTCCCAGCAACCCACCCTATCCGGCTTTTTCCTAAGGGGGACAAGAGGGGTCCCCCCGGGCTCGTCCCCCTGGCGGTGGGTCGCAAGAAAGCTTTTTCCCGTTAATTTCTCTCCACCCTCGGGTGGACAAAATTCTCTTTGCCCTATTTTTGTACTAAATTCTAAAAAAATGCCCTATTTTTGTACTGTTTCATTGGGTATAACCGGTTGTACTACGGTGGTACCGGGGAGCTATTGAAAGCTCCATATACTCGATGTCCCCGGCGCACGCACGTTTGTCAAGCCAAGTATACCTACTTATGGAGATTGCCCAAGGTTGGCGAAAAAAAAAAAAAAAAAACCTGCAGCGTTCTCTGTAATCGTGGCAACATTTGCTCGGAACAAGAAAGACTCCAGCGAACGCCGTAATCGTGACAACACTTGCTAAAAACGAGAAAGACACGTCATGGCGTACGCCCCTCCAAGCGGATGTCCAATGATTATCCCTTCCAAAAAAGAAAGGAAGGAAGCTCAAAGTTATAGCACCAATGACGGAGTAATGGTCGTTGCGGTAGCAAGAAAGACACAAATCGTCCGCAATCGTGGACTTAAACCGTCGTGATGGTCGTGAAGGTTGCGTACAGCGTTGCTACCTTCAGGTCTACGCGTTTGTGTGAGCTTGCTTCCTTTTTTATTGTATTAGGCTTCGCTGCCACTGTTCTGTTTTATTGTATTTTTAAGCACAAACAAACGTAGTGACCTGTTTTTTTTTTTTTTTTCAGGGCCAGCGTTTGTTACATTAAATATTCAAAGCCTAGCTTGCACACTGGTAGATTATTTCTTGAAGCCACGGAAAGCAGCTATTTCAAATACTAACATAGGGCGCTTCGCTCCATGCACAACTTACATAACCCGTGCAACGTAGAAAGCAAAGACCATGGTGTCGTCAGGACAACGTTTTTTAAACAGTAACCTATTTACTTTCGGACGTATAAAAAACCAAGCCCGGCTCCATTTTCTGTAAAATGTGCTGTTACTCTGCTGGAATTTGTTCCCTGCGTAGCCTATTTTTTGTATTCCACCTGAGAGCACAGGAAAGTGCTCATTTATGGGCCGTGTCTGGCCGGAGTCGATGTACAAAATTGACCGCAGATGCGGGATCAATGCGCTACTTTGTTTCTTTGAACTTAAACCTCTTTTGTTCTAGCTACGAATTTGGGACCCAGTCGAAGGGCTGTAGGTAACTTCCCATATCAACGAAAATGTAAAAATTTATCCTTCTACTTCCCATAAGTCCACGGTGCCTAATTGAAGAAGTTCCGACTTCTTTTTTTTTTTTTTTACTTAGGCAACTTCTATGGCATTTATCGATGTCAAATGTTTCATTGGTTTCCCGTTTTCTTATGCACGCCGCGCGAAAGGTCGCGGATGTCAGTAGACAATGTTCTACGAATACCTTTTCCCTTATATGAGAATTGAAAACCGTAGTTCCGGGACCGCCCTCGTCGCGTTGCTTAAGGCCGTTTCCGCCCAAAACATCGCTTTACCCAAGTAGTAGTATATTCCCTACTACCTTCGTACCATTTATTAGGAACGGGGAAAGTAATATTAGATATTTCCTTTTGTTTGGCAGAGAGACGGTGTGGCACATACCGGTGACTCACACAAGCAAGTATGACAGGCAGCTCCATAGAAACGCAACGTTCGAATGGTTGACTGAGAAAACAGGTGAGTGACCGTGGTGTGGACGTCAAGGTATTTCGCTGCGGAGCGGGATATGTCGAATGTCAGTTCGATGCCTACCCTGGTGGGCTCATTTCACTCGGTACAAAATACAAAATAACCATGAGAACGTGGAGTGGTGGCGCCGCCTATCACGTGCACACCACAGGTCGGGGGCAATATGCAGCACGTCTAGAACGAAGAATGGGTGAAAAGGGGAGGGTATAAAAGGGCAGCTCGCCGCATCAGAAGCAGTCTCCTCCGTAGCCTGGTCATCCGCCTTGCAGAAGGGCGCACGTCAACGCCGGCTTAAAAGTTCGCTGGTCGGTCTCGCGAGGCAACGGTTTCGAAACACCCCGGCTATCCTGAGGCTATCTCAAGGGTGAAGATGTTATTTTAACAGGTCAATGGAATGGGCCCAAGCGACGTCACCAAGGCTCCCAAGGGTCGGACGGTTAACGTTACAGGCTCCGCTGGTAAAAGAATCCCCATCTTCGGTGCTTATAACCTGTTATTCAAAAAAAACATGTCATTTCAAATGAACGTAATTGGATTCACTAGCGTCATCTTTGTTGAAAATAAAGCCCACTTCTTTTCGGTAGGAACTGGCGGTAACCAGTCGCGGTCTGTTGCGTTCCTGGTTTCTTCTTTTGTGGGCGACTCTTGAACGTTCCTGCTGCGTTTGAGTAGAGCGCATCCAGCTGGGCGTTGCCGGGTGGAAAATCCATTCGAAAGCAACACTAGTCGGTTGTGGCGCGCATTTTCATAAGGGTGTGCATATTTATAGTTGCCTGTGCGCTGTCTTTCCATAACGTACGATGAATGCGTGAGGCGTGTGTGTAGCATACTAGTTCGCAAAGCATTCCCGCCATTCGTGTATATTATTCCTTTATTTAAAAAAAGTAGACTTAAAAGCACGTCACGTAATTCTTCTGCCCTGTACGAGCCCGCACTACCACGCACGAATTGCACGACCACGCACGCCAGTCATAAGTCTAACCGTTGCCGCCTATGCGCAGACTTACCACTGCGCCACCTTGGTCGCTGGCGACAGCACGCGATGTGCGAGCTTGCGTAGCTGATGAAACATAACCGGAAGAAAATTAAGTTCTCTCTCTCTCCCTCCCTCTCTTTCCCCCCTTTCTCTTTCCGTATATATATATATCGCCTATCTCAATTTCTCCTTTCCCTCTCCTGCTAAATCATCGTTGCACAGCTACCTTCCAAACTGACCGACAACACATCGTCAGAAAAGAAAGGTGACAGGAGTTTATTGGAATTTACATAGCTAGATTTTAAAAATGCGAGCTGTGCTTACCAAATATATGTTATTTTATGCCACCTGTCGCATGCATACACCCTTGCATTGAGTTGGAACCGAGCTTTGAGAAGAACAAGTATAAGTAGGCGAAAACCGGACCCAAAAGGTTCTCAAAGGCGTCTTTATTTCTCAGTGCTTTCACCCTTTCTTATTCAAAAAGCGAGAAAGAACTGTCGCGTAACGGATGTGCCGAATGAAGGGTGAACTCTGATTTCGCAGGTTCGCTCAACAGAACGGTGGACAGCAAAGAATGGCTGATCGTCAATGTCCAGCGGGTCGGCTACTACCGCGTCAATTACGACCCATTCAACTGGAGACTGCTGCAGAGCCAGCTGAAAGACAATCCCCTTGTAAGATGCTCACGTTAAACTGAATTGCCCCAGAAGCAGATTCCGTTCCACTCAATGTGGAATATGTCGGAAATGCAGAGCAGTGATTCGCCATAATGGGCTGTACCTCCGTTATCCGCTCACTGGTACCACCCCATGCAATTCAAATTTACCGCCTTCGCAGTGCTCACGCGCCCCCTGCCCGAAACTGCGCCAGCGGGAGTTCTGTTCTTTTTGTGCTTGCTTTAATTTCGTATGCTCTAGCTGTTTTGCGTCATTTCGAACGCGCCATTTTTTTCTTGCGTAGCTGTAGCCTTTCTGCGGCATTTCGAACGCGCCATTTTCTTCTTGCGCATGGAGCCTTTCTGCGTCATTTCGAACGCGCCATTTATTTCTTGCGCGGCCGCTTTTTTCGCTTACTATCGTAAAAACCAACTCAACGAGCGTTCCTAACCAAATGAACGCGGGCGCTCCCGGTTATTTATGTATATTTTGACCTCAAATGTACCTATAGTTTTCTTTGCGCTAAAGACCGGGGAGATGTCGGACATGCGCCAGCAGTTCACGAGTTTCGGAACGCTTTATGGACTATATAAAATTACCGCTTGGCTTCCGAAGCCTCTGGGGTGCGCCGCAATGACAGTGCTACAACGGAACGCCCTGTTGCTCTACTTGGGTCCAGCGAGCTACGACGACAAAGCGAGCGCCGAAAGTGCTCTGCAATTGAAAGAAAAGTAATTTCGGCTCCCGGTAGCGTCTCGTTACTTAAAACTGTGTTTCGAACAGCGCTTCAGGACATGCCCTCAGCACGATCAACATAGCAGAAGCGGAGCGCCGTAGGAGCATCTTTGACTGTTCTAGACGGTTGTGCAAGTTCGAAAGTGGGCCACCTGCTATAGCGCTTCTGATAACGTAGCTTTACAGAAATATCAGGAATATTCTCGTTATGAAGGGACGAAGCTATAATACGCTGTTATGTATCCGTTGTGCAGTCCTGTATTTTAAATCACCAGGCATACGTGTGAGGTCTGGGAAAAGTTTACAGAGCTCGCAGCTTCTTTAATAGCGTTGAAGTTTCTTTCATCACCTCACACCAAGCTAATATTGTTCCATGCGAACAATATATGAGAAAACCTTACCTTAGCTTCTTTTTTCATCTCCTCAGGCAATCCACGTCTTAAACCGGGCTCAACTCATCGACGACGCATTGGACCTCGCAAAGTGAGTTCTACCTTCTACCTTACCATTATTTTCTTTACTTGGACATCTCGTGGGAAACTACTGCGGGAAAGAAAGAGAGGGGGGTGCATACAAAATACCGAAAACAATGCTCGAAGCCCACGCAAGTAACATGTACACCCGAGATCAAAAGTTTTTAGATGTGTACAGGTCATCCTTTTCTAACAGTTTACCGCCTTGGCAAGTTCGCCCTGTGTCGTGCGACCTTTCTTTTATGAGACTTGCCAAAAATCATGTACCATGAGCTGCAATACTGCAGCACTTTCTGTCTTTGCGGTTCAAATACACATGTGCAGAATTTTATAGTGACGCTTCTAAAACCTCCACTATGGTGTCATGCGCTGCTCATGGTCCAAATTTCAATGCAGCCAGAACCATGAGCGTGCACACAACAATTTTTTCAGCAGAAGCGTATGGAATTTTACTGATTGTACGACGCATTCTTGAAAATCAAATTCCCAATTCCATCATCTATACAGATTCTTTGAGTGTTGTTCGCGCACTGTCATCGCACAAGCCCCCCAAAAACCACATAGTTAATCTTGTATTCAACACTATCATGTCCGTGTATGCACAAAAGCATGAGCTGGTCCTCTGCTGGGTCCCAGGACACGCAGGGATCGCTGGGAACGAATTGGCAGATGAGAGGGCCACTGCTGCTGCACTCAGGAACACTGTAGACATTACAACGATACCCTACAGAGACCTCAAGCCACACATAAGACAACACCTGCGCAGAACATGGCAAACACACTGGGACGAACAGACAGACAACAAACTACATGTAATAAAGCCACACTTGGGACGGTACACAGCTGACTCACACAACAGACACACGGAAGTCGCCTTGGGTAGGCTGCGGATAGGGCACACCCATGCGACGCACTCGTATCTGCTGACGGGATCTTCTAGACCCCAGTGCAGCAGGTGTGGAGAGGCCCTATTCGTAGTGCACATACTAATCACATGCAAGGCACTTCACACAAACACGACACAAACACTTCAGAGAACTCTACAGACAAACATATTCCCCTACATCCATCGCTGTTTCTGGGTGACGATGCCATGTTTTCCGTGAAACGTGTGTTTGAGTACTTGTCGGACGTGAAGTTTTTAAACCTCATTTCCTATCACGCATAATCAAATCTGGCCCTATACACCAGCCATCACCATTGCCGTTAATTGATTTTATTGTTATTTTGGCTTTAGTAGCCACTATTTTCTTTTAGATACTTTTGTTTGGCGCTCTTTGCCCCAGCTGGCCTTGCGCCAAAAAACTCTAACCATCATCATCATCACCGAGATCAAAAGTTTACGGGCCACGAAATCCGCAATTTTTGGTTATTTCTCTGCCGCGCGACAGCCCGGGGTACTATGGGCGGCATTTTTTCATTACTCCAGTAACTACACGATAACTCGCATGCACACGGCAGTTCGTAGGGCTGCTACCGGAAGAGAAATAACCTAAAATTGCCATTTTCCTGGGACGTAAACTTTTGCTCGTGGCTGTACCATTTGTGTGTGTATATTGACCTATAAGATAACCTGCTGCAATTGCCGCAGGGAATGCGACATCTCTAGTATAATTATTGTTTGCTGTTCCGCTGTTGCTATAGCTTGCACTGCAGGATTATCAAATTTTTCACCCTCTTTTACTATCCCCAACAGCTTTTAAACCTTTGTTCAAGAAATAGAGGGTGGAACGCCCCGAGTTCTTCTTTTTCAGGCCTATTTCCGACTCCTCAATCGCGACCTCCACTTGTTCTCGCCTACTGCAGACACGGCTTCCTGGCATACGACGTCGCCTTGGAATTCCTGGAGCTGGTTCGGCCCGATGACGACTACATGCCCTGGAAGGCGGCTCTGGACGGCATCCACGATCTCGATTTTCTGGTCAGAAAGACCAAATTCTACAGGAAATACCAGGCACGTTACGGGAAAACTGCTTTCCCCTCTTAAACATCGCCTTTGCCGCGCGATAGTTTTTTGTTCACTAAGATCTTCCTTAACCCCAGGGTCGACCATCCACTGAATTATTAACCTAATACCTGCCCCTCATTTCGAGTTTTACGGAAAGTTGTAGCAGGTGCCGTTCAAATGAGATCGTAGAGCCGGCACCATATAACAGGAAGCGCAGCCATCTGAAATCAAAAGGGTGTACAGAAGAGCTTGTTCCTACACCCTTTGTCAAAATTTTGTGGGCCAATCCACGGCCTTCTGGATCACAAAGAATTAAAAAAATCGGCTTTACCTTTAAATGTGACAAAAATATTTTCACGCAGCGAGAAAGAAAGGTGTTTTCTCTAGTTTTCCTGCATAAAAAGTTTCAGCCTCGCTCGGGACGTAACCTTGCACATTGAATATTTTGCAGCCCGCGTGTTTGCGGCTTGGCCCACAGAATTTTGACAAAGACTGTACATTATATGATTTAAAACAGCGCGGATGACGGGACTAAGAAAGGAACAGACAAAACAAGCGCTTGTGTCGTCTGCTCTTTACTTAGTCCCGTCTTCCGCGCTGTTTTTAAACCACACCTGAAATCAATGCCGCCACCCAGTGGCAGTAGGTTTGGTAATAAGCGGCGTGGTCATACAACACCTATGACCATCGTCGAAAAGACAGCCCGCAGGAAATTAAGCGTTCAAGAATTTCCTATGTATTTTCTTATGAATTTTTCACTTGTGTTTATTCTTCTTTAGAGTTTGCGTATGAAGACATCTTGAACAACAAAAAGCTTGATTCTGCACATTTAAAAAAGATAATTTGTTTACAGATTACAGGTAATACAAAGAGCGATATATACCCGTAATGTTTTCCTGTTAATGAAAGAAACATTCACCACGCTCATGAGAATTGGTGCAATATTAGATAACCTGCGGTTTTTCCAACTTCTTAACGTACTGGCGAACGCTTTTCAAACCCGGCCGGTTCCGGTCCTTCCTTTCAAAACGAAAAGTAATATGGCCTTGCGGCGGAACTTGCGTTTGAAAGTTCGGTCTAGCTAGATTGTAAATCTGAAACTTCGCGGTACCGTCTAGAGTATCTGTGCTACAGGGATGAGGAAAGGGAACTAACAAAAACACCCGAATTAATTCTAAGAAGCGTTTATTTTGTCCTTTTTAAGCTTGTAACATGCACGCGCGACTCGGTTCCTGTCGCAGGTGTATGTGAAGTTCGTTCTGGAGAACAGGTTCGATGCGTTCACCCAAGGCAAGCGCAAAGTCGAGGTTATGGCCGACAAGTAAGGCACCCATTTTTCCCTCGTGACAAACGTCCACAGAAAAAAACAAAAAAAAAACGGAATCTCTGGTGAATAATTTGAAAGCAGCAATGTTTGTGACTCCTCTGGTAGCGCATGCTCTTAGCATAAAAGTCGCCCCTCTGTTATTCACCGTTTGTTTCGAAGAGATACAGTTGATCAGCTTCGATGAATGCCGTGGAGATTTAATCGCTCTGAATTTATTTCTCCGACGTTGAATGAACTCTGCAACATTTCCGATAAACGTTCCCACTCTTTCCTTCGTGTCTTGCACTGCGAAAGCTACAGTTATCGCCAGCATGGAGCGGCACTGCGTGATTTCCTCGTCGCAGCAGATACGCTATCCGTTTCTGCTTTGCATTCATGACCTTTTTTTTTTTTAAAGTGGCTGTCGAATGTGTTTGTTGCTGTAACTGAAGGAAAGCCTGCCAATTGTCACTACACTACTGTAATGACGTAATTTAGCCCTCGAAGCATGCCAAGACCGGGAAAAAGAGAAAAATCTTTTGAGCGCGTTTCCAAGTTATCTGATGCGCATAGAGCAGTAATTTTTGGCTGAGGTACTTTGCGACTTCCTAATATAAGTATTGAATGTGTTGGTTTACTGCGTTCTACAAGGATTTGGGATTTACAAAAAATTGGGCCCATCTCCCCGCGAGGGGGACTCGAGTAAATGCGTCGCATACGGGGGGGGTGTATTGCGTTAACGTTTAGTGATTGGGGAGTTGGTGGTAGTGAATGCGTTGTATCAGCAGCTTCTTGACGTAGTTTGAATGAGTCAAGGATATAAGGTGCGTTCGCAGCCTCCCATTCTGTGTCGGCTTTGTGGCGCAGTGGGTAGAGCACCATGTAGATTGCGTTCCGCCCGCAGGGTCGAGGGATCGAAACCAGGCGCCGGATAGTATTTTTTTTTTAATATAGTGTAGGGGGAGGGGTGCGGACAACGACGGTGCGGACTACGACGGACGTCAACGCGGGTGACATCGTGAGTTACTGAAATGCTCTGCATTTAAAAAGTTGAAAAAAGTGTCGTAGGGTCATTTTGAGCGTCATTAATGGACCTGCCAGTATGTGAACGGGGGTCGAATACACGTAAAAATAGTGGCAGCCTTTTGATTCGCCATCTGAGCCTGAATGTGAACGTACTCACGGCCGCTCAGCAGAGAGAAACTTGATATTGTTGTGTTGGCAATGTTTGTATATGCCTACAGCTTCATAGTGGAAATATCTCTCTTTGCCTACTTTCTAGCCTGTTCCGCAAAGCCATCGTCATGAACTCATGTTACTTTGGGAACAACGACTGTCTGGCGTTTTCAACTAGCACGTTCCGGGGTTTCCTCAACAATTCTGCGAAAGTCGTCAGGTAAGTAACTTTTGAAACCCAGTGGAGTGAAAAGCTCTTTAAAAAACAAAACGCAAGTGGGAAAAAGATAGCTTCATGGTTAGAAGAGGGAAGTCGAAACGAATGCGGTAGACAAATAAGTTTGTCTCCTACGAGCAACGCGCGCTTTCCAACATCTCTTTTTTTGTGTGACTCAAACAAAATGCCCGACGCTGCTATCACTATAGTTTTAAAGAAACTTTAAATGGTTACTGGTGCCCCGCAAATTTTTGTTAAATGATACCGATTAGAGTTCGTGGTTGCCAAACAGCTCCAGGAAATTCGAGCATCGCGATTCTTTATGGGCTTGTGCAGTGTAAATGGCCCCCCCCCCCCCCCTTTTTTTTTTGTTTGTATTGCAGTATAACCTCCCCTTTTTGAACTTCTGGACCAGTTGAAACGAATGCTGCTGTGTCGCTTTACCAGTCAGAGGCCAAGCGCACCGAAAAAGGCAGTTACTTCGCACGCATAGTTAATTGCCGATGTCTTGAATCGCACTCCGCCATGCCTGCTTTCACAACGCAACTCTTTGAAAACGCAGCTCTGAAGCTCTTATATTTCATTTCATTTCATTTATTGTACCTTCAAAGCCCGAAGACGTTACAGAAGGGAGTGGAGTGAATACATAATACAAATACAAGAAAAGGATATTGTATTTACTATTTTCAACGGTAGTCCTGTATATCCTTTGATCACGTGCTTCCGCGCTGTTTTACTGTTTCGCTGCTCCAGTATCCAACTCAAAAAATGTATGTTAACAAATCCTTATTTGTCATTTTTTCTAAGTGTTATACATAAAAGAAGGCTGAGCATAACATCAGTAGTGCTAGAGTTACTGCTTAGCGCCGCGAGAGGGCCACTCAAACGGCTCAAGAAAGAGACTTCAGTAACGAACAAGGACTCCTGCTCCAATGTTTTCGGCAGCAGGTGGTTGACCTAGGCGGCGCGCTTTGGCGAATTAAGGGCTGCGAAATTTCCTTCTTCCAATTATCATAAAAATCTGTATTCAAACAGCGCTCCGATTACAGCCTTTCTTGTAACGAAGTCAGAGGACAAGACATACTTACCATATAGCCTGAGTCTAGGGGCTGGCTGGCACTCTGGTGCGGGATTCTGAGAATACTTCGGAGGCCTACTAAGTGGCCCTGAAGAGATAATATATCGGCAATTAATTATAAAAGCCACTCTTCGGCTCGCATTATATCAGCGATTTACGTTTTGAATACCGAGCTCGTTAGGCGACTGTAAACCATCACCGTTTTTAATATTGTCACGTTGGCCGGCAAGATCGACTGGCCAATGTTGCACTGGCGAGACAATTGCCACGCTGTGGCGCATCGAGGAGAAGCGGAGAAGGTAGAAGAACCTGGTGACTACTGACTGGCTCGGACTGGCTCTTTTGTCTTGTCGTCCTCATTGTGCAAATAACATCACTTCATAACTCCGTATCGGTCGTATCAATATGTTTGAGCAGCACGATTCTGAGCAGTAATGAGCAAGTATATCGCACACTACGGAGTGCGTGGAAGAGGCAGACGCCGGTGGTGGTGGCCAAAGAGCACGAGGAGGGGACGAAATATTAAGAAAGCAAGAACGGAACAAGAAAATGACACCTTTGCTTATACAACGCATCAATGAAGTTTAAGTAAAATACAATAGTCTGTCTTCAAGTTGACCCAACAGTAATGAATCGCACTGGGATTGTTATACCTAGATTCACTAAATAAAGCGTTTGGAGTATCGGCACTCTTTTCTCTCATTGTTATGTGCCGCCACGATTTTCATCGGTCGGTCGGCACCAGGTGATATTTCTTTACATATGGGCGCAGCCATTTTGTTTCTGGGCACCTCTCTCTCTCTCTCTCTTCTCTCTCTCTCTCTCTCTCTCTCTCTCTCTCTCTCTCTCTCTCTCTGCTGCGCGGGCGCTAGAGCGGCCGGTCACAATCTGCCCGTCACAACCGGCAGGGGGTTTTGTTGGGAGAGATGGCAACACTGCAAGCCAGAAACAAAATGGCCCGCAGACGCTTCTCGGTGCACGAAGTGGCGGTACTCTTAGCTATACCCATGACGCTGGTGCATATAGGACATGAGGGAATGCTGAACCGAGCATGGTGACTGCATCTCTAACTTCTATCTTTCTTTGGGCTTCTGACGCTTTTCTTTTCGACGGCCACGGACTCCCGTCGGGCGACTTGCAGGGCACTCCGCAAGAACCCGTGGCGCACCATGGTTGTTTTGTGCCAGGGAGTCCGGATTGACAACGGCAGCCATTGGCAGTTCGTGCTGGACAACGTGGCGGCTGCAACCACGCAGGAGGGCAAGCGCGCTGCCATGCGGGCTCTCGGGTGCATAGGCGACAAGAAACGGCTCAAAACGTACGTACTACTCCCCGATTAAAGAATTCTCAACGACCTTCGTAGGTAGCCGATTTTTCATTAGACTTCCATAATTTAGGACTAAGCGACAGTTCTAACGAATCATTTTTTGCTCCCATTCTGGGGCTTATGTGTGTTCGCGGCATGTCCACTGATCCCAACCAGTGCCGAGAATGCCTGTGGAGGTTGTGCTTGCAGGAGCACTTGCACTGTTGCAAGGAGGGATGAACAAAATGCAACACGAGTTTTGACCGACGAAAGATAGGGACGTATTTGAGTGCGCAATTCGTACCTTTCTAAGTGCGCATTGTTTGCCTGGGGATGAATTGTTTGGTGGAACATTTTCCCAGCATCTGCTACGTTAACACCACTTTCTCTAGGTTGGGTGCTTGACGGCTTTTACTTGAATTCTTCAAAGTGGCCCATGGAGACATCAAAAGGATTATTCAAATAACATAAACAAGCTGCAAGGAACTGGCGGACAAGGGAGATGAGGTGAAGAATGTCGAGACAACAGGATTTGGGGGCGCCAAATGAATGGGTGTTAGACAGTAGCAGTTGAAGGTCACACAGGAAGGAACGCCCTCCTTCCTTACTTACTTACTTACTTACTTCCGTCCGTCCGTCCGTCCGTCCGTCCATCCATCCATCCATCCACCCATCCACCCCATCCATCCATCCATCCATCCATCCATCCCATCCATCCATCCATCCATCAATCCATCCATCCATCCATCCATCATCCATCCATCCATCCATCCATCCATCCATATCCATCCATTCCATCCAATCCATCCATCCATCCATCCATCCATCCAATCCAATCCAATCCAATCCAATCCCATTGCATTCCATTCCATCCATTCCATTCCATCCATCCATCCATCCATCCATCTATGGAAGCCAGAAACTTCCATAATTTCTTAGGTGGACCATGAAGACAAAATACATCTTTGCTCATTTTGAAATAACTAGCCTTTGGAACTTACTCAGATCCATTGCAGCTATGAAAGATGTTTCTTTAGCAAGAAAAAAGCGTAAGAAATATTTAAAAACGTTCAGATTTCGTGCTACAGGTGCGTAATATGGGCAGGAGTGAGGTAATATGGGCCCCAACTGAAAACAGTATCAGTAAACGTTCAAGTGATACGATCAGACGGAACTAAATGACCCACACAATCGTCCAGTCGTGTTTAATGGCGGTGTCTGAGGTCAGCGGGCGCCAGTCGACTCCTCGGCCAGATAATTCTACCGGGGAGTCGAAATATCTTCATCTGTTTAACTTACTACATCGAATCCTTTTTTGAATTCTGCTGTTGTCATCGTTATCGGGACAAATAAGTTCTTTTTATGTATGTAACTTGTATTTTGTCTTCATGACCCCTTCACCACTAAGATCCCTAACACCTGTACATACTCAGTCCGCAGCAGTACCATGTTCTACATTTGCGTGCTGTATGTACCATGGGTTACTAGAGATAACGAATTGCAAACTTTTAAAGCGTGCCGAGCAGGAGCATGTTTGAAGTAACATATCTTCGATCTCAAGAATGGCGATCAGCATCATTGTGTGAGCGAACGACTTATCTGTCAAATTAAATAAAAGTTATTAGAGCAGGTCTACCTAAAATATTACAAAGCCTTTCGGCGTCCAACATACATCATTTGACGGGCAGATACCGCAAAACATGTAACTCGGATTTAGAAATTGCTGTTGACAGCTACAGTTTTGTCTATGAGTTAAAAAGGAAACAGAGGATACGAAGTGACATCTCAGCGTGTAAGTTGGCGTTTTTTCATGCGCCTAATCTTAGAGGAACACTGAAGTCAAAATACCACTCGCTGTAGATAGATAGATTTGCTCTCTGAGAACACGAATATACCTCTCCCACACGTAGCTTTTTTTTAATAAGTTATACAATAGCGAAAATGTGAAGACAGCTGCCGCCGCCACTGGCTGTACCTCGCAACTTGCACCGGAAGCGCTGAAATCGTCTGGCGTGCGAAGCGTCTTTCCTGGATGCCACTGGATGGGGCTACTCCAGTACTTGGGGCGGCGGTACCACTTTTCGAGGAAGCGTGTGAGCTACGCATGAGTAGTTGGTTCGACGCCAACATTCTCGTGGCCTCAAAAGAACGATATGTTTTTCATCGGCCGCGAACAGTCTAGACGTGCTCGCGAGCTAGCGCAGAGCTCACGAGCGCGTCTAGACCGGCCGTGCTTCAACAAAGCGCCAATACTGATCACGGGTCCCATAGAGCAACATTTTGCTTAGTCGTACGGAGCTGCAAAGAACGTGGGAGCTCGGGAGAGCATGACTGACTTGACCGAAATGACCAAACCGCTCGGTATGTGGTATGATCGTATTCGGTTGCTTCTATACCGCTATACATCGCCGCTGCCCCACTTTCTTCCAGTTTATCGTGACGCAAACAGCGGCTGCAGTCGCTGTTTGCTTCACGTTCTATCAGCGTTTGCTTAGCAATTTCTCAGCAATTAAGGCGTCTTTCGGCCCCGAAACAACGCTAAAATGGCTATGGGAAGGTCAGACTTTTCGTAAAATATGCTGTTGGGCTAGTTGGTGCATATCGCTAGGAGAAAAAGAGTAATAAAAACCACGACAGAAAAACGAAGAACGACGAGACAGACGCGCATCTGTCTCGTCGTTCTTTGTTTTTCTATCGCGGTTTTTAGCTCTATTTTTCTTCAAGCGTCAGACTTTTCTTTGAAACCAAATTGCTGGTTGCCTTCAGCGTCCCTTTAATTAAGCAGAGCGCCAGCATTGCGACCACCCTAAAGCTGGAAATTATGGGCTAAGGTCGTGATTAAAACGTACGTCCTGACCATAACCTGCCCCCCAAAGGGTGAGGTTGAGGCCCATTTGAGGTTGAGTTCTAGCAAACTTTGGTGCAGTTGAAACTCAGTCCAGCGACACGAAAATGGGTGCAGATAAAAAATGCGGGCGCTGGTTCTGACCGGATTTCATTCCTACAAGGCCGCGTGAATGTGAGTCAGAGCGGGTGGTGACGGACGCGTGGGTGGGATGCCTCATCACCAGACACCCAACTCAAATCGGTCATAAATTAAGAAAGCTTCGAATCTTTTGACTGGACGTTTTTAAACACTACTACAACCCTCTCGCAGGCTCGCGCGTCGTACCACCGCTAAAGCTGGACTTCCGATCAAGCTTCATTACGTATTCGAGAGCCTCATGGAGACGCCAGAGGGAGAAGAGGTTGCCTCCGAATTCCTCATGAAGAATCTCAGGACGCTCATTAATAGGTGAGGTTATAAGGTGGGGACAATGGTTTGAAGTTTGTGACACCATTTGTGCCTTAATTCAAACGACGCAATCACGACGTGATTGTTGTGCGATTCTTACCAAGCGACCTCATGAAAAACCTGAACACTTTTCAAAGTAGAGTTAACGCGTATAACAATATCATCTATAAAGCTATAACGATATGTACTCGGTACAAATACATAATTTGAAATCTCGCCTTGATAAGGTGTTCTTTGCAATGAAATAAAGGGTCTGTATGCCATGTTATTGCGAACGGACGAATGTTATGGGAATGAGACGAAGTAATAAGTAAAAAAGGCTCAAAATGTTGACGCAAATTGGGTAGCTAAGCACACTTCAATGTAGCTCTTCATGTTAGACATTATGAACATAAGGGTTCGCTCTGCTACACTATCTATGTGAGTGCGAATCGGTGTAATTTCACGCCTTAATTAAAGAGCCATGAAGACAAAATACAAGTCCTGTTTCATTCGAAAGATTTCGTGTTTTATAGCGTCCCCGGCACCTGCGCGGCAGCAAATGATGCCGTATTCACTGAGAAATTAATAAATTTAGGTTACAATTATGATTCTCCCGCCAAACCGTGTGTTTTGGTGACGTACACAATGAAGGCATAACGGCGCGTATACAAAAAACTTACGCTGCGCCATTCGGCTCTGCAGCCTTGCTTGCCGTCAAACCTCCCAGATAGCGCTAGCATACTCAGCACTCCGCCGGTGCTTTGTTTTTGACCGTATTTACACCTACCACGTTTTTGTTACGGTAGCAAGTAATCGCTTCGTGAAACATGGGGTATGCTTGACAAACAGGGTCACGTAAGCCAACGTCGCATACGCCAATCGGCCAACGTCGTATAAGACAACTCCAAAGCGTCGAACTGCTGTGCAGCTAAAACAAGCATACTGCGCCCAGTTTGTTAGTATGCGCTGTGTGTTGTGTTTCCAATCACTTGTCCCGTCCTTACATGCGCATTTTTATTACATCATGTCAATACACCAACTAGCCCCTCAGATCGCTTTGAAGTACCAACAGCAGTGCGCATCGGTACTTCTATGTTTACGCGTATTTTCGTAACTTTTGTTGTTTACGCAGCATTCCTCCTGCTGTAAAATGGATATGCATTGCATTTAGGCGCAAACAGCTCTTTCGGCAAGTATGAGCTTCTGCCTAAATTGCGTTTGCTTTATCCGGCTTCAGCAAATTGCACAGCTGGGCTCATACGACATCATAGATTCTGTTGCGGGAAATGAGCTAGTGGGTCGCATGGCCATTCCCTTTTTCCCTAATTACATAGCTTTTTGAGCGAAGAGTACGTTAAAGGTGGTGTCAGTATAATTCTAACGAGGCAACCTTTCGAATGAACCAAACTTGTGTTTTGTCTTCATGGCTCCTTTAAAGAACTAATCCGGATTGATGTAAGCACTACAACATTGTGCGATGACAAGTATGAACCTGAGTTTCATGCAAAGGAGGACGACAGTTCCAACGTCTGCGGCTTCGAAAATGCAAACACTGCAGGCCAGTATTTCCTTTTTACTAACACAAAGTTTTTTTCTATACCAGTGGTTCTCAAGTGCGGGTCCGCAGACTGCAGAGGCTCCGCGCGGGCATGGGAGGGATCCGAGAAGCCCTCCCTAAATCGCCCTCCCCCCCTTAATTTCTTCTTTTTGACAAACCTTGCTGGCAATTAAAACAAGGATGGTTTCGTTGTATGGCTAGTATGCGTTTAGTTTCTCCGCGTAGCAGAAATCTTAACGTTGGCTTTTCCAACAGCCTGCGCCCCATGCAAACAAGCCAACCACATAAAAGGCAGTATATAAGATGTTTGGGTACCTTAAAGCCGCAAGAGCCAACAGTTTGAGAATATTGCACGCTTCAGCAATACAGTCGCACACAAGAGGCGGCCAGTAAAGTACGTGGGCGACTTTACCTACAAGGGCGAATTGTTTTACATTATCACACGGATCAACATAAAAAATCCCGGGCCCACTAACTTGAAATCTGAGGAGGGGTGAAGCATTCAGTGTATATGTGCATTCTTAGCACCTTGTTGGTTTTGCCAACGGAGATGAAATCGTTGGGGAGTAGAGTTGTAAAAGTCTCCTTTCTTTGAAGCACGAAGTTTTCTAGCGCGAGGCGCAAACGAGTGTCCTGGTGTTTTTTTAGTAAGCGTTACGAAGCGCTCCAGCGCGAGGTGGAAAGCAGTGTCCCGGCGTTTTTTCGTACGCGTTACGTTCTAGCGCGAGGCGTAAACGAGTTTCCCGGTGGTTTAGTACCGTGCCTACATGAGAGGGTGATTACGACGACGACGACGAAAACAGGAGAAGCCAACAGCTTCAGCCCCTGATGGGCTTTTCCTCTAAAAATCATCGTGGTGTGATGTTCGTTTAATGGGTTAGTTACAAAGTCATTGTTGAGAAATAAAGAAGCGCAGGCAGGGGGCGACAGTAGAAGAGGAGGAAGAGGAGGATCGGACGCGCTCACTGCCTCGCTAATCGACTCGATCACCACATCGGAAGCCAGACTCTGGTCTTCTTTCGCTACACATTTTCTGGTGCCGTGAAACCCGGGAAACGAGGCACGAGCAGACCCACGTTTGACGGCGCAGCGGCTCCGAGGCACGCGAGGCTTGAATACCTTCGCACTGCTTTATCGTGGAAGCCTTGCCCTCGACCGCCGCCCCTTTCGGCTCGTGCCCAAGCAGTCCTCGTCCCCTAGGTATTCCAAACCCCAGCGTCTTGCTTCATCGACTGGTGCCATGGACGCTCTTCGTATTCGCCGAGATGTCCTGCGAGCAACCGTCTCCGGGACCATGACAGTCCTCGACGCCTTGCTGCGGAGCCAGGCAGCAACGGCCCTTGATAGGCAAAATGTACTCGACCTCATCTTGCATGACCAGGTGAGCCTTCACCAGCTCGACGCCGAAATTCAAGCGAACCTGACGGATGACGAATTCGAAGCGGACATTTTGAATGCGATCGACTACGATGAACGGATCTGCGCCCTGCGAACGCGCGTACGCTTTTCCGCGAGCCAAGACTTGTCCGCAAGCCCCGTCCCGCAACCTAGGGCAGCCCTGTTTTCTACCTGCAACGTGACTTCGACCCTCTGCTCGCCTCCCGAGGAGGCGCGGCCGACGGTGTCCACAAAGGTCACGGGTGACATGCCGCCTGCTCGGGCAATGACTGTTGCACGGGTAGAGAAACACGACGACAAAGAGGGCGCTGCGCGTTACAACGATGCTAAAGAAGACCCTGAGGGGCTCAGCCCGCGAGAGCGGCTCCTGCGACCGCCCTACCCTGGTGTTTCCGTGATCGCCGTTATGGAGAAATCTCAGGGACCTTGCCAGGACCTCGCTGTCGCTTACGAGACTATTTATTCCGATACGTCTGACCGGCCTTGCTGCAGCGCTGGCATCGCCGACACGGCTCTCACTTCAGAGACGTCACCACGCCCCTTCCGGAATCATGACATTGATAATTTGACCACTGGTTTGGAGACAACCGACCGGCCCTGCAGCGAACTTGGCGTCATCGATGCAACCCCCGTTTTGGAGTCGTCCATGCGACACTGTGGCGACCCTCGCATTGACGACGTGACTACCGCTCTGGAGACGTCGGACCCGTTCTGCCATGGCCCCAGCGTAGACGATGCGGCTCTTGTTTTGGAGTTCTCCGAGCTTCCCTGTTGCGACCCTTACGTCGGCGACGCATCTCTCGTTTCGCAAGAAATTCAGCAACCCGGTTTCGAGACGAATATATTTTTATTGGGTACAGCAACGAAAACGCGATTCGTGCAGAAGATGGACTCGCTTCAGGGAATAACGAAGCGCATGCTCCTCCGACCCTCCGTTAGCGAGCTTCGACGCCGGAAGCGAGCTTCGGCCGCACTTATGCCAGCCCGGTGGGGAGGCATCCTCGTGGCGAAACAGAACAAATGCTTGTATGGTGACGACCCCTTCTTCAGCAAGCGCAACTCGATTGTGTACGAGCCTTTGTACCGTGTTGAGTCCAGCGAGAGCGAAATCCTATGGTTCGCAAAAAAAACTGACATGCCGATGGAACACACATATTTCTTCATGGAAGAAGTATCAGACGTGGACGTGACGGCAATGCCATACCACTCTCCTGACGCTCTCCGCAAATTTGACCATCCGCATCAGCTGTTCCCATTCGATCCCGGCGGCTGCCTTCTGGTCGAAAACCTGGAGCATGGTTTCTCTTAACGGGTGACCATAGGAACATTCGCGATATTCACTTTTAGATCCTGTCACTTCGATCCAGCAACCCAGCAAGCGCTCGTTGCCCGTGACGCTGGCTATAGACATGTACCGATATCGACGGCATCGAGGCACCCAGCCCAATGCTCCACTGAATCCCCCAGCTAGCCTACAAGCATTGCTAGTGTGAAATTATGCGCCGCCGGAAGTCGAACAACTGGTCGTAGTGAGGCCCGGACTTCTCCACTTACCGTGCTGCTACCAGCTAGCTCCCAACAAACTGGGCGGCGGCGGGAGTGTGTTGAGAAATAAAGAAGCGCAGGCAGGGGGCGACAGTACAAGAGGAGGAAGAGGAGGATCAGACGCGCTCACTGGCTCGCTAATCACCTCGATCACCACATCGGAAGCCAGACGCTGGTCTTCTTTCGCTACAGTCATATTAAGGTGCGTCCACGCAGAGCTTGGAGGAAATGAGACACATCGTTCGGGTTGCGGGAGGGGGGGGGGGGGGGGGGGGGTCAATCGACGACGGGACGCCGACGGGCCAAGTGGGTCTCGGGGCCAGGAGATGGAGGCAGTGCGGGGCCGGTGGCTCGAAAGGTCTGCGCGGTGAACCCGAGGGCAGGAACGGGAGGCAGTACCGGACCGGTAGTTCGGCGAGCTCGAGCTGTAGGCCACGGTCAGGAAGGGGAGGCTGGGCAGGACCGGTAGCTCGGCGGGCTCGAGGTGTAGACCGGGGCCGGAAACGCTGGCCGCGAGCAGGCTCCTGGGAGGGGCGCGCTTTCGGATTGCTCCTACGGCTGCGTTCGAATGGCAAGACGGTCGCCCCAAGTCTAACCTCGATCCCCTCCGTTGGCTCCTCTTTATTTCCTCCTCCTCCTACGTCCGAGCAGCGGCAGGGAAAAGGAGGAGAAGGGCCGGCTTCAAGCGGCGGTGGACGGCGCGGCTGTCTGCCCACCCGCCAAGGGTGCGTCGAGCGGAGGGAAGCCTGGCTCGCCCCGAGGCAAAAAGGAACCATGTGTCCTTAGCGAAGCGGCAGCGCGTTCCCACGGGAAAACTTCCTGCGGCCAAAGTTATTCCATCTGGTTCAGAGTTGTCCGGGCACACACAAAACCGTCACAGTGGTGTCCCCCCCTCACTTTTCCATGCACGGGAAGGGTCCCAGGCATGGTTGAGAGCCACTTGTATATACAATCCGGTATATCGCGTGCAGTGCATACGCTACCTCATGTTAAATTCCAATAAGTTTTTAGCGAAATCAGCTTCAGAACCAACTTTTTTGTAGCACAAGTAGTGTGCAGAATGAGACCTTTCAGAGAAGCTGTTGAAACTACCCTCAGTCAACTAGTGCCCAGTTTTCCGAGTCAGAAAACCGCTTAATATGACGAAGTACGCTGAAACCGCTTTACATTACAAACACTAAATCGGGAGAAGATTGGGGCGTACCTGGTTTAACTCGTTTGGTTGGAAAACTGAGGGTATACATCTGGTGGGGACAGAAGGGGCGCGGCGCCTGGTAGTCTTAGCAGTTGTGCATGGCTAAGGAGCACTGGAGATGAGTATCAGCACCTCCTCCACATTCACGTTTGTGCCGTCAATTACAACACTAACGAACCGGCCACTGGAATCTTCTGGCTCCGACCTTTTTTGCAGGCACGGCACAGGGACTCAAGTGACACACGCGATACGAGCAGTTGTCGCAGGACTCCGCAGCACCGACAGATTGGCTAAGGTGCGTAAGAACAACCGCGGGGTTCGAAACAGACTTGGTCGTAACCAGGTCTCAAAATATGCTCTAGCTAAATTGCCCAGCAGGGGATGTGACTGAAGATGGACCGTCTACATAGTCAAATTTAAGCTACAGGTCACATTCCTACTTCGCCCCCCCCCCTGTTCTGTTCGTTCATATGGACTCAACAAGCCCACTAAACAAGCCCTCTAAAAACAAAATAATATAAGCAGCCTTCCATCCGTCCTTCCCATTTCGACCGTCCCATGCCACGCCGTGCTATGAATTTTACTAAATATAAATTCTTAAGATAAAGTAGACTCTCGATAAACGGAACTTCAAGGGACCGAGAGAATTAGTTCCGTTTAACAGGAGTTCCGTTTACTGAGATAGTTGTGTGAAAGTGCAAATTTGTGTGCGTGCAGACTCTTAAAGGGACCCAGAAAAGCCGTTTGTAAAAGTTACAAAAGGCCTTTATTGTCGCGTAGTACCAATATAGCGATGCAATGCCGTTGGAATTATTGATCTACATTCAGTATTAGCTGCGCCAGAAGCAATTAAGTGCACCTCTCCCCCCTTGCCGATTGATTCCTCCTCCATCTCTGCTTCTTTCAAAGCAGCTGGAAACCCTGGGAATAGCCATGTGACATCGCGACGCTCGACTTCCGTTCTGCGCTAGCTACATTCCTGCGCCTAGGCACGCGTCAATCGCTGCAGACCCGCCTTTTCCTCGGAATCGCGCAGGAAGGAGGAAGAGCAGCCGGAAGCCAATGGCAGTGACGTTGCCGGCGATCGACGATCGGCCGAATCAGGGGGGCGCCTCGCCGTTGCGTCAGCCGCGATTGCCGTTGCGTCAGCCGGGGTCGACGTTGCGTCAACCACAGCCGGTTCGCTGCGGTGATGCGCTCATCGGCTGAGAAAGGCGATCTTCAAAAATTGTTTACAAATTATCCGTACAACGTATGGGGCTCACACTTGGCTCAAAAATCACCCGTTATGTATTCTACCGCCTGAATGCATTTGAGTGCCACCTTCACAAAGCTTTTCTGGGTCCCTTTAATACCATTTCATGAAACTCTTAGCACTAGAAGGTGAATGTAGCTGGTAGTTTTTCAGAAAGCAAGAAAACTGCAACAGGTTTAGGCACAGCATTCACAAAGTTTATTTGGCAACAATGAGTCGCTGTGCACTACAAAATGCATGGAATATTTTTGTTTGAGTCGTTGCAGCCGCATCTTCACGGAGGCTAGAGGCCTCAACTTCGCGAGTGCTTACGAGCCACCGAATTTAGAAGACGGCAATGCGCTAATAAAGCGCGCATAGCACCACGATGGCACGAACGAGGTGGCAGGAGGTGAGCTCTGTAACCTCGGCGTCTTGAATCGAGACCGAACGACTGGAACCGGAACTGCGATGTCGCATTCGTTGCGCTTACACGGCTGACCACTAACAAGACGAGGCTTATGAGGCCTGCGGGGCTACAAAAATATATATGGAGGCAGAAAAAAAAAAAAAAAAACAGCCGGAACGTAAAAAAGATTATTCTCATGCCAATGGTTTCAAAAGAAGTTCCATTTCTGGTTCCGTTTACACGGTGACGCCGAAATTTTAGTTCCGATTACCAGGAGTTTTTTTACGTTAACTTACAGGCTAGTGTTTCGTTTAACGGCAATTCCGTTTAAGCGATTTCCATTTATCGAGATTCTACTATAGTTTAAGATAGAACTATGAATTCGTGGTTAACACGTCTAATTTTCAGCAATTTCAACAATTAACACGTTCCACGCTTCAGTGTTTGCGACTGCAGTGTTACAATGCTGGTAATTAATTCGTTGTAGCTTAGTTAATTCCGCATTTCTTTCTAAGCGTAAAGATATGCTAGCAGTAAAACGAACATAAAGGATGATTTCAAGCTAAAAGGGATTTTGCCGTAGTTAACTAGGCAGGTGTAACACTGTTACATTAAGCTGAAAAAGTGAGTACTCCCCCCCCCCTCCCATGTTATGCCTGCGCTGTGAGAGGAATAAAATTGAAATGCAACTGGAAGTGTACACGATACGTTGGTATGTCTCGATCAGTATTCACGAACCCACAAACCAGGATACCATATCGATGAGAGCTTACTCGAAAGAGCCCGGAACATTCTGGTGGCGTAATCCGCGCGAAAGATTAGGCCGCCAGAACTTGTAGAGTTGTGTTGAGAGGGATGATTGCAAGCAAACCACGCCAGGAAGAGCAGGAAACATACAGACGAGAGCGTGCGGTGTGAATTAATTGGCAGGCAAATTAAGTAAACCAGTTAACCAGAAAGCTCGAATACGTCATCGTTTATCTCTACTGCACCGCAATTTTTCGCCCCGGTTCGCCACATCTAGCTCAGCCCGTATCTTTCAATGGTGTTTTTTCCAACGTATTTTTCTACTGGCGCTGCGCTCCCATGAAGGAGCCAAATTCCACAAATCCAAACACCAATTCGACTATGAGCCCAAGCGGGCGAAAGGCAGCCACTTCCTCAAGGGTGAAGTAAAAGTGGTAACATTTTAAATGTGGACGCTACCTTTTCCCTCACAGGCGGTTCTGTTCAAGGCAGTGCCTACTCTATGCGCATGACCACAAGGTAATCTGTGAATAACTTCCACGTTATACTCAAGCCTTACATATAAACCGACCTAAAAGATACCAAGTCACCCTCATTTACGAAAACCATACGGTGAAAATATCCCAAGAGAATATTTTACAAAAACATAAATCGATGTTCTTAGCAAAACAATGTAGAATTTCTGGTGCTTCAACCCGGGCCGTTAGCATCAGTACTCGGACTTCAGCCTTACCCCGCGGGGCTCTTTGAGCAGAACACTTTTAGCAGTTGCTCAACGCTGAACGTTAATTATTTCATGGTCTGGTCCGCAGAATAAAGCTGAAAATTATACCCTGTGGTCTGAACTACAGAATAGGCACTGCGTCTAAGGCAACGCCTGCCCTTTGAGCACTTTCATGACTGTGCAGTCGGGCCTTTCGCGCAGATGAAGAAGTACTACAAGAGGTCGGTCCACTCGCGGCATGGCGTCTCGCACAAAGTGGACGCGGCGTTTGCGGCGGCGCTCTCTGACGCCGAAAAGGGCCTGGAGTGGTCGCAGAGGCACGGAGAAGAGGTGGAGAAATGGCTGGACTCGAAGCTCGCGAAGTACCCGTACCTCTACGAAGACTTGGTCAAGTCCATCTACTAGCCTTTCAACCCCTATCATCAGAGTGTGTTTGTGTGTCTCGGAAAAGATTAAAAACGAGAAAATGGCGGGGAATAAGGGCCGAATTCATGTCGCCTTCCTCCCAGTCCCACTGCTGTACTTGTATTGCCTGCCAACACCAATCTGGATGTCGCAGCGATATTAAGGCGAAAGCCGTAAGTGCAAATTCCGCGAAAAACTGATGTTGTTGTTGCTGCTATAGACCTTCTGCAAAAGTGCCGCCATCTACCGGAAGAAAAACGAAACGAGCACGCGACGCCATGTTGGGGGATGGCGGTCGCGGGATTGCTGGGTACGGACCACGGTGGTACGGACACTATGGTTAGAGTGTACTAGAAGTTTTAGAGTGGCCCGACCGCCGGCCCGGAGCGGTGCTCCTTTCGCGCAGAAAATAGCGGCGGCGCTGTAGTCAACGACAACTGAAAGCGGCGGCTGGCCGCGCGCACGGCCGCGCGCCCGCCGTAGGAAACGCTGCTGCTGTACGCGCGGAGCGCTTGAAGCTTGTTCCGAGGGACGTCCGACTGTTTAAATATACTGTAGATGCAGTGGAGTGTGGGTAGCGAAATGAGAAATAAAGGCTGCGGCACATTTTCCGCTAATTTTGCCCTTTCCTATCGACAACAAAAAATTATGGTTTTATCGATCTTTTGGTGCAGTATTGGTAGCGGATTGTAAATTAAGTAAATTGCAGCGACATTGTCGCTATTACAAATTCCCCAATAAAACTTTTTTTGCGTGAAACGGCCTAATATGAACGAGTTCATGATTGCTTTATGATTCTGTCCTTGTTATGCTGCTGGATGGACATATATCGTTCACACCAAAAAAATGAAAAAAATATGAGGCCTGGAATGATGGCTTTTCAGAAGATTTTTTATTGTGGTGTAATTTACGTGGTCCACTTGTAATAATTAAGGATCAGCGTGGTGTTAATGCATGCTGTCGCCTGAACCAGCAGAAAATGACACACGCAAGCGAAAAATTGTTTTAACTTAAGGATTATCTTGGCTGTTAGCCCAGTTGTCCCCAAAACCTTGTTTTATTGCAACTATTCTCCCAACATTATATTTTTCTTACCACCTTTAATCTGGTTCATTGATTGATTGATTGATTGATTGATTGATTGATTGATTGATTGATTGATTGATTGATTGATTGATTGATTGATTGATTGATTGATTGATTGATTATGGGGTTTAACGCGCCGACGCTGCACAGAAGATGAGCCGCGCTGTAGTGGAGGGCTCCAGGTTAATTTTTCCGACCACCTGAAGATCTTTAACTTGCGCCGAAATCTCGAGCAAAAGGGGGTTCCGCTAGCTTTTCTCCTCCATCAGAAAAGCGGCTGCCGCATCCGGGAATCGAAGCCGCGTCCTTGAGTTCAACAGCGTAATTCAGTTAAGAAAAGTCGAATGAAAGAAACAAAGTTTATTCACAAGTATACTGATCAGAACAACTACACGCACATAAAACCAAAGCAAGACATAGATAAGATCATTAACAAATATATTCATCGCGACAAAAATAAAATATAACGCGGGAAACTATACACAGTCTATTATAAAAGAAAGTTCAAAGTTCAAATAAACGGAACTGGTACTAAATACACACGCATTTTCGATGGCAACGAAAATGAAATGTAACGCAAATAATCATACACAAAATCTATTCAACAAAAAGAAGTACAAGAACGCTAGCATAGAGATTTACCTGGGACAAAAATACTTTGCTTACATTTTGGGGCGAACGCATTTTCAGAACTTCGCATGTAATCACAGGACTTGTTTAGACTTTTATATAGAAATGCATCCGTGTCACGACGTAGAACCCAACCAAGTATGCAGTCAAGGCCTCATTGTGCTGGCCGCAACCAATACCGGTGAAGGGGAAAACTTTCCCGATACCGAACGTGAAAGATTAACTCGATTTTGTAATCTCAAAATATCTGTCAAATTGAAACTTTTTTCTCCGTGCATAATTACCTCCCATAGGCGGTACGCAATTGCCCCCATTTCTCTCGAAACGTTTTTTTTCCTAGGACCACGGATATCTTGAAATCTTGACAGAGAGGACACAAAGCAAAGTTAGCACAGGCAGTTGATAATGTCCGTGTTCGGACGCTTAGCTCCCACTACTACGCGCCAAACGCGGTCGTGAATGGCAAATTTACGCGAAGTACGCGCTGTGCATAACCGACCTCCCCGTTACCGGAATGCTGTCTGTCGCTTACATCGTTTTGAGATAGCTACATGTGGACAACGCAGCTGATCATGCTGACGACGACGAGGAGCCTTCAGAAGTGCCTACAACAGAAGAAACACCAAACATGCAACGTCTGCTTCACAACAAGATAGAAAGTAGCGTTGGCGACCAACAACCGATGTGATGCATTGAGCAGATTGAGAACGCTTTTTTGGGATGCAGATGCGAACGCAAAAATGGCGAGGATCATATAAGTTCTTTCTTTTGCAATATTAGAAATTGTTTTCCCTGCAAATTATATTTTCCCTTTGTTAGGAAAGCACCTATTTGCAGTGGAGCTATAAGGAGCACCAGCTGTTATTTCAGTGACCTGGCCACAAACTTTTGGCATTCCACATTTCTTAAAATTTTCAGGCAATTTTACGACTTTGAGTTAACGGGAGCTGTATATCAAGAGCGTTTCAGAATACGCATCAGGAAATGTGAAAGTATGGTTAGGTGGAAGGCGTCGATAATTTGATGTTGGGTCGTACTAGTTTAAAATTTTCACAAGCGGAATTACAACGTACGGCGTTTACTCTCTAAATTAGCTGCCCAAAGGCGTGGATTTGATTTCCTGCCACGGCGGCCGCTTTTCTGATGGAAAAGAAAAGCTAGAAACGGCCGTGTATTCAAGATTTCGGCGCAGGCTAGAGATTCCCAGGTGGTCAAAATTAATCCTAAACCCTCCACAACGGCGCCCCTCATCGCCTGTGTAGCGTCGGCACGTTAAAAATTCATAATCGATCAATAAATTAGCTGCCCAGGCGCCAAACACCGCAGCGAGCAGCGGAAATCTTGCCGCGCGCAGGCTAGGAGCTGGGGCCGGGAAGCGGCGGCTGTTCAGTGGTGAGGACAGCAGCGCCGCCGCTATACCGATTTATTTTCTGCGCGAAAGTCGACCAGGCGGAGCAATGGGAGAGGCCGCCGCTCGGGCCACTCTAACGGCGAATTCCATTGGGCGAACAGGAGCAAGTGGAGCGAGCAGCCAGAGCAGCACACGGGAGTAACGGGGACGTGTGCTTTCGTTCCGCGATTGAAACATTCGCGCTGCTCCAGGAGCAGTGAAAAGAGGGGGAGGCGAGATGTCAAGAGTCATGTGACCAAACGTTTCCCGCGCTCGCTTCCCGGAGCATTTCGCGCGCTCGTGATGTCCGCACGCAGTTATTCCTCGCCAGTTTTGCCAGATACGTGCCGGTGGTTTTATGTCTGCCTTCCGCTTGGCGACGAATGAAGAAGCCGAGCGGATGTTCATGTTCATATGATAAAGGGGTCACCATCGTGTCTCCCAAAAATTAGCTGCGAACAATAACAGCGACCGCCGTCTTTTCCAGATACGACTCTACCTTCGGTCGCTGCTCCGGCGGGGTGAACAGGTGCTCGAACATAAACTCATGCAATGTCAAATCGTCGTCGCGTCGCTGCTGCTGTGCCCGATGATGAGCTTGCGCTGAATCTGTGGGCTTTCATCATCTAAAAGTAGCAGCATTCTGTCCAGACGGCCGCGCTTAGCTGATGCCGTACGCACTGAGCGACTACCGCGGCTGCTGGATTCCGCCATTTTCCTCCGCCACCCGGGATAAAACCAGAAGTGACGCAAAAGAGGTCATGTGACTTCCTCGGCGTTCCTGTTACTCCGCCGCTGGCGACGGAGCACCGAGAACTGCTTCGGCTGCTCTCGGCGCCAAAAAAGGCTCCTCATCGACCAATGAAAACAACGCCCCTGCTCCTGCCCGACCACTGGAAGACCCCAGAACTCGCGAGAGCACTTTGGGTGCGAGAAGTGCTCCTGTTCGCCCAATGGAAAGCGCTATAAAACTTTAGTACACTCTACTATGGTCCCTAGAAATTGTCTAGTCTGCCGTCCGCGCGCTTTCTCTATGGGAAGGCGTGTCCGCGCCGCTGATGCACGCACAGCGCTGCGCAGAGGGCGCTGCGAGCAATCGGAGCGCCCGAGCGGCCGAGAGAGCGGCCGGCCGGCCTGTGCCGCGCGCTCCCGCCGCGGAGCGCGAGCGCGCATCGGGGTTTTCGGCCACTTAGAGCGGTAAAATCGAATGGTACGAGGTACATGCTCACAATTAAAGGGTCGTATACTATAAGACTTTAGTTCCGCCCGAGTTTTTCGCGAATTGGAGCCTCTTTGCGGCCGCTGAATTTCGCGAGTGAGACCGAAGGATGAAACCGCACCAACTAGCGTAGCCGTTCCTACCACCCCTTGAACCATTATTAAAGTGAAGCTTTCTATGTCTCACTGATGGCCTATGCCGCCTCGAAAAGACTGCAGGAAAGCCAATTCTCTGACGACGGTGCTTTCGTGAGTAAAGTGAGAGGGAAAAAAAAAACGCTTCCCGTGGTCAGAATCGAAGCTGGCTCCATCGCGTTTTGAAGCCGACGTCTATCTCAATGCGCATTTCCAACATGGTCAAAGCAGTTTGGATTTGGAGAGGAGTGCAGTCAGAAAAATTATCCACTCCTCCACTCCGCAACGATGGTTGAACACGAAGCTTTCTTCGCGTGAAATGAAATGGCAAAGGGTCGATGTCAGATCCGGCCCGATCATAAGTCCAAAATGCGTGCGAGTCAAAGTGAAAGCTCAATGAGTCAAAGTCAAAACTCAGACGACAAGGAAGCGCTCACAAGAAAGCTTCGCGTTCAACCACCAATGTTCAGACAGTGAGATCCCGTTCAAAAAGAACTCCCTGCGGCACCAGAAGCTGTGTTTGTTCCACATCGAAACTACCGGGTCATTCCCGAACGTCATTGACGGTGACAAGCACGCAGACGGCTGGCAGGCTGACAAAAAGAAAAGCGAAAGCTTGAGTAAAATGTTGTGCCAGCAAAAATGTGTTCCTATATACTTTGGGCAGAGTGCGGGGGGAGGGGGGATAAAGCAAGGTATATATGGTCATGACAGTATAAATAAACCTCAATATTTTTACTCCTTGGTTTCAAACAGCCGCGGTTTTAATGATTGGCCATAACACAAATATTCACCCGTTTTGCTTTCCCCGCGTGCGTCTCGCAATTCCCTCCGAGTGTGTGGGTGACCAAAAAGAACCTGTGCAATGAGGAATGCAAGCAAAATTACTGATTTGCAGCCGGGTGTTATTAAAAATCAGTTTCACGTACCCAATGCGGGGAATGTTTCAAATCGTGGTATTCACGAAAATTACAGGCACGCAAAAGAGGTTTGATAGTACCCAAATTTTTGAAAATTTCGAGGTCAGCGGAGCGTTGGGTTAAGCGAAATGATAATGTACGGCCAGATCACTGGAATAAGAGCTAGTGCTGGTAACAAACGCTCCAATTCACAGGGACGCTTCCGGAATACAGGCAAAATAATTTGCAGAAAAAAAAATTTTTTTAGGTATTGCGGAAAAAGAACTGCGTGATGCACGCCTGTTTCGCCTTCACATCTGGTCCCAAAAAAAGTGTTTTCGAGCTTCTCAATGCCGCATCAACTGTTGGCCACCAACGCTATATTCTATCTTGCTGTGAAGCAGGCAAAGCTAATGTTTTTCTTGTTCCAGCTGTTTTTGGCACTTCTTGAGACCCGTCGTCGTCCACATGATCAAAAGCGTCTTCCCCAGCTATATCAACAATGTAGGCGTCGGACAGCACTCCGCTAACGGGACGTCGGCCGCGCACAGTGCGTACCCCGCGCAAATTTGCCGTTCTCGACAGTGTTCGGCGGGTAATGGGAGCTAAGCTTTAACCGAGAGCTTATCAGCTGTCTGCAGCGGATGTTGCATTGCGTCCTTTTTGTCAACATTTCGAGATATCCGTGATCCCCGAATAGACGTTTCGAGACAAAGGGTGGAAAATGTCGCCTATGGCAGGTATATGCACGGCAAAAAAAGGTTTCGACTTAACCGGTATTTCGAGATATCCGAGTTCGAGTTATGGAGAAATCACTGTATCTGTGACTGAAGGTGATAAACTTCGTATGCATGTGCACACGTCTTGTTTTTTTATTCGGCATTTACATTTAACAGATTCCCAGTTGACTGGACGTAACTGAGGGGGCCGCGAAGACGTGCGCTTAAGGGCCTTCAGATCAACGATGCGAAAGGTCAGAAGGCACCGGTTCGAGCTGCTTTATTTACATACACGTACAGGGGACAACATCTTGGGAAACTTACAAAGAAAGACGGTTCCAAAGAGCCATACAAAAAAGCGGAGCGCCGACACACCACACACACATTTTCAGGGGCTGACTAATATCAGTTAACAACGGCGGGGTATTCACAAAGAACGGTTGTTTGCTTGGTAATGTAGCTGAAGTCCCGCATGATGTTTCCAAGCTGGAAAACGATGCCGTGCCGGCAGTGTTCCCGAAGCCCCCGAGTATGCGTCGAAATCGAAATAGCGTAGCGACACGATTCCGCGGTTTTTAGAAAACTCGATCCTTCATAATACGCGAAAACGTACTCCTGTCACTTCACGCTTCGGTTAAAACTCTTCGTACTGGTAAGAACCAACTTATTTGGCTAATCTGGTTTGTCGACAGAAAGGGATAGGGTTCGAAAAGGGGCAGTTAAATGGGCTGAACCCGCCCAGAAATAGGGCAGAATACGAAGGCAGCAGCGGCACGGCAGAGCGCCGTCCGCCGCTGCCCATCGCGCCGGCCGGCCACCGCGCTCCGATTGACTGCAGCGCCGCCGCTTCATGCATCACGGAGGAGCCCCCTTCGCGGCCGGCGGACGGCAGACTAGCACATATTTCTAGGGACCATACGGACACTGTAGTACGGAGCGTGTGAGGGGCTTTCTCGGCTTGGCGATCCTTTTGTATACAGATTTAAGCGCAGCAAAATGAGCGACGAGTGATATGTGGACCTTTCTCTGTTGCCCACATTTGCAGGCGACTTCGTAAATACGCATTATGCATCGAAAAAGCAGTCAGGGAGGCACCGGCAGGGAAGCTGTGGAGGCTGTCGCGTTTCTTTTTTTTTTTTTTTTGGCTTTGAAAGTACGTTCGTGTCGGTTCGCATCCTGCGGGTTTCTCAGGAGGTTTATTCCTGAAACGCTTCGAAACTTGCGGCTGCCCTAAGGTTGAAATGGGGGGGGGGGGGGGGGGGGGGTGCACTAGCGTATGCTATAGAAAAAACCTCAAACGAAAAAGAAAAAAAAAACACTTAAAACATAAATTACCTACCTGGCATTTTTTAACAGCGGAGCTGTTGTAGCTGGCCGCAATGTGTAGCGCGTAACGTGTGTGGTGTCTAACGCGTTAAACATTGCCAATAAATTACCAATAAATTGCGAATTAATAATTAAATTACCAATGAATTGCCGGGCGCTGGTGAGCGCGTGCCTCGCGGTGACCGCCGAGCGTCCCCAGCACACGTAAAGGCTTTAGCAAAAAAAAAAAAACTGCGAAAGCCTTAAAGGAGCCATGAAGAGAAAACACCCAAGTTTGGTTCATTCGAAAGATTGCCTCGTTAGAACCATACTGACACCACTGTTACATAAACTTCGCTCAAATAAGCTACATAATTAGGAAAAAAGGGAATGACCATGCGACCCACCAGCTCAATTCCCGCAACAGAACCTATGATGTCACACGAGAATGCTCTGCGATTGGCGAAGGCCGGCAAAAGCAAACGCAAGTTAGGCAGGGCTTACCAGTTTTCATAGTGAGCTACATGCCCGTTAAACATACTGCACATTCCTTTTATGACACTAAGAACGCTGGAGTAAACGGTTGAAGTTCCGAATAAACACGCAAGCGTGTAAGCCAATGCGTACGAAACTACCGCCAGCCGAACTCGACATCTCGCCGTCGCCACCGTCGCGCAGACGAATTTTCGGGTTCAAGGCTCTTCGGGGCCAACGAACCGTCCCAGCACGCACAGCCGCGACCTTGCTTGGTATCGTAATCCCTTCACAGGAGGTTGGCCGTCATATCGCCAACCAGCAAAGGTAAAAATAGAAACGAGGGGAGTAAGGAACAGCAAGCAGCGACGAGATAGTGACAGTCGTCGCAGAAGTTTCGGAATGGTGTTGGCTTGCTGCTGTTGTTAGGAGCTCGTTTCCAGTTTACAACCACTGAAAACTTCAGTTTGTTCGAGTACTTTACAATGAAATCGTCGAGGGAGTGCGACATCCCGGCCGGTGAGGAGATCTCCTTTCATGTGCTGCCCAACGACGAACCTCGGCGAAGTAAGTGGCTGTTTTGTGAACTTTGCAAACGGAGGAGAAAGAGAACTAAAGGAAGTACGAGTGTGCTCGCTTCATTTCCGATGAAGTGATTACGGCAGGGACCCTTACGTTAGCTCACTCCTGAGAGATGCTGGCGCTCGTCGCCGACTTCGTCAAATCGCCGTCAAAGCGCTCTGACCTTGGGGGAAAAAAATATCGGACACACCGCGCATTGACGCTCGTATCTTTCTGGTCAGAGCAGAGAGCTCACGCGAACGGCTTTCCATACACGACACCGGCCAACTGGCATAAGCGATACTGCTACTGAAATTGAACTATTATTAACCGGAATAAAAATACAGCACATACGTACCAGTATGTATTCGTCCGTAGCGACGTGGCTGACAAGGCAGCAGTGCCGACGGCTGGGCGTTCGTCTGTTGTGGCTATCGCGGAATGGTCGCTTTCCGGTCCATCCGCGTATCCCACAACTCCTGTCGCTCGTGCACTTAGAAGCATTGAGCGTTCGAATGGTGTGAGGTTGGTAAATGCAAGCCCGAGCTTCTCGGCGAGAGTTTTGTTCTCCCGATCAGGCGATTCCATGACTAGGGCTGCGGGTGGACTAGGTTTTACTAGTATTTTTATGGCCGCCGTCTCGGTTTCGGCACGAGTTCCGGTTCCTGTTTGATTCCCGCGTGTGGGTGCTATATGGAGTCGACATACTAAGTATCTGTTTCATGGACCGGCTCGTATGACGCCATTGGTCACGTCACGAAATGTGCAATTTAGCGGGAAATTTAAAATTTTGGCTTAAATTGCCTTATTTCTCAGTGAATAAAGCATCATTTGCTTCCGGGAAAGCGCTTAGGGCACTATGAAACACCTAATCTTTCGAATAAAACAAACTTGTGTTTTCTCTTCATGGCTCCTTTAAAGCGCGAGAAAATGCCGAGCGCTCGTGAGTGCGTGCCTCGCGACGACCGCTGAACGTTCTTTGCTTGCGCCGCGGACAACAAAACTGGCTAACAACTATACCGCTTAGAATATTCCGCTTGAAAAATTTGATCTTGGAAAAAAAGGCTACGGTCGAGCAGCAGGCGACGAGCGGTAAATGACCGATACACGGGTTACTATGTATGTTACTTGCGATACTCATGGCGCTACGTGAAGGTTGCAACTCTCGCGGATCCCTTATTTCCTGTAACGTTTGGCAAACGAAAGAATGGGTACTACTTCCATAAAAGCCTACCGAACGTCCAGAATAATAAGAAAAATGCGGGCGCGCAAAGCACGAACGGCAGACTCAAAACTCTACCCGCACAATAAAGTACGAGCTGACCGATGCAGCAGGGAGAAGTGCTCCTCGGCAAATACAGGGCTAGAAAACAGCTCTCTTTGGGACCTTTTTAGTCCTGCACATATTATTCGTTTCCTGACTATGCATGCGATCTAGCTATAATATTACTGCGCGAAGGGAAGTCGACACCCCCAAGCGACTTCACGCAGGGCTCGAGCCACGCTTCCGTTGAGAAATAATAATAAAAGAAGATGTGTACGCTATTTCCGTGATCGTCCTCGTATCATCTTTGAGCACAGCAAGTTACACGGCAGTATTTGGGCATCTTGGACAACGATAAATGCCGACGTGCGCGTCTCTAACCCCGGGCTATTGTGTATACAGCGGTATCCCGAGATCCGGGAATCCCCCAACATGGCGGAAGCGCACGCGGTTCCCGCAAGAGGGTGCCAGTTTTTGCATAAGGTCTATAAAGAGTACATAAAAAATTAGTAGTGGCTTAGCTCTGCTATGCCAGGATACACGTAGCGTGAGCTAAGGTTCGGCAATCCAGTCCAGTCCAGTCCAGTCCAGTCCATTGCCATCCAGTCCAGCATTGCTCAGCACGGCATCTCTCACGAGCCACGCGAAACGGCTATCAAGCGGTTCCGTTCCGGTGCAGCGTCACACTTGGCTACTGCGCAATTGAGGCGCACACCTGGGCACGGGCCGGTGCCAGTGCGTCTGCCGCGGCTATGACGCAACACAATCCACACTAATCCAATCCAATCCAATCCAATCCAAGCCAAGCCAAGCCAATCCATTCCAATGTCCCTCGCACTTGCGCAGAACGGCCCTTCACGGCACACGCGAAACTGCACAACCTCGGCCAGTGTAGCTTACGCTACAAAATTGGCCGCGTATCTGCTCCTTTGGTTGCAAATGTCGACGAAAGACGATAGTCGACTGGCGCCCCTGCCAAGTAGATGCCTCCCCTCTCGTTCCTGCTCCCCTCATGTTGTTCCTCTCCCGTCTCGTTCCTCCCAAGATAACACGCTAGAGGTTTGCTCAAGTCAAATTAAATTTACCGCGTTCCACTGCTCCAAGTCGGGTTCATCGATGCCAGCGCTGCCGTATATCGGAGACGCACGTGAATCGAGGCACCCTACTACAGCGTTTTTAGAACCACGTTGCCCTACTCCACGAGTGTTCCAAGCGGAACGTGGAACCTATCTAGTAGAACCTTTCGTTGCTGTTGCCATTTTTTTTTAAATGCCGCCACGTAGTGCGGGCAACAGCAGGCGGCGATTTTCGGTAGTTGTAATTTATTTGCTATCGCAAAAAACAAGCATCCGAGAATTTTTAATAAAGGAACACTGCAAATAGCACTGATGTATTGATTTTCTGCCTTATATTTGCGGAATTGCCTGTTCCTGTTAATCAATGTTGACAAGTATGAACATTGACACCGGACTCGGACGTTTAGATTTCGCTCTGAGTATACAAGGCTATTGCGCAGCATCCGTTTTACTTTGGCCGGGTGGCTGAATGAAGTCAGTCTCTTTATAGTGCCCGCTTTAAAATCATTAACGTGTATGCTCCTGCACGCTACGCTGGGTTTTAAAAACTTTTTCGCGGTTTTTGTTTTGCGGCAATTTGCGCAAAACCGTAACAGACCGATTGCGGTAAACATCACGGAGGTTTTCGCATTTGACTGGTGCGGTGTTTGCCCGTCAGAGGGCTACATGACAACTTTGAAGATGGCGGCGCCCATCTCAAGCGACACGGCCGAACTTTTTACGGCCGTTCTTCGAAAAACAAAGGTAAAAAGATTGTTCTTTCGCTTCCCTTGCCTACGAGAACATCTGCAGATACTGTGGAGTTGCTTTCGCTTGGTTTCTCTACCTACAATTGTTGTAGGGGAACACGTTTTTCAGCGTATCAAATGTGATACTGTGGGCATTCGTGGCCCCTCTCGCCGGCCGTATCACATATGCTACGAATATTTGTTTCGTATGGATAGAAGTATGAGTACTTCTTTTTTTAAATTTTTGCATCTCCGAGTATCCGGAACATCGTGTGCGTCATGCCAACGGGCGATGACAGTGACTAGGGGGCCTGAGTGATGACAGCGACGAATATGTTCCCAACACTGCCCAGACGCTTGGTGCAGACGAGAGCGAACAGTCGTCTGAAGAGGACGAAGACGGTGTCAGCAGCTCACACTGTGGCACAGGATCTGTTGATAGGGGTCATTGGAAGAAGTGCCTGATGGATTGTTCCCTACCAACATATACTGACTCATATAGACATCCTACAGAGGTTGGATCTTTTCTGTCTTATTTCAGGCGTTTCATAAGCCCATCCATGATAAAAACTCTAGTTCAGGAAACGAACCTGTACAGCGTCCAAACAACATGAGCGTCTCTAAATGTGACAGAGAGTGAGATTGACCAATTTATAGGTGTGTACCTGTTGATGGGGCTGGTACAGATGCCCAGCGTTCGAAGTTATTGGGAGAATGAAACCCGTTTTGCCCCCATTGCTGACATAATTCCTCGTAACAGGTTCGAAAAAATCATGCGTCTCCTGCATTTTACAGACAATAGTAACTGCCAGTGATGCAAGTCAAGCTTGACAAAGTTTGGAAAATCCGCCCGTGGTTGAATTTACTTCAAGAGAACTTCCTTACTGTACAACCCGAGGAACTCAACAGCGTCGACGAAATAATCGTTTCGTTTACAGGGCGATGCCCCATCAAGCAATACTTGACTGCAAAACCGAACCCTTGGGGCATCAAGCTTTGGGCACGTGCTGGTTCGTCTGTATTTTTATACCAGTTCGACGTCTACAAAGGACAAGCAAAGCAACGTCACAAATTCAGTCTCGGTGGCGGACGTAACCCTGAAGATTTGCCAGGCCCTTCCAGAACACAAAGGCTACAAAGTGTCGGCTGACAACTATTTTACCTCTCTTGACCTGGCTGCTGAGCGGGGAGGAGTACTCGGAGATTCTGCGGGCTGGCGCGTCGCGTCCGTGCGTGCTTCACGCGAGGACCCTCGCCGAGAAGCGCGTGAACGCGTTCAACCCGTGGATCGGAAGGGTACTCGACTCCAACATGGACCTGCAGATCATCTTCGACCACTACGCGTGCGCGGCGTACGTCGTGGACTACGTCAACAAGGCCGACCGCGGCATCTCGTTCTCGTAACGCGGGGTCCGCCGCTCGCCGCTGACGTTTCGAAGCCGTGTCTCGCTCTCGATTCGATGGATCCGCAGCTCGACGCTGACGACTGGCGGCGGCCTCTCGTTCTCGACGCTCGGGATCGGCCGATCGACGCTGACGCTTCGCCGCTGCCTTAGCGCGCGCAGTAGAGGGAGAGGAGGTAGCACCTGCTGCTGCAACGCCTCTTTCAGCGCCGGAGCACGCGCATGCGCGCCCGCACCTGTTGTTGAGAGCGAGGTGGAGCGGGGGAGGGGCGCACGTGCTGTCTGGCTTCGGACACCGATCGCCAACGGACGGGTGACATTGTGAGTTAAAGAAATGCTCTGCATTTAAAAATAATTTTCTTTTTGTTGCGGCAACATGTAGGCATTACAGGGTTAAAACACAGGTGTGATCCGATGGGATTTCTACCTGGGTGTTCACAGTAGCAGCTCAATGTGCTGCAACTGTGTGCTGCGAATTATGTTGTTCCTTTCTTCGTGATGCATACCGAATTGGGGGATTGGCCAGGAATCGGGAGCTTTGGCGGGCTAATAAGCCACCTCTGAAAAATTTGTCGCAGAACTCTGAATTGGAAACGCAAAATGCAGAATTTGCGTTCCTCGTGCTGTAAGAAAAAAAAACGGAAGCGTTGAAAGAAGCGTAAACTTAGTGGAGCATAAAAAAAGCAGAAGTAACTCGCGCCAAATGACAAAAAAAAAAGAACGAAAGCTACGAAAGAGGAATAGATAACTTTGTCTGGTTTGGTGTGTTGGGTGACAGGCCGCCGCAACCTACGAAAGCCGCGAGTGAGCAAGAGAGCGAGTGAGAGAGAGAGAGAGAGAGAGAACTTTATTTCAAAGGTCTGGTTAAGTGAGTTGGATAACTGGCAACTGCAGCATGCCAGAGTCTCAAATACAAAAAAGTCCCTTTTATTAATTATGACTTGACACATACCCCGCATGGATATCGCTAAACAAACAGGAAATGTAGGGTTAACATACCTAGCTACTCGTTCAATTGCTAGTTTCGAATGCCACAACGCTTCCACTAGGTTCACCTTCGTACGATAGCTTCGCGGAACTGGGGTAACTTGGGGTATGCGTGCCAGTCGCGTATACCGGTGGTCGCTGGGTCGAATCCCACCCAGACTAAAATTTGTCCAAATTTACTTTCAACTCAATTAACTTTTCAGTTTTTGAGCCATCGGCCATTTTGTGTGGCGTCTGTGATCCGGAGACGCTATATTTTCGGCATAACATATTAATGCTTTCGCATTTAAAGTCACTGTCACTATCACCATCACTGCTCTCGGCGCAAGGGATTAGGCAAGCCGCAGTAATGGTCCCTACTGCGTGCATCTGCGCTCTGTCAACAGCTATGCATTAAGCTCATTGTTGTGATTACAAGGAAAGCTGATCTTATTCAGTATCAGCCTATGCAAACGTAGGTAGCTTGCAGGTTCTCGTAGCTTGCAAGTCTCTGACTGGTACTGTTTGGCGCATCATCCGAAAAGCCGCGCTTTCGAATCAGGTGTTTCAGCCCTCGTCTGGGTGTAGTGACTGTAGAACCTGATGGAACTTTATACGGCCCGAAAAAGGCGCCCGCTCCCTCTACACGCATACAAAGCATTTTTTTTCTGCTACAGGCATTGTGACGGTACTGCATGAATTCAGCCCGGCTTTTGCCTCTACGTAGACAATTGGTTCCGTCGAACATCAAGCTGATTCATGTCGAAAAGCTAACGTTTCCTGCGTTCTTTGGCAGGGTGTCACCAGGCTGGCCGTGCCTCTCCTCTCACACGCACAAAAACCAAGAACTTCGCTCAAAAGAAAAAAAGGAAAGAAACAAAAAAAAAACAGATTTTGGCTCAGGGGAATGAATACTCATATTTCTGCCGCTTCCCCACGTTTGAAAATAAGTGTTTCCACATGCCGCTGTGGCCCAGTGAGTGGTGCTGGTGGGCCCAAGGACGCGGGTTCGACCCCCCGGCCGCGGTGGCTGCATTTCAAATGGAGGCGAGTAGCTAGAACGCCCGCGTGTCGGGATTTCGGCGCATGCTGAAGATCCCCAGGTGGTATAAATTAAAGGAGCCATGAAGACAAAACAAGTTTGGTTCATTCAAAAGACGGCCTCGTTAGAATCATACTGACACCAGTTTTAACGTAAACTTCGCTCAAATAACCTGTATAATTATGAAAAAAAAAAGGAATGGCCATGCGACCCACTCGCTCATTTCCCGCAACAGAACCTATGATCTCATACCAGCCTGGTCTGCGATTGGCGGAGGCCGGCAAAAGCAAACGCAAATTAGGCTGAGCTTATAAGTTTGCAGAACGAGTTATTTGTGCTTAAATTTAGGGCACGTTCTTTTTAAAGCAATAAGAATGGTAGGACAAGCAGTGGAAGTTATGAAAGCACACGTAAACATAGAAGTACTGGTGTGTAGTGCAGTTGGTACTGCGCGCGATATGCTTGGTTTAGCTGCACAGCACTGCGGGGCTTTGGCGTTTTCTCAGACGACACTCGCCGATTGACGCAAGCAACGGTGTCTTACGTGACCATATTTGTCGAGCGAGCACTATGTTTCACGAAACGATTATTTTCTCCCAGAACAAAAACAGGCCAAAAACAGAAAACGGCTTGCCACGGTATGGTGGCGCCATCTAGGTTCAGTAATGTAAACAAACGACCGTCCGCAATCGGCTTCAGTAGAGTACCAGGATGCCAGCGCCGCCGTACAGGGTGGAGACACCCTTTGAACGGTCCCGTGCCGCTGCAATTGGGTCAACGTGCTCAACGCGCTGTTCTTTTCGATTCCCATGAGACTGAGCAACGCGAAACAGATAAGATGATTTGCACAACTCCAGTAAACAGGGTTGCGGCGAAAATTTAGCGCGTTTTTGATACAATGACTGGCTTCGGCGGCGAGCGACCGACCCGAAATGGCGGCGCTAGCGTATACGTGTCTCGATCCTGTGCGGCGGACGCGTGAATCAAGGCATCCTAGGCTGCAGAGCGGGCGGTTTCTGTGATGTCATTGCAGACCACGAAAACACGCGATTTAGCGAGAAAATCAGAATTTTAACATAAATTGATTAATGTCTCAGTGAATGAAACATCGTTTGTATCCGGAAAAGCGCTGGGGGCACTATAAAACACATATTATTTCGAATAAAACAAACTTGTATTTTCTCTTCATGACTCCTCTTAATCCTAGCCTCCCACTATGGCGCGACCCCTAGCACAGGTGCAGCTTCGGCGTCTTAGACACCACGATCTGAATGAATCGAACAAGCGTTTCTCTTCAATACAAGTACAATTTTAAGTTGAATTTTATCTGTTGATTTGTTTTCGGATGATCGTTGTCAATACAACCGCAGCCGCTTGGGCACGCCACACGTGACATCAACGTGAGCCGCCGGTCCGTCACGCAGCGGCGACACTGGGCATGTCGGATTTGGCAAGTTTGGAGTCCAGCCACTTCTCGATGACGTGGCCGTTCCTTAGGACCCAGTTGATGTTGGACCTAGCGAGGTCCAGCGCTGTCTGAAAGGTGCGCGTGAGCTTCTTGGGCGCTTTCTTGCTCTGGACGTTGTCCGCGAAGAAGTGCTCCATCTGCACAGCACATACGCCGCAATGTGGACTCTATTATTCCCTCCACGTAGTTTTTTTCCTTTTGCTAATGCAGCAAGGACATACGCCTGAGGACTAAAGTAATCCCGTTAAGCTCTCTGAACAACGTTTCTTTTTATTTGACCAAATTGTGGTACCGCCTTCACTGGCTGCTGTGGTAAAACCTTTTCTTTATTAGCTCCATTTGAGGAACGGGACGCGAAGATCGTCGTGCAAGCCTTTACGGCCGACAGGTGTCAAGAGTTCTAAAAATAAAATCTCTTGCCCCGTCATGCTTCCTCTGTGCCGTTGTGAATTTAGCTCGCTTTAATTTTTGGGAACAAGCAAGCACCATCTTGCTCAGCAATGTGTTTTACTGAAGGTCTTAACGTGCATAAGCAAAACTAGAGCACGACGGGTTTTGCTGTGCAGACAACCCGAGCAAACTGAAAGCGAAAAAAAAAAGCATTTTGCGGAAATCCGTCATGGGCTTAACATCCAAATGTGCCGTGTTCGGAGCATATGAAGTCTGAAACACCCGTGTACACAAGAACATGTATATTAAAATTTGCCATCCCTTCCTAAAAAAAGCTGAGAGACGCGTGAAAGCTAACAGTGCTATGTACCTCCCCCAAGAGTCAAATGCACAGTTTTATAAGAAAAGAGTACGGTCATTTTAAGCTAAAGGAAGAACCACTGAACGGAGTGTGTATAGGTCGTCATGCGTACTTCCGAAGGAAAGAGCCATAAAGTAACGGAGAAAAGAGTAGAGGAGGGAGGCATGAAAGTATGGTACAGAAATAATGACGCTGATATTTTACACCATGGTTCTCTTGCGAGGATTTTTCTGTGCCTGTTTCTTGTGCGCGGTTAGCCCCAACCTTGAATAAATACGAAAGTTAGAAACGGAGCCATGTTGCTGTCAGTTTATCACGTAGGAGGAGTGTGAAGGAAAACACTACACTTAAAGGTCGGCCTACTAGCGTGCGCCAGGCAGAGAAGTGCATTGAGCTGATCTCTCATTGCCGCATATTTACGCCCCGCACAATACGTACCACATAGAAGGTAGCCAGGTACTTCAAGGCAGGCTTCTCTATACCCATTACGGTTTGCATTAGCACGTCGTTATACATTAGCACTAAACAATACCTGAACTTTTCTACAGTCGAATGACCCACGTGCGATGTAACTTAAATTCCCTTCCCACTGAAAAATAGCCTGAAGGCAGCAGGAGCGACAAAGAGACGAATGAACCGGGAGTTAAAGCTGCAGCGTGTATCGCTTCATCCGCCAACTTGGTCTTGATCAATAACCCACTCGGTGCTATGTTGTTTCCGAACAACCAAATGTTGCGGGCTCCGGTCAAGCGTTCATGAGCTGGGAAACGCTCTTTACCGTTAACCTAATAGTTTTACGGATACTGCATGGCCCGAAGAAGCATGAGAAGTTCCATGCCAGGGTGCCGCTTCATCTCAGCACTCTTAGCAGTCTCGCGAGAGTTGTTTTCGGGGTTTAAGACGTGATAAACAAATCGCCAATATTAACGTACCCGTTTGATATCTTCGCTTTTCCGAATTCCTTGAATTGCAAACCATATGGTGTCCCTTAGAGACGGACTCTTCCCGTACCTAATAAAGGAAAGGAGAACAAGTCATCAAGCAAACATCATGCCCGCATGTTAATAAAGATATCCGTATAAATTATAACCTAATTCAGCGATTGATTTCTGGAAACATAAAAGAAAAAAATTGGCTCCAATTCACGCTGTGAAGGTGGTTGGAAAGCAAAGCTTTAAACGACGCCCACAACAATTGCTCATGCGACGCACTCGAATTCACACACGTGGCTCTACAAAGAAAGAAACCAGAGATTCTGCCAGCCGTTACCTGGAATTCGCGGGGGCGGCGTCCCGAACGCAGGAGCGTCGGCCGCCGCTGTAGCCCGGCCGTGCGTCGGCAGAAAACGGAGAGCAGCGTCTTTCGAAGGGTAAGACAGCGGAACCTAGCCATTCTGATGTGCTAGCTAGGGGCAACACAACCGGGCGATACAAGCGCAGACATCCAAACAACTCGGCATGTGAGCTTAGTGATTCCTATTTATACCAATTTAAACTAGTTACTTTGGTAAGTTTGGAATTGCGAGAAAGCTGAGGGAACGTTTATAATCGCTATTTATGAGTACCAGTTGCTCCTTTCGCCTTTTGTAATACCTCTTAAAGCACAACCGAATTGGTATTCACCAATTTAGAAAACGGTCCCATTCGTGGCAAGCAGTGCGCAAAAGGTCGCGTTTCTCTAGCGGCCAGATGTCTGTTATGTTAGTCTCTACATTTTGTTTTCGCGCTCTGCAAACCAATCCTTAACGTATGTTTGCCGTACGACCACTGAATTCCTTCGGGTCCGGGTTTCCAGGAGGTGCTGTCGAACAAGTTAATCAAGCCATGCGAAGGAAGGCCGCGATGGACGCGAACCACGGCAGAACAGGTCAAAAACCACCGTCGCTAAAGCAGACGAGAAAGCCGTGCCTACAACGCGCCCGCAGGTGCGAGCAGGGAGCTGCGCGCGGGCAACGCTGGGTAATAGCGTCCTATCGCCGCGCCATCGACACTGTGTTCAGGGAGTGAAAACCGCCCTCGCCCTTCCCATCCGTGTTCGGAGTTCCTTGTCCCGCACGCCACGAAGGCATCGTTGGCTGGTAAAGGTAGAAAGCTTTGCTTTAAAACCAAACGCAAGCCGCATCACGGAATAAAATATTCAGTGCCGTTCCAGTCTTTGAATTTCGATAACCAGCGGAGCTGTTTGTGCGTTAGTGGTTGACCACAAATTCCCGCTCAAACCGCGTGCCCTGGTGCAGGGGAAGCGTTCAGCAGTATCGTGAGTAGGCTTCACTGCGCAACGCAGAATGTGAGAAAGCCAGCTTATAAAGAACAAGCTTACACCGACCTTCTTAATGTTGGCTTCACTTCTGAGCACAAATGCATTGCCAGAAAACAGTCTTCCTAGGGCAGTATACGCCATTTTGTATCAGAAAAATAGTAGCAGTAGCTTAACCCGGCTATGCCAAGATATACGTAGCGTGAGCTAAGGTTCAGCTGGTTATTCTTAGCTTTCCTGGTTGTCTAGGATTAGCTTGATTATCATGCTTACTGCTCGTTCAATGACACACACACACGGTATACGCGTTATGTGACATGTATATTTATCAAGCGGCCTCGGCGCAGCGTCACCAATCGCTCCAGGGCTAAGCTGGTTTCACAGGCGCACACCGGTGTTGCTGCGACGCACGAGCCATCAGTTCTACACCCGGCCACCCCTCGCATGATCATCAAGTGAACCGGGCCGCCACGTGCGGAACGGAGGTCGGCGAAGACGCTGGGCGCGTGGGGTGTGTGAGAGACACCGGGCAGCGAACAACGTTCTGTGCGCCTTGTGACGTCACTGCTCCTCGCGCATGCGCAGCACGGCTCTCCAGGAGCCATGCGAAACTGCTCAACCTCGGCCAGTGTAGCTCACGCTACAAAAAACTACCACCTCCTCTCGCGGGAACCCCTGTGTAGATGCGACGCATAGGGGGTTCACGTTGTCAACGTTGGACAGCGGAGGAACGGCGCTGGAACGATGGAGCGGAGCGGCGCAGGCGCCGCGTTTTATTGCAAGCATAACGGTGAGGGGACGCGCCGGCGCCAGTGCGTCTGCCGCGGCTATGACGCAACACAATCCAACACAATCCACTTTATATCCAATCCAAGCCAAGCCAAGCCAATCCAATCCAATCGAATCCAATCCAATGCCCCTCGCGAGAGAGTGTTCGCTATCGGAGAGGAGAGGGGGGTGAGCGGCGGAGAGCGCAGCTGGCGCGGCGAGGAGAATGAGGGAGGGGCGGACGCCGACGACGCCGGATGCAGGGACAGGCGGGTGAATGAGATGCGGTCGCATCTAATATGTAGCACCGGAGGCAAACCGGCGGAGAAAGGGAGAGGGTGTGCTGAAGTGAAGATTACGGGAGCGGCTTTTCTCGTCTTACGGACGCCGACAAAAAAAGGGGGTGAGTTAGCTTATAACAGCTCCGCTCTATAGAGTCTGCCATGATTTGCTATTCTTTTTTTTACCTGGCAAAGTTCCGAATCTCCTTCAGAGGCGTTTGAGGAATGACGATGTCTTCGCTGACAGGCGGTACGCTCAGCAAAAAAAACGTGATATTCTACGTCCGACCTGTGTGACCACCTTACATATCCTAGTTTTATATATTGAGTAAAACTATCTCAATAAAGACAGCCTGCTTTGGCAAAAGAATTTCGAGTAAGCTAACACCAATTTCACGCATCGGTGAGGTGCGCCATGGTGTCAAAAACTACTGTTTGCACCAATGAAGCGCTTGGCACTGCAAATGACACTGGGAAGAAAAAGCAACCGGACAAATTCGCCTGTTTTTCGCAAAAACCGCTGTTGTGAGAAGTAAAAGCCTAAAAAAATATCAAGCTGACGAAAAAAAAAAAAAAACGCCAGGCCTGATACAATTAACGCAGGCAAATAATTATAGGCAATTACAAATATATGCAATATACTCGCTGTAGGGCTAACCGGTGAATTGTAAAGCTACCAAACCAGCCATGAACTACGGCACTAAATAAGACATGCCCCGTCTTACGTCTTATACTTTGTGCAGTCCAACACGTTTTATTCACATGTGTCATTAGTTTCAAGCGCGAAATAACAAACCACTGCAGAAGCAGCAGAAGCAGCAGCCGCGCGTGTCTTACTTGTCGAGCAAAGTTTTCCAGTTGTCCATGAAGAACTGCAGGGTGATGTCGCTTCCCTTGTTCGAGTAGGCGGCGCTCTCGAAGAAGTACCCGGTGGCGTCGCCCATGTTCTTGTTGATGGCCGTCATGTTGCGCATGGAGAACGACAGCAGCCTGCGACCGGGAACATCCGACTCAAAGACGCAATGATCAAAAAAGCGGTGCCAGGCATTTTAAACACGCTAACTCAAATGCGCAGCCATAGTATCACTTTGGTCTTTGTTAGCCAGTAACACTCGATGGTATGAGCATCTCAGTAACGAAGATCGAAAAGGCAATTTCATAAGCACACAAAGGGAACAGTTAAAGCTCTCGGGACACCTTTCTGCTCGTAGACGTATTGCATAAAGAGGAGGGACGAATACAATCTGTGACTATTCTCACGCTACGTCTACAATTATGCATCACCAACAAGCCAAACTACCACTCTCCTCACCTTTTTACTGCCGCACGCGCTAATAGGGCTTTTAATGTGTTTTTTTTCTCTCGGCTTTAAGACTTGGTCTTTAAACAGCTGTTAGCACTCGTTCCATGGAGTCATGAACCTGCACTTCCTTATGTTGTCCTTGCGGGTGGAAATGCCTTCCAGGACTGACACGATGTTACCACGAAGGCCCAATTTCTGTTTTGAGGTCAGTGAAGTAGCCATGCCTGCTTTATCTAGACGCCACATACCAAAGGAAACCTTTTGTCCTTTTAGTGAGTTTCGGTTATGGTTTATTTGCACGCAGTAATTCCATCTAGACGTGACACGATGTTAGCATGACGGGATAATTTGTTTTAGGTTCAGTGAAGTCATGCCTGCTTTATCTAGAAGACGGATTCTAATGGACATAACCTTTGTCATCTTGATGATTCCGGGCATTTCTTCTCCGCTATTCGTTGCATATACGCCTTTATCGAGTCTGCCTATTTACGCGCGACGAATGACGGACAACACGATCGAATCCGGTGGACGGCGTACTTCCGAAGGTTGTTGGTCTCTTTAGTGCACCCGAGGGCGCTAACAATGACGTGCGCCTGTTCGCTGTTACTGGCATCCCGGATGTGGTCCACGAGAAAGCGCCAGTCCGTGTTGTCCCCCAGCCGGATGCCATGACACAACGTCACCAGGGTTCCGGTGAGATCCCGCTGAAGTGACCTGCGCATACGGCATTTCCATTTTAGTTGCACAAAGTTAACGCGAAAGGCAACCGCACAGTCGACGAATAGAATCTCAATAACGGACGTATTTAGGGAAGATTCAGGGATGCAGACAACTGTTCATTTGCACGCGATATCTTCTCTACTATAGCGTTCCCCTAATCGTATAACAAAATGTGCATATGATATAGTCGCGAACAGTTGGATCAATTTTTTAAACGTTGCTTCATATTGTTTAAGCGGTGATTACAATTACAGCTTATTTTTTCGTGGAATACAGCTCTACTGTAAGCAAGGATAGATAATAGTGCCCGTATGTAACATCGTAATGTAGCATTTGTTGTCTTTTCTGTTGTTTTAAGATATTTTTATGTTACATTCCTTATACACGCTTAACATTGTATGTGCTAGAATTTACTTCAAGGTTAGTTCTTGTTGGGGTTCAGGGAGCTAACCAGAGCCCACGGCTAGCATTTCGTTGCCGCTATTTTAGATTCTCTGACTGATAATCAGAGCCAGGCACTCATATCTGTAGATTACTGTTCGAGCATGTTGCGTTATTGGCACCGTCCAAGAGCGAACATTATTAGCAGCGTTGAGAAGAACAAACTTACTAAGGTTCCCTAATCTGGTCCTTCGGCGCGGAAGTGCATTGAAGCAGGACCTTTTACTTATCTGCGAGATGTCTGAACAAACTTATTTCTGGGAATCGTGAAAACTTCTTTTCCGAGAAAGTTATCATTGCAATGCACGCTTTCAACGACAGCATAAAAAGGAAACACTTCATGGCCACTTACCTTTTAAGGCTTTGCGAATTGTTCATGAAATCCCGGAACGTCCGCACACAATTGTCTAAGCACGGCTGGTAGTTAAACTGGCAGGCCCAGAAAACAACGTCCTTCCTGATCAACCTGCGGGAGTTTGTCGCACTCTCGTCAGAGATCAAATCACCGCATCGCGGGGTTCGAGAATCGGAAACATGCGTGCAAACTTACTTCTGGGGCATGCTTTCATTCGTGTCGTTTTCCCAGTGAAGGCGATCGTAGTGAACTTGCAGTTGGTTCTTCATGTACGCCTGATTGTGAATGAATAAACGCAAAGGCAAGAATGCTACGCATAAAAACCACTCATAATTTCTCTGTATTATTCAGAAGAGTATTGACAAAGCTTTAGCGCTTAAAAACAGCGCAGAAGACGGGACTAAGGAAGCAACAGACGGCGAACACCTGTGCGGATTTATAATTGGGTAGAAAAATTTACATGAAACGCGAAGGGAAAAGAGAAGAAAGGAAGAAAAGCGAAATAAAATTTTGCCGTAAAAAGTAATATAAAGATATTTGTTAATATGACAACAACATTTTTGTCGCCGCGTGGCTGTGTCCTATGTTCCTTGCTTAGTCACGTATTCTGCGCTCTTTTTAAACGCTGAAATGTACTGACAAGCCCTTTAGTACACTCTTTTAACAAAGAGGACTCCATGGAATAACTTAGGCAGCGGAAATGTAGAAAGGTATTTAACATTGGTATTATGAATGCAGTAGTTTGTGGCAATAAATCTACCTTTCTAGTTTTGCTTATTGTCATCAGCTAAAATGCTTTGTTACTATGAGAGGAGCTTTGTTGTTGTGTGGAAGATGCTGAAGTGTGCGCCTTTGTGTTCACATATTTCTGGTATTTACTTTTCATCTACGGTTACTGCATATCGGCCTTGTACGTAACGCATTAACAATTAATGAAATAGTTGTAAAAAATCACATTTTACAATTTTATTGCGGCTCTTTAACAATTCTGTTACATCCTTTAAGCATTAACGCTCTTTGCAATCCAATTACTTTTTCCGTGAAGTCGATTAACATAACCCATTAAAATATTTCTAGCCTCCTTTTTTTTGCAAGACGTGTTAGATGTGCCAGAGACACTGAACATCTGGCAAAACGTTCAATTCTTTTATTTTTTCATTTTTCCGAAACCTATCTCCCTCTCTGCCAATCTTCCAAGCCAAACCAAGCTTGAGAGCAAAGCAAAGCAGCAGCTACGTACGCTTGATTTTTTCTCGTAAGACGCGTTTTAAAGTCGGCTCCTCCCGCAACACAGCAGTCGTGGTAAACAGCCAGACACGCCAAAGGGCCCGCATATGAAATCGAGGCTTCGGCGGACATAAACATATAAATAGGTATATGAGCGACTTTAGCTACAAGAGCAAAATGTTTTTTAGATGCGAAGGGATCTCATTCACCCGCCTTGTCCCTGCTAGAGCACTGCACCGGCCGGATTTTAAGGCCCGAGCCCGGCCCGAGCCCGACCCGAGCCCGTAACACCTAGCCCGAGCCCCGTCCGTGCCCGGGCAACCATAAGTGAGCCTGGCCCGAGCCCGGCCCGTGCCCGTCATCTCAATCCCAGGCCCGGCCCGGCCCGGTAATTAATTTTTTTTGGCCTAGGGAGGGCCCGCGCGTGTGTGACCAGGCCCGGTCTTTGACGCTGAAAGAAGTTTATTATTTTCGGGCGATCAGATGGAGCATCTAGTCTGTACAAGCACGCCATGAACTGAAGCGCAAAAAATAAAGGTTTAAAAGTGCACGTAGTTTAGCTTTCACCGTCTGCAGTTCACGCCACATCGGCGTAATAATAGCTCGTATTCTTACATGAGAGACACCATCACCTTTGATTACCAGACTCTTGGCAACTTCACGTGGTTGTCTCGGCCACAAGTTGGTATTGCTTAAATTTTTTGATCCGCATTTGAATCAACGAGTATGTACGCGCGTTGAAATACTTCACCTGCAGTGGTTGTTAAGCGGTGGTGTTTCTCTAGCACGCGAGTTTTATTCCCGGCCACGGCAGCCGCATTTTGATTGGTGCGACGCCTAAAACACACGTGTACATATATAGACAGAGGTGCACAGCTCCAGGATGTCTGAATTAATTCCTTCCCCTCTTGGGCATTCCTTGTAATCGTATCTTTGGTATTTTATACACCAAAATATAAAATCTTGATGCAGTACAAGAAATGTCATTAAAATTGCAGTATAGTGACCATCAGACCTAGAAAAACACGTTTATAAAACAACGCGTACAAATAACAGCATGAGGCGCGCAAAAATAAACCAAGAATATTCATTTTGATGCTATTTTCTGCGCTTCACGTCGGACCAATTAACGGCCGTGCCTATAAATCCAAGCCCGAGCCCGGACCGGGCCCACGGCGTCGAGCCCGAGCCCAGCCCGGGCCCGTCCCGGGCCCCCCGATAATCGACTTCGGGCGGCCCGGCCCGGGCTTTCGGGCCGGCCCGGGCCGTGCAGTGCTCTAGTCCCTGCATCCGGCGTCGGCGTCGTCGTCGTTGTTGTCGGCGTCCACCCCTCCCCCATTCTCCTCGCCGCGTCAGCTTCGCTCTCCGCCGCTCACCCCCTCTTCTCTCCAATAGCGAACACTACCTCGCGAGGGGCATTGGATTGGCTTGGTTGGACTTGGCTTGGATTGGATTGGATTGGATTAAAGTGGATTGTGTTGGATTGTGTTGCGTCATAGCCGCGGCAGACGCACTGGCACCGGCGCGTCCCCTCACCGTTATGCGCGCTATAAAACAAGGTGCCTGCGCCGCTCTGCTCCATCATTCCAGCGCCGTTCCTCCGCTGTCCAACGCTGCAACGTGAACCCCCTATGCGTCGCATCTACACAGGGGTTCCCGCGAGGGGAGGTGGGAGTTTTTTTTTTTTAATATGGCGGGGTCTACATAATTACAGGTGGCGTCCCCCAGCACTTTAGCAAGTCCACAAGGGATCCCCCGCATACTCGTGGTTGAGGACCACTGCTTTAGGGTCTTTTTTGTTACTTTTTTGAGGAGGTAATTGTAATGCAATCGGTTACAGTTCTTCTCTAACGTGCACAAGTCTGCTGTATACGCATTGGTTGCCGGCATCTGAGAGAGATCAAGCCTGTACCTGCCACTTGGCATAGAAGTCGGTGGCGCGAAGGCGCGTGTCGAGCTCGTCCACCGTGTAGAGGAACGACTTGAGCGGCGCGTACGCAGTCTCACGTCGCACGTAGTCTAGGATGTCCATCGCCACGGCGTAGCTGAGGTTTCCAGAACTGCAAGTTCAGGTGCACTTCGTGAATGGCTGAAGCGGCCCTCTGGCAGAAACTTTTCGTCACCTTTGATGAACTTTGCAAAACCTCTGAAATTATGCACTGACGAGGCCATGCTTCTATTAGACAAAGCGAAGGTAGAGACTAAGAAACGCGTGTATAAATGACGAGCTTGGTAGATCCAGCTTCTAATTTCACTATTCCTTTTACCGTAACTTTATATTTGCAGAGTAAATCTACTCATCGCGCGTTTCTGTGAAAAGGACGGTTGGTTGTTTGGCAGGCCATAGATCAAGTGAGTCACCTATACATAATCAGGTTTTTGAATCTTGATGGTCCATGGAGTCTGCCACGGTCCACCTTTAATAAATTTTACTTTAGCATCTCTCCCGGTATTCAAAATATGGGGACATTCATCAGCGCCCATTGCACAAAGCAGGATATAATGTAGTGTCGGCAGCCGTAACACCCCATCTCGGAGGATAATGGGAGCTTGGTGTGAGGGCAGCTGGCAGCTTTTTATCCAGTTACGACACCGCCCTTACGTCGCTATTAGCACGTTTCCTATGCCAAGGCGGCGATTCGGACATTGCAAATAGCATTTTCCAGAGCTGAACTGCAAACAATCAAAAAAAAAGGAACTTTCTAATATGCAAACGATAGCAGGCATGCTACGTTAAGCAAGAAGAAATCCAGGCAGTGTCACACTTAGCCAGTAGGGTTTTGCCCCGAAATACAAGAGGTACTAGGCACAGCAAATTACGCTGAAAGCTCATAGGTTGTCCCGAGGTTTGGTGAAGACGGTTCTGCAAGACATCTCTAGTTGTCGATTCAGTCAGTCGCTAGTTGTATCAGAGCTCGCATGAAAGCACGTGGGAATATGGTACGTCACTCGGAAACACAAAAAAACGTAAGTGAATAGTGTAAAAATCTGTAAGAAATCTAATGCTCAGCACCTGTCTAAGCAAGGCGCACACAGAGGCCGCAGTCAACAGCACCCGTAAAGTGAAAGGACCCATTTTTAGAAGTTGTACTGTATTGTATGGAATGGCTTTTTCCGACATGATCCAGCACGTCTTAATCTCGGAACAATTTTATTTAATTTTATTTCAATTTTATTTAAATATCTGTCCGCACGCGCGTACGTACGTATGCCACAAAATTCCTCCCCCAACCTTGTCCCGTTCACTACTTGAGGTCGAAAGCTATAGTCAGCTGTTGAGTTGTTACGATACTGCACTAAAAGGTCACGGATTCAATTCCGGTCACGGATTCAATTCCGGTCATGGTGGATACATTTCTCTCATTTCTCCAATGACAGTTTGAAGCAAAACTGTGATTCAGCTACCACTGTGCATAGCTTGAGCTAAGTGTCTTGTGTTAATGCCTCTTAGGAAGCTGATCCTACTTTTTCGCCAATTGCGGTTCACACCAAGATGCTGATTAAGATTTCCTTCTGACCCGCCGCGGTGGCTCAGTGGCTAAGGCGTTGCGCTGCTGAGCACGAGGGCGCGGGTTCGATTCCCGGCCGCGGCGGCCGCTTTTCTGATGGAGGCGAAAAGCAAAAACGCCCGTGTGTACGAGATTTCGGCGCACGTTAAAGATCCCCAGGTGGTCAAAATTAATCCGGAGCCCTCCGCTACGGCGCGCCTCATCGCCTGCGTTGCGTCGGCGCGTTAAACCCTACAGTCAATCAGTCAAGATTTCCTTCTGCGTTTTAGTCAAGGTTGCGTACATATTCGGCATCGTGCTTGTAAATCACGGTACTCCAGCGGTACTCTAACTGTTGCAAGGGCAAATGTAAATAGAAAACTAATTAACACGGACTTCTATAGCAAATACTATTGTATAGTGAGGATTTGTTCGATCTGGAAGCTATGCCGAACAATTTCTGCATTGATCACTTTCCAGCACAGTGAAATACAAAAAAGCAATGGTGCGTATTTATGAATGCGACGACCCAGTTTTTATTTCGAGCGGAAATATCAGAATAAAGCTCCCACAGAGCTCCACGTCATACAATTCCAAGAAAGAGCGAAAGTTACTTTTTTACCGTCAGATAAATAATACGTCGAATTTCGGCACACTGGTTCCAGAGAGCTTCCCATTTCCGGACAGCTTTGTTGCCAAGGATGAAATGCACGAGCTTGTTTTCTAATCCGGTGGAAGATTGTAGGAGTGCCTTTACGTGCCATATTTCCTTGACATGGCGGATTTAAAGGGTGATACAAGAAGTAAGACTAGCTAGCATCTAAAAGTCACTTTGAGGGTGCCCAGCCGTATGTATGTTTGGAAACAAGAATTTGCAAATTAATGTATGTATTCAGACAAAAAAGTTTTATTAGACAGGTAATTTTTAGCGTCAGGGCAACGAGTTCCTTCAAATAGTAGCCGATTCTTTTTTTTTTTTTGCTATTTTAGGACAGAAGCCGTCTGTCTCCCTCTAGTTGTAATAATTTTTTCTTGTTGTTGAGAACTACCCTGCCAGCATGTTTCTTAAATAGACAAAAATATTGTGCTTATTTAGTAAAAATAAATTCCGGTTTCGAACGTATCTCCGCTTTTTTAAAGTTTTTGGTGATAAACTTTGCGCCTTTTGGCCTTATGTCTTTCTAGCATATAAACTGTCCCAAAATACTTTTTTGATGTGGTGTTCTGTGTTTTGGATTAATACACGACTAAGCAGCCCCCCTAACGAACTTCCAGCCGAGAAGACGAAGCTCCGCAAAATAATAATTTTCCCCGTATCGACTGAGGAAAAGTCATGGCCCTGGCCGACTAGCAGGTGATGGATGCTTTCTGAACACGTTCGTACTGCAAACATTCACGGCGACCCCGAACCGGATGACAGATGGGGCGCGCTGCGAATAACTGCGGCACACTCACTGGGCCAAGTCGTTCGCGTCTCGAATCAGCAGCGCCCTGTTCAGCTCTGGGATGGCCTGCAAAAAGATTTTTCGCTTGTCACGGTCGCACACTGTCTGCTTTCCAGTTCGCGCATTCTTGTGCACAAATTTGAGGCACGTGCGTTCAGGGGACATCGCTTATTTACCCTTGTGGAACGGACGAGTGTGGGACGAAGCGCTCGTCCTTGTATCTCTCGTCCTGTGTTCTCTTTGCTGCGCTCAACAAAGTTATAATGGATTACCAACTCACTCGTACCCACACGTTTCTGAACGAGTGAGCTCGCAGTCTGTTTAAACAGCCGCAGTAAAGCATTCAGTATTGATTTCCAAGGCGCCGCTGTTTTACAGGTTAGCGTTATGCACCTAACATAAGGTTAAGCCTAAGGCTAGGTTTCGCCCATGGTTAGTTTGTTTACGCACAGAACTAATTAAATCGTTCAAAATATTTGTCACTATAAGAGCACAGCTGTCAAGGTCTCGTTGAAAAATAGCATGCAAAGCCAGGACGGGCATCAGTGAATAGGTAGGTAGCTGTTACCCCTAGGATGGTTGTGAATTTCATCTCTGCCTTGTCGGTCGGTGCAGCAGTTAGCAGTGTAACCTGAGGTGGTATTGTTTGTATTGCAATAACTAATCTCCACTATCTCCACCTAGGGCGTGGTAATTCTACAGGCTTCAGTGGTGTGACAGAGTAGACAGAAAGTGAGAAAACAGCGGAGAGTACCTGCTTTAGCAATAGTCAATAGTCAGGACATTGATTGTCCTAAAAGAGCTTATGTTGGAGGAGAGGGTTCTCCCAGCGATATCGTTAAACGGCCTGTGGATAATGTCACTTATCATTATCATATTTACCATTGCCCCGCAGTAAGTTAGGCAAGAATGAAGGGATTTTGATTGATGTGCTAGCGTTGCTGGAAACGAAAAAAATGTTGTTGTTGACGATGATGATGATTGCTATTGGTTTCCCCTTTGTAGCGGGGTGATGACATGTCATCTTACCAAAAAGAACTAATATACCCATGTTTTACACTCTCGGTTTAATACTAGCGCTGCTTCGGGCCTGCACAAAAAGCTTATTAGGCACAAAATACTTTTTTTTCCTGTTACAGGTGGTAACTGTCCTAGGCAATATTCCTCCTCTCTGCTTTTCGTCCACCAGCATTCTAATCTTCTTTTCGTCCCCTCGACAGCCTTGAAGGCTAACTTCCTCTGTGATACCCTTAAATTCCTAGGGCTTCTGGAAGCCTAATATTCCCTTCATGTAGATTTGGAATGGATATCCCTCACATTCTAACACTATGTTGCCACATAGTTTTGTTTCTTTTCCGCAGACCACGCATACCCCATTCATTTGCGAAATACTTCCCCACAAAACTCTTAGTTCGCAGGCAATCCTGCTCTAGCCTCAAAAAGCAAAGCACTGCCTTGGGAATTATCGTAGAAATGTTCCCTTCTGATGTTCAATTTCTCAGCCCTGTACATCTCTAACGACGTTTTAGCTTCCATTTTTCCCTCCGATTTATTCGTTTCAATCTGCCTTGCCTATTTTTTGGTTACCTTGGCTGTTTTGGATTCTCCCCTGTTCTTTTCATATTTCGTCGTTAGCTTTCTAGTCTTTCTTAACCACTGCGTGCCCACACTTTTGAAGTATAGGTACCTAAAAACCTTAGCAGACCACCTTCGTTGATCCATTGCTCTCAGCCTCATCTCAAAGCGTATTTTACTCTGTGCTTCTCTAACTTCAAAGGACGCCCAGCCCGTATCTCCCTGAACTGCCTCGGTTAGTGTTTTTCCATGCACGCCTAAGGCCAAACGTCCATACCGTTCTCTGGTTTATTCAAGGCCTGATAGACGTCTGATTTTAAGCAGAGTACAGCATTCGCAAACGTGAGACCCGGAACCATTACTCCTTTCCACATTCCGCTTACTAACTTCATATTTGTTATACCCCCGCAGAGCTCTATGCTTCATCATAGCTGCGTTTCGCTTCCCCTTAGCCTTAAGTTGCTCCTCGTGAGTTCTTAAGTAGTTATCCCCTTCGTTTATCCACACTCCCAAATATTTATATTCCTTCACTCTGGGTAATTCGCTTTGCTGGATAGACACTACGTCAGTGGTAGCGTCATTGAAAACCATTATTCCTGATTTTTCTGCACTAAAATTTAACCCGAACTCGGTGGCTTCCTGGTCGCTAATATTTATTAGCCGTTGCATATCGGTTTGGTTATCAGCTAAAAGAACAATGTCGTCTGCGTATAAAATTCCCGGAATATGTTGTCGTACCACTTCGCCTTGCAGCATATGGGTTAGGCTAAACCCTCCTTGACTTACTTCCAGTTTCTTTTCTAACCCGTGCCATGTAAAGCATGAACAGTATTGGGCTCAAAGGGCATCCCTGTTTCAGTCCCCGATGGTTGTTGACCTGGTGGGCGAATTTCTGTCCTTCCCATGTAAGGTGCACTCTATTGTCTTTATAGATTGCCAAAAGTACGCTGCTGTTGTTCTTTACTTTCGCAGCATCTGAACATGAAGTGAGGAAAAAAAAAACTGTTAAGTTACAGCTTCCTCTCGAATAGATATTTTGCACATGTATTTTACAGAAAGCGAGGGTTGAGAAACCCGCCAGAATTTGTGTTGAAATATGAAAGGCTAATCGTTTTTTTTATACTCGTGAAACCGCTGCTTCAGCCATAGTCTGCTACCGTTGGAGCCGGCATACTCCACTGCGTAATATCCACGGTTACACAACCCTTGATACCATCCCTGAAATGTGCCAAAGCACTGCCCCTACATACGTATGTTGGTTTGCTGTCCAACTGCTTATCACTTGAGCAAGAGGTAATACTTCATGAAGGACCTTTCCTCTCACTGAAATGTAAAGGTCGAATTCATTACCTTTCCTGCAGTAAGCGAAAGAAGGCTTCTTTAACCCTTCTAAGTACATCTCTATCGGTTTCGGTTTGCTGCCTGAGCAAGCAGTCATTCAGTAATTTGGGGTCCCGTTTCTTACCAAACACACAAGGTTTACACGTTAAAAAAGTAAGATAAAAACATACAAGCAGTGTAAGACATCGCCTAATCACACCTCCAAAGAAGCTTGTCCGAGATCAGCCACGGCGATCTCCTCGAAATTATTCCCAGCGCTTCTACAGAGTATTTACAGTTTGATTTGGGATATTAAAGGGACCTTGCAACGCTTTCGATAAACGCTTTCACTCTTTCCTTCGCGCCTAAAAGCACTGCGAAGGCTATTGTTATCGCCAGCACGGAGCGGAACTGCGTGATTTGCTTGTCGCAGAAGTACGCCTTCCGTTTCTGCTTTCTTTTTGTGGCTTTATTTTTAAAGTTGCTATCGAAAAGCGTTCATTGCTGCAACTGAAGGAAAACCGGCCAACAGCCGCTACATGGCCTCAGTGACGTAATTCGGGCCGTCGAAGAACGTCAAGAAGGGGAAAAAGAGAGAAAAATCTTTTGAGCGAGTTTCCAAGTTATGTGATGGGCATATAGCAGTAATTTCTGGCTGAGGTACTTTGCGACCCCCTAATTGAAGTATGGGTGTGTTGGGTGACAAGTTCTGCAAGCATTTAAGATTTCAAAAAAAAAAGTTGAGAACAGTGTTGCAGGGTCCCTTTAAGGGATAACGATAAACGGTCAGTAATAAACCCACCAAAGGTTTGTTGGCGACATAGCCCTGTCTAGGGAGTACGAATAACCGGATAGGATTTCCGAAGAATGGTAAAATCTCCACACAGATAAAATAACCGAAGAATCTAGACCATCTGTGTCCGCGTATCAGCCCCCGCACGCATGAAGAATTGAAGATAGGTTATTAACCTACAAATGCGTTTTATGCCTCTAACAACTAGGTGAAAAAACGCAGTGCAGAGTAATAAATCGGCAATATTAAGATAAAAAAGAAGTATGCGCCGCGGAGGATTTAGAGCGCGCGGTCACTAAAGACCACAGGATGCCGTAGCGAATGCTGTCTCACCTCAGGATCTGTCATTAACTGACTTTTTAGGAGAGCCCAGTTCTCTGTATCGTAGTTTACTTTGTAGTAACCAGAGGACTGAAGGTTCAGAATGATCCAACTCTTGTTGTCGGGAAGATTTCGCAACGTGGCTGAAATAAAAGAAACGTTCAGTTGAATTCGATTCAGACTGGGTTCAACTGCTCGCAACACAGTTGCGAATATAAATAGGCTACCAATTAAAGAGTTTCTGGGAGCCTTCATAGACATCCAAATGCTTTGAGTAACCGAAAACAAATCTAGCTTTCCGCGACATGCTCATCCACGCGGATGTGCCCATTCGGGCTTGTGCATAAGCCGTTTTTCGAATCAGGATAATTTCGTAAAAACTCCGGTCCCGTGGAACCCTTTACTCAGGTGTATTTTCAAAATTTTTACTATGTTTTCTTGACAAGATAAGCGAGATAGGAAGTTCACGACATAAGGAATTCTGCGGTTCTGTGCGTTTTGCGATGCTAGTTAGCAGTAGCTTGTTAGCTAGTTAGCACCCTGAACAAAATTCGAAAAATAACCTCATCACTATTATGCTAAAGTCCTAAGATGAGCTGTTAGTGCGCATTATTTTAAGCGACAACTAAATTTAAGATTGCTGCTTCTTCTTGCAGCATCTTTTTCACTGATTTTGGCGTACGACGCATGCGACGACCCACTAGAAAGTCTCCACGGCATCGGTTGATGAATATAGTAACCGGTAAAAACTGTTCGGCAACAAATAAGTATTCGAAAGTTAACCAATGAAAAGACGCACATTAAGGCCTTGAAGACTCAGATGATATAAAACCACCATGCAAAATAGTGTGATGTTATGATGATCGTCCCTGAGGCGATTACGAATGGGTCATAAGCTATCGCTTCTGCTTAGATTAAAGGAGACCCGGCAACACTTTTTGGACTTTTTGTATTGTAAATGCTTCCAGATAGTAGTCAACAAACACGCTCAGTGCTTAGAATAAGGGGCCACCGAGCACCTCAGCCAAAAATTGCTGCTGTATGCCCATCAGATAAACTTAGAAACTTGCTCCCAAGAATTTGCTCCCTTTTCCGAGTGCTTGGCGTTCTTCAAGCCCCCGAATTGCGTCATTACAGTGGTGTAGCGGCTATTGGCCGGCTTTGTTTCAGATACAACAGTAAAGGCAATCGACAGCCACTTTTAAAAAATGCCACAAAAGTAAAGCATAATCGGAAGGCGGATGTGCTGCGGCGATCAAATCACTCAGAGCCGCTCTGGGTTGGCGCATAACTGTAGCTTTCGCAGTGCTTCCAGACGTGAGGAAAGGGCGAAAGCACTTACGGCGTTCTTGCAGAGTTCATTTAAAGCAGAAAATTATGCTCAAGACTTGTGGTGGATAGTGAAAGGTACTCTGGAACAGCTTCCGATAAACGCTTTCACTCTTTTCTTCGCGCCTGGAAGCACTGCGAAAGCTCTGCGTGATTTGATCGTCGCAACAGATGCACCGTCCGATTATGCTTTACTTTTGTGCCAGTTTTTAAAAGTGGCTGTCGATTGCCTTTATTGCTGCAACTGAAACGAAACCGGCCAATAGCCGCTACACCGCTGTAATGACGTGATTCGAGAGCTAGAAGAATTCCGAGGCCGTTAAAGAGAGAAAATTCTTGCGAGCAAGTTTCCATGCTATCTGACGGGCACAGAGCCGTACGTTTTGGCTGAGATACTTCGTGAACCCTTATACGTAGTACTGAGCGTGTTTGTTGACTACGTTCCGAAAGCATTTAGGATATAAAGAAAGTCGAAGAACGGGTTGCAGGGCCCTTGAAAAAAAGGGGGTTTAAAGCCTCAAAAAAGTCCCAACATTTACTTCGGTATAACTTCTTGCTGGGTGTATTGGTGAGGTCTAAGAACAAGATAAGTATCGCAAATAAACGGCACACGACGAAGAGGACACGGACAGTAGCGCCTGTCCGTGGCCTCTTTCTGGTGTGTTGTTTATTTTCGCTACTTATCATGTTCGTATATTTACTTCCGCGTTCCTTTACGTTGCAAAAAACGAACAAAAAAAAAAAGCGTCCGAAGTTTTTTTTTCGCTAACTTTATTCTTCAGACCCCATTTAAATTGTTTGCGTTTACGTGACACATTTGGTGGTTCGTACCCGCCGCGGTGGCTCAGTGGCTAAGGCGTTCTGGTGATGATCACGGGTCGCTGGTTCGATTCCCGGCGGCCGCTTTGCTGATGGAGGCGGAAAGCAAAAACGCCCGTGTGTGCGAGATTTCGGCGCACGTTAAAGATCATCAGGTGGTCTAAATTAATCCGGAGCCCTCCACTACGGCGCGCCTCATCGCCTGTGAAGCGTCGGCGCGTTAAACCCCACAGTCAATCAATCACACAGATTTGTTGGTTTGTACTTTGTTCTCTGTGTTCTAATACCTACTTTTATGTTAATCAAGATCCAATCGCGTTGTTACCTTGAAAAGCGCTGATGTTATGTCAATGCAAAACAACCTGTTTTTTACGAGTGCTTTCTCTTTCACTTGTATTATTTTTCTATGCCCTTCCAGCAAAAATACTGCGCAGGAATTGGCAGCATTTTGAGAAAAGAAACTAAAATATTGACTATTCTTCATGATTTGCGTCTTACCTTCCCTGCTTTTCATCCACAGTACGTTGCTAGTGTCATTGAAGTTCCTACTCCTGGCGTCTGTGTACGTTACCGGAATAATCCAGATCCTTGCTCTGAAGAGAAGGAAAGCACAGGTAAATTTGCATGCGAAGGAAAACATGCGGGCGAGGCTATGAGCTTAATTTAGGTAGACAATAGCAAGGCGTCATTGACTAGTAATACAAATAGGGCATTTTCATTTAAATTGTATAGCTTACTGTGTATTTGTCCCTGTCCTCAACTGGTTCTTCCTTTATTGGACTATTGCATATTTAGAACCGTTTCTCGTTTTAACGGTTGGCTGGCTTGCTGGCAGTGGTAACGAAAAAAATGTGCACAACATCAAAGCCATTGCGCGACATGATAACGATGATTAGGAACTGAGAAAGGTGTATTGCAGAGGTAAATTGATCTAACTCATATCACCCCGAAGAAGAGCGTTCCTTCCAAACACCGTACCTGAGTCTGTACGTCGTTATGATGAAGGTTGGCCGGCCAGGGACTGCACACCATCAGTAGGCCAGTTCCTCGATACTACGTAACTAAACCCCGTCGTTGGTTCCACGTGCGTCCAATTACGTCTCTGCCTTGTTTTAGATGCGACGCATCTCATTCACTCGCCTTGTCCCTGCATCCAGTCCGGCGTTGTTGTCGGCGTTGTCGGCGTCCACCCCTCCCCCATTCTCCTCGCCGCGCCAGCTGCGCTCTCCGCCGCTCACCCCCTCTCCTCTCCGATTGCGAACACTCTCTCGCGAGGGGCATTGGATTGGATTGGCTTGGCTTGGCTTGGCTTGGCTTGGCATTGTCTTGAATTGGATTGGATTGGGTTGGGTTGGATTGGATTGGATATTGGATTGGATTGGATTGGATTGGAACTCTGCTATGCTTCGCATCACCTCAGGGTTCCCCTCGGGAAGATGGTGTAATTTTTTCATCTGATATTTCTCCCTCCCTACCTCCCTCCCCCCCTCCCCTCTCTCTCACCTCTCTCCCTCTCTCTCTCTCTCTGTGCTTGTGCGTTGTGTGTACCGTACGTAAGTTTGTGTGCCATCAAGGTAGCTGCAGCGTGATCATCACTAAATTTGTCCATACGGCTAGGCCAATATCATCTCCAAGTACGTAAACATCGCTTAATGAAGTAAACAAATGCAGTAGTTAACGTTTAAATAATTTTATGGCACATGGTAATGCTGGAAAATAAGAAGAATGCAGTTAACAAAACAATTAAGACCTACCAAAACACCCGTAATCTGGTTTCAGGTTAGGGATGTGCGATCACACCCTTTGAATTACAGGAAATTTAATAGATTGACGTTCGGGTCGCGTATTTCCAAACGCCTCGCTGCACGGAGCACCCACGTGACATGTCTGTTCGCGCGACGGAGAACGGTAATTAAACATGGTCATTGGCAGCGCCCCATGCCTAAAGTGACCCAAAACATAGCAAGCACCATTATTAACAAAAAAAAAAACGCGTAGATCTGAGTTTGGAAAAAAATAATATAAAAGAAAATTTTTGAAATAAATAAAAAACCAACAAATAATCCAGCCTGGTCTCGAACCCAAGCCCTCAGCGTCAGTACTCAGTATTCCACATCGAGGCTGCACAGCCGAAACAGTGAGTTCATTTTAGAAGGCGCTCAAGAGAATAGCGTGCGCAGTGACATCACACATGTCACGTGGGTGCTCTGCGCAGCGAAGCATTTGGAAACACGCTTCCGTGTCATAGACATCATACAGGGATGAAAATCAGTACTTAAGCCGAACAACACCCTGGGCTCTGGGAAGAAAAAGCTAGACGTAGCGAAAGCTAACCTCCCTTTAGAAAAAATCACTCTCCTAAACCAGCAGTTGACAAAGCGGTGGGATCTACGCATGGTCTACAGACGTTAGAGTACGGCGGCCTACTGATCGGGTCTGACGGAGTGGTGGCGCTGGGTAATCGAGGCGGTCCGCTCCTCGTTGTTCCTGACGACGTCGATGACGGGGTAGCCTGCCTGCTTGGTCCACGTATCCATCACCTCCTTCACATTCACGGTGTTCGGGCCTTCGGGCTGGGCCTGAATAGCAAAGTGAAGCTGTCGACAACCGAGCACCCCCAGCATAATATAAAACACCGCCAGGCTTGATAACCTAGACTATGTTATATAAATCATGGAAATACTGCGCTTCAAGAACTATTTTACCTGCGCGCTTGACATCGCCCAGCGTGTCCTGCGGTGCAGGTGCTTTTCATGCATTTCTGCAAATGTGGCATTCTGGGTGCCTCCCAATTTCCCTCCTAGACGGCTTCGTTGCCGTCTTCGCGAAGAGCCCGCCATGTTAAGCACCGTTCCAATTCGAACGAAGCAGTCAACAAAGACTGCTTCGAGGAGACGGCATCAAAGTCAGCAACGATACAGGCTACCTCCCTGTCTAAAGCGTTTAAACACAAAAGTGACGTCAGTGATACCTTTTTCCATAATAATGTTGGAACAAAAGCATTTTTTCTTTTATTAAAATATTTAGTATGATTTACTAGTGGTGAAGATGACTTTGTTTATTTTTAAATCACGTAATGTTTGTAATAATAACGGTAATATTATTTACGAAACTTGTGGCTTGCGTTACTCCACATGTCTGCTACGAGGCTGTTGTCTGCTTTGGTGTTGCGGTTGGAACCGCGGCGGCGATCCAATTTTATTCCTTCGGACGTCTAGTTAGACTGCTTCGTAAGTTGTCTACCAAGCTGCCCGCGAATTGGAACGCAGCCTCTGTCATCACGTTGCGTCAAATTTTTGTCGTTTGTGCCACAGGGTTGTCTCGCTTCTAAGAAATATTTGGGCACTGGGGTACGAACAAATGGAATGATTACCTTTGTAAGCTCTTCAAAGAGTTCGTCCTGATTGGCATTGCCGAAGCTGTACTTTTTGAGGTACGCCTGAAAAAGGAGCACGTTCGGCCCATAAATGTACGTTTCCCTTGAAAGCATTCGGAGTCAGCCGTACTTATCATCCCATTTAAGCATCACACATTCTCTATCGGGCTCGACTCAAACCTGTTTTTCGCGGCCGTTTTTTTTCTTTGCTTTGACAGAAGATCGTCACTGCGACCCGACCATGCCGTGATTTTAGCCCGAACGAATTGCAACTAATAAATAAAGCAAACGTATTCAATATAGGGATCCAAGCACGGTTAGATTAGTTAGGGTCGTCGCCACAATTGGTGCATATGCTAACACAGAAATACCTTGATGTTCTAAACCTTCGACTGAAGCACGAGTCCTCACGGTCGTGCACCCCGCTGTGGTGGCTCAGTAATAAAACGCTGAACCATTAAGCCTTAGGACACATTCTAGAATCCCGGTCGCAACGGCTTTTGTGAAGGTTTGGTGAAAAAACTGGAGTACGCGTAAGCTTCGGCTATCGCGATAGCACCATCATACTCAGCGGTGAGGAAGACTAGCGCGCGTGGCACGGATGCATGGTGCAATAGCGCTATAGGGCGTATTACGGGCACCTAATAGTACGGCGCAGCGCGGCGGTAGTGTTCGGCGAACTCCCGTTGGCCACGTCACGTTGGAACAAAAACTGACTCCTTTATACTTTACCGGGTTGAACGCTTCGTACCTCATCACATTGATGCGCGCGCAAATTCAGCTTCCTGCATGACCCGCAACAGCGAGCTAGCCGAAGCCTGCAGCGGGCATGATGTCGAGGAGCGAACGCAGCGCGCTCTGGGTGATGAGGCTGACGTCGCCGGCGCGAAATGCAGCATGCCGCATCTCGCGCAGGATGCCGCCGGAACGCACCGACGGACGCGTTACGTCGGTCACGCCGAGGCGTCGAACTATAGAACGCTGCACTTTCGCCGACACAACATCGAACTGTTTATTGATTATGAGGTTTAACATCGTAGACGCAACGGCAGGCGATGACGCGCGTAGCAGTGCAGGGCTCCGATTGATTTTGACCACCTGGGGATCTTTAACGTGCGCTGAAATCTCGAACATACGGGCGTCTTTGCTTTTCGCCTCCACCAGAAAAGCGGCCGCCGCGGCCGGGAATCCTTGGGGCCAGCAGCACGCCGCCTTTGCCACTGAGCCACATCGGCGGGTACATCATCGAACGTGCCGCGCGCGCGCGCACACACGCGGACGTCAACGTGGTCGGATTATACGCCTCGAGCGCGGCCTGTAGGGGCGCCACTGAAATCCCCCTAGCGGCCCGTTTGGAACGCAGCCGCGGGAGTCCGCGTCCCGCTCCCCGCTGTCGCCGCTGCTTTTGCGGCACGTTTACAACCGAGACTAACCGTTTGCGGGCGTTTGAAATCCATGTTTATGTGGAGCAGTCACTCTGTTCGCAAATGGGGTGTATTTACGAGTAAGTGTTTCTGACGCGATCTTAGTGTGGTATATTCGGTCTGTATAAGCGGCCAGGTGTGTGTCACAGGCCAGCGTCGCGGAAACCGGCGTATGATGGCGCCGATTGTAGTTACACTGCCCTGAATTTACTAGCAGTGTCTCCGTAACCACCGGTTCCTCAGATGTTCATGCTACGGCTATACACTACGATGTAAATCAGTTTTGTGCGCTTACATAATCAGCGGAGCCCTCATACCTGACAGCACGCCAGTTACGCTTGCCAATATTATACCTCTGATATTAATCACCACCATTTACAAGCAGTCTGTGTTAATTACGGTGAATATTCAACAAAGTATGATGGGAAATGCATAATTATACTCGGGGATCAGCACACGACAGAGTCGTCTTGTCGGAGGTGAGCGTAGAGGGCCTTATCACATGACATCTTCAAAACCCCTTCTGCATTTAAATACCAGTGCATCCGTAACCAAAAAGGTCCGGTACGATCAGCTGTTCGTTGAGTACGAAAATACAAAGGACGGAACGCGAGATTGTGTGTGCGATTACTAAAAGTCATCGTGATTCCTCTCCCATTTGTACACAGCGTCCCGCTACCCCGCTTCCAAAGTTTCGCGAAATAGCAGCGCATTTCGCGTATAGTTGGTCAACCCTACCTGGATTAATTTCGACGGAACGTATTAGCAAAAGTAATGTTTTGAGATGCAGAATTATTACTCGGGCCTCGCACACGCGGTCGTCTTGTCGTGGGTTTCAGCGCCCGCAAACATTCATCCCCCCCGCTACTATATCCCTCTGCGAACACTCTCGCGAGGGGCTTAGAATTATTGATTGGCGTCCGGACTAAATTGGGTTCTTCGAAATTCGTCATATGGCAATGGGAGGCTTAGAATAAAGCAGAAAGGAGATCAGAGGGCCTTATCACATGCCACACTCTTCCAACGACCCTTTCATCGCTTGTTAACTACCCATGTGCACCCTGTATACTTCCAAAAATGCGTCCGTCGTACGATCAGCTGTTCGTTGAAGTCGAAAACCAAAAGGACAGCGAACGCGAGATTAGTGTGTGTGATTACTAAAACGTTCATTTCTTGATTCCTCTCCGCATTTGTACACAGCGTCCCCCTGCCCTACCCCCCCCCCCCCCTATGTTTCGCGAAATAGCAGCGCATTTCGCGTATAGTTGGTCTGGTGAACCCTACCTGGATTAAGTTTCGACGAACGTATTTAGCATGTTAGAAGCTGAACTGTTTTTAGATGCAGAGCATCTGATTCACTCGCCTTGTCCCTCCGGCGTCGTCGTCGTCGTCGTCGTCGGCGTTGTCCACCCCTCCCCCATTCTCATCGCCGCGCCAGCTGCGCTCTCCGCCGCTCACCCCCTCTCCTCTCCGATAGCGAACACTCTCTCGCGAGGGGCATTGGATTGGATTCGATTGGATTGGCTTGAATTGAATTGGATTGGATTGGATTGGATTGGTTTGGATTGGCTTGGCTTGGATTGGATTGGATTGGATTGGATTGGATTAAAGTAGATTGTGTTGCGTCATCGCCGCGGCACGTTGCGTCATAGCCGCGGCACGTTGCGTCATAGCCGCGGCAGACGCGCTGGGGCCGGCGCATGTGCAGTACTCTCTCTTCCGCGGTTTCCTCTCCTTCGGGCGCGCTGCGCATATAACCGGTGTGCTGTTCTCCGGCGAAGCAACATCCCCGCTTGGCTCAAACACGTAGAGTCCACGCCGCTTTACAAGTACGCCAACGTCGTCATCCACTGGGACCGGCTTACGCAGTCCCCTCAACGTTATGCGCGCTATAAAACGCGGTCCCTTCGCCGCTCCTCCTATGCGTCGCATCTACACAGGGGTTCCCGCGAGGGGAGGTAGGAGTTTTTTTTTTTCATTCCCATTAGAGCTAGTATGTTTCTTCCGCACTTGCACAGCATTTATTTTTACGTGGTTTCCTTAACTTGCCTTGGTTGTTGCTATAAGGCGCGTGTGGGCAAATATTTAACGACGCACAGGCTTGGAATATACTTAACATTTTCGCATGGTTTATATTCTTATAAAAGGCATAAGTTATTGTCCGGGATTGGGTAATCACATCTCCGAAACACATTTTCCTGCGACGTATATATTCGAAACGAAGCCGCATTCGTTTCCCACGCTGCAAAATGAAGCCAACCTCTCACTGCGCCAGTATCAGGTCTAAACGAGGCGAAAGTAGAATTCATTTATGCTTGACGTATTTGGAGGTGACAGTGGTGATATGCTGCTACCGTCGCCGACGCCCGGAAGAGCGGCGACGAAGTTCGCAGAACCGCGTCCCCGGGTAGCTCTTGCAGGCGATCGCGTACTTTACGAAGACGCAGCTGCTTTTTAAGTGACATAAACGTACTCTTTGCTTATAGACGTCACCATAACAAGTTTTTTTAGGGGGCGGAAAGGCGAAAAGAAGCGAAACAGATCCAAAACACTGCACGAGCCCCTATCAGCCAAGCAGCGCTAATCCCGTCAACGCCGCGGAGAAGCGGCGGCAGGCGGCGCAGCGATCGCGAAGCTCGAGGCGTATAAGGTCGTGTTTACGACCTGGCCCTCACGTCATCGTACCTCCTAGTGGCGCTCGGGAGGGGTAATAACTTTTCGCTCCTGCTCACACGTCATCTTTTGGGGCAGAATCTTACTATTCCGGGGGTTTCAGTTGGTGCCGCACGGTGGCGCTCGCAGCTTTCATTCACGTTTCATTCCAGTTCCATTTCATTCACGTTTCTATTCCTTTTCGCGAGGTGATTGTACAGTGGCGTTGCGACTAAGGCCGCTGTGCAACGCCACCCCGTTACAAAGAGGAAGCCGCTAAGCAGCATCACCATCATCATCTTCTTCTTCTTCTTCTTCTTCATCATCATCATCATGGTGAACTCCGGCGACAACGCGGGCTTTTGTGCGCCACAACGCCTTAACTCTCCGCGTTAAAACAAAAACTCCCTTGTTTTCAGTACGCGCATAATTTATCTATACTACCACGTGATCTAAATTTCTCTGTAAATCACTACACGGTGCACCTCTTACCATAAGTCTAGCTTCACCGCGTAAACCCAAATTTGATCTTGAACAATCGCACAAGGCACGGTGAAACAAGACACGTCTTAAACAAGTGTTCCACATACCCTGATTCCTTTGATGAATACCGGCGGGGTCAGGAAGTAAGACATCATCCGCACAATGGCAGCACCCTGGGAAAATGGGATGACATGACTGATACGCGGATAAAGGCCTCGTTACTGGGAGCGGGGCAACCGTACGTGGCTGTAGAGGTTTCAGAGAGAGCTGCTTTTACCTTCTGGTAAACGATCCTGTCGAAGAGCGAGTCCAGTTCTGTAGGGAAGTTATTGTCGACAGACAACGGATGACTGTCGGAGTTGTACTCGTCGCTCATAATGCGCGTCATGTCCTGGACTGGGAAATTGTCCATCTGTTGCGGAGCAATATAAAGTGGGCGTCGGTTCAGAAACATTACTTGCACATCTAAATGGTGGAAGAGTACAAGGGGGTGTAAGATCGTAAAGGATTTTTGTATCTCCTGTGAGTAGCATTGATTTGTTTGTAGCTGAAGTTCTTAAATGAGAGATACATAAGATGCTAAATTACACATTTTTGTATCCACTGTGAGCAGCATTGCTTTGTTTGGTGTTGGAGTTTCTAAATTAAATTTCGGGTGATTGTGTGTATTGCGGGAGAGGATGAGCGGAAAAGGTTGAATGTGTCTTTTCATTAGACAAAAATGCTGCTGAGGCGACCTGCGTGGTCGCATTTTGATAGCATGTCTATAACTTAGTAAGAGTTCAAAGCAAGAAGCCATCGCGAATGTTTTTTTCCCCTTTAAGACCGTTCTCTGCACTATGCAATTCCACAGAGACATCCTGATGTACACCCGGAAGGCCTCTATAACAAGTGTTTTTTCAAAGCGAGGCTTCACATGGGTGTTCCCTGCCATATATAGTATATTTTGTTCCCTGCATTGTCTGTCTGCGTGTGCACAAGCGACTTGCGGCGAAGCCAACTTCACCGCAAATGTTCAGCTGAAAACGGCGGTGACTCTTGTTTCATCAAAACTTTTCCAAAAACAACTATTTTACAATTGACCGCTAAGAAGACTACATAGTCTACTTATTGGCCAATTGTAAAATAGTTGTAAAATAGTAAGCGAAATTTGGAGTAATCAAATTTCGTTTACTTGTCATAATTAGTTGACAGCGAAGTTGCAAACACCACAGAATTCGCGGTTGCCGTAAAAACTATATTCAGCACAAGATGTCAAGAAAAATAAATACGTGTACATTTGCTAACCATGTATGTGATGTGAATATTATTCAGTTTCGCTGGTCAAACACTATGACAGCATAGAATGGCTCCTAAATTTTTGTCAGAAGCACTCGCGCGTTTTGTGAAATTCGATTCTTCCCTTATTTTCACGTATATTCTTTTAATGAGAGGATAGACAACTAATCAGTCACACTGAAATTGGCCCGTTTACGGCCCTGCATGATTCGTTGTGATTAGCATGTAGTTTTAACTTACAATTTTCCACTCCGAATGTACGGCATCCACTCCAAGGTATTGCATATACGTTGCGAATCCCTCGTTGAGCCAAAGGTCGTTCCACCATCGCATGGTGACCAGGTTGCCGAACCACTGCATGCAGCGAGCGTCAGTTTACAGATTTAAAAGTACTTGCGATTAAGTTAGAACTGTGCGCGAGCGAAAAGAAAACAGGCTGTCGTGGCTGTTTTTGGTAAAAGCAGGTTATAACTTTACTTGTTGAGTGATTCAGTAGATATATACTGCTTAAAATTAAACAGTGTTAAGAATATGGAGACTAAATAAGTTATGTAACAACTTCTCTTCCGTATAAGCAGCTTTATGTGTGTCTGCAAAGCTGTTTAATCTTAGTTACACGGGAGTGGGCACACGATCGTCCGTTTCTCTTCACGATGTGCCGAACGGTTAGTGAAAGAAAAGTAACATTAAGTGTCGTGGAATACCTATAACCTAATCGTTTAACAGGGAAAGGAGGGAGGGGGTCCAATAAAGCAAAACTAATAAATAACTTCGCCCCATCAACTCTCCCTCTGCAGTTCCCCCCCCCCCCCCCCCCCCCCCCTTCCAGATTGTGGCTGTACAGCGGGGATTAAAAGAAATACGAACAACGGAACGCACAGTCTCCGACGCATGGTGCACCGTCTGGCCGCAAAGTCAGTAAACTGCGCGCATGCGCACTTCTTCCAGAGCGTTTGCTAGTGTGGCCTACTGTTCATGGAAATACTTCATCAAGAAGCGACGCCGGTCCTTTATTTTGAGTTGCCTTTTCACGCAGCGTCGCCACTGAGCAGGATAATCGGTGAAGGGCAGCATGCCAGCTGCAATCAGCCTGCTGCACGCTCGGCTCCCGCATGGAGTAGATAACAGGTTGCTCAGTGGCGACAGATCGTAAAAAGACCATAAAATAAATTACCGGCCTTGCTCTCCTTTATCAAGCATTTCCCCTAAGAGTAGGCCGCACTCTCAAACGCCCGGAAAGAACTACGCATGCGCGCAGCTTACTGACAGGACAGACAGACGGTGCGACATGCGTCGGAGGCTGTGTGCTCCGTTGTTCGTACTTCTTTTAATGCACCATACGCTCGTAATAAAGAACTGGTCCCACGTGCTAGTGGCAAGATTCCGTTCCCTTGTCGGTAGAAGGCCGGTACGTCATGTGCGCATTCAGCACCCTCTACTGCTTTGGTTGAAGCCCTCCTTCCATTATTTTGCAGCTGATAAATTATCTCCGCCGTTGTGCCTCAGCAGCCCAGGGGTAGAATCGATTGATTGATTAATTGATTGTAGGGTTTAACGCGCCGACGCAACGCAGGCGATGAGGCGCGCCGTAGTGGAAGGCTCCGGATTAATTTGGACCACCTGGGGAACGTGCGCCGAAATCTCGTACACACGGGCGTTTTTGCTTTTCGCCTCCATCAGAAAAGCGGCCGCCGCGGTCGGGAATCGAACCCGCGACCTCGTGCTCAGCAGCGCAACGCCTTAGCCACTGAGCCACCGCGGCGGGTACAGGGGTAGAATCGCGGATTTTGGAACCAAGCCCCGGGTTCAAGCCACAGCAATGCGGATTTTTCCTCAAAAACGGGCGTTGTTTTTTATTGTAAAGTGTTCTCTTCACGCTCGGCCTTTTGCATTCGTTTCGGAAATAGGAGTGAGTTGGCATCTTTTAGATCGGTTTAGAGGTGAGGCGCGGCATATCAATTTTAAATAACGGTTTGCGGCGCCCCAGATGTGCCGGACTTGTACAAAGAGGGGAACAGCGCAACACAGACGAAACGCACTGAAGATAGTGACACCCACGAGCGCTGACTTACAACTGAAATTTATTTTTCGGCATGTCACATATATTCTCTGACATTGAAAAAATACAAGAAAGCGGAAATAACATGAAGGCTGGTGGTAACCCAGGCAATCGTCAAACTGCACCAACGCCATGTTCCACAAACACGTGCTGACCTATCTGTGGGACAGAAAATTAATCTCTTTTTGAGATTAATTTTCAACCTATTCAGATAGTTCAGCACGTGTTTGTGGCACGTGGCGTTGGTTCAGTGTGACGATGGCCTGGGTTACCACCAGAGTTCATGTTATTTCCGCTTTCTTGTATTTTTTTACTGTCCGCGAATACATATGACATGCCGAAAAATAAATTTCAGTTACAAGTCAGCGCTCGTGGGTGTCACTTTCTTCGTGCGTTTCGTCTGTGTCGCGCTGTTCCCCTCATTGTAATTATGCACCAACTCGCCCAAGCCTTCACCACTGCCGGGCTTGTACCCATCTTGAAACGGAATATCGCGCGCCAGTGGGGTTTTGCATAGCTGCTGCACCGCTGCGCTACTGTACCTGGTGCGCAAGCTCGTGCGCGATAACTGTGGCAATGGCGATCTTGTCCGACGCGCCGTTGTTTTCCTCGTCGAAGAGGAGGCTGTTCTGGTGAAAGGTAACCAGGCCCCAGTTTTCCTTGGCGCCTACCAGGAACGACGGCAGAGCCACCAGGTCTGGGGCCGCAGAAGAGAAACGCCGTGAGCTAGGTTAAACTCGAGCTTGAGAAATCTTCGTGTTTTCTGCCGCAAACTATTTTCATCACGGAGCAGCTTAAATGAGGAAGGAATGGCTTACGGGAGAGCTGTAACTTCATTTTGTTTTTTCAATTTACCGTATTTACTCGCGTAATGATCGCACTTTTTTCTCAAAATGCTCGAACCAAATTTAGGGGTGCGTTCATTAGGCGGGATAAAGTTTTCGCGAAAACTTTTTTGAGCACAGAAAACGCAAGCAAGCTCTGGGTCGAATTATCTACGGTAGGTCTCATGAACATAATAAAAATAATGAAAAAAACATAACAAAAACTACGGACACCACCGCCAGCCGCTCTGAAAATTGATGCAAAATGCAGTGTTTTCATAAATTACCGAATACACCGGAACGAGTTTGCTGCGAGGTGACAAGAGTTCGACCAATAAGTGGCTCCCACTGTCACAGTGCGAGACATCAAAATAGACACGGCTGCCGACACGCAGCAACCTGAACGCGTTTTTTTCTTTGTCTCGTGAAAACATTACGTGCATTTAGTGACAGTTTCTTCTTCATCAATATTTAACGCATGCTCGCCGATACCGCTAACATCGGCAAGTCTGCCACAATACCGTAGCCATGTCAACTTTGAAAGGTAAGAACAGAGAGGTACGCACGACCATCATCAGCTAGACTTGGCACACATACGACATATTGCTGCGGCTAGTCATCGCCTCCTGTATTTTTACAATGCCAAACGCATCAGCCCGGACCGGCCAACCAAGCCCTCTCCTTCTACTCCGACCACTCTCCCGCAATCCGTAGCCTTCCCACCGCTTCAATCATGTGACCAGTTCAGCTTGGGGCGACGCGTGGTGGAGAGCGCCAACGTTGGCAAAACATGCTCCGCCGCGGCTCTGAGCTTTCTAGCGCTGGCGCGAGCACGGTTTCTTTAACAATCTGAAACATCGGTTGCCTTGGCAACCCGGCACAAGCCGCTCTCGAAGTCAATTACGGTTGCGTGATCCCGGTTCAGCTCGGGGGCCCAACCTCGTGAAAAATACAGGAGGCGATGGGCTAGTTGAGAGTGCGTTCATTGCGCGGGAAATAAAAAAAAAATCGAACTTTGACGACAAAGTTCAGGGGTGCGATCATTATGCGAGTGCGATCATTGGGCGAGTGAATATGGTACATACGGGGACAAAACTCATGTGCTTAAAAGGATTCCCGAGTCAATGCCATTCTCGTCGCCCCGTAGTTCCTTCTGACAGGAGAACGCTTCGGCACCCTAACGACGTGCCAGTATTTCACACAACTTAGACAAACCCAGCATTTATATGACGTGCTTAATTGTCTGTACGAGCGTACGCGGTAGGTTGTTAAATCTTGCATTTTTCCTGTTCAAGGATTAATCTTGAAACAAACAAGCCCTATTCACGTGCCTCTGTGTGTCGCTCGCCACGCCTATCAAATGCCTCAAAGAAGACTTGCCGATTTTGGGCAGGGCGTACGGTACGTCCAAGAGCTGTTCGAAGTACTCGATCATCAAGGGTGTTATCTCCGCGGCGTAATTGGCGTATCCAGCCTCGTCCGGGCGGGTCCAAACCGATACCTGCAAACAGAGACAGTCGGCTTTTGTCACAGGGTGAACGCTGCATTTGTCTTATAATATTGCTTTTTGAAAGAGATACAAAAAGAAATGATGTTTGGGGCTTAAATTGGGTTGGCTAGTACGCACAAATGGACGAAGGTCTTGCATTTTTATGCAGGCCTTAGGTTACGTAATTCTGTTTTGCTTCCGAATACCCCGATCCCCCCGATGTATTTTTTTTTAATTCAGCGGTGTTTCCTTGTCGCACTCTCCCACCCCCAAACAAAAAAGAAACACAGAATCTTGTAACAGCAAAAGGACCCAAAGTCAGAGACTATAACAGGACTCCTAAGAAATCCCACGTAAGAAATGTCACATGCGGAAATTCCGCTCCTTATTCCGCTCGTGACGATCGTGTGTAGTGCAATGAAGAGAATGGCTATGCAGCATTTCCCCCGTGTGTAGCCATAATGATTACAGCAATAAAAAGATCTGCAGTTTTTTTTTTTAAAAGAAGGTGAGCCTCTGCGTTAGCCTTATTTTTTGTTTAAACTCGACAGTTCTCCCCAGGACACAACAGAAAGCCGTCTAGGTGTATTTACTTCTTTGAGCTGCTATAGTAAGCATACCTTAGAGGGGTGATTGGTTTAAGTATGTCTGCGTGTGGTGCCTGCCTTTTTGGGACAAGGTCTGAGGACTTAACACGAGTTTATGCGCCAGCGGCAACCTGATATCCCTACCCCGCAAGGCAGTTTTGCATTTTTTTTTCTTTTAATGACCAAAGCCATCCTTAGGGACGGTTCTTGACGTTGAAGGTTGATGTTTCTGTTGGAGAAAAAGGGCAGATCAGTCGCTCCGATGGTTGCAGAGCTCCGATGGTTGCAGAAGAGCTTGGCAATCGTGCCTTCGTGACTGCTCGCGCATCCCAGGGGGCGCAGGAGGCCTTTAAAGTTCGAAATAAGCGTCGTCGGGATGGCGGACACGTTAGAATTGTGGTGGCGAATAAGAGACGCCACGATAGAATGCAGCGAGCCTCACGCTATGAATGTGCACCGTAAATGGCTACCAGGACGCTAGCAGACACTAGGCCTAGCAGTGCACAAGTAACACGGGGCGTCATGCTGTTCAAACAGCCGCTCAATACGCCGCTCGCTTGGAAAGTGTTCACTTAGGGGTGCATCGTAGATTCCAAAACAGCACGGAAAATAAAAACTCGGGGCTCCGCGTAACGTTGGTTATACTGTACAAGTTATTTGGCGCTGCGACTGGACTGGTTGCTTGGGGTTGTATTACTCGCAATGGATTCTCTAAAAACATATTGAGAGCGTTCACACGCATCTCCCTTCCTGTTCAGTGATATTTCGAGCTTGCTGCAATAACGATAACCCGCAGTAGCTCGGCATGACAGGGGACCCTGTCAGGTTTCCTCATTGCACACCACTGAGGTAGGGCCATGACAAGCGGTGATTTTTCTCCATTTGTTGAATCCTTCAGAGAGTCTGTGCTGCTTCAAGTTGTGACTAAAAGTTGAGCACGAGACTCTATTCCGCCTGTCATGTGACAATGTTTCATGTTTTTAAGCTAAAATGTACTTCACGTAAAAAACGTGCCAGGCATGGGAACCGAAATGAAGTATGGGTAAGCTGCTTTAGTTAACGCTTATTGACTTCGTGTAAAACAGCCTATAGTAAAGCGAAGATAAAAATATTCCGAAAACGTAAGTTTTTTTTTATTCGAACTTACCTTGCCATTTCTTGTACTGCTGTAGTTACTAATCATAAATGCCAGCGTGTAAGTGGACATCTTGGGGGTTGTCATGAAATGGTCAGCCACAGATCCGTCGGGTCTGTAACAAGAGGGGAGACGATTTTATCCGGAATCCATTGTAGGTACTTTCGCTGTTTGCAAACTAAAACCGACAATAAAGCAGATTTCTCATGCCTAAATGTCGACTGCGATCATAAAACGTTGTGCTAACTGGTTCTTCAGCCGCGCAATTCGCATCCTGATAGTTTTTGATGCGGAAGACGGCCTGAAAATAAATTTAAGGCGTACTTCAAAATCCTAATCTAAAAGTTTGCTGAGATAACTATATGAAAGAGAAGTGAAACTGTCTATGCCGACTAAACAGATTCATCATCATCCCTACCACCACTATCATCATCATCACAACAGTTATTAGCGCAATATATTTAAAACTCTATTCTCGGCTGCACAAATTCCTGGGGAATTGTGAAATTTGCCGGAAGTCTTTTTTGATTGGCTTTCAGTTTTGGTCACGTGCTTGCGGTTTACAGAGCGGTTGTGTGTGGTTTCGTGATTTTGACGTTTCATGACGTACTGTCAACAGTTCTAAAGTTGGCCTTATTTCTCTTTACTGAGAGCGCATAATTCTTGGCCGGCAATGAAAAACTAGACTAAATGCACCGGACATGACAACGTAGGCCTGTCTTTGGTATTCAACAGCAATAATTCTTATAATACCCCTCCTCTCTGTGATTGGCTGAGAAGGCGTGAAGTAATTTAAACAGTTCGCGGGAACGATCATGTCACACATAGGCAACTTCAGCCTGCGTAAAGGTGACGTAATGTTACGTAACAGCTTGAAAATGGCGGCTGCCTTCGTCGCGAAATAGGGCAGAAAATTTAGCCGACCTTCGGCGCCGCGAAATGTCCGCGAATTTGTAGCGGGCGCAGTTTCCCATGACGCGCGGTTTAAAGCAAGTTTTCTACCGAAAGAAATAATAGTTTCGGCTGTTTCCAAGTCAGTGATCACGGAGGATACAAATGACGTGCAGTATATTGCTTTTATGTTTGGCAATAAAATAAAAAGCATTTGATTTGCGTAACCGCAACGTAAGAGGGCAGTACAAGCCTCTCCATGACAAAGAGAACCCAACGCAAGGCATTTGTCCACAAGCTTCTCCTAGTAGGCTGCTAGGTCACATGATCGAACTCAAGAGAAAAATAACAAAGAAAACTGAGTCTTTTATATATTACAGCGCTGATTGAAGTCGAGCTTGACGAATGAGTGAATCGGCGACATCGGTACGCCCCGCGGTTATCAGGCGTAGCGCTTCTCTGCTCTTATGTGTCATACAAGCGATGGTCGCGGCCATCGTTTTCTGTGATCACGCCATAACTTGTAACATTGAAGCTAGACGGTAGCGTGGCGGCGGTGGTGGCCGGGAAGGTGATAACGCAACAAAGCTTGCATTAAAGCAGAGAGCCCAACTACGTTACTAAAAGCGATTGAAATAAATAAATAAATAGGGTAAAAATGTGGTTGATCCCTCTTTCATAGGAATCGGCAAAACACGAAAGTGAAAGAGGCCTTCCCATTGTTAAAGGAATTTCCTTCTTGTGTGAAGGGTTCGCGAGCCTGACCCCGCCAGACGAAGTGACACCGACACGCAAGAAACAAAAAACAAGGGTAGGTGCCTCAACTTGCGCGCGTCCCCCGTACACGAAGGCGCCGGTATCGAGGCGCCAACTGTCGGCGCTTATTAGCGTCATGATGCGCTACTTTGCTTCGCTTCTTCTAGACTGCGCGCGCCGCCTGCCTGAGTCATAGGAAAGGGTATAAGGCGCGTTCGCAGCATATGCTCACGTCTCGGTTCGTAGCGCAGTGGGAAGAGCGCCACGTGCCTCCCGTTGGGGCTAGAGAGTCGTGGGATCGAAACCGGGCACCGCCGCGTCGATTGCGTGTTTTCTGGCGGCGTTACTTCCGTGACGGATATCACGTCACTAAAATCTTTGTGTAGCGTGGCATAAAACACTTCCGTGTTAAAAAAATGTCTGATGTTTTTTAGCTCAACATCTGCCTTTCGGTCGCTTTTGGATCAACGTTACTCGATCGCCTTGTACGGCAAGCAGAAATTCAAAACTCTACTGCACAAGACCAAAGAAGCCGCTGCACAAGCAGGCAGGGACACAGGAGGAGATGCGGCAGCAATAATCTGCGGCGACTTCAACGCCCAACACACGGAACTCGGATACACTCACACGACCGCCAAAGGCAGGAGCCTCTTGGACGACGCAAGTGAAGCCGAATACACACTACTAACGATCCCGACACAACCGTCACGCATCGGTACGTCGACGGCCCGTGATACCAACCCAGACTTGGCCTTTGCTGTACTACCTCCGGGAGGCACGGCCAAATGGAAGAACACGGGGATCAACCTCTGAAGCGACCACTTCATAATCGAACTTACGATACCTCTTGGTCACGAAAGAAATGAAAGACCGGGAGGTAGAACAATATCGCACAAACTGGTCGACTGGAACAAATTTCGAAACACAGACGTCGGAGAAGTCGAGAACATCGAGGAATGGACAGCCAAAATATACACGACTGCCGAAGAGGCAACCGAATCGATCGAAACATCGGAAGACATAGAGCGTATGGACCCTCGACTCGCTCACTTACTCGAGGCGAGATGGTCGATACAACAACGATGGCGTAAGCAGAGACACAACCGCACTCTGCGCAAGAAAGTGGCGAACCTCGGTCGAGAGATCGAGAAATATAGCCGACAACTTTGCGCACAACAATGGTTCGCCCTATGCAACCAAGCAGACGGGCAACTACATCGGGGCGGCACCTGGAAACTACTCAGGCAACTCATGGGCGAGAGCAAAAGCCGAGAGTTCCAGAGTAGTCGCATGGCACAAATACTGCACGTTACTGCCAAACAGATGGGAGAGAAGGAGATGCACAAGCGTCTAAACGAAAAGTACCTTCCCCTCAACGACCACGAAGACCACCCGGAATACACCGGCCCACAGAACCCAGAGCTCGATCGAGACATCGAAGAATGGGAAGTCCGCCAAGCAACACAAGATCTGAACTGCCGGTCGGCGGCCGGGCCAGACAGAGTGAACAACAAAACCCTTCGCAACCTAAGCGACGCGGCCATCGCAGCCCTGACCCGATACTACAACGTATGCTGGAGACAGGGTCAACTACCAAAAGCATGGAAGACCGCCAAAACGGTCCTACTACCGAAACCCAACAAGCCACCGGGCATCGAGGGACTAAGACCCATCTCGCTCACGTCATGCGTGGGCAAGGCGCTGGAACACGTCCTGAACACCCGATGGAGCCGCTACCTGGAGACGCACGGACTCTACCCCGACGCCATGCTAGGGTTCCGAGCCAAGCTCGGCACCCAAGACGCCATGATATTACTGCAACGAGAAATCCTGGACCCCCCCGGAGGTGCGCCCAAGAACGACAACAGAGCGATCCTGGGCCTGGATTTGCAGAGCGCATTCGATAAAGTCAAGCACTCGGCGATCCTGGCTCAGGTATCGAAGCTTGGTCTAGGAAGAAGATCCTACGATTACATAAGATCGTTTCTCACGCGCCGCACGGCTCGGCTGGAAGTCGGAGGCGAGAAGCTGGAGGAGCGCACGCTGGGCAGTGTGGGCACGCCACAAGGCTCAGTGATATCTCCACTCCTCTTCAACCTGGTAATGATCGAGGTTGCGAGAGGATTGGAGAAGCTCGACTCCAACACCAAACATTGCATCTACGCCGACGACATCACCATTTGGGTGACGGGCGGAAGCGACAGCAACATCGAAGCCAGCCTCCAAGCAGCGGTGGACACCGTGGAGACCGCGCTCTCGGGCACGGGACTCCGGTGTTCGCCGCAGAAATCCCAGCTCCTGATCATGCCGCCAACCGGAAGGCATCGAAAGAAGGCCGCGGAAGAAGCAGCCAAGAACATCGTCGTCCACACAAGCGACGGGAAACCCATTCCGCACGTACCGGGGCTGAGAGTCCTCGGCATGTTCGTGGACGGGGTGCAAACCAACGGTACAGCAACGAAGCACATCGTCACAAAGATGGGCATCGCCACGAGACTCGTGAAGCGGATATCCTCCCGAACACGAGGAATGAAAGAAGGAAGTCTCCTGCGTCTGCTGCAGGCATTCGTGATCAGCCACGCAGCATACGAGGGGGCTTTCCACCGATGGACAAATGCGGAGAGGCAGAAGATAGACACCGCCATCCGCAAGGCATATGCGGGAGCCCTCGGGCTGCTGCACGGCACCAAAACAACGGCCTTGCTGGCTCTGGGAGCACACAACACGCTCTCAGAGATCAGCGAGGCGCAACGAACGTCTCAACTGACGCGATTGGGCAGCACGGTAGTGGGCAGAAGGGTGCTCGCGAGAGCGGGCCTGAAACCCCCTGGCGAAACCCAGGAGCCTACGAACACGATCCACAACGGACCAGGAGACGCCGACCTCATGCCGCTACGGGACGAAGTGGTCAGGCGACTCGTCGTCTACCCCCTGCCCAAGAACACCGACCCGGAAAGGGACCTGGGCAGAAGGGCGGCGCGCGCTCTAGCGCTTGCCCGGCAGTACAAAGAAGACGCCAACGCGATCTTCGTGGACGCGGCCAAGTGTCGCGGAAAGCGAGACGCCTTCACGACGGTGGCCATTCGAGCATCCACCGGGGAACTGCTAACCGCCAGCACGGTCCGCACCCGGGCGGCAAGCCGAGCGGAAGAGGCTGCAATTTCAGCAGCCCTCCGCATCCCGGGAACGACCACAATCCTCAGCGACTCGAAGACCGCCATCCGCAACTTCGCCCGCGGCGTGGTGTGGAAGACATCGGCCAAGATCGCAGAAACAGGGACGGCACCCATCCGGTCCACCGTAGCCCTGAAATGTTTCCCGGCCCACGCAGGCAGGGAGCTGGCAACCAACATCGGCAATCGCAACGAAGAGGCGGATGCCGCGGCTCGCGAACTCGCAAAGTGCCGAGCCGTGGCGGAAGCCCCGTCGGACCCCAGCGAACAAGACCACAACGAGGAAGAAGACGCAGAACCCATCACCGACTACGGCGAGGTCCTGCGATGGTACCGCGACCATAGGCAAGCCTTTCCGCCCCCGCACAGGGAACTATCCAGGGCGGAGGCAGTCAGGTTTCGACAACTGCAGACGGAAACCGTGCTGACACCGGCGCTGGCGCGCCACATGTGCCCGGACCTGTTCGAGGACGCTACGTGTAGTGTGTGCAAACGCGAGACAGCGACGCTATCCCATCTCATGTGGGGGTGTGAAAGTGAAGTGCGCGACGGGGGGGGGACAATGTGCAGTGCTCGAGAGACACGTACCCACTGGATGTGCGCGAGTGTGTGTGTTCGACGGACATCAACCACCAAAGAAGGGTCATCCAGCGGCTCGAAGCGGCCTTAGCCAAGCAAAGGCGAAAGAGCGACCCAAACACGACCGACCCCAGACGGGGGAGGAAGTGGACGGGGAGCTCAAGTAGCCCGAGCAAGGCGGGAACGAAGCCTCGAGGTCTACACCCGGACTTATAGAAATCTATAAGTTAGACTAGGGAGCAGCTACGAGCCCTGCGCGGTCGAGCCGGCTCCTAACACGCAGGATGTGTTTCAATAAAGTCTTTTCTCTCTCTCTCTCTCGATCGCCTTGTGGTGTTGACGCCAATTTTGACCTGCAGAAATGTGTTTCTCCTGCGAGCCTCAGCTACCGCCTTAATTTTTATAGTACGTGCCAAGTGTTTTTATATCTTTTATGCGCAAAATTAGATACCGTAGTAGCGATCTTTATGAGTGAAGCGTTAAATTACACTGCGTGTCGTCATAGCTATATGTGAATCACGTCACTGATTTCTTACGCCATGCTTACGGAAAAAAAATCATGGTGAATCACCTGGGAATTTATGCAGTCGAGAATACAGCCCTTCGTTCTGGTTTCACGCAGGGAAAATGGGGTGAAAGACGAGAGGGGATCTCAGGTGTGACGGGCGCTGAAGCAGCATACCGTTAAAGGGGCCACGAAGACAAAATATAACTTCGTTCCACTTGACCTAGTCTTAGTGCTCAGTGGGTTAACGAACTCACTAGCCACCAACGATATTTCATGCACCAGCCACCGATTCCAGCCACCAAAGATATTTTAACCCGACAGTGTTTTATGCCCGCGTACACAAAGATCTCTCACGTCATATCCGTCACGAAAGTGGCGTCGCCAGAAAAAAATTACACCATCTTCCCGAAGGGAACTATGTGGTGATGCAAAGCAGAATTGTTGGCGTTCATTCAGCTCATCGCACGGTGCAGCGTGTCTCAGCCGAAGCAGCAACTGAGGAAGCGGCGCGCGGACCGGGTTTATTATATAGAGAAGATGGAGTGGAGAGGAGGCGATGAGAGAGGAGACGCGCATGCGCGCTTATCGCGCAGCTGGCGTGTTGCCGTTATGTTGAGTGATCTGGTGTTTAGTAGCGCCAGAGGGAATTCCACGTCTGGGTCCACACCGGAGGCAAAGGCACGCAAGTACTGTTGTGTTACGGTGAGTAGGCGGTGGTGCTCGAGGCGCCGAAACTCGTCCATCATGTTCTTGTCGATGTTGTCGTCTCTGTGGTAGAATCGGTCGTCTCCGTCAAGGTTGGTGAGGTAAAGGTTGTTGACGTTGGTGCACCGGCTGAGAGCAACGTACACGCCCTCGCCTTCGCAGCTTTGTTGTTGTTGTTGTTGTTGATCCTGATAATTAATGGCGCATACCCAATCAGAGGATCGGCCAATCAACAGAGGATTGTAAAAAATGAATGGTATTCTTATCAAATCACGAGACGCCTAGGAAAGATAATTTAGATCAGTTGGTTTTGAGAAAAAAAAAACTGGAAAATCAAAGCGAGGATGACCAATCTCAATCATAAAGAGAATCGTTTAGAATTTTCAATGTAGCGCAGGAGAGCAGAGCATAGATCCCGGCGGCAGAACCCCGTTTCGGATGCCCCGAACGATAGTATAGCCGGCCCTGTTAGGGATATCCCCAAACTGCAAAGCGGCACCTCCAGGGACTGACGTCTCAGTCGGGAAAAACGTCGGCATGTCAACAGGTAGTGTTCGACCGGCTCGTCTTCGTTGCAATAGCTGCACAGAGCTGTTGGCGCCAGACGAGACCTTTGCAAGTACCTATTTAACTGGGGTACTCGACAACGTAAGGTTGTAATAACTACCTCTAAGTTGCGTGAAGGGCACCATTCAGGTTTCCATGAGAATTTAAGATGATTAAAGTCACTTAATGACAGTAAAACCTATTCTTGCTGTTCTCAAAGTTTCAGCATCCTACGGTAGCTAGCTGCTGTTATTAAAAGTGTCGGCTCTATGACGTCTACTACAGGACCAGAAAGTGCTATCCTTGCTAGAGAGTCGGCTGTCTCGTTGAATGTGATCCCCGCATGACCAGGATCCCAAAGAAGTATAATTTCAGTGAAGTGAGGTGGCAGGAGTGACCGAAACGTCCGCAGCTTTGTCTTCTTCTCCTTCTTCTTCTTCAGCGGTTCCCCTACGGGAAGATGACGATGGTGGTTGAACGCGAAGCTATCTCGTGATGGATTCTATGGTTGGCCAATCCCTAGGGGCATCCTGCCAAAATCATCATCAGAAGCGCTGCGGACGGGGCGAGAGCAACGTACACGCCCTCCTCTTCGCAGCTTTGTCTTCTTCTCCTTCTTCGTCTTCAGCGGTTCCCCTACGGGAAGATGACGACGGTGGTTGAACGCGAAGCTATCTCGTGATGGATTCTTTGGTTGGCCAGTTCCTAGGGGCATCCTGCCACAATAATCATCAGAGGCGCTGCGGACGGGGCACGGACGCGGGACATCCCCCCGAGCAAGAGACGCTAACATCCTCCTCTAAAGTTTTCAGTTCGTTGTTCCTATTGACGTTCATCTTCGCGTGCCTTCGTTCTATCAGTAGCTTCTTAAGTAGTTTGAATGAGTCAATGACATAAGGCGCGTTCGTAGCACTTGCTCCTGTCTCGGTATTGTAACGCAGTGGGAAGATCACCGCGTACCTCCCGTTGCGGCCAGAGAGTCGTGGGATCGAAACCGGGCGCCGCTAACTATTTCTTTCTTTTGTTATAGTGTAGGGGGAGAGGTGCGGACAACGGACGGACGCCGGACATAGCCCCGAGCAAGAGATGCTTGGCATCTAAAAGTGCCATTGCCGCTGCGCGCCGGGTTTCGAGCCCATGCCCTGTCGCCGCAACGGGAGGTACGTGGCGCTGTACCGACCGCGCTATGAGCGGAGACGTGAGCAGCACTACGAACGCGCCTTATGTCATTCCCTATGGCTCATTCAATTGGTGCTGCCGTCTAGGAGAGGCGAAGCGACGTAGCGCATCATGGCTCTAATGAGCGCCGACAGTTGGTGTCTCGATGCCAGCGCCTTTGTGTACGGGGGACGCGCGTGAATTGAGGCAAGGCTCCGCTGTGGCGTTGTTCCCATGACCGTTGTGTTTCAAGCAGCTGTTTCTGTGCATGTAATTTTTGGTTTTGTTGTCCCGGAATAAACATGTTATTTTTTTGTTGTTGTTTCTTGCGTGTCGGCGTCACTCCGTCTGGCGGTGTCAGGCTCGCGAACCCTTCGCATATGAGGAGTTTCCTTTAACATTAAACTGCTCCGGTGAAGGCACCTTTCACTTTCATGTTTTACCGATTCCTTTGAAAGAGGGACCAACTACAATTTTTTTAATTGGAAAACACTCGAAATATCAAAAAGCTTTCAAATTTCGCGCTGCAGTGACGTAATATGTGCAGGAGTGACGTGATATTGGGTAGCACTAAAAACGTAGTTATCAGTTTGTTGACTGCATGTTACCATTCAAGTGGTGAGACCAAATGGAAACTGGAGGGCCCACCACAACTGCCCAGCAATGTTTATCAGCGTCGGCTTAGGTCCGCGGAATCCAATGGCGCAAACAACAATCTGTGACGTCACAGTGACGTCACCAAAAAGTGGCTGGAGAGTCGCCGCTTGCTCATATGTTTTAAATGCAGAGCATTTTAGTAACTCACGATGTCACCCGCGTTGGCGTCCGTAGTCCGCATCTTCGTTGTCCCTACTATATAAAGAGAAAATACTATCCGACGCCAGGTTTCGATCCCTCGACCCTGCGGGCGGAACGCTATGTACCCAGCGCTGTAACCACTGCGCCACAAAGCCGACACAGAATCGGACGCTATATACGCGCCTTATATCGTTGACTCATTCAAATTACTGCTGACGAGCGCTCTCTGACGAAATTTCTTCGACTCATTCAAACTACGTCAAGAAGCTGCTGATACAACGCATTCACTACCACCAACTCCCCAAACACTAAACGTTAACGCAATACACCCACCCCCTATGCGACGCATTTACTCGAGTCCCCCTCGCGGGGAGATGGGCCCAATTTGTCGTTCGCGCCCGCTGGGATCGCTAACATCTGTGGCGTGATCGTGACGTCAACATCCCGCGTTCGTGTGGTGGCGCGATTTCGGCGCTATAATAATAAGTGGTTCAAGAGAAAAGGAAAGGAAATGCACTGGGTTTTTATTACCTAGATTGTTTCTCTGAAGTTTGCGATAAAATTGATACCATTGTTATCGAGACAAGGAGGTGTGAATGAATCAAACTTGTTTTTTGTCTTCATCGGCATTGCGAACGCGCTTCTGCGTCAATCTTTTCAATGTACCCAGGAATATGCCACAAATTTTCGTAGCTCGAGAAAAATTTGAAGATCAGAATTAATGTAAAGGCAAGTTCCAAATATATTTGCGAGAACACGCATCTTTAGGACTCGCGTATCACTCGATTACAACGTGCCAGTCTAGCCACCCTTGATAGTCGTGCAAAGGTTTTTCAGCTTGAACTCTTTTACCTACTTCTACACAAATCTTTCCGCATGAACCCAGATCCTTACTTGAACTTTTGAGACACCACACCGACGAGGAGAAGGCATGCATGGGAACTCGAAGAATATTCATTCAGCAATAATAGTTTTGTTATTCGTTCTTTCCACGCGCAATTCGAGAACAGAACACACTGGATGCAGTAATTGCACAACAGCCAACATTAGACAAATTTATGAAACTAATTGAAGGTACTGATTTATCCTAAACGAGTTGGCATGTAAATTCATTAGGTGTTTTGTTCACGCAGCCCCTCCCGGTTGAATGGTCATAACAAAACACTTGTCTACAGATAATAATGGTTTTTGTGGTTGCTTGACAATAACAACCGAATTGTTGTTTCCGCTCTGCATTTTCTTCTTTTTTGACCTCTTTTCTTCTCGACCTCGGCTTCTTTGCCGGTGAATTCGTACTTGTGTTATGGTACAAATAACTATATATGATTGTACTATTCCGTACTGCTATTTACACAGTGATTATGTGTTCTTTCTTATTCTGATTTTTTGAGCTGCATACGTCAAATGTTGTGGCAGTGATGCTCACCCCTGTAATAATCCTCATGGGGGATTGACAGTATTCTGTAAACAAACAAACAAACAAACAAACAAACAAACGAACGAACCAACGAACGAACGAACAAACAAACAAACAAACAAACAAACAAACAAACAAACAAACAAACAAACAAACAAACAAACAAACAAATAAATAAATAAATAAAATGAAGCAGCATTCTCAATGACAAAAAAAACAATAATAAAAAGACAATGAAGCTTTCAAATCTTGCCTGACGACGCTAGAGTTAATCGTTGAAGTAATGGTACAAGGTGATAGGTTTTGCGGTGTTCCCATAAATCTAAGTAGTATCCAATTTAACCATTTGTTATCTTGAGCTTCCTTTGTTCTTGTGACGTACACATAATAGCACGAACTTCAATCGCAATGGCAGTGTTTTTGTGCATATGTGGCCACTAAGGAATGAAAATGCACTGTTTTATAGCTCTAGAAAAATTCCAAGGAACTGGTTATTCTATTTCATTATTCCAACAGCGATAGAAAGAGCGTGAATGAAAATTAGTGTGTAGAGATGCCCTGGTGGTCTAGAACACCTTGTCGGGTTCGCTCCATAATGCATCTCCCAGATTTAAAGTCGTTACGAAGACAACATACACCCTAGTTATACTTAAACTAACCTCTAATTGCGTGTTCGACTCTGGACCACTCAGACCACTGCTTTCAAACATAAAAAATCGATCCAAAAGAATAAGAGGCACCACTGCCGTCACGTGTGCATCTCTGGCGGCCGCATTTGTGGTGTCGGGTGGAATGCAAGAAGGTGGCTAGACTGATTGAGTGGAGTTTGGGTTAGGAATGACGTGATTATTGAAGTGGTATGAAGCTATTTCGTATGAATAAAAATGTATTTTTTTTTTCATGGCTCCTTTAACAAAGCCAAGTGGCGAAAGAAATCTCACCTGTCTTCGGACCAATCCAGGGGCATTGCTGATAAGGAATGGTAAGACCGCGGCCTTACCACGACCACGGTGAAGGTGGCCTTCATGTCCGGCTCGTCGAAGCAAGGAATGGCTTCCCTGGCGAATGTTGGCTCGAAGAAAGTCACCAACAGATGCCTGCGAATCGGGTGTTTGAAGGGAAACGAACAAGGACAAAAAAGCTCGATACGATGTTGACACTTTTGCTGTGCTATTGTTTGCATGCTTCTATGCTTACGATGAGCTCAACAGAAAAATTACGTGTTTTCATTTTAACACAAAAGTTTCGATGGCGTCATATCCGTCACGGAAATGACTCCAGTACAACGGAGCAAGCGCCCTGTAAAGGGTGCACCCCTGCACACAGTGTCTTATTGCGGGGAAGCAACCTTTAGCTACTAAGGAGCACGCTATTCTTAGGGTTGTTCGTTTTCGGGGTTTATATTTTAACACGAAAGTGTTTTATGCCGGTATACACCAAGATTTCACTGACGTGATATCCGTCATGGAAATGACGCCAGTACACCTTTGCCGAAGCGACCCGCCAGCAGGGCGTGGGTCGCCAAGCACACCCCTGCACATTTCACTTTCTTGTTTTACCGATTCCTATGACAGAAAAATCAACCACAGTTTTTTTTAAGGTTCTTGTACATGTTTTCTTAATACGATGTATTTTTTATTAATAACTCAGCTTACACTACCTCAGAAGGAAGAAGTGTACAAAAAAAGGGAGGAAAGAAAGACTGAAATAGAGAGAAAAATACACGTAAACGTTCACCCGCCCTACGTCCTTTCTTCATCTTTCAAATAGATTTACTTCTACAGTTATTTAATTTATATATGAATAAACTACTGTATTTCTCCGACGCTTTTTTGACCCCAATGCGAGTGAATGCTTGTCCCCTTTCGCCGAAATTGGGTTTTAAGTGCAGAGCACTTTAGGCGCTCGCCTTGTCGTCGTTTCTCGCTCGCTGGACCCAGGTAGAGCAACAGGCTGTCTAGTAATAACGCTGTCGTTCGCGGCGTGCTCCAGACATAGAGAAAGAAATACTATTTTTTTATTTCTCTATACCCCAGAGGCTTCGAAAGCCAAGCGATTTATATAGTCATAAGCGTTCGAAACTCGTGGACAACTGGCGCTTGTCCTACATCTCCCCGTTGTTTAGCGCAAAGACAGCTATAGTTACATTTGAGGCAAAATATACGCAATTAACCGGGAGGGCCCGCGTTAATTTAGTTAGGAACGCTCGTTGAGTTGGTTTTTACGATAGTAAGCGACAAAAGCGGCCGCTCAAGAAAGAAATGTCACGTTCGAAATGACGCAGAAAGGCTCCAGCTACGCAAGAAAAAAATGGCGCGTTCGGGATGACGCAAAACAGCTCCAGCATGCGAAATTAAAGCAAGCACAAAACGAACAGAACTCCCGCAGGCACAGTTTCAGGCAGGGGGCGCGCGAGCACTGCGAGGGCGGGAAATTTGAATTGCATTGGGTGGTAGCAGTGAGCGGATAACGGCAGTACAGCCCATTATGGCGAATCACTGCTCTACACTTCCGACAGCTTTCACATTGAGTGGAACGGCTTTAATTTTTTTGAATAAGAGGTCTCACTGCTTGAGGTTGCCGAGTTTGTAGTGGTACTTGTAGAAGCCCCTGGTGTCACCAAGTCGCCCGTCGAACTTTATTTGGATGACGTACCTGTTCCCCCTCTCCAGCTCCTTGCCGGGCCTGATAATCAGTGTATCATTGTTACCTTTTTCCACAATCATCACCGGAATGCCGAGCAGCGGTGTGGCTGCGTCCCACACCTGTACCCGAAAGGGCGAGAGAGAGAGAGAGAGAGAGAGAGAGAGAGAGAGAGAGAGAGAGAGAGAGAGAGAGAGAGAGAGAGAGAGAGAGAGAAAATAAACTGCATTTAGCGACTTATTGTCCGGAGGAGAGCCTGCTCATCGTATCTGGCCAGTTAGGGCTGAAGTGCTGCCAAGACAAGTTTTAGAGCTTTCAGAAATTGCTGCAGTTACCCTCACGTGCACCGAAGAACGCTTTCCCCCTGTAATAATTTGAAGCGAAGCTTTCTATGTCTCATTGATGGCGTCGTTCGTCGTGGAAAATGCACTGCAGGAAAGCCAACTGTACGCATCGGATTAAACAAAACTATGATGATGATAAGTGAAGGCATATCAAACACCTAAATAAACGTTCCCGTGGGAGTAATCGAACCCGGGTCCCTCGCGCTATGAAGCCGACGTCTCTCTGACCGCCATTCGGACACAGTCGAAGCAGTTTGAATTTCGATTCGAACTATGACTGAGATTGTATGAGGAAAGTCTTCGCGTTTTAGCCATAGTCCTTTTACGGAAGGAGTTTTTATTTTTAGTGGTGTACTGTGCGCGGATTAGGTAGCACCGCTGTCATAAATGCGATACCATTATTTCAAACCTCTAATGTCCCTGCTACCAGCCGCGGTGGCTTAGTGGTTAAGGCGTTGTGCTGCTGAGGACAAGTACGCGGGTTTGATTCCCGGCCGCAGTGGCCGCTTTTTTGATGGAGGGAAAAGTAGAAATGCCTGTGTGTACGAGATTTTGGCGCACACTAAAGATCCTCAGGTGGCCAAAATTAATCTGGAGCCCTCCATTACGGCGCACCTCATCGCCTGCGTTGCGTTGGCGCGTTGAACCCTACAATCAATCAATCAATCAATCAATCAATCAATCAATCAATCAATCAATCAATCAATCAATCAATCAATCAATCAATCAATCAATCAATCAATCAATCAATCAATCAATCTTGTCCCTGCTCTTGAGGGCTGTCAGCTGGCGGTATGCATGCCGTGAAACGTAAGTTTCCATGCCCTCTAATGTGTGGGAATCCTGCAGGGGGTTTAGTTTCAAGCATTGTGTATTGTACACCCATGAACAAACAGAAGCGTCAAGTGTGGACTTCATTGCCGGCAACCACATTCGGGGACAAGTTCTTGATATAAACTAGAGTGCTAAGACATTTGAGGACTAACTTTGCGGACGCACATTTGCGACTGGATAAGAAAGGGAAAAGCATTGGCGCATTCATTCTGTGGAAATGGATCACCAGCGGAGCTGTTGGCATGTTGTTGGTTGGCCACTAGCTCCCGTCGCGCCGGTGAAGTGATCGCCGGGATTGTGGGTAGCCTTCACTGTGCCACATATCATGCGGGAAGACCAGCTCAGAAAAAAAATTAGCAGTGACCATGCTCGGCTATGCCAGGATATACGTAGCGTGAGCTGAGGTTAAGCTTGTTATTATTAGGTTTCCTGTTTGTCTAAGATTAGCTGATTATTATGCTTACTGCTGCTAAAACGATTTCCAATCCAATCCAATCCAACCCAATTCAATCCAGTCCAGTCCAATCCCATCCAATTCAATCCAGTCCAGTCCGGTCCAGTCCAGTCCAGTCGCTGCTCCTCGCACATGCGCAGCACGGCTCTCCAGGAGCCACGTGAAACGGCTATCAAGCGGCTCCGGCGTAGTGTCAGACTTGGTACTGCGCAACGGAGGCGCGCAGCTGGGCACGCGCCGGCGCCAGTGCGTCTGCCGCGGCTATGACGTCACTCCTCTGGAATGCGCAAACTGGCGAATGTGCAGAATTCTCTACACACCCGTGCTCCAATTGAATTGGATTTTCAATCCAATCCAATACAATTTAATGTAATCATTTCCAATCCAATCCAATCCAATGCTCCTCGCGCTTGCACAGCACGGCCCTTCAAGGTCCACGCGAGCCGGGGGTCTATTCGCGTGGTCTCCTCGGACGTCTCCGTGACGGACGTCGCCTTCTCGACGGCTGCGACGACTTTGCGCGTCCACTGCTCTATGTCCGTGATTTCACCTAGGTCTTCGGTGCGGTAATCGTGCCAGTTCGTCAGCCGGTGCTTGATCCGCCGTCGTCGGCGCTGGTCTTACTGTTGGGTCGGAGCGGGATGACGACTTCCACGATGTAGTGGTCGCTGCCGAGATTTATGCCCGTGTTCCTCCAGCTAGCCGTACGATCGTCGGGCAGGTGGAGAAACGCCAGGTCTGGTGTGGTGTCTTTCACGACGGACGTGCCGATGCGTGTGGGGTGTGCTGGGTCCGTGAGGAGTACGTAATTCGCTTCGGCGGCGTCCTCCAACAACTCTCGGCCCTTGACCGTCGTGGCGGCGTGGCCGAGCTCCTTGTGTCGCGCGTTGAAGTCCCCGCACGCGACGACGATGGCGCCGTCGCATGCGGAGAGTGCCCCGCGCGCTCTGTGCAGTAGTGACTTGAAGCGTTGCTGGTTGTGCTGTGGGTTACTATACACGTTGACCGCTCGCACATGCTCGCACATGCTCGCACATGCTGGAGGCTCGAAGCTCGCTACAGCGAAGGTGGAAGCGGCAGCGGCACAACCGCGCCCTCCGCAAGCGGATCGCCACGCTCGGCCGAGAAATCGAGAAGTACAGCCGCCAGCTGTGCGCGCAGCAATGGTTCGAGCTGTGCAACGAAGCCGACGGCCAGCTCCATCGCGGGGGAACGTGGAAACTCCTCCGTCACCTGATGGACGAAACCCAAAGCAAGGAGTATCAACGCCACCGGCTCGCGCAAATCATGTACGCGGCGACGAAGGAGCTCGGGGAACGGGAGGTACACAAACGGCTCAACGAGCGCTACCTTCCCGAGACCGCGATGGAACAACAAGGAGAGTACGCCGGCCCGCCCAACCCTTCGCTCGACCGCGACATCGAGGAGTGGGAGGTCCGGCGCGCCACCCAGGCCCTGAACTGCCGATCGGCGGGCGGGCCCGGACCGCGTCACGAACAAGGCGCTGCGTAACTTGAGCGACGCGGCCATAACATCGCTCACAAAGTACTTCAACGAGCACTGGCGAGCCGGCAGCCTCCCGCGACAGTGGAAGACGGCCAAGACAATTCTCATACCGAAGCCCAACAAGCCGCCGGGCATAGAGAGCCTGCGCCCCATCTCTCTCACGTCGTGCGTGGGGAAGGTGTTGGAGCACGTTCTCAACGACCGGTGGCAACGGTATCTCGAGTCCAACGGCCTGTACCCTGACCCGATGCTGGGCTTCCGCTCGCGGCTGGGGACACAGGACGCAATACTGCTGCTGCAACGCGAGGTGCTGGCTCCGCCGTCGGGACCCGACCTCGGACAACCGCGCCATCCTGGGCCTGGACCTGCAGAGCGCCTTCGACAAGGTGAAGCACTCGGCGATCCTGGCCCAAGTGTCCCGGCTCGGCCTGGGACAACGGTCTTACAACTACGTTCGAACCTTCCTGACCGGCCGCACGGCCCGACTGGAGGTGGGCGGGACACAACTCGAGGAGCGAGAACTGGGCAGCGTCGGCACGCCGCAGGGCTCTGTCATCTCGCCGCTGCTATTCAACCTCGTAATGATCGGCGTGGCCCGCCGCCTGGACGAGCTACCCAACGTCCGCTACACCATCTACGCCGACGACATTACGCTGTGGGTGCCGGGCGGAAGCGACGGCCACATCGAGTCGGCGTTACAAGAGGCGGTGGACGGCATAGAGGAGAGCCTGCGCGGCACGGGTCTCCGATGCGCCCCGCAAAAGTCGCAACTCCTGGTCCTGCCCCCTACGGGACGTCACCGCAAGAAGACCGAAGCGGAGCGCAGCATCGTGGTGCGCGGGAGCGACGGCACGGCGATCCCCGAAGCGACGAGCATCCGCGTCCTGGGTATGCACATCGACGCGAGCCGACGCTACAACAACACCACGGTCGAACGGTTGGTAACAAAGATGGGCATCGCCACGCGCCTCGTCAAGCGCCTCGCCACGCGGGCGCGCGGCATGCGAGAAGCGAGCCTGCTGCGCCTGTTGCAGGCGTTCGTGGTCAGCCAGGTGGCCTACGTGGGAGCCTTCCACGACTGGCGGACCCAAGAGCGCGCAAAGATCGACGCGGCGATACGCAAGTCGTACCGGGCGGCCCTGGGCCTCCTCAACAGCACGAGCAACGCGGCCCTCGCGTCTCTAGGAGTACACAACACGCTCTCGGAGATCAGCGAGGTGCAGCGAACGTCGCAACTGGAGCGCCTAGGGTCGACCCGCACGGGCAGAAGGTTACTACAGCGCGTGGGACTAAGCTGCTCCTTCGACGAGGAGGACGAGCTAGTACCGCTGCGCGACGACATTGCAAGCAGCCTGGTGATCCCGCCGCTACCCAAGAACGTGGCGCCGGGGCGAAACTCGGAGCGGAGGATGGCGCGGGCGTGCGCGCTCGCCAAGGGGTACAATGGGAGGAGCGACGCGGTGTACGTGGACGCTTCCAAACGCCGCGACAGGGAAGACACCTACGCCGTGGTGGCGATACGAGCCGCCACGGGAGAAGTACTGAGTGCGGGCAGCGTGCGAGCCAAGACCACCAGACAGGCGGAGGAGGCGGCCATAGCGCTGGCCCTGCTTCACCCCGACACGCGAACGGTGTTCAGCGACTCGAAGTCGGCCATCGCCAATCTCGCCAGGGGTACGGTCTGCAAGACAACGATGCGAGTCCTCTCCGGCATCGGGGAAGGCGCGCGCAAGAACGCAACGACGACCGTGCGCTGGTTTCCGGCCCACATGGTCGGGAGCTGCGAGGCGGCTACAGGAACGTCAACGAGGCAGCCGACGCTGCGGCCCGTGATCTCGCCGCGTGCCGGGCCGCGCCAGCGACGGACGCCGACGTCGACGAGGAGCCAAGCAACGACGAGGACGACAACGGCGCAGAGCCCCTGACCACATACGGTGCTACGCTGTGTTGGTATAGGACAGAGAGGCAGGCCTATCCTCCGCCCCACCCGGGGCTCGCGAGGAGAGAGGCCGTGCTTCTACGACAACTGCAAACCGGGACGGTGCTTACGCCGGCGCTCGCGCGCCACGTGTGCCCGGACATGTACGAGGACGAGGTGTGCAGTGTGTGTGCGCGTGTGAACGCAGACTTGGCCCACTTGATGTGGGGATGTGCGGACCACGACTCAAGTGCGGGGAGGCCGATCCTCCCACCGGACATTTGCGGACTCAGTGCGCTCTTCGGGGCGAGAAGATCAGCTGATGGGCCATCCAGCGGCTCGAGGCTTGCCACTGGACAGGCAAAGGCGAAAGGGGAACCCGCACTCCCCTCGGCCTCCTTCTGCGGGAGCGAGGGCTAGGGGCGACAGCGGCGGCACTCCAAGTAGCCCGCGCCGACCAGACGCAGACCTCGGGGTCGGCCCGACGCCGCGGTGAGCGGTGAAGACTACGGGACGGTGAAGCCCTGCGTGGCCTGATCCGTCCCCGACTGCCGGTACCTCAATAAAGTCCTTTCTCTCTCTCTCTCTCTCAAGGTCCACGCGAAACGGGACGCTCTGTCCGGCCAACAACAGATCGAGGTCGTGACGTCACAGCCAAAAGTCATGTGATAAAGACATTTTCGTCACTTCTTGGACCGTGGGCTTTCCTTTTTTTACTTTTATCGCGAAGGCACTGCGCATAGCTTCAAGAAGATATGCATTGCGGTAAGGTGTTTTTTTATCACTTTTGCGCAGGTACGTACGCCCTTCCGCAGCGGTAGGTTCGCTTTGGCGTTTGTTTGATGCCCGAGTTTGTGTCAACGTAGCAGCGGGTCAACGTCGTGGACGGCTGCTTACATGATTGTCAAGTGGAGCGTCGAGCTGTTGGTTGATGTTCTTGAATGATGTACACTGCCTGACCTTTTAAATAAAGCCAAGATGTAGGTTGCATACATAGTACGGCTGGGCGTCGGTTAAAGGTTTTAGTCCGATTAGCTGGCTAGCTTTATTCTGTTAATTAATCAATTAATCGTAGTGTTGGTTTCGAAAGAAAAATGACCAAAAATAATATTTTAATGGAATCCATACAACAATAATAACAATAATACAATGCTTCTCCGTCGCAACAGTTTCAGTTGCTATCATCTCTGAGCATACTTGCATTGTTTTCTGTTGTAACGTCAGGCAGGTTATTTGAACGCAAATATGGTTCGCGGCATGCACACACTTTCAACGCGGTACTCCTGTTTCGGTTTTCTCACGTGACTTCGACCGACTAAAAAATTAATCGCAACTAAAGCATTAATCGGAAAGTTGATCGATCAATCGTCCACCCCTAATACATAGTCCACTCAAAAGCACCACATAACATTCAACGAGCCGCAGTTTGTGCCTTTTGTAATTTGCAGTGGGGACAAAAATTAAAATTTGCCACAATGTGCTGCAAACACCTCAAACACGTCAGACACAGGAATGTAAAAAGGATCACCAGCACTTTCTTTTCAGCGGGTGTGTTGGTAATAGCTGAAGTGTTTTTGTACCACCTTCAGCAGTTATAAGGGGACAGTGCATTCCCATTAGGTGACGCAGAAGCCACTGAATGAAGATATTTGCTTTCTCTAAGGGCACTGCATGCAGTTTTTCTCTTCTAATAAAGCCTTTGCACTTTATTGAGTATAGGAGCCACACCACCATGCATGATAGTTTTGATATACAGTGCCGTTACCTAACTCTGTGCTTGTGATGTCGGCTAAGAAAAAACTTCACTGAAACAATTGCATTCAATTGCATTCAACTTCACTGAATTCAATTGCAATAAAAAGTTGTGCCCAAACAGCCTCGCATCTTTTTAATTTCTTTTGTGCATTATACTACTCGCTTTTTCTCCATAGATGTTAACTCTGGATGGCTAGTGTTAGTCTTACTTGCAACTTACGGCCTAATTATTAGGTGAAGCCATGCAGACTTTTAGTGGGTGATGTACTGGATCTCTCATGCAGCTGACCGACGTGAACTTTTGGGCGACTTCACACGTGTAAAGTGCAAAATTTGGATGAGACAAAGAAGGATGACGTGACCAAGTGCTACTTCCAACTAGGATTTATTGGCAAGATACACTCGTATATATACAGGCAAAATTTTGACAGGAGACAAAGGATGACAGGAACAAGTGCAACTAAGTATTACAGGTAAAGTACAATCTTGTATATACAGAAACCATGCGAACATCAGTAAAAAAAGCAAATTCCAGCACACAAAACCGTTATGCACAGGCACATGATAATATTTGTGACGCAGCTGATGTACAAAGTATAACTAGAGATCGGAACTTTAGGCAAAATTCCCATTTTTTTCCTGGAGTCCCTGTAAACTTTGTTCAACATGTAAGCACGAACTACAAGAATTAAATTAATCAACTGTTGATAGTGCCTAAAAGGGCCTATTTTTAGATTCGTGTCTATATTGGCTTTTTTGCCCTAAAAATGCTTTTTTAGGCTTGCTGAGTCCATTTTACGTAACGTGTTGCCCCAAAACATACCATCAGAGTCAACTTTTCAGAACCTATACCTGCTATGAATGTGCAAAGCCATGAAAATTCACATCTTAGTGACTCATGCAACTGGATTTCAGTGGAGTGGGGATTTCATGTGTCGAGATTGAAAAAGGGTGAGGGCCACTCCAACTAGAAGCCTTTGGAGAGAACTTCCTCCTCTCGGAAACAGCGCAAGGAAGGGCGCAGATGCATCTGCAACTTTGAGGGCAGAGATTGTTTAGTCTTAAGAAAGCAGAAGGACCTGAAGGCAGTAATTTGGCAAGGAGTCTGGTATGGTGAGGGGAAAATGTGGTCGGCAAAGTGGTTAGAAGCATTCAGGCTGTGTCTTTGCAATCACCGGATAGAAATATTGAATAGTGACCATGAATATGCTGGAAGAGTCAAAGCATCTTCCTGTCCCAGTGCTTTACTGCGCTGATTGAGCTAGTGTACATGTGTGTTCCTGCGTTGAGCATTTGCAGTTTTGAAAGCGCAATGCACAGCTGAGAGTTCCAAAGGCGATTGGAGTGACAATAGCATGAGTACAGCTGACTATTGACATCTTGATGGGGAAGGCTTGCACAGGTGACTCTTCCTTCTCTCAGTGGAATGGCTGCTTCTATGGGCAACCCAAAGTGGGTCTCTGAAATAGTAGTCATGAGTGTATAACGCCATGGGAAAAGGTGTTTTGGTCAGGGAAGGCTCGCCATTAAAATAAGAATACAGCGCTATGACCACTCACAGTTGGATGAACTTCGCTTTGCTCTGATTTATTAAATTTGTGATGATACTGAGCTGGGTGTGTTCCTGCGCTAAGAAAACAGAGGGACAATACAATACCACGACACTGCAAATGGCTTATCTGTTAATATTCTCGTCTTGTACCATCACTCGGTGCAATTAGGCCAGGTAAGACAGTTATAGACGGTACTCGTTGAAACGTTTAGCGGTCAATTTCTTCGCTTAGCAACACTGGAAACGACCACAGACATGGCCGATGCGCCACGGACACGGCGAAGCATGGAGGAAAGAAAAGGTTAGGAGAGGCCTTGACGTCACATTTGTGAAGCCGAGTCCCGCCATGACTTGAGCCCACGGAGCCCAGCACTCTATCCCATCATCCTTTGCTGTCTCCGGTTTGATTTGACTAACATGGCGTCGCCCTGCCCTCCCGCTTCGAAGCGAAAACAGCTTCGTCGCTAATTCCTCGGTGCGATGTCATCTTCTAAGCTGTTGATTTCGCTTTCAATTTGCCCATTCTAACCCTCACATCAAGTTTCAATCGAAAAACGGCCTTCGTTTTTGAGATAGAAGGACGATTTTTCAGAAAGTAGCGTTTGTCGTCGTCATAGCAACAGGCTCACGGGATGGCGAACGCAGACGCCTCCGATGGCAGAGTTTTCAAACTGGCCTAATTTGAAAACGTTTGTCGTAGCGACTGCGTTGGTTTGCAAGCGTAGCGAGGCAGCCACATACCAAGCGCCTTAAAAGTTTGTCCGTTCTATTCGCCCAAATTTGGCCGCCGCAGTTGTAAGCAACATTGTCCATGGGCTCAAGAAAATTCACGTGACTTCCTCCACACTTTTCGCAATGCATTGGGGTGCTAGGGGCCTCTCCTGAGTATTCTTTCCTCCATGCGGCGAAGCCTGGGCCACTGCGGCCGCACGCCGAAGAAAAAAAAGACACCGGCGTGCGTCACCTGCTCCGTTCCAATCCAATTCTAAACTGTGGCGCCAACAGAGATGTTATTAATCGCACTCATAGTGAACTTGACGCAATACGTTGTGTTCGGCAAAGAGTTCGTAACGTGAAACACAGTCATGTGTTTCACAGTCGTGCTTAGCACGGACAAGTGCCGCCATCCCGCGGAGCCCGACGTAACGTGTGACGGCGCACCGTGGCCTTCGCGATCGGCTACTGGCGGCGCGCCGCCGACAGCAAATCGCGGAGGCCATGGGCGCACTCATAGAGTTTCTCACTCGCTATGGGCGCACTCACACGGTTGCATGGAGGAGAAGAGGGGTGCCTGATCAGCGGGCCGTGCTCGCAACGTCGCCTAGCAACAGACGCTTGGCCACAGATATGGCGGCGCACGCTTGGTTGCCTGCATACATTTCACGCCATTGAATACCGAGGATAACTGCAGGAGGTGCATATAAGACAGGCTCACCACTTGCTGTAGCTATAAGGCCTGCGACATGCAGTTATCAAACTTTACATGCCTTCAGCTTCCCGCTGATTTACGATTTAAAGTTTGCTCTTTTCACCAGTTAGGCAATGTAAAATAGTATGTATGCAATATGTAATAGTATGTATGTAAGGCACTTGTATTTGGAAGCCCGCATCATACAGCTGCCTGCAAAAAATTGCTGCCCGCACAAGCATCGCACTCAGTCATCAAGAGCGCAGGCATCAAGGGCGATAGCAAGCTAAGTGCAATGGCTAATCTCGCCTTTACCATAAAACAAATTCTCCGTGAGTGGGACTGACCTATTCAGCTTTCATTAAAGGGTTTCTCTCTCTCTCTCTGTCACCGTGGAATTCGTAGATGCACCGGAACACAGTGAGCTCCACCACGTCTCGTTTGCGTCACCTGTCACCGCAATAACAAGCCGAATGTGGTACGTCCAGCGTGGCACCCCAATGCACACAATCATTTCCTCATCACTGAATTCGCTGCATCACAGCACGGCATATCCTCGCTTGGTGAACTCTTTTGCTGCATGTTGTTGCTGACGGCAACGTGACTTGTTTTCTTGTAGGATATGGGGGCGCACAACTACTGGTGTCACACTTCGTCCTCGATTGTTAGGGAAAAGATCAGTGTCGTCGTGTTGTCGCTGTTTCACCGGCGAGGGCTCAAGGTGACGGCTTCATTCGTGAGCTGGCTCAGAGAAACAGACAACGCGACACCGAGGGACACTTCGACGATACACTTACTGGATTTAAGTAACCGGCCACGACAACGTATCACGCGGGTATCATCTAAGGGGAAAGAAACCAACTCGGGCACAGAACAAATTCCCAGGGGCAAAATGACGCAATAACAACAATAAGAAAAACCGACGTACCTTTAGACACATCGTAAAAAAAAAAAACGGCGAAGCGACCGTAGCGCTCACACACAATGCCTATGGCAATCACATCCACATGCTTTGGCTGAAGCCTTGGGTGAAACTCCTTACCGCAGTGCATGGCTGCTTGATGCTATGCGCAGTGCCTTTGTGATAAAGGTAAAAACAAAAAAAAGCCCTTGGCCCAGGAAGTGACGAAAACATCTTTGCCACGTGACTTTTGTCTGTGACGTCAAAAACTCGATCTGTTGTTGGCCGGACAGAGCGTCCTACGCGAAACTGCTCAACCTCGGCCAGTGCAGCTTGCGCTACAAAACCAAGCTTACACCGTTTTCTTAAAGTCGGCTTCATTTTTAAACACACATACGTTGCTGGGAAGACATTGTTAGGGTGAATCTCAAAAAACAAACTGCGTGCAAATTAACGGGGACAAGACCACATGAAGACAGCACAAGCGCATGTGTTCTTGTCCCCGTGGATTTGCGCGCAGTTTGTTTTTTGAGATGCATCATTACCAACTCGCCCAACTTGCAACCCATTGTTAGGGTGCAATATACGCCAGCTTATAACAAGGTATTAAGCGCCGGAGGCGAGCAGGCGGCCGAAGGGAGAGCGTGTTGCGAAGTAAGCAGGAGGGGGCCGGCTTTTCTCGGTCTACGCCGGCATGAACAGGGCGTTAGCCTATAACAGCACCGCTGTAAAACACGCAGCTGAGAAGTACCCGAATTTACACCCTTTGTATAATGCGTCCGATGATGCTTTACAATTTAGCTATTCGGGGTGGCTACATTCCCCTTGGCTTTCTGGTGTATTTATAAAAATTAATGTGTGCCGTAACCTAAGGAGTGACAGCCAGTTGCATTGGCTACTTCGCTATCACATTCCTATACGCCTGCACCGTCTGTTCTCACAAGGTGGGAGGGTGTGGGGACTGTCACTTTGTGAGCCGTCCTGTTACGTTTTCGATAATATACCTTAGGCTGCAGCGCCTGTTGATGTGTCCGCCCCCAGTACAAGCTGTCCCAACCAAACTAAACTCGTAATCTAAACATGTTGACGTGATTTGTTAACGTGTCACGTCCGCGCTGCCTTTTACCAATAGGCTAGTGCTTGGGGCCATTACCTTCACCGCTGATTCTGGGCGCATGCAAGTTCCGTTGGTGTAACTGAACTTTCCAGCGTGCATGACGACAAGGTCAGTGTCTTCGACGCAGAGCACTCTCACGGTCACGGTGGCCGAAAACGTTTTCACGTCGTCGGCCGTAGAGGCACCCGCCGTGTCCCCGGCTCCTAGACCAGAGGGCCTTCGCATCTTCGTGTTGTCGTCCACGGTCTCGACAAAGAGCGGCCGGATCTCGATGTCGTAGTGCTCTGGCAGTAGCTTTCGCGGCAGTCGGTTGTTATATAGCACCATGTGCGACGAGGTGCGGTGCCGGGAGCGGAACAACTCCAGCGTGTCGTCGAGGAGAACCGACGTGTGGGCCAGAGGACCGGGCCTGGGGGGCAAAGTCGAAGTGCACGTTAGCCGCAATGCATTTTAAAACATGTTTCACTTTTAACAAAAATGCTAGAAACAATGTAGTGACGGGTTGTATTTACTATCTCTATAAGAATTTTACCTACCCCCAGAAGGGTACGTAGGTCCTGCCAATAAGTATGGACCCTGAATGCTATCGTTACTAGTCTAGACCGTGCACTTCGTAACTGCTGCTTGTTTCATGCTCATATTCACTGGTAGAACAAAATTCTATAAATTACTGAACATAATAACTACACCACTTTTTCCACTCCAAATCCCGATTAAAAGCTTATGCAAATCCACATGCTGACTTGTATATGCTCACATTAAAATGCATAATTCTAAAATTGTCGCCAATGTATTTGATTTTTGTAACAAGCACACTGACTCTAGGACTTTCCGCTGCTGGCTATAAAACCAAGACGCAGATGCATTTCTAAGGTAACTAAGTTATACTCTCTCTCCTCGTGCATCCCCTTGCTCTTCTTGCTCAATTTATTTGTTGTTGAATTGTGACACGTGCTTGTTTAATGTGTCTATGTCGTGGTCCGCGCTCAGCCGATCCGCAGTGTCACGCGCAGATTCTTTTACTATGCTATGCATGGCCAGTTATTAAAAGCACTAAGCAGCTACTGAATACTGTGACAAGTAACAGGTTAGTGTTCCGTTAGAAAGTTCCACGACCATTTTTAAGAGTGCTTTTGTTTTGTGAGCGAAAATTAAACTTTGCTACCCACAGACTTAACAAGTGCACTCGGACTCTGCCATGAGGCTGTTGCGTTTAACGTTTAAACAAACTTGATTTTCTAAGCAAATGAATATCCTCGAGTCCAGTTTTAAGAGGAACTACAGTAAAGTACAGGCGGAGGAACCCGCGTGTTTGGTGCGCTGCCCTGCAAATAGACAAGCAAAATTTGTTTTCACCTATGTAGCTCTACCGACAAATGTTTGTAACCGATTGCATACAATAAAAAACGCAAGGCAACTTTCATGACAACAAAACTCACATGCGTAAAACTGCCAGACTACGGGAACACGTATCTATGCGCCAGGGAAGGTAAGCCGTGAGAGACGAGTACATGTAAGGCACGCAAAGACACATGAACCTGGCTTGCAGAGATCCGCACATGTCTGTTATCCTATCGCTGGAATTGCGAAGCATACTGCAGGCGTAAAACTTGTTCCATCACATGTTCATACTCAGTCCAGCGCAAAGTTTTAATTAGCCGTCAGGATTTAATCGAAAGTTTTTTTTAATTTAAAGTTTAAAGTATTTCAAAGTCGAGATTTAAAGTTTTAATTACCCGAACATCGGGCTAATTGAATCTCCCAAGTGGGAACGCGTCTTCAACGGAATGCTTTTGTAAACCACGGCAAGGGTGCAGCACTCTTATTTATAAAGCTCGCCCAACGGGTAACAGCGGGCTCTCCTTTGTGAAATGAATGCTGAACAACCACTTTTACCGCATGCCGGGGTTTTTATGGAAGTTGCACTTTGACGCCCATGCGCACACACTCCTTCACATATGCACACTACTCCCCCACGTGGACACCTTTACTCTTTTGGACGAAAACGGCGTGACCGGCCGACTGGCGCAGAAGGACCAGGCAGTATATTAATTACGCAAATTGTTAAGCAATTTCGAGTGAGACGTGCAAGGTTAGGCTATGCGTTGCTGTCTCTTGCTGCTTTTCATTTTGCTGCGCTAAGCCTAACGTTATGCCTGTAAGAACCGCACCGAGCGCGTGTTTTGATAGCTTAGTAGGGCACTCGCCTTTTGCCTTCGCCACCACCATTAGAACTGAGCATTTCACGAGGCCTCCCAGAAGATTTCATAAAATTGTAGAACATCAGTCGCCCCTACAGCATTTGTTTCACTCCTGTCTGCTTTCCCTTCCCAGAGGTTGCAGCAGCAGCAGCGTGTGTCACTGTGCCGCTGGCACAGTGGCACACGCTATGCCACTGGTACAAAATGATGTGCCACTGGCCCAAAATTCTGAGAGAGTAGCCTATAAGAATGTTTTAATTTAAAAATTTGAGTGCAATATAAATACTTCTTAAGGGCTCTGAATGCGAATGAGACTCTGTTTCCGTCCCGCGTTCTCGAAGGGCTTTATGCTGTTGCCGCTTGAGACGATTTGCTTGGCTACATGCTTTCGCCTTACCCTTTCGAATGGCTTCGATTTGTCTCGCACGCGTTGCGACACCGCTCGTTTCTGACGCCATTTACGGGGACAGTTTACGTCGATGGTGGATTTCCCTGCATGTCGCGTCACTCGCTTGGCTGCGTTTTTCCGCTCTCTTTATCGCTACTGCCGAGTTCAAGCGCTATGTACCACTCAACGGCTATGGACCACTTGGCGCTATAGAAAGCTTTTCAAGACACGTAGTCTAGGGAGCCGTTTCGCTGTCACAGTAAGCTGACACTGACGCCAACACCGGCTTTTTTGACCACTGGGCAATTTAATGCTTCCGCATTAAAAAGCTTTAACCCCCCCCCCCCCCCCCCCCTCTACCGCTAAGAGTCATTTCTGCGCCGCCTTGGGCGATACAGCGGGCCTGACGACATCTCGCAATCAATCGTGTAATTGGGGTCTCCAATGGAAGTAACCAGAGAACGCTTTTATTCGTAAGGGACTATTGGAGGAATAATGGGAGTATTCAGTAGAGGCAACCAATGCGGCAAAAAGATCAAGAAACAAACAAACAACTATCCATACCAGTCGTCGGATGGTAGTAGAGAAAAACTACCACAAGGAGCTATTCCCTTTACCACGAAAGAAAAATAACGTTTTCCGTCCTCCGACCCAGCTTCATTCTCCTTACAGACTGACTAGAAATCCATCCTAAAAGATCACGCATCACTGGCTTCCAGTGAAATGTGTACGCGCTTCCTTATGCGTAATTCCAAACACTCCGTAATCGTCCTGACCCGCTCTTCGGTTACCGCGAGGATGGCGTGAGGAGCGAACAATCAGCCCGAACACGATCTTACGTATTGGTGATTGCAACGGATGAGTAGACAGCTGCGTACGACGACAGGCTCTTTTCATGCTTGTTCTGTGCGATCCAGATTTAATACCTCGTAAAAGACATTGATGTGTCTTTCAAAATAAATGACGGATGGTTCAGTGTCATCCACTCCTCGCGTGGCTAAGGAGCGGATTCAGCTGAATGGCGTGTGTGTTTTTGCGCCAACGAGTACATCCACCCGCCATGATGATCATATTCTGCGCCATTGACAGCTCCTTCCGGAAGGAGATTAACCTGGAATATTTTTTCAGGTGTGACCAATGTAAGAGGTGATTTAGGTCACCGGAAATTTCGAGCTGTGCCAAGCGCTACCTACCTGCGCAAGGCGGCCAGTTGCGAGGATGCAGGAAACCATCCGGGTAGGCCGGCTTCGAACGAACCCAGTTCGAGGGTCTTCTGCTTGGGCGGAGCAGCGCGGAACCACGCCGCCCCCACGGTCGTCAACAGCACTGCTACGGCCAGACCCGACCCATAGATGGCGCGGTGGCGGCGGCTGACCGCACCGTCCTTGTCCATCGCCACGCTGTGAGAGTAGCAGGTTCGTGAATAGAGTTGCTGAACAAAATAACGTATTTTTAACTGGTTTGTTCAAGCTAGTTAAACTCCATGACGAGCCACCGCTAAGCCCGAAAGAATTTTCCAGTCGAAGGAAGAAACGCCAGGAAAGGCGCGAAGTTTGCACCTTCCAACCGGTAAACGGGCCGGAAAGTTGTGCTGTCCAAGTAGCCTTTACCCCACAGCACTCGCGAGCCACGAGCACTATCCTAAGCTGCGAGTACTGGGCACGGCGAAGTGGGCATTCACATAGAGGTCTAAGGAACGCTTATAACGTAGTGAGTATTTTAAAAGACAGCTTATAACGCGAAACGAAGAAGAGGAGGTTGATAAGAGTGACGAGGAAGAATTAAGAGGAAAAATAAAGGATAGACGGTTTGATTTATTGATTGTATGGTTTAGCGCGCCGACGCAACGCACGCGATGAGGTGCGCTGTAGTGGATTGTGGAGGGCTCTGGATTAATTTTGACCACCTGGTCCTTAACATGCGACAAAATCACGTACACACGGGCGTTTTTGCTTTTCGCCTCTATCAGAAAAGCGGCCGCGGCGGCCAGGAATCAAACCCGCGACCTAGTGCTCAGCAGCACAACACCTTAGCCACTGAGCCACCGCGGTGCGTAAGCAACATTTGGGGGTCTACAACTGAAAAAATTATTGAGAGATGCAAAAGAAAGATCAAGTTATGGACAAAGAGGTGGACAGATACGTGGTCCGGAATGGAATATCGACGGCTGGAATGTACGCGTCATCTCATAAAAATTGCCCCTCTTGACCGCATTGTCACGGCAAATGGGACGACCGATTTATTCGAAAGCACAAGTTAAACTTGAGAAGTCGTTGTGTACCGCCACTTTGTGCCAATTTCGCGAGTGCCAGGATTGATGAAAGGCACATTGAATCAATGAACAAGTCCTGGTGACATATCCTAAATATACTACAGGGCGCGACGTACTGTCTCGCTCATCAACCGTGATTCGGCTGCTATTGTAAACACGAAAAATTTGGCTAGTGAAGCCGAGTTATTTTGTTAGTGCAAACTTCTCGTGGCACTTCCATTCTTATCTTCCACGTAGTATTCAACAACGCAGTATCCTAAATTAAGGATTTTTAACAATTCTCTTCTAGCGATGGGGAATTCTTAACAATGCACACGAAAACATCCTGTGGCTAATATTGCGCAGCGTCGTGGAGAAAATGGTCTTGTCAAGACAAAATACACAGGCCTTAACACCATCCAAAATTGAGACGAAATTCATATTGAGCGGAGAACATTAGTTATTATACTTGATACCATACCCCAGAGAATTGAAGGTCCAGGACAGACCATTGAAAACAATGCATCGATTACCATGGCAATCAAGCCAAGAAATTGGACGGCACTGGTATTTGTTGGGCCAGGCAAACACGAAAGATCAAAATTAGCGCGAGGGCAATCCACATTTACGTTTAAATTTATAGGTGAGACGGTTACCTTGTACATAGCAAATGCAAACGCGGCAGCGTACACTCATTTGCACAATTTCACGGCTTCGGTGATTTCACTAGGGAGCAACAATCCAACATGCCCAAGGAGAACTTCATTTTGCGTCGTTCCGAAATACCTCAAAGATTGTTTTTGCTCTCTTAACTGCGAAAGACGTGTTGTGACGTACCTTGGCGACGCGTCCGAAGTAAAATTGGACGCGTAGCTGGTGATGGTGGTGGCCCAAAAAGCGGCGCATACCCACTTAGGGGGATTGGCAAAGAAGAGTTATGTTACAATAAATTATGCGAGGCAAAATAATGGAGCAGAAGAAAGAATTTGGTCTAGGTTAATGGGTGAGAGAGGAGAAAAAACGCGAAAAAAAGAAAACAACAGAGGGAAGAGTCGTAAAACTATAGTAAAAGTCAGCCTAATCGGAATGTTTTTAACACTGCAGACGAGCTGTCTCCGAAATGAAGGAGTGCATTGCGTTGCACACGTCCTTGTGGCATCGACCCAGCCTAGTCCCCCCCAAACGACAAAAGCACCCGCGCCGTCAAAGGCAGTCCAAGAAGTAGCAGGGGAATCTCCAGCAGCCTTCTCCGATGGTTAGAAAATCGGAGGCAAAAAAGAAAGAAATGCTCTTCGGATGCAATTTGTTGGCAAAAGTGGCACAAGGGGGAGGTTATGGCGGCAGAGACCTCGACGACCGGTTCTTCTTCGTTCTCTTTCACCCTACGCGCATTTCCAATTAATGGTATGGCTCACGCCCCACGTGGGTTAACTACGCGCGTCTTCCTCCTTCACGTTTTTTAGGTGCGAAGAACCTTAAGGCCGAGGCTTGTGCGGCGTCCGGCGTTCGTGCTCACGGCACAGCACGTTGTAAATCGAAACACCCTCCTTTCAGCAGTGGGCCTGCTACCAGCCGGGACACCATCGCCGACTACCATGCCCGAGAAATGTCAATCCGGGCCGAGAACGAGCCGGAAGAGCTACCGCACCCGGTTACCAGCTTTCGGGACATTACCCGGATGTACCGAGAGGAGAGGTGCAGACTGCCGGAACCGCACCCCAAACTGACTAGGCAGCAACAGACGATCCTGCGTCGAGCGCAGGCGGGATCGCTTGCGCATCCCGTACTGATGAACCGCATGTACCCTGCGGAACACGATACGTTCTGTCTGTTTTGCAAAAGAGAGAGGGGCACCCTGCCGCACATCTTGGCAGAGTGTACAGAACTCAAGACCCCCCCTCCTTCCCTTCCCCACAACACCCCCAATCCCCAACCCCTTGAGCGATGGGAGACCTTGTTGACCAGCCCCGCCCTGCCGACTCAGCTCGCACTGACAGACAGGGGCCAGGAGCTGCTGGGAACATATGGGTCCCGTAACTAGGGAACCACCCCGTCTGGTGCCAGCGCGCACCACCGATTTCTTGGGCTCAGTAAAAGTTGATTCCTCCTCCTCAGCAGTGGGTGGAGATGCTGACCAGTTCTCACCTCTCCGACCAGCAAACGTTGGTGGAGAGAGCGAAGAAGAAGTCCTGGACTGAGGACTCCTCTCACCGGGCAGGTGCCCCTGACACCAGTTCCTCCTACTCTGTGAACAAAAGTTTCAAAAAAGTTTAACAAGAACAAAATAAAAGGTTCACAAAAGGTTAGAGAGAGAGAGAGAGAGCGAGAGAGGGTGCTCCTGGAGAGCCGTGCTGCGCATTCGCGAGGAGAATTGGATTGGATTGGATTTGGATTGGATTGGATTAAGTGGAATTGTATTGTATTGGATGGGATTGGAAATCGTTTTAGCAGCAGTAAGCACTCTCACAGGTGATTTACGGTAAGAACGATCACCAGTGCTTCGCCCACTCGTCGTGATTCACCTCGTGGAGGTGCGTGGAATTTTTTTTCGCTTACTAGCAACAACGAAATGCAGCGTCAGTTGTGATTTGGGAAGTAGTTCAGTTCTGCTTCACTATAGTAATACGAATCGTTTCTGTAAATTGAAATGAACGTAACTAATTGTGAGACTATTGTTCTAGTTCTTGTATGGCGCGGCCATTATGACATACTGCATGTTACAAATAGAAACTAAGGAACGGGTAATGTGGCAGCGACTGCGTTTAGCGAAGTTAATAGTCAATTTAACCAGGAGTTGTTTTTTTTCAAATACCGAGTTACACGTAGGTACGCTTTTCTTATTTTGTGAAGAGTGCTCGGAGAGACAGCAGCTGCGAGGGCATCCCGGGGCAGCGATGCATGCTTTCCACCGAACGGCGCCGTAAACTCCACAGCTTGAAGATTAATCACCTAACCGATTGATCCTTATGCCTTTGAAACTTCCAGAACGAACACCGTCCCCTAGTAACGCTGTAATGCCCTCACGGGTCAATGCCACTGTAGCGGGGGAATAATCATCTACTTGCAGTGTCACCATCATCATCATGAACAGCAACTACGGCGCAGTTTTTTTATCCATAATTGTCGCTTCTAATATTCTCCTTCCAGGGTCCATTTGGCTTGAGCTTCCTTTTAATGTACCTAGTAAGAACCTAAGTGTCCGCTAAGCTTGCCGTATCCGGATGTAAGCATCTGTTTTATTACCTGAGAGAGGGTGTGTTAAATGGTAAAGGCGTTTTATTGCCCGCAAACCTGCTATAGGCAAGCAGGAGTAGGTTTTCTTCCCAATTTCTTCATGTTTATTTTTTATGATGCAGCATGGCATTTAATGATTCATGGTTAATTACGACCCGTCTGTCTATTCAAAACTACACATTTAATAACAAGGGCGCAATTGAGCCCAATAGTTATTTCTGCGTGCGCGTTGCAGCTATTTCCTTTTCTCTTCTGATTTCGGTGCCGGTGCGTAAAAAGAGTCCCAATTTTCGCTGTGACTGTTAAAGGGCACGCCTGCCGCAGCTAATATGACGCTACAACCCTCTTCTGGATCACTACCGCAATAAAAAGCAATCCATGATTCCTGGGCTGTAAATATACCAGTTTAAACTAATTTTTAAAGCAGTACCGAGTTCTAGCTAATACTTACCCAGTTACAATGAACTCAAGATAATGTAACATTGCATGTTTTAAGGGACCCGCAACACTTTTTTCAACATTTTTTTTTAATCTTAAATACTTCCAGAACGTAGTCACCCAACACATCCAGTACTTAAATTAGGGGGTCGCAAATTACCTCAGTCAAAAATTACTGCTCTATGCCCATCTGATAACTTGTAAACTCGCCCAAGCCCAGAAGATTTTTCTCTCTTTCCCTGTCTTGACGTTCTTCGACGGCTCGAATTACGTCCCTAAGGCCATGTAGCGGCTGTTGGCCGATTTTTCTTCAGTTGCAGCAGTGAACGCGTTTCAAAAGCAACTTTAAAAAAAAGCCACATAAACAAAGCAGGAATAGAAGGCGTATCTGGTGCGACGAGCAAATCACGCTGTGCCGCTTCAAGCTGGCGATAACTATAACTTTCGCAGTGGTCTTAAACGCGCAGGGAATAATAATAATCAATCAATCAATCAATCAATCAATCAATCAATCAATCAATCAATCAATCAATCAATCAATCAATCAACCTTTATTTTTGGTGCCCAGGAACAACCCTAGGGTCTTGGTACTGGTACACCATATACAAGCATTCATAAAAACAAACTAAAATCAAGACAACACAACACAAAAAACCATATATATGAAAGAAACAATAAAGTAAAAATAGTTACACAGATCCCAAAAAGCAAAACAGCAAAAAAAAAAACGAAGCCTAGTGTTAGAAGCCATGACACCCGGCCAGCAAAACGTTGAGGGCACGTGAAAAATTGAAAATACACAAGCAAATACTCAATGAACATGACGGAGATAGATTATACACATAAAAGAAAGGTTCTGTAACAAATTCTTAGGAAGTTTCAAAATGGGAAAAACAAAGTTCAGCGTTACAAGCACTGACACCTAAACCGACAGAAATTCAAGCAACACAAAATCAGGAAAAGTGAAAAACAAACAAGCAAGATGATGATTTGCATAAAATAAATACGGAACAGAAATACGGCACATAAATGACATAAAGGCACTTAAGCTACAACAGTTTTCAATTCATTAGAGAACAAAGACAAAGAGCTCTGGAATATATCAAGACGATCGGAATATTCATTATATGCACATTGTATTCTGCAGATGGACGAGCGTCGTCTACTTAAAGCATCTGTTCTGAACGTTCGAAATCTTCGGAAAAGTTTGTTCGGCAAGTTGACATTGATAAGTGCAACCAAGTCATCACACAAATTATAACCATGAAGAAGTTTATAAAGAAAGATAATGTCAGCTCTCATTCGTCGACACCAAAGGGAAGGAATACTTTTGAGACAAGACATGCTGCCGTTTGCGTCTTCTTGTACATGACGGAAACGGTGCTTAAAGATAGAAAGGAACTTATTTTGAACCCTTTCGATGCGGTCACTATTGTACTTGCAAGTTCCATTCCAAACAACAGAACCGTATTCGAGAAGAGGTAAGCAGAGAGCTGAATACAACTTTAAGAAAGGAAGAGGACTTTTAAACTCTCTAGAATACCTGCAAACAGCACCCATACATCGAAGAGAGCGTCCGGTAATTTTTGTAACGTGGGAAGAGAAAGTCAGAGAAGAATCAAATAGTACTCCCAAGTCCCGAATTTCGGTCACCCTCGGCAGTGCAGTGCTTGCTATTTTATAGGAGTATTGCAGCTGTTGAGTTTTCCTACTATAGGAAACAACTTTAGTTTTTGAGGGGTTCAAAATTAAGTCGTTTTTGGTGCACCAACGATGGAATGACACGATATCAGCCTGAAGAGAATTACAGTCCTGAACATTACGCACTTCTCTGAAGATTTTCATATCATCAGCATACAACAAAAAAGGAATTTTGAATGGCAGAAGCAACATCGTTAATGAAAATGGAAAAAAGATGGGTGCCCAGAACGGAGCCCTGGGGTACACCACTTTGTACCTTTGTACCTAAATTATGTTTGTACCTAAATGATGTTTGACCGTTAACACTTACATAGCAATATCGCTCCTGGAGATAGCAACGTATAAGACCCACTAAACAAGTGTGAACATCAAACAGAATGAGCTTGGCAAGCAATAACGAGTGGTTGACTACATCAAAGGCCTTGCTCATGTCACAGTAGACCGCATCAAGCTGGCTTCTACCAACGACTGCTGGGACAGCCTGCTCCATGAAGCATGCGAGGTTTGTGGAAGTTGAGCGACCACGCATGAAGCCATGTTGATTAGGAATGAGGACGTGTTTAAGTGAGAAAGACAAGACCGTATGAAGAGATAACTCGAATATTTTTAGAGGCAGAACAAAGGAGCGACACGGCGGTGAGCGCGAACACGGGCGGCGCTGCGAAGCGCGCCTCCGTGACGTCGACTTAGGGATTGTAGCATTTGTCGTCTGCTTCAATCGGGCTCGCTCTCCTGGCTGTTTATTTGCGCTCGTTTAACCTTTGATGCTTGTCAGCAGCAGATTTTGCGTATCCGCAACTTTTTATCATACTAAAAGACTTAAAATCGCATGCACTAGCTCAGTGCGTGATTTAAGGCATAGTTGTTGATACTGCTCCGGAAGGAAACAATGCCGGCGTAGTGGCATTCCTTGCGAAGACGGTCCTCTGCGGAGCATGAAGAGTCGAAGCTAGGCGTCAGCTTCTGTACTCAGCAATCTTTCTAACAAAAGGAACAGTCAGAGTTTAATAACCGACAAGAGCGAAAATGCAAGACCGAAACAAATTCCAGGCGTTAGGGGCTGTCGGCTTTGTTAGAAGGCATTACCATTCGCGGTAATAGTATGTAAGGTAAAACAGTTGCTGCAACCTTGCCGAACGGTTGAAAGTACTGTATCACATCATTTACGTTGTCATGGCATGAAAGATGCCGACATGCACCGTAGGGCGCAAAAAATGTAGGTTGAGTTCCAAATAACCTGCTGTGTGTATAGGCGCGTGCTTGTTTTATAGCAGGCTTCCAACCAGTATGGGGGCTTATTGAGCAAAATGAGCAACGTGCACGTTAAAAATACAGTAACAGCAGGTTTGTTCAGACTTGGAGGGATATTTCTGTACATTTCCCGTGGCCACGCCATCCCAATATTCAGATATGCGTTATCGTAAAGCTACACTCAAGGGCAGGAGGAGGAGGAGGAGCAGAAAACTTTATTTCACAGTAAAATCGGCGGGCTCCTCAGTCCAGGAGAAGAGAGTAAATGTTTTTCTTCAATTCATAAAACGCCATCCCAATTAGGCCAGGATTTGTTCTTTACGCCTGAAGCGGTTTGAAAACAATAAAGAGCTGCTTGGACATATTCATCGTTTTCGATTCTTGTTATACTGAAAACCAGCACGTATACGATTTATTGCGTTCGTTACCGAGAATATCAAGCCTTTAACTCCGTAATATTTTCATAACTGTTCGGGTTGAGATGCAGTTCGTTACGATAACGATGGTTACGATAGAAATTCGGGTTACAAAAGCCGCCTTCGAGTATTGTGGACAACGTTGTCAGCATGGTTTCGCTGGGGCGTAGCACAAACCTCCTCACTGCATCTGAATAAACAACGCACGCTGCGGATATGAACCTTCTAGCACGCAGCCATAACGAAAGCCAATTTGTGAAGGTCCACACGTACTTTGTGAGTCTCCCAAACATCCCCAAACCTCCTAATAAGGCTTTTGTGAAGCTGCAGAAAGATTAATGCGTTGGGAACAGAAGAAAAAAAAAAACATTCGTCGGGCACAAGTGAACAATGAAATAAATAGACAACAGCCGTTTTATTTCCTGCTGTGCGATGCCCGTGTAGGAGCTAGTTGCTTGGTGCGTAGCATTAGACTGTTGAGTCTTCATGAGAGCACCTCGAAAATACTGTGGGGAAACCTACGCATTTTGAATATTTATCGAGGAGCTCTAAGCACGGAACCTCGTAAATAAGCTAGAAAGGACGAGTTACACACGATCATCTCACCAATGCTCTGAAGAAAGTTGGTCTCTCGCTCCTCGTGTGTTGCAGACTTGTGCGGGATACAGCTTGAAATTATTCAGATGTGTCAGAAGCTAGCAAAATACCTGAATTACTGGGAATACGCTTTTTATTGCACTAAAGCATCCAAGCGGGCGGGCTCTTGCACACGCACTTCTACCCCTCACAAGCGGAGACAGCAGCGCGGGTGTAGCAGACGACGGCGGCGCGAGTCCCTAAGCTGACGTCAGAGCCAGGGGGCGCCACTCAAACATCTCACCGCCAATAGTTCATGGGGTCAGTTTTTGGGCCTGACTTGAAAACAGGGAATACACGAGAAATTTTCCATGAGCGAGGGTACGTGCCAGACCGGAGACAGTTATTAAATATTGAGGTGAACACAGGAACGAATATATTTGCATACGTTTTTAGAATTGCAGCAGGAATACCATCTGGCCCAGAAGACAACGAGGGCTTTAGCCGCTTGATGCTGGTCCGCACGATGTTCTCATCTAATTGGAAACAAGCGGAGTTACCGTCCTGGTGACAAGAGACGCTGCCGTCATCACTACCACCGCTAAGCCCAAACAAAGAGAGAAAACTGACGAGCAAAGCAGTCGGCCCGCATCTGCAACCTCATCGCCGTTGGAATCCCGAAGACGAATAGATTCTTTCGTTGTACTAGATCTAGAATGAATGTACTTCCAGAAGGCTCCCGGTTGATGAGTTGCTTTAGCTTCAACTGACGCCAGGTGCAAAGGATGATCACGCTTGTGCAATATCTTGCATAGGGCACGTAGGCGCCGGAACTCCTGAGCGAACTGATTCGCACCAGAGCGCTTCATCTTTCTGTGCGCACGTTCTTTGAGTTTCAGGGCATCCCGCAATCAGAAGAAAAACCAGTGTGGGAACTTGAACTTCTTTGGTAAATATTGCGGGATGTATTTCTTCATACCCCAAAAGCACAATCTCAGTAAAACGGTCAACTTGTTCATTGACATCAGAGAGGTCAATGGTTGTTGACCAAGGGGCAGCAGAAAAGTAGCCATACAGCCCAACGTAATCTCCCCGGGCGAAATCGTAGCGAGGTTGCGCATTGCTTGAAATTACAGAACGGTGGAGTATTGTAGGAAGGCAACAGGAAATAGAAAGAGGAGGATGATATTTGTCGGGTATTACTAAAGCACAATCAGAGCGTGACACACTAACCGCCATCGAAGTTTGAAAAGCACAGGTCCAGAATGTTTCCACTGCAGTTTTTATGTGATTACGCTGTGCCATGGAAGTGAAAGACGAAAAAATCTAGTAACCTATTACCCTTCTGTTGAAAGTGGTGGTTGTAGTGGGAACAGGTGAGGTGGCTCCACTGAACGCCAGGTAGCGTTAAAATCTCCAAGGAGGAGGACCTTGAGGTCGCAATGAGTAGTGAGCACCTCTTCAATGGAGGAGACTAACTTATTGAACGCGTCAGGAACTACATCAGGAGGAACGTAAAAAACACCAACTAGAAGTTTTTTCAGTTTTTAGAGATAATGAAGTTCGACCCATAAAGACTCACCCTGCGTTTTCAATATCGCTACGTAGCACACACGGGAGAGATTTGTTAACTGCGAGAAGTACCCCGCCCCCCCTTTTGTTTGCATCCCGTTAAGGCACGATCATTACGATTATACATGGTAATTTTGAGAAAATAATCACTGGATAGAATATCAGGGCACAACCAAGTTTCAGATATAGCTATTAACGGAAAGCAAGATGCCAGAACATTACCAAAAATTCAGTCGCCTTAGTTCGAAGACCTCGCACATTCTGATAAAAAACATCTAAACTAGTCATTATTCTTTTTCTGATGTGTTGCGCTCAGAGCTGTGAAGCATGCCTTCGCCGAAACATGCATCGAAACCCCTTAAAGAGGCCAGTCTTTCGGCCCAAACAGCGGGGGGTCATTCAAGCGCTCGAAAAAACTCTTCACTGACCCGGAAATATAAAAGGATGCGTACGTGTCATATTTAGTCTTCCGTCGTCGGCAGTTCAAGGGCGAGACACCTTAAGGTTGACAGATGGGCATAAGACTAGCAGAGGTCGTGGACGGAGAAAGCTTTGAAACGAACATTGCTTTGGGGCGCTTCGGCTGCGGAACGACGGACCAGTCCACCATGTGTCCGATGCACCTTACACATGCCCGGCTTCGACGCTTCTTCTCAACAGCAGGGGGGAGACAGTCAAGCACAGGCGCAGAATGCACCGGGGAAAGTTGGGACGGAGTAGGAGGCAGTGCAGGAGAAGCCGAAGACACCGACTGCAGCGGAGCAGACGTAGCCGAAGGCAACACTTCCTTGTTTACAGCTTGGGCAAAAGAAGGCTACCCTAAGCTGTGACGCACTCCTTTCGGCAACGCGGCGGGGTGGTGAAGTAGTTGGGCACGCAAGGAGCACACCTCGGCTCGCAAGGAGGCAACCACCTGCGCATAATGGGCGCGGTCACCCTCCCTCCACTGACGGAGACGGTCGAAAGCCTGCGTGTTTTCCCGGCGTAGGAGGTCGTTGTCCTCCCGCAGCCGGGCCACTTGGTCGCTGAGGAAAGAAATAACAATAATAATAGTAATCAATCAATCAATCATGGATATTTATTGTGCCCAGTAACAGCCGTGAGGCCTTGGTGCTGGCACACAGATGGATGCAAGTGAAAAAGAGGGAAAAAAGTGAAAGGAAAGAAGGCTTTGACAACGTATAAGATAAAAGAGTAAAAAAAAATAACTTTTACAATCTGTATTACAAAGTATACCGCACAAACCACTACAAAACGTAGATAGCGTATACACTACATGCAATAAATACAAACAAAACTGACAGGATACAACAGAATTCATAATTACATCGTACAGATGAAACAGAACATCTACACACTACAGATAATCGTTTAAGGTTATAACAGCAATCCACAAAATGGAAAACAACAAAAAATTCATATAAACAGCACGCACTGCCGAGCGCCCGTGCAGTCCCTGCCGCATGTACTGTACGAGTGCCCCAAGTTTGCGGCAGGGCGGGCGGAGCTTCTGGCCGTGCTCCGAGGGGTGCGGCCGCTTGAGGAACTGCTTTGGCCCCCAGGAAATGCCAGGGAGCGGGACAAAGTGCTCGAGGCCCTGGGAGCATACCTGGGGGCCTCGGGGCTCCACAATGCACTAAGCTACAACTCTACGTAACTGCCCGGGTCGCAGTGGAGTGTAGCTGTTAGGGTAGAATTCTTGTGTGTGCGTGTGTGGGTGTGTGAGTGGGTGTGTGTAAGTGTGCAGGTGTCCTACTCCTTCGTGTCCTGTATTTTGATATTTATTTATTTGTCTAGTGTCTCGTTTTTTTTGTGTGTTTTTTTTTCTCTTTCACCTAACGTTGTATATAGGTTATTCTTGCCCATGTTTTATATATTTATGTTAGCCTCTACCCCTCTCCTCCCTATGCCTATGTACTCTTTCCTCCCTATCCCACTCCTCCACACCAGCAGGCGTTCCGGTGTCCGCCCCTAGGCGAGACAATTTACGCCTGTTGGTGGACCTTCCTTTCTTGTTTTTGTGCAATAAATACATACATACATATCCATATAGTAAGGTAAGCAGGTAAAAAGAAGTTACTATAACCAGAACAAGATTCATTCAGTGACGGAGCAAAGGAATATTGCATATAGTTGCATGTAAGAGAATAAGAGGGAGCATATCAGCGAATGAAAATTCTGCGAGTGTCTGAACTGAACTGATTGAGGGAGCTGTTAAAAATATCTACGGCTGCAGAGTAGAAGTTACACGTGCTCTGCAGCCTGAACAGCGGGCAATGTCGGTTACAGGAGCTGAGAGTACGAAAAAGATGACATTTTCTTGCGGTTTTAAGAGGCACTGTTAGCTGGAGCTCAGAAAGAAGTTCCGCACTGCTAATTTGTCCATGTATGAGCTTAAAAAGAAATAAGAGGTCAGCTGTATCGCGCCTAGCCTTTAGATCAGGCAGCACTTGCAAGTACCGTGGTCCGGAGTCAAGACGGTGATACTCGCGAGGGAAGCGATGTCTAAGTATGGACAGCAGCTTATTCTGCACTTTATCAATGGCCCCGCTGTTAGATTTGCATGTGCCATTCCAGACAACCGAGGCATATTCCAGCACGGAGACAGTGGAGTACAGTTTCAGGAAGGACTTTGCACTACGGAATTCTCTAGGCATCCGGCAGATTATGCCCAAGCGGCGGAGAGCTCGCTGTTTGATGGATCTAACGTGCGGTGTAAAAGTCAGCTGGTTATCAAAGAGCACGCCAAGATCAGTTGTCGTCGAGATTCGAGGCAAAGTAACATCATGAACTGAGTTGTGATAAAGCAGGCAACCTGTTTTACGCGTGTACGACAACACTTTGGTTTTCGCTGCGTTCACCATTAGTTCGTTCTCTTTACACCAGAGTGTAAATGCATCCACGTCTCTTTGCAAATGCCCGCAGTCGCTATGACAGGGAAACTTCCTTAAAAATCTTGATGTCATCAGCATAGAGTAAAAAAAGAATGTCTTATAGCAGCGGAAACATGATTGACAAATAAAAACAAAAACAAAAGAGGGCCTAGAACAGGGCACATCACTTGAAACGCAATAACGATAGGATTGCTGGCCGTTAACATTTACGTAGCAGGTCCGCCCACGCAAGAAACTAATTAGGAGGTCAAGAATCTAATTATCTATGTTCAGGAGTGACAGTTTAGAAATTAACAATGGGTGACTGACCACATCAAAAGCCTTGCTCAGGTCAAAATACACAGTATCGAGCTGCCTCCTATGATGAACCGCTTCGGACGCTCGCTGCATGAAAGAAACGAGGTTAGTGGTTGTGGAACGTCCGGACATAAACCCGTGCTGTTCGGAAATTAGTATGCCCTTAACACTGGAAGTTAAAACATCGTGCAACACAGTCTCAAAAAGCTTAGACGCCGCACACAGAAGCGAAATAGGCCGATAGTTTCTAGCACTATCTTTGGCACCAGTTTTGAAGACAGGGACCAAGCGTGCTAACTTCCAGGCTGCTGGAAAAGTAGCAGATTGAATTGAATGATTAAATATAGGCCCGGCTGCACTACGCCGGATCCTCGGCCACGGCAGAGCTTTTGGGGGTCCAGCTGGGCCTGGACCTGCTGCTGGAGCTGCAGCCCGCACCCGAGCGCTGCGCCCTGCTGTGCGACTCCCGGGTGGCTCTGCTGCGCATCCGGGAGGGCGACCCGCACTCCCCTCTGGTTCGGGGCGTGCGCGAGAAGGCGGAGCGGCTGGCAGACAGGGGTGCCCGGCTGCGGCTGCAGTGGGTGCCCGGCCACATCGGGCTCGAGGGCAACGAGCGGGCGGACGAGCTGGCCGCCGAGGCCCACGAGCTGACGCCCTCGGCCACGGATGCCCAGGCAGCGGCGGACGACTCCCGCCTGCTTATACAGCGGCACGTGCGGGCACAGCACCCGGACCCACGGCTGGCTGCTGGAGAGGCCCCACCACCTGTGCGGGCCGCACGGCTGTCCCGACAGCAGCTTTCGGCAATTCTGCGACTCCGCGTGGGGGCTGTGTGGACGGCGGAACGAAAGCGCCGCCTGGGGCTGGCCGACAGCCGTGCCTGCCGACACTGCCACGCACCTGTCCAGTCCCTGCCGCACCTGCTCTTCGAGTGCTCCGAGTATGCGGCAGGGAGGCCGGAACTGCTGGCCGCCCTGGGGGGAAGGGCTCGGCCGCTAGACGAGCTGCTATGGCTGCCGGGCAACACCAGGGAGAGGGACAGCGTCCACGAGGCGCTGGGCGGCTACCTGGATGCCTCAGGGCTCCGCCTGGCACTTGACTCCCTGACCCAGTGACTGTGTGAACTTTTACGGGTTCCTTTTTTTTCCCTGGGCCAGGCTTTGTGTGGGTATGTGAGTGTGTGTTAACTTGCAAAGATGCCCCTCTCTTCCCTGTGTTCTGTAAATATCTCACCTCTATCATCTGTCTCTCCTCTCTCTGAATCTGTCATCCTCTGCCCCAACTCCCACACCAGCAGGCGTTCCGGTGTCCACCCCTAAGTGTGACAATTTACGCCTGCTGGTGGTCTTTCCTTTCCTTTTTCTTGACAATACATTCATTCATTCATTCATATAAAAGCCAAGCTTAGAACGCTTCTTAGAGTTGGCTTCACCTTTACCACTGAAGCAATGTTCGGAAGAATTATAAGCCGTCTTGTATTAAAATATGAAGGCATAGGACTTCTTTTTAAATTTTTATGAGTTTTTCCAGAAGCTGCGGGTGTGCCGCATAAGATTACAATACCGGGGTTTGAGTCGGCCCCACAATGTGGCGCTACGCCCGCGTGCGATTCTGTTCTAGATCACTCTGTTGCCGATTTGCTGGATCCCAGCCATGGACAGCTTCGCAACTTTTTGCTGTAAAGCATTTCGTTTGCAGGCGTAAGGCGCCCCCTGCTCGTTGTTTCTCATTGCTGATATTTTACTACAGCAAGGGACGAAAGGTCATGTGAAAACTAAAGAAAAATACCGTAGGTGCCGACATTTTTGTCGGTCTTTAGTGCCCAATTCTGCGAAAAACCATCGTTCCTGAAGCAGTTGTCCGTTCAGGAAAATGGCCGATACCGTAAAGAATACATAAAAGTCGCATGTGTGATCCGACAGGATTTTAACTTCAGCCTATGCAGTAGCAGACAAATGCTCGACTACTGAGTTATCTCGGCATTTTTTTTCTTTATAACGTGAAAACCAACCCCTCAAAGATTTAATAACACAGGCTATTTGCCATTATTGCCCATTTACTAACATACGTTAACACCACTAGGTTCACCTGCACATATTTTTAAAAGTCAATCATGCCCACAGACACATTTGGAGGAGGTGCATCCAGTCTGGCGGTTGTAGTTGAGCGCCACAGACACTGGATAAGCGCGCATAGTTCGCGGAAAATTGACTTCGTGCCCCGATGTTCCTGCGCATTGCTCTCAATCATGCGGCACTTCCAGAGACTGAATATTCCAATCGGCACAAAAAGATCGTATGGCACAGAACAGTTCTAGGTCATTGGCAAGAATCGAATACTATATGGGATGATCTGATAGCTTTGTTAAGAGTTCACTAGAGATCGTGCCCCCACCCCTCCCGCTCCCAAAAAAACCCAGCGTCCCGGCACAAAACAAAGCAGTGGTCAATTGTGTCCGGTTTGTTGCACAAGTGGCAATTAACATACGAAAGAACAAATATACCTTTACAATTAGGTGATGTTTTGACAGGCAATGTAGATGTATGTAATTTTTAAAAGTAGTTTTAGCAGAAGCCTGTATGTACATGCGGTTGCCACGTTGCAATACACTCCTGTCTAAAAACTTGATATATCTTTGACGACGAATGGGTACAGGAGATAAACATCAAAGCAATACACGCGTCAAGAAATACATTGCAGACTACAGCTATCTTCGGACTCACATAACATCTTTGCGAATGCCACCCCAGCGTAAGAGGAGCTTCGCTCACACAATTTCCGTGGTTTTTACGGATGAACAAGGCTTCTATCAACTCGCGGGCGACTCGTTTCCGGCTTCTGCTCAGCGTTTTCGTTTCGTTCAACAGCGGCTGACGTGGCTTGTATTCGCATTCGAAACAATTGTGTAGAAGATGAGACCCTGTTTTGTTTTTCATTCACGGCTGGTGGTCCCTCAAATCACCATTGACACAACGGCCAGTCCGGCCCACGTATACCTTCGCACATGAGAGCGGCATAGAGTATAGAACTGCAGTAGCGCATTGCATAAACTGTGTAGCATGCTTCTTTAGGCATGCGCTGGCCTTGTTTGATCCTTTGAGGATCTTGGGGCACAAGCTAGAAACTTGCGAGGCGCAGAAAACACTACCGGCACTCCGTGCCTGTTGGCTACATTCTTCATGTTGTGCGCCACTCTTGGGACATAAGTTAATAACACTGGGTTTTTATGCTTAGGGGCGTCACCCTCACGGGTTCCGCTGCACTTGGTCTATTGCAACAACGACTCAGCCACCGCTATCAAGACCATCAACGGAACGCCTGCAGTCACGAACCTATACAACTCGGCGATGAAATTTTTATGAACATTGAGATGGCAGGAGTTCATAAGCGCTCGTGATGACAGGCTTTGGCAACCACGCTTTTAACCGTCTTTGAGTGCGCCTACTCGTAAGGCAACAAACCATTGCGTACCCTTGGCATGTAAAACCAGCAAACACGGCCCGATAAAAACGCAAGCTTAAGATTTAAAAACTGCAGGCAGTCATCGCTTGGCATTTCATGCGTAAAACAGGGCCTTTTCCCGCTCGCCGGAATACTTCTAAAATCTTGTTAGCAATGGCAATGTGGTTAGAAACAACGGGTGAATTTAACAACGAAATAGCTTTTAAAAAAATCAAGAAGTCGTCAACATATCTAAAAACTTTCAGTACTTTCCCTTCCTGCTCCCAGTACTTTTCATTCCCTTCCTTCCCTCTTACGCAGCCACTGCTGATGGCGCACAGCCGTTCAACTGTGACTGCACTATGTACACCCGCCCATTTTTTACGAATATCACGGTAGCGTCGATTGTTCAGTCGATCAGCGCCGTATGGTGGACTGATATGGCAAACTCGGCGAGAGTAGCCGCATGCGCACTTAGCAAAGGCCGCTGCTGGCGTCGCCGGCTAGGCTGTTCCAAGAGCAGACGGCCACCCCAGATTTTTATTATTTGCTTATCACACTGCCTGGCATACTCGAAATGTTTCTTCAAAACCAGGCACATGGCTCCAACTGAAAAGCGCGTAATCAGCGTTGCCGAATGAACCTTGCGCAATCTCTCTCTCTCTCTCTCTCTCTCTCTCTCTCTCTATATATATATATATATATATATATATATATATATATATATATATATATATATATATATTGCGGAAAACTAAAGTGCTTATCCCTCGATTAAAATTGGTGACCTCATAATTATTTTAACATTGTTCATTAACCCTACCCTTGTGTTTCCCATCAGAATTCGCAGAAACTCTCCAAGTACCAAGTACAGCAGTTTCATTAGCCTAATGCGGCTCAACAATGCGATTTGTCCTTGGGAGAAGGCCGCGTTCCCCCACCTCTTAGAAACGTTTAGCCCTTAGCTTACTGTGCAATGCTCTTTTGAGAGCTGTATCTGTTCTTTCCATCCGCGGGGGCACACCCAAAATACAATCTTTGTTCATGCCTGTATGGATCCATCCGATCCAGTCTCCCCTCCCACTGAATACCTTATTGTATACTTTTCCCTGCTTTTTGAAACCCCAATTCTCCAGTCTTCCGCACTGTCTGAACTTACAGCCCACGTCACGTACGTTGCCGCGTCGTGGTGCAACCTTGAGAGCTGCCTTGTTAATATCTCTCTCCTCTCTCTCTCTCTCTCTCTCTCTCTCTCTCTCTCTCTCTCTCTCTCTCTCTCTCTCTCTCTCTCTCTCTCTCTCTCTCTCTCTCTCTCTCTCCTTTCTCTTTTGTTGTTGTTGTTGCTGCTGTTGTAACGTAGGCATAGCGGGACAGCATGCATATTCTCCGTTTCCGAAACATCTTCCGCTCCTTCTCAGAGTTTTCTGCAAAGCTATATAAGAAATGTGTTCCAAATGTTTGTGACAGCAAAATCATGTAACTGTACTCTAACGAAGGCAAGTCCCGTTGCCGCTTTGTTATTGTTCTTGCTGTGTATCCGGCGGCTCTTATACTCTTTCTGCGTGCGTTTTGAGTTTTATCTTTCTCTCTCTCTCTCTGTATATATATATATATATATATATATATATATATATATATATAATATATATATATATATATATATATATATATATATATTCTTTTGTAAGTGTCCACAGAACCCCTTCCCCTCTCAGAGGGAGCAGGCTCTGGGCAATTTTGACTTGGCAACCCAAGGAACCGTCACGACCTGAGCCCTGCACGACGCGGGGGCCCTTTCGGTCTCCGCAACTCCTTTACCCTCAACCAAATGTGAAATGATGTGGCTACTACAACAACTAGTACTACTACTATCTTTTTACTCCCGTAATGATACATGTGCTTCGGTTCTCGAGTGAGCTGCATATTTCACGTGTTTGAATTTATAATGCATTTTTGCGATGTTACCGTGATGTATCTTCGGTAAAATTTTTAGTGTGTCCTTTTAAGCAAATTTGATAGGCTGTATTTTGTTTACCTTCCTTTTTTTCCTTTTTTTTCTTACTTTCTCTTTTGTTTGTTTCCTTGCATGCTACAACTCTTGTGTACGGGTGGATGGAGCTTCGTCAAGCTGCGAAAGTGCTGTTTTTTTCTTCGGCCACATTTTAGATGCGAAGCATCTCATGGTCGGGGCTATGTCTCTCCCTTGTTGTTGTTGCGCCGTCCACACCCCCACTGCGCATGCTCGGGTTGCTGAACACCCGGTAATGTCTTACCCTTTAATGGCTCCTGTAGCAACACTGTTGCCGGTGTCTTCCTGGGCCGTCACGAGACGAGCCCGTTTCCCCATTAAGGGCTCCTGGAGCGACAGTGTTGCCGGTGTCTTCCTGGGCCGGCAAGAAACGAGGACGGTTCACGCGCCTTCGACGTTTCATCGTCGTCGTCGGCGGCGTGCGTCGGCCAGTCTCAGCGGTCCGTGATTATAAGCAGCCCACAACCATCCCGGGAACGTGCATCGACCTCATCTTCAGCAACTTTAGGTTTCATCCACTGCAATAGCCCCTGAATTTACATTTCACAGACCATAAGGCGCTCATAACCAAAGCTGAACGCCAACCACAGCTCGACGTCAACTACGTTGAACATGATGATGATAATGCCTAAAAAAAGCAAACTCATACTACGTACAATCTCTCTCTCTCTCTTTAATGTCTCTCCACTCTAACACCCCCCTTCGATAAAATTACACCATCTTCCCGTAGGATGCTTATGGTCGAGCCTGTTCCCTCCCTTGTTGCGCCGTCCACACCTCCACTGCTCATGCGCGTGTCTCCTCCATTCTGCTCCTCACAGCTGTATACACCATTTTCCTTGCTTGAGGTGGGCGCCGCCATTTGCTTTTTTTTTACAAGACGCTAGCGCCGTCTATGAAGCGACCGCCAAAACCTCCGCGCTGGGCTGTTAAGTGCGCCGTTCTTTGCGTGCGTCTGCTCGGTATCCGTGCATTACCGAGTGAACCGTAGTGGTTTGGCGTTAAGTTAGCGGTTGCAGTGCTTGTGTGTGTGTGTTCTGTTTTGTTTTCATCATCTGCGGACGGATTTTAGGTCCTAATTTGCTGCCAGAGCGGGAAATTCCGACCCCGGCTGTTGCGAGCAGCAGTAGCAGTGTGGTGGTGGTGCCGGTGGTGCTCCGCAGTTCCGCGATGCAAATGTACCGGTATGGCACCGACTGACATAGAAATCGATATCGGGGAGTAAATACGTGTTTTCAATGCCACCGTGCTTGTTATGTTCACCGATTAGTCATGTTTACGGAAGCGCGTACGTCGAATGCGGAGCGCACACAGCATATGTGGGTCACGGTGATCCGTGCTCGCGATGGACTTTCGACGAGGCGATTGCTACGCTGTTGACATTGCAATGCAATATAATCTTTCTTAATTAGACTTATGACGGTTACTGACGAAATGAAATTACCCGGGCGGAAAAATAACACGACCGCACAACCAGTCAAATTACTATTCGAAGGTTGAGCAAAAGGGTTGACGTTCGGGCGAGTTAATATTGGTTGATCATGATCGTGATCATGATTGACCTAACTCTGCGCAGCGCATGTGGCCTGTCGCTCGGAGCCCACCTTTGTGATACCGCTGTTTGCACCACAAATGCTTTACGCGACCAGCAGTAACTGTTTTGTAATTGTAATACTTTAGATTCCGTGGCAACGCAAAAGGATTAGAAGCTTTTCCTTTGACCGCGTTGTGAACAGGTTGAGCTATTTTCCAAATGCAGCGTTCACGCGTATCTCGAGCTGCGTTTCCACATTTGCCTGCCTGCTTATCCTGCTATCGACCAGCAGTGTGCGATGGAGAAAGTTATCCTTTCATATCGTTTGGCAGTGTAATGCGTTGGCCTGAAAAAAAGTAAACAAAACGCCGTGATTTTAAAGGTTAGATTAGATGAAAAGGGGATTTTTTAATGCCAATCGGCTGTAATGACCAAGCAATATATGGTATTTTAAATTGACTACAAGGAACCAGAAGTTATTGTAGTGTTGGATTGTATCAGCGCTCGTGAAAGATCCCCAAGTGGTCAAAATTAACCCGCAGCCCTCCACTACGGCGCGCCTCATCACCCATGAAGCGTCGGGGCGTTAAACACCATAATGAATGAATCAATCAATCAATCAACCAACCAATCAATGCTGTATTGTAAAGGATAAAGTTCCTTCTAACATTTCAGGGGGTTCCGTTCCCTGTCGCCGCTTTGCGCGTGATAAATGGATTTTGCTCCGTCTGCTTGCCGTCCAAGTGCACCCAACAAACCCTGGAGTTGGTCGTTGGTACAAAGCCGTTGCGATTTATCAACGGAATTCACCGTTATCTCAACTCGGTGTGCGTTGGGAAGCGATGCCGCAAAAAAATTCCCCCCACCTCCCCGAAGGGGATCGTGCGGAAATGCGAATGCATTGGGTGCTCCACTGCATTATATATATTCCGAGCGCAGCGAGCGGAGAGGGTACGCGGAGAGGAGAGAGAGCCCGCGCGCGAGCTCTCTCTCCACCGAGCTCCGCGATGCGAGCGCCCTCACACACCCGAGCGCGCTCCTCCTCTCCACTCACTCTCCGCTACTCCGCCCGAGCTCCGCGATGCGAGCGCTCTCACACGCCCGCGCGCTCTCCTCCTCTCCCCTTGCCCTCCGCTGCTCCCTCGCCCGAACTACTACCTGCTCCGGTTGCTAGGCGCGCCACAGCTGTTGCTAGGGGCGAGGAGGAGCGCGGAGAGATAACACCTGCGGGTGCACGCCGGCCAACGGAGCACGACAGCCCCCGACTAAGATATGCATTCGCATTTAAAACACGCCGCAACCGCACTGCATTTTCTCCAGGCAGTGTCGTGCACATGCGTGCTGTCAGCGACTGTTTCTCGCTTTCTCTGGTTGTTCAATAACCCACCACAGCGCAGTGCTGACCAAGCGACGTTTGCGCCTTGAACGGCATCGCAGCATTGGCTAAAAAAGTTGAAAGTTCCGCAAAAACTAAGCACAAGGTGCGAAATACTCCTGAACTACGCAGCGGAGCACACCGCGCCGAGCGATGTTAGCAGCCCAGCGCGCTCAGGCAATGCTGGTCGGCCGCCGAGAGAACTGGTTTCAGAGTATTTTCCTCCTTTCCCGGCTGCTTATGGAAAATGGTGTATAAACCAGGTGTGCGCACGCACTGCGCACTACTCCACTGCGCATGCGCGTCTCTCCTCCCTTCTCCTCCTCACCCTATCCCCGCGTCTCCTTACTCTAACACCACACACCAACTCTACTCACACTACTTACTTCAACTCTACTTACACACCAACCAACCCACCCCCTGCTGCTTCGCATCCTCCCCAGGGTTCCCCTACGGGAAGATGGTGAAATGTTTTAGATGCTACGCTGAAAGGAGCATTTCTTGCCGGCGGCCCTGTCCTGCGTGCGTCCATCGTCCGCGTCCGCACAGCTGCGTCTCTCCTCCGCTCGCCTCCTCTCCTCTCTCCGATAGCGAACACTCTCTTCCAACATCTACGGTCGCGCTGCGCGCGGCGCCGCGCGCGGCTGCGCACTGTGCGCATGTGCAGTACTCTCTCTCTCCGCCATCTCCTCTCCTTCGGGCGCTCCCCCCGATCTCAGTCGACGGTCGTCCGCGCTTGCGCTTGCGCTTGCTCTCTTGCCGTACCCGACGATTGCTTGATGCGACCGTACCTCCTAAACAACGCCTAAACAACTTTCATTTGCATGTATGCATGGTCAAAAGTGAAAATTACGCCCACCGCCCCTCGCGGGAACCCAACGATGTGATGGAAACGCAATGGACGTTCACTACGCGTTTCCCGCAATTCGACTAATCGACTCAACGGAAACGCCAATGGAACCCCCTTCAGCGTCGCATCACGCCAGGGTTCCCGCGAGGGGAGGTGGGCGTAATTTTTTATCGCTGTACATATATGCGGCGAGAAATAAACTTCATTGATTGATTGATTGATTGATTGATTGATTGATTGATTGATTGATTGATTGATTGATTGATTGATTGATTGATTGAAAGTATCGCCAAGATTTCGCCCTGAAAGCACAGAACCAGATACGAAAGCCACGAAGAATTTGTTCCTCGATTCCCTACACAACCAATTACGAAATTCTGATGAGATTGATTTCTTGGCTATTTCGAAAGGCTGAGCCAGAAAAGCTTGTTCCTTAGCCGATCCACTCATCCAGTCAGCCCTTTAATTCAACTGCGCCACATGAGGGCCCTCCGGTATTACCCGGGACGACCGCCTGAGCTTCGCCCCTGGACGCGCGGTCCCTAACACCGGCCCCTCGTGAAGACGAGCTCCCAGCCAGGAAGCGTAGGCCCCACTCAATAGAAGACAGGAAGGACTACAACCGGCGCGGTTGAAGGGAACAAGTAATTTAATGCAGTTCAGTGATGTCAGAAAATATTAACTGGTTCGGAAGACGACGACGTAGAAACAGAGGTGAGCAGCGACTGCGCGGGAACCTATGCGCGAGACCTCATCATCATCTTCCTAATTCCGCTGCCCTTTCGAAGGTCGCCTACCAACTGGTGCTCGCCTAGCCTGCGTCTGCTTCCTGATCCTCAACAGATGATGGCCAGCGGCACCCCTGGGACCGAATTTCCTTCTACGAGCAGAAAGCACCCTTCGGAAAAGCCGAGCTCCGGTTGCAAAGGAAGCAGTGTGACTGGGACTCGCCCGTCGCAACCCGAACCGGGCTGCGTCGTCGCCACGAACAAGAAGCTTTCAAGGGCTCCAACCGCCTCCACCCTCAAAGAGAAAGACCTGTCAAGGAGCCCTGCTGCACTCCCTGACGTCGGCAAGACCACAAGCAGCGCACAGGCTAAGGCGCAGAGTCTGCCTGGAGTTTCCACACCCCCCAGTGAAGCCGGTGCCCCCGCTAGAACTGACGGCGCCACCGCTGGGACCCATGCGGCAACCGGGGCGTTGTTACGTACCCCATCCCTCAATCTCGCGCTGGGCGAGATGGAGTTGGAGCAAAGGCGAAACAACCGGCGCGTCATCGTCGGTTCAGTGGTGTCGCTGTTCTTTATAGCTCTGGTCATTGTGGTGATGTGGATGCTAATGCCGAACGAGAGGTCTGCCCAGCCGACCACGAGGGGACAGAGGGAGCTGATCAAGAGAGAGCACCCCCCTACCACGGAGCTTCCATGAGGCGCTCTCGGGCGCCACCAACGGCAAATGCGATGACCCCGGCGAGGACTTGCGGGACTTCCGGTGACTAGGAGGGGGAGCTGGACATGTTTCACGTGCAAAGCCAGCGCAGCCGCAGTGGTTGTAGATAGGAGAGCTCTGTTCGAGGGTAATGTACCTGAACACTGTAAATTAGACACATGACTCCGTCTGTTTTTTGGCTTTTGACGCAATAGACACGCAAGCCCACTGGAATGTATGTAAGTCGTGCAGAACCCAAACTGGTTGTCATGAGAATGTTGTAGAATCTGTTCAATCTTTAAATGTGAAATAGAACCAAAACGCGCGTGCTTTATTGAAAGGAATCGGTTGCCTACTTCTCTATATGTTTTAGATCTGGTGATGCTTCTCATTGGTAAGCTCTAAGGAGTAAAGCGGAGAAAATTGGCCTGTTTTTGCAAGTTATTCTTGTCCAGTTAAGCTTGATTACCTTCATTACATCACAGGGTTTTTAAATATTACTCGCTATACAGTATACACTTGTTGTTGGCCACCTCACATAGGTTCTATGTCGCGTTGCACTGCCCCTTTTTTTTCGCTTGCTATCGTTAAAACAAACCTAAGAGCGCACCTAACTAAATGAACGCGGGCACTGCCGGCTAAACATTTTGCTTCAAACGTACCTAGAGTTCCTACAAAAGTAAAGTTCCTACAAAAGTAAAGCTCCTAAGGCCTCCAAATTTTGATATCAGGTGGCTTATTCGGCCTCCTGAAAAAGTCTTTCAACAACGCATTTGTGTTTAACGTAGAAGCCGACTTTTAAAAGGGTGGTGTAGGCTTGGATTTTGTAAGCTGGCTTTCCCACCTATTGGGTTGCGCGAAGAAGTATGCACATCTATAGAGGGACTAAGGTTACAGCCCCAATTCATACCCTTCTCCACTTCCACTGTTTATTTCTCAAGTCGTGCATACCTCTCGCCAAGCGCGGAGTCTCTCTTCCCCGTGATACTGCGCAATGCCGCGCGCACTTCGGTTGGTCACCTGTGCGGCGCGGTACATTTGAATCAAATTTCAAGAACAGGAACGAATCACTGCGAATAAAGCGAGATTATGAACAAAATCTCACTTTATTCGAAGTGCTTGGTGGTGCCCAGTGCACTCCACGATAATGGAGTCGTACTCGCTTTTAACAGATTGTCGCTTACAACGAAGTCAATTACCCTTCCCGAGGGCACGTTACAACGATGGTTATGTCTATAAATATATTTTTTGACGTATCAAAGCGCAGCAAAGACGAGGACAGGAACACAGAAGATGACACACGAAGCGTTATCTTCCAACCTTAATGACACAAAAACATCAACCACCACATATATAGTGCTATTATTAGCCAACACGCCTCATTTGAACAAACTAGGATGTAGTCAATATCCCATGTGGTGGTTGGGGTTTTTGTGTCATTAAAGTTGGAAGTTAGCGCTCTTTGTGTAGTCTCCTGTGTTCCTGTCCTCGTCTTTTCTGCGCTTCGATAATTCGGTATGTACCACTCGCCCAAACCAATACTCTCCTGTATTTTTTGCTTGCCAAATGTCACTTCACGGCATTCATCTGTCTACTGCTATGACGCCTGCCCTGATTAGCGTTGCGCTTCTATTAAAGATGATGCATTTCTCCATTTTTGCTCTTTCTCTGAGCCGAAATAGCCAACACCAGGCCCTTTCATTCATGTTTTTGTAGTTGTACATAATTAACTTCAAGGCACAAGTTACCATTCAGGAACGTGCATCATCCCTTAATTTAAGCGAGTAAATTTAAGTGGGATAGCGTGCACCGCCTATGTAGCTGTATTCCATACGGTACGGGTGTGGCGTGAGTTAAACTCCTTTCAGCATGCGTTGTGAAGTTACGTTACTCGCACATTATATAACAAGAAGACGATGACGCCCTTTCGGCCCTTTTTCTACCATTCATGTTTACGAAGACCCGAAAAAAGATTGAAGAAATGCGGCCAATTAAAACAAACTGTGGCATTAAATGAGGCGATCGAGCGTAGCTATTATAATAAAAAATCAGTTGGCGAACATTGCGGCGACGTCATTACGGGGTGCGAGTCAACGTCCGAACGCCTCAAGCAGTAAAACGAGGAAATGGCTTTCGCGCGACGTGGGGCAAACGTTCAGCAAGGCGGATTTCCAGGCCTCGGTCCGTGACTAGACAACAGCGGTGACGTTGGCCGGTGCGGGAGGCCAAGAAGTCACAACGGCGGTGAACAGCGGGGCGGCCTGGTGTGGCGATGATCCGGCGCGCATTTTGGCGAGGATGGTGCCCGAGAGCATGAATGCGACTGCCGACCCGACAACGAGCATGACGAACGCGAAGCAGATCAGCGTCCGGCGCTTGTACTGGGTCCGGTCCCGCTGCAGCGCTTCCAGCACTTGGGACACGCTCGTTCCCCTCGGTGGATGCCGGATGCGGGCGTCATAGGCGGTGTCTTGAGGAGGCCGCAGACCTTCGAGGCCATGCATCTTGTTGGCTTGCGACCGCAGAACTGGCACGTATGTACCGCCGTGAGGGTATACAGGGGGCCGTCGCTGTCTGTTGATCTTCTCCTTCTCTTCAAGAGTGGTGGCACATGCGCCCAGGGGAAGATTGGCCGGGTCTTAAGTGCGGGATATTTCGATAGGAATACATTGATAAGAACGGAAAAAAAAATCCTTGAGATATTTAATACAGGGTACTTGTGGGATTGTGATAGCATCAAGTTTTATTTGAGACTTTGCAATCATCTTTGTTTAAGTAGGTCGGACGAGATGATGTGCTCTTCTGTTCCATGCGACAATATCTTCCTTAAAAGGGGGACATACGTTTAGCATGCAAACTTCATGTCGTAACGGCTGCTGTCATGCCGTGGTTGTCGTTACAGTGCAGGTATCACCTGCCTCTTTGCTCGCGGGTAGCAGTTCCGCGTGGCCTTGCGTCATCTTGAGAGGCTTGTTTTGGGTTTCAGACAGCACATAACAGTTGCTGCTGAAGGGGCTCTGCGCGCGTTGTCGGGGGAGGAGCATCGTCGAGGAGCAGTACAAGGGTACGACCCAGAGCTTCCCCAGATGCAGCCTCTTAGGCCGCAACTGGTTCGAGCCACTTGGCATAAGCATCCATGGCCAATAGTACCAGAGACACGAAGCCAGAGCTTCTTTGCCTGCTTGGATACACCGATCACGCCTTTAGCGGAAGCTACATTTGAATTTTGGTGGACCACTCGAGGGTCTAATGTTCTTGGTCATAGTAGACGCATACATCAAATGGTTGGAAGTGAAGTACGTCCCATGCGCTACTTCGGCAATGGTCATTCCGGAGCTTCATCGACTGTTTTCTACTTTTGGAATTCCGGGGAAGCTCGTCACCGACAACGCTGCTGCGTTCGTTGCAGCTGAAATGACCACCTTTCTTCACAGGAACGCAGTTCAGAAAATCACAAGTGCTCTGTACCATCCGGCAACTAACGGCCAAGCGGAACGCATGGTCTATGAACTTGAAGGGGTCCTGAAATACCGTCCGCGGATGCATGGATGTACATGTAACCAAATAAAGCAATGTATTAGCAACCTCCTCCCGCAAGAATTTTGTTAAAGCGATGAGTATTAGCTGAGAAATTGTAAATAAAACACCGCGCATTATCGCCGCGCCGCGTTTCCTCCTCCTTTCAACTTATTCTTCGCTGTTGACGGCTCGCGATCACTCCCTCCCATGATGCTACGCTCTTTCGCGGTGACGTACTTCCGCTATTGCGCTCCTCCGACTGCCGTCTGCTACGGGCAACCTTTGTTGACAGCATTAGACCTACACTCCGCTCAAGGCTGGAAAAGCGAACGAAAAATCTGGCCGCATGTGTGCGGTGGCCTGGCCTTGCCTTTTCGCGGTGTACGTTGCTGCAGTTGCTATCGGCGGCACGAGACTTTTTATCGGCGGCGAACTCGCAGCCGCACGGGGCATAGAGTTTCTTCTAAGAAACTCAATGGCACGGGGAGGATCGTGCGCTCGTTCCCTTTGATGCACCGACACTGTTTATCCAAAAGCGCCGTATCAGATGTGGCCCCGCTGGTGCCAGGTCTTATTTTGCGGCGGTGGTAATTCCTGCCAGCGGCATGTCAAAAAGACATTTTAAACCGATGCAGAACCCGTGCACAAAACGTTTCAATCATGTGACCACTTCAGCTTGGGGCGAAGCGTGGTGGAGAGCGGCAACGTTGGCAAAGCATGCTCCACCGCGGCTATGAGCTTTCTAGCGCTGGAGCGAGCGCCATTTCTTTGACAATCTCAAACATCGGTTGCCCGGGCAACAAGGCACAAACCGCTCTAGAAGTCAGTTACGGTTGCGTGATCCCGGTTCAGCTCGGGGCCCCACCTCGCAAGATGTGGGCACTGCAGGCGTACCACTCACTCCCATTGGGAAGTGCGAGATGCATTTGACATTACAGGAGGCGATGGTGTCTGTGTTGTGTACGCCTTTGTTTCGCGATGCAATGGGACATTGTGCTTCTGCGGGTGGATAGTGCTTCCCATGGTCTGGATTATCTTTCTCGAGCAACGTACGACTCAACCTGGAATGGGGTATGTGCAGTGTGCGTGGCTAAAAGCCATCTCGGCTTGTGCGCCAGAGTTAAGTGACTTGCCGTTCGTCCCCGCAAACCGCGCGCGAGGTGAGTGCCGAATTTACGACGGGCAGGGGGAGGCAACCCATCGTCTGTCAATCGCCGTTCAGACTTGCAACGCATGTTTTGACGTTGTGTTCGTTCGAAACGCATCTCTGGATTGTTTTGAAGTTGAATAAAATGTATGCGTCAAACCCGGGAATTCGGCTCAGGGCGTTCTCTGTGATTCCACGAAAGAAGTGCCACAGGGCCACGGAGCAAGAATATATAGGAGCGTAAACGCCCATTGCGGCCGGCGCGATCGAGCGACCAGATAATGTCACAATGATAACTACGGCGACCTAGGGAGCTCCGCAGCTGCGGCGGCGAACAATTTTACAGCGACACCTGGTTGAATGTATTAGAGGCAATACTGTTACTTTGCAGCATTCGCCACAAGGCGTGAATCGCCATGCGATCGAGCTGCTGCGCGACGCGGGCACGGAACGCGCGTTTACTCGGACGTAGCGTGCACGCGTCATCGTCTCGCAACGTCGGTGATGCTGGCACTTCGTCTCTTTTAACACGGAAGCGTTTTTTATGCCGGGGTCCACCATGATCTTACTGATGTGATATCCGTCACGGAAATGACATAGCCAGAAAAACTGCGCCTGGTTCCGGCGGGATTTGAACCACCGACTCTTACGCCGCAACGCAAGATGCGCAACGCGCTCCCGACTGCGCTATGAACGAATGCCTGGAAAGGGCGACCACGGCCGGACTGGAGGAGCGGCGAGCGCGCGCGCGCCCGCCGCTCCTCTAGCCCGGCCGTGGGGCGACAAATGCACCTTATATCCTTCCCTTCAGATGGTGCTGCCAGCGCCTACGTGTACGGGGACGCGCAGCGTAACCTGCGGAGAAACCTGTAAGGCAACCATCACTGAGTAAGATCGACGCCGACTTGCGAATTTGCGCACCTTTCGATGCAGCGGACCGTTGTATTCACCAAACGATTCGCTGATAACCCGTTTGGTTTCGTTCGCACGGATAGTTTGCGAGCGCCTGTGGTTTCAGTCGGATTTACGCAATGCTCCGGCGTGTATAATCCTAACGCCTAACGTTGCTGCATATAATGGTATATGGTATAGCTTTGATGGTATAACGGCCGGCGCCATACCGACGAAATATTAATAGCGATGTTCAAGTTCAAAGTTCATATCGACGCTTTACCGGTTCCTATGGAAGAGGGATCAACCACATTTTTTTTGTCTGCTCAAAGCAGCTTTGAGCAGCAACAAGCTGCTCCGTATTTTATTGGCAGGAGCAGCGCCGCGTTGTCTCCGCCCACCATTTCCGGAGCTGCTTAATCGTATTTCATTTGCACCAGGGAGCAGCTCAGAGCTGCCGCAAACTGTTCTCGCGGCTGAGGAGGAGCAGATTGCAGACGATAGAAAGGCGAGCAGACAACGCGCGAGCAGACGACACATGCAAAGGCGGCTTGTTCTGGCGTCAGTCGATCATCTTATCAGTGCGATAATGTCGGGATTGTCTGCGGTTCCATCGCAGTACGCGATTACAATTGACGTTAAGACGCCAGTGTGTCCGCGGTACTTTGACGAAGGCGGCGCACCGGTTCTAAACAAAGTGCACTAGGTTTTCGCGTCTTCCGGTACGTATGTACAAATGGCAACGTTTGAACAATGTCATTACCAAATGCGATGTGATTTTGCAACACTGTACATCCCGTATTGCAAATTTTTCCTCAAGGTACGCCACCGTTTCGTCGCAGTCCCCATAGGAGTCGAGTATATCCAAAGTATATCGGCTGTGTGAGGTGAACAGCTCATTTCGACACGCCAGTGCAGACCTCACAAAATGCGCTCAGCCGCAAACGGAATATGCATAAAAACAGCGTCACGTACGCGCCGAAAAGGCGCATTTGGTTGCGTTGACAACGCTTCGTGATGCAACTAAGAAATTTTGTAGTTACTTTGACAGCCGTTTAAAAAAAAACTATTCGTTCTAATAATTTGTCACCAAATAATAACTATCAGGGTTCTAACTTAGCGTTGTTGAGCGCCTGCCTGCACAAGGTGTCGACACGATCAGACGACAAATCGTCTGCTCCTCTGCAGTGCGCCTGCCGCGGCGGATCGCTCTCACGAGCTTCCGCATACATCCCGATCACAGCCATTCTTGGACATTTTTAAGGCGGGCTCTTCAGCCAACGGAAGCTTAGAAGAGCGCACACACTCTCGCTTCGGTCACGGAATGTTTCGGCGACCTTGCCGCGGCCGGGTTCGACTGGCCGAGCGCGAACAGAACGCGCGCCGGCCGTGGCGATGGCTGCGCAGTTCCTTCGCTTGCCGCCAGATGCCGGAGGCTTGACGATCGCCAAGTGCTTGTGACGTTATCACGCTGCCCCAGGAAGCTCAGTTTCCCCTCCTATTTTATTCTTGCTCCGTGCACGGGGCTTCAACGCTTTCTTTATGGAACGTACTCAGGTAAGAGAATATCCATGTCTTGTTATGGCCGTGTTGCATTCAATACAAACGGTTAAGCGTTTGTTTACACTTGTTTCGTTTGTCGTAAAATGTCCAAGCATTCCGGCACTCCGCTGGCAGATCAGCCGGCGAGCCGACGCTGAGCAGACGACTCATCTCTTTGCCGGAAATGCGTGAAAAAGCCGCCCAAATAGCAGAATGTCTAGCTCATAACGAACACCTGGAATTCGATGACGTAGACATGTTAAGATGGCGGCGTACAAAAACACGAAGGGAAGGGTGAGAAAAAATGTGACAAACTTTGCAACAAAAGCGTGAGCTTTCCGTTGCGCGTAAAAGAGTAATATTTGCACAAATGACGTTGACGACCCAATCTAACGATTGCGCTAGTTCATTTAGTGTGCTCAAAACGCCTTTCAGGGCCCCTTTAACCTGGCTCTAGTGAGAGAGAAATTTACGGACATCAACTTGCGCTTGGACCAGATTCTTTTCTAAAGAGCACGACACTGTTAGCTCGTCAATAGCGGAAAGCCCAGCAGAACGGATGTTTGGTCGGGAATTCAGGACAAACCTACAGTTGCTAGTGCCGACTACGCCCAATCGCCATGCAAAACAATCCGACACTTTGAGAAAGGATCGGCAGCCAAAACAGCAAGTTCTCACTACAAACTTCGGCAATGGGCCTCGATGGATTCCTGGCGTGCTCCTCCAGAGGAAAGGGCGTGGCGCGTGATCAGTCCAGATGTATACTGGAGAGCTTCGCAAATATCTGAACCATTTACGCGTAAGGCGGACGGAGTACCCAGATCAGCCGTCGTCTTTACCAATGCAGTTATCCCTGGAAACATCGGTTCAGGAGCTAACCCGGAACGGGAGACTTGATGATGAAGATAGCACACCCGCTGGGAGCACTTCTGGACAAAAGCTACCGCCCAATGCGGTTGTCGACGCGGAAGAAGGCGCGTTTCCTCAGCCAGCATCGCAACGGCACACAAATCCACCGACGAATAGAAGCAGCCCTGAAAGATATTGGGACCCAAACTAGCAGCAAGGAGAAATGTTGCATACCGCTATGTAACGGGCTAAGGGCTCACGCGCTCACGTCGCTGGAGCGAAAGCGGGCTGGTAGTTACGAAGCCCTCACCGTGATTTCGCCGTAGCCAGCGGCTGGACTCTGACTCGCGTTCACAATAAAAGGCATAGAGACTTGACTTATTGTTCATTCCCTGTGTATCCCCCTTACGCAATGCTCCGTAATAGAGCCTGTAAGATACTTTTAAATAAATAAATTGGTTACCTTGTTGTTGCGCACGCCAACTTGTATTACCTATGCCAATATCTCTGACACTCGATATCTTGAATCCCATCCAGTCATTCCGCAGTTATCGCACATCGTGTTGATTTTATTCTGTTTTGGTTGTCGTTTCTAATTGTTTCCGTCAGCCTTTCAAGTTCGTTGATAGCGAGTAAAGGTCCATGGTGATGCATATCCACATACATCGGCTTTTTTTATCTTTTCATCATTTTTAGGATTGTTGCTGGGTGTAAGACTAGACAGACTGGAAAGGGCACCATTACTTCACCTAAACGCTGCGCTGATCTTTTCCACCTGATTAATATAATTACAAACGCATGCCTCGACACTGTCTTCCTTTCAAAATTGTACGTAGGCTGCGTCATTGCTTTCTTTTTGCGCGCTTTGCCTCATATATAACAAAACTGTATGCTTCAATGATTCCTTTGGAATGGTTGGCTTTTCCTCAGTACCACAAAGCGCTGTAAGGAAGCCACACACGAGGAGTTTACGGGTTCAGGCACCACATGGAATTATGGTGACATCTGGTAGTTCCTGCGTGAAAGCAAGAAAATCGCGCGGTTCGGGACGTCTTTTAAATTGTCCATTCGATCACTCTGCGTGATGCTCCTTGTGAATACTATGAACGAGTCCTTAATGCCTGAAAGATATTTTGAATTCAAAATATATGACTCACAGTGAGAGGAATATGAACTGTAACTGTCGCCAGGAACGAAAACAGTCAGAGGCGTATTTTGTGCAAATCCCCGGCAATTTCTAAACGAACCTTTTCCTGCTGATGACATACTAAGTTAACATCATAATAAGGATGAGAACAAAGACCGTAAACTTCATATTTAGTTTTAAAACATATCTTTAGGCAATAAAATTTTGTTTTTGAATACATGGTGGACGCTAGGTGCATCTGGAAGTACTAGTTGCAGATCTGAAAGTGTGTCGAAGCCGGGTTGTCGAGGTAGCTCTAACCCTGTATTTTCTGCAGGCGCACATGTTAAAGTCAAAACAGCAAATGCTTTATTTCCAAATCAGTAAACGCGCCTGCAGTTCGCAATAAGTACCTGAAAGTGAAAGGAGGACGAATTTGCAATCCGGAAGCGTTGAATTATAAGTTGATCAGTTCTACATCAGCTCAACGTATTTCAAACGTGGATATCCGATCTCTTGCCCACGTGGTTTGATGAGAGGGACATGACTACTAATACTGAAAATCTGATGGCTTGTATGAGTGACATTCCGTACCGAGATAGTACAACAGTTACAGTTTCTGCATACACTTGCACTAATTTACTCGTTCTCTATGCACACTCCAGCTTTTTTCTGGAGTGACTGCTGATGACATACGAAGTGAACCTTAGAATGAGGGTGAGGACAATGCCTATAAACTTCATCTTCAGATTTAAAACGCTCCTCAAGGCACCTTGGGTATCCTCGAGCACCTGCTATGGTGCTTGAGGCGTTTATTGTTTGCTTTTTCTCACTTGATATTTCAGGTTTTTCACAAAATTTTTTCATTGGTCCCTTCAATTATCGCCTCAGCCGGAATTTTGACTTCAAGCTGCAATTACTCGTACCTTGGTCGATCTACTTGATTTGGTATGTGCCATTTCCTCGTGCTCATGATTATCACCATCGTCATTGTCTCCTAATCACTTTAGGCCAGCCAGGCGCTCTGAGGGCACAAATGGCTCAAAAGCGTAGCGCTAAGGGCCTTCCCGAGTCAACAAGCACCAGCCATGGACCAAAGGAAAGCAAAGAAGCTGGAACCACAAGCACCGCCAAAAGCAAAGTCCTTCGGGAGAGCTCAAACCCTGACGAAGACGGTAAGAAGCTCCGTTGGAAGCAAAGCCCCGACTGGAAGCAAAGAGCTGGGAGCGAAGTCAAGCTCCGCCGACACAAAAACAGTTATTACCGGAACTCGCACCGCACAACTTCGATCAAGTGTCTCCACCCCAACGAAAACCGAGAGCATAATGGCTCGATACGGAATCACGTCCAAGGGAAAGCCCCCTACGAGGAGCCCAGCTCCTCCGTTGACTAAATTAAGTGCAGGAGCCACGGGCAAGCCGAAGCCAGGAGCTACCAGTCCCGCGAATAAAGTCCGTGCTCCGTTTGGGACAAGAGACACGACCCCCTCGTCCGTTCCGCCAGCCCCTGTCTCTTTCAAAGTTTGCCGTCTGCCCGTCACGTTGGGGAGGAAATACATCCACAGCAGACGGGAGGCTATCGGCGCGTCATGATCGGCTCGGCGGTGTCGCTCTTTCTTTTGTCCCTGGTCCTCCTTGCGCTTGGGTGGATGCTACTCTCGCCCGACGCGAATACCAAGCCAATCACGAAGCGGCCGACGGAGCTTGCCATGGAGGGCCGCCGCTTGACAAGTCACCTCAATGCGAAAAGTCGGGTTGCCACCGATGACGATCACGATGACAGCGTCTACGACGTGTGGGACTTCCGACGCCGAGCAGAGGAAGGGGCACAGGACTAGATGGCGATGCCGTAGTGATTGCCACTGTGGTGGAACTGAGCTCCTCTTTGGCGGGTGAAAGGTCCCTTAATCTCTTCCTCCAATTTCGGCGCAAAGGAGGCTGAAACAAGAGGGATTGATGGCGGCGATAACGTTTAGTAGCTCTGGCTAGCTAAGCTTCGAAAGTGATTATAAATATGCTTGAAATTCCAATAAAAAACTGCCCAATATATCCGAACGCCGTACGCGAATGAGACTATTACTTTTTCAGCGAAAGATAAAGGTATTGTGCTGTTTTGCGGAAACTGAGACAGGGTGTGTGGGGGATTTTGCTTTACCAATACCCGGAAGGTTTTTTTGAGGAATAATCAATAAAGCAATATCAACTCTCAACATATTTCAATGTTCCAAATGTTCGATTAAACTTTTACCCTCTTGAGTACGCATGGCTATAGGGTTGTCTGCACGTGCAGAAAAATGGGTTTTCCCCTCAATTCTTTCCCCCGTCATTGTTTGTCTGGCTGCACGTCCAGGCTACAACGTACCCGTGAAAAAAGCAGCCATTGATTATCCCAGGGAGAGCAACAAAACCTCGAGATGGGTAGATCGTTTAGGTGTGTATGACATCAGCTAAAGGAAAAAAACAAAATGCTTCTATTCTTTGAACTAATGCAAAATACAATTTATTCTCGCGCAAACTTTGGAGGGTAGAACAATAAAATAACAAAGAAAGAATTTACCTTAAAAACTTTAAATGGAAAGATTGCTAGCCATACCTGTTTTTGCAACTGTTTAATACGTTAACTGGCATCAGCAATCAAAACCAACAAGACTACCCAGTTCTGTCGTATTTAAATTTTATAGCATGCACAAACTCTGCAGGTTATCTGCAGTCATGACTGATTGGGGGCCAGGATAACCGTTAGCTTGTCGTTAGCAGGGTATTTCAAATTCCGCCCACTTTCGCCCACCAAAACAAGTAACAGAAAACGAATTCACGAATTCTGATGAAATTTAATTGATGGGAAGAAAGGATGTGGGGAGCGCGAGCATAGCTGTTATAAAGTCAAATGAAATCGTATAAGGGGCCGGCGCCTGCAGCCACGACACAATGGCACGTGCGACGAATAGAAATATGAGAACCCCAAGTAGTAAACCCCGCAGCCATTTTCCGTGCGGCGTGGGAGGATCGTTCACCTAGGAAGAGTTGCAGGTCTTGATCCGGGGGCGTCGGCCTCCACGGGAGCAGTCGAGGTCGCAACGCTTCTGAACGGCGGGAGGCGCCGGTGTGATTATGATCGGGGGCGTATTTCGGCGGGGATCATTCGCGAGAGGATGATCCCGATGGAGAGGGAGCTCGACGGCCACGAAGCAGATCAGCGTCTATCGCTTACACGGAATCCAGTCTCGGTGCAGTTCCTAAAACACTTGGGACACGCTCATTCCCCTTGATTGCCGGAAGCGGATCGTCCAGACGGCTGGGTATGAAAGCGGACCTGCTCCGGAGACGTACATCTTGTTCTCTTGCTACCTGAGGAAACAAAGGCACGTTTGAACCACAGTAAAGCTTTGGTGATGAGGATGATGGTATCTGGGAACCAGTGGCTTCCTTTTCTGTCTTCTCAAACTTGTTCACGTTAATGTAGTGGCTTGTACCCGCAGAAGGGATTGACCACGGCTTCAGAACTGCTGTTTTGTCTAGTAATGCAGTGATAAACATAGGAGTCAAAAAACCAAAATTAAACAGTTGCTTAACTCGGCTATGCCAGCATATACGTAGCGTGAACTAAGGTTCAGCAATCCGATCCAATCCAATCCAGAGTCCAGTCCGGTTAGGTCAACTCCAGTCACTGCTTCTCGCGCATGCACAGCACGGCCCTCCAGGAGCCACGCAAACGGCTATCAAGCGGCTCCGGCACAGCATCAGACTTGGCTACTGCGCAATGGAGGCGCACAGCTGGGCAGGTGCCGGCGCCAGTGCGTCTGCCGTGGCTATGATGTCACTCATCTGGAATGCGCAGGCCGGAGAATGTGCAGACCCAATTCTCTACACACACGTACTCCAATTGGATTGGAATGCAATGCAATTTAATCCAATCCAATCCAATGCTCATCATGCTTGCGCAGCACGACCCTTCAGGGTCCACGGGAAACTGCTCAACCTCGGCCAGTGTAGCTTACGCTACAAAATGACCCGAGATCACTCCGTAGATGCGTGGGAGTCTGTCGCATCGGAGTGGTGCGGGCTCCTTCGTGACGGTTGTTTGGGTTCCTCGAAAAAAAAAGCACGTACTCTTGCAGCGAATTGTCCAAGCCGGTAGAAGTATGAAGTATAAAATGAGTGAGTTATTTCAGACATAAAAAACGAAATATAAAGGAGGAAAACCATGAGCCATTACACTCCGTGAAGATGGATGACCCGCGTGGCTAAGGTGACACTGAATTATGAACGAAGGCACGACCTCATTTATACTGTCGTGATCGCCTGTCATCGGGCGAAAGGTACGGCCACACATTTATTGTCTTGTTCTTGTTATTTTATAGACACTCGCGCTAACAACAAGTGCCGCAGACTAGCGCCGCAGACAAAAATAGTACAGAAAAGGTAGATTTCCCCCCAGTAACGGCAAAATAAGTAAAGCAGGCTTTGAAAGAAGTGCAAGGGTGCGAAACACCTGGTGAGGATCAGATAACCGGAGACCGCTTGAAGGATGGCGGGCAAATTGTACTAGAAAAACTCGCAATCCTGTGTACGCAATGCCTAATTACGGCGAGTGTATCGGAATCTTGGAAGAACGCGAACATCATCCAAATCTATAAGAAAGGGACATGAAGGACTTGAGAATTACTGGCCTATCAGCTTACTGTCAGTCGTCTACAAGGTACTTACTAAGGTCATCGCTAGCAGTATTTCTGCCACCTTAGATTTGAGTCAGCCTAATGAACAAACAGTGTTTCGTAAAGGCTATTCAACAATAGACCGTATTCAAACGATCAATCAGGTCATAGAGAAGTGTGCGGAGTATACTCAACCCCTACATATAACCTTCATAGATTATGATAAAGAATTCACTCCGTGAAAACCTCGGCAGTCATGCAGGTATTGCGGGATCAGGGTATAGACGAGCATTCCGTAAGAATACTAGAGGATATCTACAATGGATCCACAACTATCGTAGTTCTCCATGAAATACCATGAAATAGCAGCAGTGAAATACCTATAAGGAAGGGCGTCAGACAAGAAGACACAATCTCTCCAATGGTATTGACCTCATGGTTACTAGATGTATTCAGAACATTCTATTGGAAACAGTGGGCGTAATGGTTAATGGAGAGAGAGGACAGCGGCGCCACGCCTCGTTTCTTGTAGATCACCAATAAAACACTGATGAACCTCCACGACACTTCTATAGAGCTCCTCGACTATATGAACGAGTGTTGGATCGGCAGCAAGCTTCCCAAAGAATGGAAAGAGGCAGAAGTGAGGCTCTTGCCAAAACCGGGGAAAACACCATGTATAGAGAACCTACGCCCAATTTCTTTAACATCTTGCGTGGGGAAACTCATGGAGCACGTCGTTCTACGAGACTTCAGAACTACCTCGAGGACACCGATCGCATCCACACACAATGTTTGGAATTCCGGCCAAAGCTATCGACGCAGGACATACTATTACAATTAAAAAAAGAAATTTTTGAGACCGCAAGCAAAAATGCACCCAAGGCAATTCTCGCACTTGACCTAAAGGCAGCATTTGATAATGTAGCCCACACAGCCATACTCAGAAATCTCGCCTCCTTAGACTGCGGAGAACGTACATACGGCTACGTTAGAGATTTTTAAACAGCCAGACAGGCGATCCTGAAAGTAGGCGACCTGCAGTCCAACCCCCACAAATATGGAAGCAGAGGCACGCCGCAAGGCGCTGTATTATCTCCGATGCTGTTCAACATCGCAATGATAAACCTGCCCCAAAAACTTGGAAGCATTCCAGACATAAAACATGGTCTTTAATGCAGACGACATAACAATATGGATAGCTAAAGGGTCGGAAGGGGAAATGCAAGAGAGATTGCAGAAGGCTGCAGATACTGTACACACGTACGCGAAAGAATGCGGACTCGCCTGCGCTCCCCAAAAATCTGAACTCCTGCTGGTGCAAAAACGTCGTCATGACCTATCTACCTCGTTCTACATAATGATGGGACGGTATACGCATAGAAACCCACCAATCACATCAAAATTCTCGGCATGACCTATCAAGAAAGACTGCAAGAACACCCGCCTACGTCAAAAACTGGACTCATCCACTGCTCAGAAAACAGAATGAGATCCGCAGAGTATCGAACTCAAAAGTATGGCATGAAAGAACAAGATACGATAAAGCTCGTTCAGCATTTATAATTTTCACGCCTCGCATACGTAACTCCTACACGATCCTCCAAGCAGCAGACAAACAAAAAGCTCAACACCCTTATTAGGAAAGCTTACAAACAAGCCTGGCCCTCCCACCGACAACATCCACCGAACGTCTTGCAGCACTAGGGGATACACAACATCATAGAAGAAATCGTGGAAGCCCATCTTACGCCGCAGCAAGTCCGGCTCGGCCTCACGAGCACCGGTCGATCAGTTTTGACCTCTTTAAAGCTTAACGCTCTTACGCAGACGGAAGATGCCGGCATAGTTCCTCTAGAAATCAGGACAAGACTGAACTTCACCCCTTGCCGAGGAATATGCATCCCGAACATCATCAAGCACGAAGAGCGGCTAGGGCAGAAGCTCTTCAACCTCAGTACGGAAAATCCGAGGAGGTGGTATACACTGACGCCGCGGACTATGCCCGGTATAAAGTAAAAGCTGCGGTAACCGCCACACCCCACTCCCTCCTCAGTTGCTTAACATTACGGAAGGCAACAACGCTGCAAGCAGAAGAGACGGCAATCGCCCTCGCAATCGCCCAAACCCGAGCATCCACCATCATCACGGACTGCCAAGCCGCATACAGAAATTATGCGGCAGGGAGAATTTCCACACTCGCTCTCGGCATCATCCTTCAACACCCACTTCGGAGAAACATCAGAATAATCTGGACCCCAGCCCACTCTTCTCTCTGCGGAAACCAGGCGGCGCACGCCTTCACTCGAGATTTGGTCAGCCGAGCACCGTTAGAAGAAGAGGAAAGGACAATATACCCCCTTCTCACGTACAAGGACATCACACAGCATTACCGGCTTGGCCGAATGCGATACCCTCCAGTTTCTGAGCAACTAACCAGGCCCCAACAGACTGCTCTTCGTCAACTCCAGACGAACACGTACCCACACCCTACGAGGCTGCACGCTATACACCCCACCCTTTATGATCCCCTGTGCAGACACTGCGGCGTCCCTGCCACGCTTTATCAGATGGTATGGGAATGCCATGTTAACCCCCACATTGACCCCAAGGAGACACAATCTCTCCAATGTTATTCACAGCATGCTTACAAGAAGTATTCAGAACGTTGGATTGGGAACAGGTGGGAGTAAGGGTTAATGGAGAATACCTCAGTAACCTCAGATTTGCTGATGACGTTGCCTTGCTAAGTAACTCGGGGGACGAATTGCAAAGCATGCTTTCCGCACTGGGCGAACAGAGTAGAACCGTGGGCCTGAAAATTAATATGCAGAAAACTAAAGTAATGATCAATAACCTCGGGACAGCACAGCAGTTTGAGATAGATGGCGAGGCAGTGGAAGTGGTGAGCGAATATATATACTTAGGCCAAGTTGTGACCCCAGATCCCAACCATGAGGCAGAGATAATTAGAAGGATCAGAATGGGGTGGGGTGCATATGGCAGACATTCTCAGATAATGAATAGCAGCCTACCATTGTCGCTGAAGAAGAAAGTGTATGACAGCTGCATCTTACCGGTACTCACCTACGGGGCAGAAACTTGGAGGCTCACTAAGAGGGTTCAACTTAAATTGAGAACGACTCAGCGGGCAATGGAGCGGAAAATGATAGGTGTAACATTAAGGGACAAGAAGAGAGCGGAGTGGGTCAGGGAGCAAACTGGTGTTAAAGACATATTAGTAGAAATTAAGAAGAAGAAATGGACGTGGGCAGGGCATGTAATGCGAAGGCAAGATAACCGCTCGTCATTAAGGGTAACAGAGTGGATCCCTAGAGAAGGCAAGCGTTGCAGGGGGCGGCAGAAAGTTAGATGGGCAGATGAGATCAAGAAGTTTGCGGGGATAAATTGGTCACAGTTGGCACAGGACCGAGGTAATTGGAGAATAATGGGAGAGGCCTTTGCCCTGCAGTGGGCGTAGATAGGCTGATGATGATGATGATGATGATGATGATGACCGCATCCCAAACCCCTCCCGAGAGCAGTGGGAGAGAGAACTCGCTAGCTCTTGCCCCAGCAGACAGCTGCAGCTGATCGAACGGGCGAAGACGGCGGGTTGCTCCAATGGTGCCCTAGACTGAGGACTCCACCCACAAGGCTTTTCGAAGCAATAAAAGTTGTACTCCTCCTCCTCCTCGTTTCTTGTATTTCTGTTAAGTGCCCGGGAAAAACCCACAGGTGCCTCCCTGAAACCGCGAATTTTCGTATGCATGTCTGTGTGTATGTGTGTGGGGAAGAAAGGGGGGCATCTCTCGCACTCGAGGGCTGCAGTGCACCCAGTTGCTGCACCTGTTTGGCAGCCGTGGCAGTATTGTCCCAGTGATCGGTCGTGCTTCTTGCTTGCACACAACAAAAAAGTTCGCCCACGTGTTTTTCGGAGGCTTGATAGCTTGCACTGACGTCACTGTAGCTGCCGTGTTGTTTCGCTGCTTGCGCGGTGGAAATCTGTACGATGGACCAAAAAAGGCGGGGGTGTCGTCATGTGGAAGCCTCATATTTTTTAGAGGTTTCAAGACCCGAGCTTCCGCGAAAAACCCCTCTTCTAGCATCGGCGTCCATACACTAGACTTTCCATAGTGCGAGTTTAAACTCGGCAATAGCGGCTTGGGGACAGGGAGGGTGGGCCGCCCTCTTCAGCATATCGCAGACGGGAAGAAAAAGCAGTGGACATTTCCGTCACCGTCAACTGTGTCATTGCACAGCGGCATAAACTAACAGCTGCGCAGCACGTAGGAGACAGATCGAAGCCTTTCGAAAGCGAAGCGCTGCTTCAGCGACAAGATGGCAAAGCTCCTCGCCAATGCGAGGCGAAAAAGGGCGTCGAAGGCGTACAGCTGGCATTATGCCTTCGGACTCACAACATACAGACGTGCTTAGGTGTTCTCTGACATTTCTTTTCATTGGAGCAAAACATTTCGCCGCCGCGGGTGCACGGTGGTGCTATATGTTCAATCAGAAACGACACTGCACGAGAACATTGTCCTAGCGTATCTGAATCAGGTGTTTCAATACTGGAGCCTATTAAAACCACATGGGCGAACGCACGCCAGCAAAACTATTCCTTGAATGCGCACAACGGAACGGAGCGGAGAATTTCGGTGGCACAAATTATGCCGCCTATTTAACGCTAATCACGTAAATTAATCGCGACCGTTTACATGAGCGGTTCCACCCACAAAACGACTCCACGACGCGCTTCTACAAAAAAAAAATTCCTGCGCCTTCCCGCGGACCTCTACCACATGTTATGGTCGTGCCCCGCGAGACAGAATCAAAATGCTGCAGCAAAGGCTAGAAGCGACTCGCTTACTGTAACGAACATGGAGCAGTGGGAGACCGCTTTGCTCAGCCCCGATCCGGAAGTGCAACTTCGGGTCGTCCGGATGGCCGAGGCCGCCGCCAGAGTCAAAGGGCTTCTGGCTGACGACTGAGGAAGAGGGGAGGAAGACGAGTGGAAGACACCACCTTCTCATTCGTCCCTTTCCTTTTTAATCCCATCACGGGCAAAATAAAAGTTTCTACTACTACTACTGCGCCTTCCCGCGAGGGGAACACGAGTAAATGCAGAGCATTGGGGCCTCAGTACTGGTTGAAGGCAGTGTTGCTTCCATCGCTTCTTCCGTGATGCTGGAGTAGCAGACACGAGTAAACGTGGGAGCGAGCGTCAACCAAGGAAGGAAGGAGCAACGCAGTGACTGAAGCACGAGCGACCGCTAGCCGCTTTATGTTTGCAGCGCGCGCAGTAGAGGGAGAGCAGTACGGGGAGGAGAGCGCGCATGCGCAAGCAGCGCGCGCCCTTCCACGCCCCACCGCGCTGCTATCACGCACCTGTTACGCTGAGACCGCGACGGAGCGAACGGGCTGACTACGACGCATGCGCGCGCCAGCTGCTGTTGAGAAAGAGGAGAAAAGGAGGAGAGGCGCACCTGCTGCGGACGCGGAGCTGTGGACACCGTACGACGCAGGAAGAGGCGAGGCTAAGAAATGCTCTGTATTTAAAACTGCTGAAGACGAGAAAGAGCGGCTTCAGCGCGCTTAGTGCATGCACTGTTAACCGCCTCCCCCGTCTCCCGCCTGTCATATTTGAACGGAGCAAGCGCATTGGAGCCACCCACGCTTCCCCAAACAGCGTATTGTTGGGACTGGGCATCCCACCGCTGCCACCACTGTTGCGACTGGCCATACGAGCGTAGTAACCGGTGTAGCGACGCTGCCTTGATCCGTTTGCTATCGACGCGGCGCAGAGCAGAGCGATGAAGTTTTCGAGCCGATGAAAAGTTTAAGCAACATTTATATACAGTATGTACAAAGGTTAGAAAAGCGTTACATGGCTCGCCCAAAGGCGACAGCACCTCTACACTCGGTGCCTCTGCAAAGTGCCGCCGAAGAATGCCGACGATAAGTGCCTCCGGGCGGGTTTTTATATTTGCGCATGTCCGTTGCGGCCCCGAGAAGTTTGAATCTCTCCAATCAGGACTCTCGCTGGCCGAAGTTTGAAATCCGACGAATGGAGGCGAAGCGGTTGCGTCCGCCGAGCCGCCCCGACGGGGAAAGGGAAGGCGACGCCATCCCCGTCTCAGCGATGCCGCCTCCAACAAGTAGCGGCCTGTCGGTTGCCGGTCGTTCACCCAATGCATGATTCCGCCGATCCGCCGCGACGCAAAAGGGAGATGCAAATCTATGCGGTGCATGTTTGGGCCTGTCGGCCGCGGCCGGTTTGGTCTGGTTTTTTGGTCTGGCTTGGACGAGGCGTGAATCGGCCCCGCTGTCGGCGCGTCGCCCCGTGCAACGCATTTGGGCCGGGCGCTCTGGCACAACAGTATTTGTAAACTAAAATAACGGCCGCAATGAACACTTGCGGTAGGAGCAGAGCACCGGAAGTCACGTTGTCCTGTGGCCGTCACCCCCTCATTTTTAAAGTGCATCGCACTTTATGGGCTCGCCTTGTTGTCTTAGCTCGCTAACGGTCGATGCGACCATGGAGGAAGAAAAAGTTAGGAGGCGGCATGACGTCACGCAGCTAGCCTTCGCAAGCCCAGCTCCGCTGACGCCGCTTCCTCCGCCGTTTCTCTTTCTCAAGCCGCCGCAGTCGGCCCAGCACGTGACCTCCATGGTGGGATGGGCCGCCGGCGGCGGCGGTCTCCGACTCCGGCGCATCTCTCGTGTTTGGTTGGTGGCACCTTTCCCGCGTCCTTTCTGCATTTGTCTGCTCAGCGATCTCATGACAGCGTGCGGGCAGGAGTGCTGCGTACGTGCGAAAGACAAAAGCCGTGGGGAAAAAGACCAACATATAGCAGGCTTCGCGACAACGGGCCGGGTGCAGTTTCGAGCAGACGAAATTGAAGAGTGCGCTGCGGCCCATACGGCGACGGCGTGGTGGGGTCACGTGTTGCAGTGACGCCTGGGCCGACTTCGATTTTACTTTTTATGTAAAGGATTCACGTTTCTCTAGTGGCGCCGTCTCCTAACTTTTTTCTTCCTGCATGGATGCGATGGCCGGAATCAGGCGGTGCAGCGAGATAACGGACCCAAGTAGAGCCTTCTGTACATGAGTCAGGAAGTCACGCTCAGGCTTCGAAAACCGCGCGGTTTGAATAGTCATAACCGTTCAAACATCGGGAAGCGCTGGCGCTTGTCATACATCTCCCCGTTATTTAGCGCAAAGAAAACTGCAGGTACATTTCAGGCAAAATCTGTGTATAAAACCGGTAGCCCCCGCGTTAATTTAGTTAGGAACGCTCGTTCGTTAGGTTTGTAGGATACTAAGCGTAAAATCGCCCGCGAAAGAAAGAAATGTCTCGTTCGAAATGACGCAAAAAGGCTCCAGCCGCGCAAGCAAAAAATGGCGCGTTCAAAATGCCAGAGTATCTGCCACGAGGGGGCTGACGCAGTCGCCCGCGCTTCGGTTCAGCTCCTGATTTATGCTGCCAAAACGCGGATTGGCAACCGTATACGTCCTAAGCACTGTCACCAGCGTCTGTACAACGACGAAAGGAACCACTCGACACCTGGGTGAGCCGCATTAGACCCCTGCTGCCCAAATTATCACCGACCGAGATTCGCGACCACCTCGCCCGACTCCGCTAAGCCTAACATTGTAGGCCTAGCTACATCGTTTCGAACCAGGCGCCGGCGCCTCGGGCCCGAGATGAACGACGCGCTTCACCACACGCCATCGGCAAGCACCGACATGGAATACTGACCCTGCAAGCGGGGGAACCCTCCCGCCAGACAACCCATGGATTACTGTTCTGAAGAAACGTGCCAAGAAGACCACTGCTACCGCCACGACGTCAAACCAAGCCACCGGCCAACCCCAGGCACACAACGCGCCGATCCCCAAGCCCTCGCCCCGGGAGTCTCCGCCACGTCAACCGCCTACCAACTACACGGTCATCTTCCGCCACGAGCCGGCCTCAACGTTGCTACCCTGACTACCGCTGCACTGACCGAAGCTCTGTCAACCAAATGTGGGCCTGCCGCTTCCGACTTTCTACCGAGCCGTCGCTCTCTTGGTACAACATACTCCCAATGTACTCGTCGCAAGCACCGCGTATTCCGAGCTGGCCGTAATGCTGAGCGAGATACAGCAACTGCAAATTTCAACTTCGACCTACGAGTTTTTTAGGTATATGAAGCCACCACCGGGAACTAGTCGCGGGGTCATCCATGGCCTTGACCCTTCGATAAACAAGGACAACCTAGGCGCCTACCTTCAAGGCAACTACCCCACCCTCCTCCCCCCCGCGCGCATCATGGGCAACACCCGCTCCGCGCTTCTCACATTCCAAGGGACTCGCGTGCCGCTCTACGTGAAGGGGGGAAGTATGCTTCTCCGCTGCCGGCCTTTTCGCCACTCCGTGCAAGTGTGCCGCGTCTGCGGTGAATTGGGGAACCGCATGGATGTGTGCCCTAACCCTGACAGCCCAAAATGCCTCCACTGCGGACAACCGACTCCGTCAGCAGACCATGTGTGTATCGCTAAATGCCGATTGTGCTCCCAACCCCATACCACAGCGGGTAAAGACTGTCCACGCTGCTTCATCCCCAACTCACCGACCAGCAAGACGTCCACGCAAGCCGCCGACAAGGTAAGCTGGTCTGCTCTTGCCTCTCGCACTCCCACTGCTCGACTCCCTCTCCAACGTGGCACACAAAACTATCCCCCCCTATCGCCACTCACGCCACTCCCTGCTACCATTCCCCCGGCACTCCTCGACCTGATCGAAAACCTGCAACAACAAAATGCCGACCTCCTACGCCGGGTAGAAGCCCTTGAAGCAGAGCGAGTCCCCCCCCCCCCAGTCCCAACCACCCCCACCCATCCCCGTTGTTACCCCTCCCCTCACACGAGCCGACGTAGAAAAAATCATCGACGCACAATTTACGGCCCGCAGCATCCCACAAGTTAAGCAGCAGGTACAGCAGTCTACAAAATACCTAAGCAAAATGATAACCGACTCTGCCAAAGGTATCTTCGATTTGCTTTCAGAACGCATTTCCTTGCTTGAACGCGCCCTACTCCCAGACAACCCACCTCAAGACAAAAAGTCTAAACCTAATTACCAATAGAGCCACAATGCAAGTGCCCCTCACCGTCTACCAATGGAATTGCCGATCGTTTAAAAGCAAAACAAGCAGCCCCAAACCCGCCGGATGTCATTGTATTGCAACAAACTGACACCCCATGCCCCAGCCTTCGCGGTTATGATAATTACACCAATTCCCCTCACCAGCGCACGGCCATCGTTATCGCCCGGTCACTGACAGCCCAGGTAATACCGATTACGTCACCCATCGATCACGTCCTCGTTGAAATCCTTCCTCATAAGCCACAAGCACCAAGCCTCTACATACTGAACGTCTACAGCCCGCCAACACAACCCCTATCCGCAATCGAAGCCCTCATCAGCGCGGTGGTGCGGCACACTCGCAACAACCCATGCTTACTCCTGGACGATTTTAACGCACCTTTTAACGCACCTCACGTTACATGGGGCTATCCCCACGCCTCCAAAAAAGGCACGGATCTGCTACAAGCAACACAGCACCACCACTTCACCCTGCAGAACGATTTGACTCTGCCAACACGTCTAGGCACTAGCGTGACCCGAGACACCATACCGGATTTGACATTCAGTCGCAACACCACTGACCTTGTATGGGATCTGCTGCCAGATACTTTAGGCAGTGACTACTACATCATTGCTCTCACTGTCCCACTCACGAGTATCCGTCGCAAGATGGGCACGGCGCAGCTCACTGACTGGCAAGCCTTCCGCGAAGCTCTACTTCCAAGCATACTGCCGACCGAAAATCTGGAACAATGGACGCAACAACTTATTGATCTACAAAACTCTCACACCAAGAAAATCACGCTCACGCAGGATCTACCGGCAGTAGACAACCATCTCGACCATCAATGGACGGCACGACGTAGCCTACTCAACCGATGGCGCCGAAACAAACACAATCACAAGCTTAAACGTGGTATTGCCCATATTACAGAAGAGGCTCTTAAATACGCCAAACTGCAAGCCCAAAACTGGCGTGGCTTCTGTGACCAAATGAATGGCACTCTTACAACCAAGAAAGCTTGGCACATCCTACGCCACCTCCTAGGAAACATTCCTACCAAAACTGCCACTTCGCAAAACATAGCCCGACTTATACACAACCACTCTCAACCTGATCAACTACACTCGCAAATCCGCCACAAGTTATTCGGACCTGCATCATCTCAGACAACTCCCTCGCACCCGGACTACACTGGCACTCCCAATCCTCAGCTCGATGGCCCTTTTACCATGCACGAGCTCACGCAAGCACTGACCCGGCTAACCCGCACAACAGCTCCCGGACACGATTTAATAACGTACAAGCTACCTCGTAACCTTAACGACGACCACTTAGAATCCCTCCTTGCCTGTTACAACCACCACTGGACTAACGGCACAGTACCGCCCCAGTGGCGCCACGCAGATATCACTTTACTTCCCAAGCCTCGCAAACCCATCACCTTTGACAACTTACGACCGATCTTCCTCACATCCTGTGTGGGCAAACTTTTTGAACATCTGGTGACTCGCCGTCTAAGGGACTTCCTTGAAGACACCAACCGGTTCCCTCACACCATGTTCGGGTTCCGTACTCACCTCTCGGCGCAAGACGTCCATCTCCAACTCAAAGAACGGGTTCTCGACTGCCTCAGCAAAGTACATCCCAGTTCCGTCCTTGCTCTCGATATGCCAGGCGCCTTCGATAAAGTCACTCACACAGCCATTCTCCACCAACTTCAAACCACGGGCTGCGGATCTGCCACATATAACTACGTGAGAGCCATTTTGACAGATCGAACTGCCACTCTCCACATTGGCCCTCACCAGACAGATACTTTTCACACACCGGCAAAGGGCATTCCCCAAGGCAAGGTTGCCTCACCACTACTTTTCAATATAGCGCTCATGGGACTCCCGACAGTACTTGAACAAAAACCCCACGTGTCGCACGCCTTATATGCAGGCGACCTTACCATATGGTCCAACACAGGCTCTCCCGGACAACAGCAAGACAGTCTTCAACAGGCAGTCGACACTACGCTCCAATATCTCCAAACCTGTGGTCTCTGCTGCGCCCCATCAAAATCCGCCTTACTCGTCCTCTGAGCATGAACCCGGACCGCCCACCCAAACCCTACCACCGACCCCTCACTCACTCTCAATCGGCAAGCAACCCCCACCGTCAAGACGCTCCGCATCCTTGGAGTCCACTACCACCACGACGGCTCCGGGGCCGCGTACCTCCCCAAACGTATACAGACAGTCTCCCAACTTACACACCTAATTCAACAAATATGATCTCGCCGACACGGACTCAAGGAAACAGATAACTGCCGAATCATTCAAGCAATGCTGATCAGCCGCATCACCTACGGGGCACCCTATCTTACCTTAAAACCACAAGAACATGCCAAGATTGATGTCCTAATGCGCAAATCTTATAAGACAGCCCTCAGCCTGCCTACCTTCACTTCTACCGACCCGCTTATTGAAACTGGGTCTACATAACACCCTCTCGGAAATTATTGACGCCCATCTCCAAAACCAACTACAGCGCTACAACTCACACCCGCCGGTCGTCATCTGCTCAAAACGCTAGGCCGGAAGGTGGTACAAACTCCGGACTCGCCACAACGAATACCTCCATCAATGCGACGCAACATCCATGTCCTCCCCATTCCGCGTCATATGCACCCTACATACAACGCCGGCCGTCGTCAGCATCGTACACGCCTCCTCATCAGAAATACGACAGCGACCCCGACCACCCTCTATACGGACGCCTCTCCCTATCCTCAACGACCAGCTCACGTTGCTACTGTTGCCCGCTTCGACAATGCCTTACTCACCTCGGCAACTGTCTCCACAGCGTCTACTACCACGGCCAAAGAAGCAGCCATTGCCCTCGCAATGACCCAAGCCATGAGTCCCAGCATAACAATACTGTCTGACTCACAAGCTGCCTGCCGTCGTTTTGCACTCGGACCAGTCTCGGCTCTTACCCTGGCCATTCTTTCTCAATGCCCCACCCTCCCTCAAGCCCGCATAGTGTGAACACCCAGTCACACTTCCCTTCACCGCCACCGCCCGAGCTCTCCTTCACCGGGAATTCCCAGAAGAGGCCAACAATGCAGCCAGTATCACAAACTCCCTTACGCCCCTCTCCCAAACCTACACTGACATCCTATACCACTACAGAGTAACCCGACGCACCTTTCACCCTTCCGATACTACCGCTGACGCCCGCATTTGGCGCCGACTTCAAACTAACACTTATTACAATCACCTCCATCTCCACCACATATCCCCTACTAACTGCCCACTTAAATGCCCCCAATGCGATGAGCCTAACACCACAGCTCATCTCGTCTGGACGTGCCCCACCAACCCTCCACCACCCAGATCTCCTACCCTTGAGCAGTGGGAGTGCGCGTTGCAGAGATGCCAGCTCGAAGACCAGGAGGCCCTGATCTCTCGGGCGAGGATGGCAGCCGCGGCACGCGGCCTACCGGAATAGGATGGCCGCCCACAGCTCCTAACTCTTTTTCTCCCCTACTCCGTCCCTGTTGTTTCAATAGACGTTTTCTCTCTCTCTCTTCAAAATGCCACAGAAAGGCTCCATCCGCGCAAGAAATGAATGGGGTGTTCGAAATGCCACAGAAAGCCTCCAGCCGCGCAAGAAAAGAATAACGCGTTCGAAATGACGCAAAACAGCTCCAGCATACGAAATTGAAGCAAGGGCAAAAACAACGAAACTCCCCCTGGCGCAATTTCAGGCAGGGGGCGCGCGAGCACTGCGAATGCGGGAAATTTGAAATGCAGCAGTGAGCTGACAGCGGCGCTGCAGCCCAATATGGCGAATCACTGTTCTGCACTTCCGACAGCTTTCACATTGAGTGGAACGGCTTTTGTTTCACCGTGCGGCACCGTAACACGGCAGCACCGCCTAATCAAAAACGGAGAGGGCCGCCATTCACGTTGCCTGATTTTACGATCCTTGAGGGTAGATGATAGGTGTAAGATTGAGGGACAAGGAGAGGGCGGAGTGGGTCAGGGAACAAACGCATGTGAAGGACATATTAGTAGAAATTAAGAAGAAGAAATGGACGTGGGCAGGGCATGTAATGCGAAGGTAAGATAACCGTTGCTCATTAAGGGTAACAGAGTGGATCCCTAGAGAAGGCAAGGGTGGCAGGTGGCGGCAGAAAATTAGATGGTGAGATAACATCAAGAAGTTTGCTGGAATAAATTGGGACGCAGCAAGCACAGGACCGGGATAATTGGAGATTAATGGAAGAGGCGTTTGCCCTGCAGTGGGCGTAGATAGGCTGGTGATGATGATGTTCTGTTTCACGAGCGCGGTACTCCCGTATGGAGGCGCTGTTGTCTCCGGAGTCGTATTCCACAAGCAATATTGCGAATAACGATTTTTATAGCGAAGCGGCAAATGCTTTTTGAAACCGGCGAGCATGCGTTCAGTTTGTCTGAAGGAAAGACAAAGTGCATGGGACACGGCCCTTTAACGCTTTTCAAGAACGAAGCATATACCCTTAAAGCATAAGTTTATTTTCGATACTGCCGGTCTCATACCAGAACAAAGCAGAAGGGAATCAGTTCGTGGGTACAGAATACACCATTTACAGTTTCACATTTTTACAGCGGCGTATTTTTACAGACAATGTCTAAGAGGACACAGAGGCTGGAGGCAGAAATGCCTTAAGGTGTCTCGAGGCCTTTACAAAATTCAAGAGGTACATTTTGAAAAATGGCGCTAATTACATACAAACACTGAGAAGTTGGTACATACTTACAGACGGCATATAAGACAGTTATACTGATCAAGCAGAGAATACAACGCTAGTTGCACGCAAACACAAGAGCACCGGCAATGATGCAAACATACACTCCGGTAACGTAGAACCAGTTATTGCAACAGGAAAAACAAACGCTTTTACGCACAAGTGAACCGGAACATTTATATACCAAAAATAACCACCTGGAAAACGGCAATACGGCTCATCCAAAGAGAAAATATTAGAAAGAAACTGCAAAATTATTTACAGAATATATCCTCCATTTTTAAGGTGGACTCTGTCAATGATTGTATACTGGTAATCGAGAAATCTAAACTATTCCGTTCTCTTATTGACAGGGGAAAAATGAATGCTTGAAGCAATCGTTTTTAAAAGTGTATTCTGTAATGGCGTACGCATGTTTGTGTATTAGTTGTCTGGATTCTGCTAGGTAGATGTATTTTGGTGCATCGATGCGGCTACAATTATGAAGGAGGTTGTGTAAAAATTTTAATCGTGTCAGTTTTGCCCTTGTCGCTAGCGTAGGAAGACCACAACATTTTAAAAGGCTAGTGGGCGAGTCGGTGCGTTTGTACTTGTTGGGGATAAACCTTACGGCCTTCCTTTGTAGCCGTTGTAACTTTGCGATATGAGTAACAGATTGAGGGAACCAAACCATATTGGCGTCCTCTATAATTGGACGGACGAATGTTGGGTAGGTTAAGGGCCTAGTTTGTGTTGGCGCAAGTGGTTGACGCCTTCTTAAGAAAAACAGCTTACGCGAAGCCACTGCTGTAACGTTGTTTATGTGCGCTTCCCATCTCAGATCGGAAGGTAATGGGGCACCGAGATATTTCTGCCTCGTAACTCTTGTAAAGTGTGTTTTTATTGCGCAAGTAAACTCTCAGGGTACCTCTTTTCTGGTCACCGTCATGCAGACTGCTCTAGTTAAGTTTACAGACATTTGCCATTCTGCACACCAGTAAGCAATCTTTCCCAATGAAATCTTTATTGCCTTGTGGTCATCGCTGTCTCTAATTTCCCTGTTACTAATTCACTCATCCGCGAAATCTTAATTTTGCAGTCTATGTTGGTTTTAATATCATTCATATAGATAAGAAATAATAATGGCCCCAGGACGGAGCCTTGGGGAACACCTGACTTAACAGAAGCTGTCCCTGATAATGCGCCTTCGAAAACCACAGACTATTGGCGGTCGCTGACGAAGTCTTTCATCAAATTCATAATCTCTCCACCCCCAATAATGTTATCCAATTTTGACATCAGTTTGTTATAACAGACACGATCCAACGCTTTCGATAAATGAAGCAGTATCATATTTGCTTGGGGACAGTTATTTACACAAAGGGCAAGATCGTGAACAACCTCAGCAAGCTGGCTTACCGTTGAAAACCCTTTCAGAAAGCCGTGTTGGTGGGGAGACAGAAGGTTGTTATTTTCTAAAAAAAGGTTTTTCGCTATCGGTTAGAGATGAAGTTGTTCCTGTGCCGGGCCGAAAGTGTTTCCAGAATCGATAAGGGTTGCTCTTAATGTAGCCGGGTAGCGCTGGGGTAAAACAATGTTCTTTAGCAAGTTTTCACTTTTGCTTGAAGTCCTCAATAGCACTTGCCAGGTTAGACACGCGCACTGAAATTTGCGTTTTATTTTGATTACATGAAGTAACCTTTTAACTTTGCGCTTCGCCTGCAGTACTTCGAGTGTCACCCACGGCTTACGTTTGCGTTGCCTTTTAGCCTTTAGGGGAATAAAATTGGTAATATAGAATGTGATAGCCTTGAAGCTCGACCATATGCGGTTCACATCAGCCAATGGATCCACAGCCAAGCTTGAAAACTTATCAAATTCGTGAGCCAAGTAGGTGAGAATACTAGCATCATCATCTTTGTGCAAATTTCGGACAGTTGTTACTGTTGATCGCGATGTTATGCTAAATCCGAGCTTCAATTTACAGATTGGTATTTGGTGATCAGAAATCCCAGGGATGACTTTAACGACTTCTTTATTTGACGGACATTGGTCACTAATCAAAATTAGGTCAATAATTGTTTTTTTGTTTCCTCTGTCATTCTTGTTGGTTCTAAATTGATCTGCTGTAGACTGAAACTTGAAATTAAGCCAATAAGTTCGTTCCTTTAATAACTTCGCTCTTGTTAGGGTGCTGAGAGATGTCGGAAGGGAAACGTTATATTTACATTTGTTTGGTGAATGCGGGGTTTAGATTGACATTCACATGTGACCAGCCATCTTTTTTTAAGCTCACACAGCACGTGGTGAAGCCATATAGAAAATATTCTCCGGAGGGCGAATTGCATTTTCTCCTCCCCCACCCACAGGTTCTGGAGCAAATTCAGCGGGAGCAGAAGCGGGATGCCCGGCGTGTGGTCATCGGCTTCGTGGTGATGGTGCTGTCCATCGGCTTCGTAGTCACCGTAGTGCTGGCGCGGGTGCTCTTCCAGGACATACAGGCAGACCAGAGGCCTCCGGCGCCGCCTCCAGCGGCTCGGGCACGCCTAGGCGTGGGACGAGCTCTGCCTGAGAATGATTCGGGAAACGAAGGCAACCAAATGCGATTTATAAACGCCCTTCTCGGCAACCGAAGCTTTCGACGATGAGCACTCCGCCCTAAACATGACTCGTCTTCCAAGAAGTTTCACGGGGGCAATTGGTGTGGTAGAATCCCGGACTGAGCAGTAATGGTCGAATTTATTTCCTGTGGATTTATTGGACTGTGAGAACCTCTGAGTGGATGCATAGAAAACTTTTTCGCCTTGGATCTGATATGAACACTTGTTTTCAAACTGTGGTGGAACTATTTGGTAGTCATTGAAGGTAATTTACTAAACTGGCGATGCGCAGTGTTTGACATAGCGCACTCTCAGTTGAATGAAAAACATGACATGAATGCAGTTTATCGACGTTTTCGGCAATGCACCAGCAATTTAGGTCGGTTTTTTAAGCTTATTGAAATTTCCGCTACTTATTGCAGAGTCTGTCACAAGAAAATGGTGGACCTCTGGGCGTCTTCCTTTTACAACGTCGCAGTGCACCAAGGCCAAGAAACAGAATGTGCGGATGGTTTCTGGTTGACAAAGGGATAACATTTCAGTTAGTTTCCTTTTCCTTATCGATTAAGCCGATGCCGGCATTGCTGGCCAGTTTTGCCTTTGCCACAAGATTTTTAACCAGTTTACGTCATCGCTCTGAGGTGGTAGATGCACAGGGGGGATTAACAGAAATACAAATAACGGAGCGCACAGCCTCCGATGCGTGATGCACCGTCTGGCTGCAAAGTCAGTAAACTGCGCGCGTGTGCACTTTTTCGATAGAGTTTGAGGCTGTGGCCTACCTTCATTTATTGTAAATGCTCGATCGAGAAGCGACGCATGGTCGTTTATCTTGAGGCGCCTTTTCACGCGGCGTCGCCAGTGAGCAGGGTGAATTGATCGGCACGGTGCTGCGCGCTTGGCCCTGAATATAGCAGAAAACAGGGACTCCTATTCTGCTGAGTGGCGACAAAGAGTAAAAAAGCGCCTAAACATAAACGATCGGTGTCGGTTCTCGATCAAGCATTTCCTTTAACAGTAGGCCGCACTCTCAAACGCTATCGTAAAAGTGCGCAAGCGCGCAGTTTACTGACTTTGCAGCCAGGTGGTGTAGCATGCGTCGGAGGCTGTGCGTGGCTGTGTGCTCCGTTGTATATATTAAAGACGATAGTCTTTCGTGGATTAATTAAACCCAGATATTTTGGTCTGTCTGTACGTGACTCAATTCAGCCACCCTCCCAAGTAAATGGGTACTGGGCAATAGTCTTATATACACACAGCCAAATGTAAATGTCTAAGTCCGGTTTGTACGTCCATACTTGTCAACTTTGTTGAACAAGAACAACACATTACGCAAGTATCAGACAGGAAAGTAGTACACAAGGGATATTTAGTGTTCCTTTATTAAAAAAAATTCACGAATGCTTGGGTCTTCGATAGAAAATGATATTCTACATCTACTGCAGAAAACCGCCACCGCTATTGCTCGCGTCACCTCCTGGCGGCATATGAGAAATCACGCGGCAACAGCAAAGAAAGGTTCCACTAGCTAGCCTCCACGTTCTGCTTGGAACGCACGTGGAGCACGGCAACGCGGTTCTATAAACCTTGATGTCGGCCGCCTCGATTGACGCGCGTCTTCGCCGTACTGCAGCGCTGGCATCGAGGAACCAGGCCTATAGCAGTGGAACGCGGTAAATTCAAATCGCCTTGAGCAAACCTTTAATGTGTTTACCTTGGGATGAGGGCGACCGAACAGGAACAGCATGAGAAGTGAGCGGGAAAGCAAAGGGGGGCATTTCCTTGGCAAATGTCTACAAAGACTATCGTCTTTTGACGGCATTTGCAACGAACGAAGCAGACACGCGGCCACTTTTTTCTTTTAATCTCCCCTGTACACACGAGTTGCATCGTAAGTGCGCAGGCTGCTTCATTTTTTTGTTTGGGTGAACTTGCAAAGCGTTTTTCAGGGGAAAATCAGCAAGGTTTTCATTAGATGGTGCGTTGAAAGCCTCGAGTTTGCACCGCGGTCAATATAGCAGCCTTTGGGAATCTGGAAATGTTTAGCAAAGGCCGCTCGCCTGAGAAAAGTGGTGATAAATTACGTTAGCCTTTTTTTCCGAAACGCCTCGTTAGAAGCATGTTTGATGCAAACCTCGTGCTGTTGTGGGTTGCTTAGAAGGTAGGGCTGATGAAATTAAAAGGCATTTGAAAACACAAGGACTTGAAAAATATTAAGCCTAAATTATATTGTAACGACATTTCAAAGATAACACGTTATAATGGCGCAATGAGTCAAGATTCAAAGATTCGAAGATTTTATTTCCTCAGAAGTACGAGGAGGCAGGCTGTGACTAAAGGCTACAAAGCTTGACAGAGGCCCCATCCCCCTTTGGTACAGTACAATGATGAGACGAAAGCAAACAAGTTGGAAATTGTAATGTGAGTTACAAAAATACAAGCAACATGTAGAGCACAAGACATTACATAACAATATGGGAAAGGTACAGTAACGTACATTAAGAGTACAAAGGAGTAAATTAAAACAAAATACAAGTGGACAATCAGAGTACAACTATGACATAGTTTTAAAGACAGGCACAATTACAAAACCTGCGCATTTAACAGATTGATGGTGGTTCCTGGTGAAAATGCGCATGGCTTGATTTTCAATATGTGGTGCTGACGAAATATGACAATGATATGGCGTATTTCCCCAGGCTGCAATCCCATAATTTAAATGTGTATGAATGAACGAAAAATGAAGTGGGAGGAGAGCATCATAGGAAAATACGGACCAGGTTTGATTAGGGCCCGAATACCACAGGCAGTATTATTCTTGATACAACTGATGTGAGAGCTATATTTTTGTTTAGGGTTGAGTAACACACCAAGAAAGAAAACAGAGTTGCAAACAGCAATAAGATTAGGACCGAGTGTTAAAGGGACACTGACGTGAATTTGTCAAGCTCCCGTTTTTGCTTGCACTGCGTAGACGGGCTCAAATTAGCACACTTTTCATCGTTTATTCGGTTGACAAATCGGTAATTATTTTAGAAAGCGCGAAAGGAGAAAAACTACCATGCGCGGTTTGCGGCGGCCGCACCAACTAAAGCTGTGACGTAAGGAGGAGCGGGCACCGTGATTGGACGATGCCCAAGGTGAGCAACCAAACAAGTTTTGGTTTCGGTTTCGGATCTGTAAAACACAACCGTTGGCGTTGTTGGATGGCATTCTCAATAACTCAGTAATCATCGTACCGCGCTTCTGCCATGTTGTCAGCTGTAAAAATGCATAAAGATAAGCCTCCTAAGACGGATTGGAATCGTAGCATTCACTAGCCGAAACCTACGCAGTGCATGAAGGCCCTCCGCGTACCCGCAGACGCCCAAATGTCATGCACTTTTCCCCCATATTTGGAGCTTGCCTCCCTCATGCCTGTGTCGTAAAAAGCGTGTTCGCACCAGGCCAAGGGTCTGTTCATTCTGGCCTGTGCCCACTGCCTGCAAGCAGTCGGTGCTTATGGCAACAGCACGCCAACGAGAACTCGCTAGCGCTCCAGTGCCAGCCTGCGCGCGTTTCGTGAACTAGTTCGTGGAGCCATGAACGTTGCGGCCCGAATAAAGGTGAACTCAATATAGAAAACATCGGCGGAAAACGAAAAAGTTAACTTACAAAAAAAGAAAAAAGCACGTACCCGCGGGGATTCGAACTCGCGACTTGCAAAATACTTGCGGTGGTAAACCTAGCAACCCAGACCACTCGGCCACGGAGCGGGGCCCGCCGGCATCGATAATATAGGGTATATATTGTACAACCAGTTTACACTGTTTAGTTTTGGCATTTCAAACATCTTAGGTGACTATTTGTTGTATTGCGCTCGTGCAGTAAGCGTCGCCCGAGTTTCCACAATAGCTCACGTCTAGCAATTGCATTTCGTAGACGGAAAAGCGTTCGCAGATGCGTAGTCGTGCTGCTGACCGCTGTGCTTGTTCGCCCAGCGCAAAAAAGTGCTTCCCGCACCCTAGTTTTACGCTGTACGGTAAAAATATCAGTTGATTTTATTTCCTTAGTACCTATATTGACTTCGCTGACTCTTCTCCCGCCTTCAAGAGGCCTTATATTTTCCTACTGGCATACCAGTCAGCGAAGCGTCGCATGTGCGCTTGTGCAGCTCTTGTGTGAAGCGACCTTGACTTGGAGCTAGATACAGTGTACAAACTAACCAAGTAAAGAAAGGCAAATTCTACCATTCACAAGCGTGTCGTGGCTTCGTTTCAACTGAGCGAACGAATTGCAACGACCCGTCGGCGGCCGGCGGACGAAACGCTGGGCCGACTGACTCTGTCTGAAGGCCGGGGAGCCGTGCAGTAGCGCAGCCAATTGCCAGCTTATCCCCTCCTGACGTCACACGAAAACGCCGCAGAAAATGGGCGAGCGTAAAGAGAGGAGGACAGCATTTTCGAATTAATTTTTCTACTAAATAAAATCGCGTAAACGCGCCCAGGGTGGTCGAAACATGGCCTGGGGACTCCGGACTACAATTTGCGAAAGTAATCCCGCAATGTTTACATATCACTTCAGTGTCCCTTTAAAGGCAGAACTGAGGGTATTTGTCGTTGAGCAGTTTTAAAAATCATACATTTAGTTTTTTCAGGGTTAATGTACAAGCACTTGTTAAGGCACCAGTTTACGGAGTTCAGTGTTTTACTTAGATGTAAGGCCTGTGATGGATTTGCCTGAAGATGTTATTGTGGTATTGTCAGCGTATAATAAGCAATGGCTTAAAGTCAAGCAATTCAGAAGATCATTATATATAGTAGGAAAAGCAAGGGACCAAGTATCTACCCCCCGGGCACACCCTGATTATCAATTTTCGTACCACAAAGCACATCACTCATGTAGACAACGTAATCCCTATCTAAAAGGCAGTTGTGAATAAAAGTTACAGTACGGCCAGTTACTCCATAAGTATGAAGTTTCGTAAATAGAATGTTATGATTAATGTTGTAAAAAGCTTTGTTGAAGTCCAAAAAGACTGAGCCAACTATGTAGCCAATATCTGTAGAATATTTGATGTGATCAGTTAACGAAAGCAAGGATAAACTAGTTGAGCTTCCCGAATGAAGCCCAAATTGGCATTGTTTTAGTGGGTTAAAGTTTTCTAGATACTCAGTTAAACAGTTAACAAACAATTTCTCAATAATTTTACTGAGGGAAGAAAGAATAAAAATTGTCCGATAATTGGAAATTGAATTTTTGTCGCCTTTTCATACACCGGAATGACCCTAGCGGGGTTTTGTTATTTATTCAGACGTACTGCTAAAGGCCCTCTACATAGGGGGGAGGGATAAATTGAAAACGAACAATGCGAAGAATGCTAGCGGCATGTTAATAGGCAAACGAGTAAATACGAGCGGGTGCGAGGACAAAAAACAAAAGAAAACAAAGCCAGAAAGAAGAAAAACAAACAAACAAATCTGGAAAGGACTTATATCAAACATACAAAAGCACTTTTTAGTGAAGTTAACATGCAAAGTAAGTGCGTAAAAGTTCCTGGTTGGTTGGTTGGTTGGTTGAACTTTATTTGAGCCCATAAAGGGGTCACCATCAAGGCGGCCAATGGGGCGGTCCCCTATTCTCGGGGCCCGTATGCTTCCAGCACCTCCACGCCCCGAGCCACGAGGGCTATGTGGGTCGGCACGGTAGGGCTGGACCGCAAGATCTCCCATCGCTCTTTGGGTGAAGGGTTGGGTGAGGTGAGGGAGGTGGGTGGTGATGGGGGTAGAATCTGTGGGATGGGGCTCTTGAGGGACGTGCACTCTGCAATGACGTGACGCAGAGTGCCTCTTTCTTGTTTGCAGAATGGGCATGTGTCATCATACCGATTTGGAAACATCTTATGTAGCATTGTTGGATGTACTAATGACCCTGCCTGTATTCTTCGTAGTATTGTTTGCTCTTTTCGTGTTAGTGAACGGTGAGGCTCTGGTAGTGTACACCGATCCTCTCTGTACATCTGTGTTATGTCTGTGTAGCTCGTGACCGGGATCGGGTCGTCCTCCCCTCCGCTTGACTCCTCGTGTGCCCGGCGTGTCATCTCTCGGGCGTGGTAGTCAGCGATGGTGTTGCCAACTAGTGAGGAGTGAGCCGGGGTCCACACGAGCTCGACGGCTTGTCCCGGTGGCTCTTTCTTGTTTACGATCGCTAGTGCCGAGGAGGAGATGGAGCCCCTTCGGTAGCTGCTATATGCTTTCTTGCTATCCGTCACCACAACCTCGACGCCGGGTTGAACGAGCGCCAAGGCTATGGCCACTTCTTCCGCAGTCGTGGATTCCCTGGTCCTCGTCGAAGCCGAGACGACCAGTCGGTCTCTCGTTGTCACAACCGCTGCCGCCCGGTCGCTGCCCTTCTGGAGGGAAGCGTCTGCGTAGAGGACGCGGGAGTTTCCCCCCAATCTTCGCGCTAGAGCTGTTGTCCTGGCTTTTCGTCTGTCATCGTCTATTCCCGGTGCCATGTTTCTTGGGAGAGGCTTCGATGTGAGCGCTTCCCGCCATTTTTCTGGTAGTTTACTTGTCGTTAGTGTGGGTTCGACTGTCCATCCCAACTTCTGGAGTACCTGTCTTCCGTGCTCGGTCTGACTAAGCCGTACTCTCTGACTAGAAAGGTGGGCCTCCACAAGTTCGTCGACGGTGTTGTGGACCCCCATCTGATACAAGCGCTTTGTTGATGAGTATATGGGGAGTCCCAGAGCCTGTTTCATTGCCTTTCGTATTAGTACGTTTAGTGCCTCTCGCTGTGTCCTCGTCATCTGCAGGTACGGTGCTGAATACGTAATCCGCGAGATGACGAAGGCCCGTACTAGACGGATGGCGTCGTCTTCCTTGATGCCACGGTTGCGGTTTGCTACTCGCCGGAGCATACCCAGCACTTGCTCGGTCGTTGTTCGGACCTTAGCGATCGCTGCGTCTGCTTTCCCATCGTTCCGTAGCATCAATCCCAGTATACGACACTGTTGGGTTGGCTTGACTTCAACTCCATCGATTTGGACAGTGATACTGCATCTTGTCTTGTTGTTGACACCTGGTTGGACGAGCAAGAGCTCGGACTTCTGCGGTGCGCAGCTCAGGCCACACGATTTGGCATATTCGTGTACCGTCATGGCTGTTTGTTGTAGTGTTTCCTCCATCCACCCTTCAGATCCGGCTCTTGTCGTCCATACCGTAATGTCATCTGCGTAGAAGGCGTGGTCTATTCCTTCTATTTGCTCTAATAGCCCTGGCAGGGGTAAGAGGGCCAGGTTGAAAAGCAAGGGTGAAATCACAGACCCTTGAGGAGTGCCTCTTTCCCCTAGTGTTATGGGGTCTGATTTCGTCCCGCCGATGGCTATTGTCGCAGTCCTGTCCGTGAGGAAGTCTTGAATGTACTTGAATGTTCTGCGCCCGCACCCCGTCTTGTTGAGGTTTCGCAACACGCTGGCGTGCGTCACATTGTCGAACGCTCCTTTGAGGTCTAAGGCTAGGATGGCTCTTGGTCCGTTCTTCGTGGCTTGCTTGACTACCAACTCGTGGAGCTGCACCATGACGTCCTGCGTTCCAAGGTGTTTTCGGAAGCCAAACATTGTAGCTGGAATTTGTCCTGTATCTTCCAGGTATCCCTGTAACCGCCGTAGCACCATTCGCTCCATAACCTTTCCGACGCAGGAGGTCAGCGATATCGGGCGCAGGTTGTCTACTGACGGGGGCTTCCCTGGCTTCGGTATGAATCTTATTTCCGCATCTTTCCATTTGTGTGGTAGCTTTGAGGTCTCCCAGGCATTGTTGATATACCTAAGGAGTTCGCTCGCTGTCTTGCCGCACATGTTGGAAAGATGCTTGTACGTTATGTTGTCCGTCCCTGGTGCGCTCTTCTTGTTGCTTTCATCTATTGCCGACCAGAGCTCCGCCATGGTGAAGGGTCTGTCTAGCTCGCCGTTTTCCGGTCCCTCATACTCTTCGGGTATTGGGTGAACTCCTTTTTCAGTCTGCAGGTATCTCTTCTTGAGTGCCCTGAAGAGTTCGCTTTCGTTACCGTCGTACGTGTTGAGTACCTTGGTAAGGTTTCGGTTGGTTGCCGTCTTGCTCTGTGCCGGGTCTATAAGGTGGCGTAGTAGCTTCCACGTCTTTCCCGCCGATAGCTGTCCCTGTAGTCCTTCGCACATCTTGTGCCAGTTCTCTCTACAGAGCTTCGCTGCGTATTCATGCAATCTGCTTGTTCAGGAGAGCAATGCGTCGTGCTAGCTTCCTGTTTCTTCGCTGGCGTTTCCATCTGCGAGTCAGCGAATGTCTAGCTGCCCACATATTGGATAGCCTGGCGTCGACGAACGGTGTGTCCGTCGTTGTCGTGATCTTTTGGGTGAACTTGCGGAGTGTTTCTTGCTGTTTCTTTTCCCACTCCTCGTACTGTTGTAAGCTATGCTCGACCTCTGCTCCTGTCTCCTCGGCCGCGTCATTGCCTTCTCGAGTGTACTTCCGCATCTTGTCCCAGTCTGTAATCCATGCCTTGCCCAGCTCGGCCCGGTATTGGGGACCGTGGACTTCGATGCTTATGATTTTGTGGTCGGATCCCAGATCAACGTCGTCGCACCTCCACTCCGCTTCGAGTGTCCCTGCCATCCATGTTAGATCCGGTGTGGTGTCGTTAGTAACACTGTTTCCGCTTCTGGTGGGGACGCCCGGTTCGTTAAGGAGTGTGAGGTCGTGCTTTTCCATCGCTTGTATGAGTTCCTTGCCTCTCTTGGACGCCATCTTGTAGCCCCACATAGGGTGTGGTGCGTTGAAGTCACCTAATACAAGGAGCGGTCTGTCTTTCGCGAGCTGTTTTGCTTCCCTCACTATCACGTCAAAATTGCAGAGGTGCTTTGCTCCGGGTCTACAGTACACATTCAATATGAACATGTTCCTTGCGCTTCCGATGTCGCGTGCGTGTATCTCTATAAGCGTATGTTCGCATCCGTGTTGCGCCGTGATGTGCTGGGTTGCCGTCACGGTGTTGCGTACGAGGATTGCTGTGCTTATTTCCGATGGGTCTGTGTATGTTATGTATCCTGGTAGGCGCGGCTTCCCTCTCGTCTCTTGCAATGCTATGACGACCGGTTGCCGTTGTCGATCTTGTCCTCCCATGTGCAAGATGAGTTCCTTATCCTTGTCCCTTATACTTCTGCAGTTCCATTGGTAGATGACGGATACTTCCCTGCCACCCACCCGCTTCTGCGCCCGCCTATTGTTGGGGTTAGGCGTCATTCTTTGTGTTATCGCCTAAGCGACCTCGCCTCTTCGCGATGGTCTCCTTGAGTCTTTCTGCCCTTTCCTTCTTGAGGGATGCGTATCGGTTGCGGACCTCCATGGCGTTCACCCTGGCTGCTAGGCGATCGTGTTTCGCCTCAAGTGTGGTCATGCGGTCTTCTAGTCTCCCTAGCGCTGCCAGAATGGCCGTCTCTCCAGGTGACATTTGGATCTGTTCTTCTGCCCTCGGCGTCGTGTTTGTCTGCTTGTTGGTACCCTGTGGGACTTCCTCGGCGTCCATCTCCTCTTGTTTCTGCGGTCCTACGTTCTGTGTAGGCGGTGTTGGCTTGGGAACAGCGGGGGGAGGCGACCTTTTCCTCGGCATTTTGCGTAGCCCTTCTCTTTTGTCACTCGCTATAGTCTCCTCATGTTTGTTTGATTCTTTCTGGTGCGATTTATTCTCAATTTTCTCTAGCCTACTCATAAGCTCCCGAATTAGCACGTTCTGTCTTTCGATAACGTTCCTTAATTCTAAGATTGTTGCGTTTTCGCTCTGTGTAGCTTGGAAAGGGGTAGGGGATTTGAATGGGGGGGATTCAGGGGGAGAGGGGAATTCAGGGGTACGAGCTTTGGGAGACCCATTGGGCCAGCCCACCTTTTTGTCGGCGTTCCCTCGCTGGTCTCCGGGTCCGCCCCTCGATCTCGAACGTTCACGCTCCGCCACGTTCTCCGCACCGCCTCGACGCCTTGAACCGCTCCGCGCAGTCAACGCCGCTCGTCCAGCTGCTTCCCAGCGCCGGTTCCCTGCCGTCGCCGCCGGCCTTGACCAGGAGCGCCCTTGACGACCGCCTGCGCCGCTCTGTCCCCCTGGATTGCGGTCCTCGGCTGACGCTTCGCTCTCGTCGCAGCGGTGGGAACTCCTCGTTGTCGTCTTGCGGTTGTTGCTGTTGTCTCTGCTTTCTATCCCACTGGCGCCTCTTAACGACGTATGGGACCTTGAACTTGTTACCGCACTCTCGGTTTCCGGTGGCGTGCTGTCCGCCGCACAGCTTACACTTCGGTTTGCAGCGTTCTTGGTGATCTTCGCCGGGATTCGGCTCCCCGCAGGCGACGCAGACCCTCGTATCCGGGTAGGGGCAGACGTCTGTCCTGTGACCGACCTTCCCGCACTGCTTGCACACATCGAAGTGCTTGCGGTACAGGACGCATCGCATCAGCATTGGCCCGTACTTGATGTAGTTTGGCACTTTGGCACCGTCGAATAGCACGATGACCGCTGTTGACGTGCCAATGCGGTGCGCCTGTAGCGCAGTGGGGTTGGTCGGATTCACAATGTTCTCGTTGATGTCCTCGGAGGTGTCTGCGACGTCCACCCCCTTAATTACACCTTTCACTGTTCCTTCAGTAGCGGCCCGGTATGTCCACACTTCGTGTGTTATACCCCCGACGACCAGGTTCTTCATTCTGTTGTATAGTCCCGCTCGTCGCTCGTCCGGGGTACTCACGACGATTATGTTCTGAGTCGCGTTACAACAGATCGTATCTGCTCGCGCTTCTTCCTTGGTCACTCCCGCTGCCGTTATTACGGCCATCATGATGGTCGTGGCTCCCGTGCGAGCGATGTTAAGGCCGCCACGTGGCCGTACAATAATCTTCGCTTCTTCCCTGGGCATTGCTGGCATGCGTGCTGCCCGCGTTATTGCCGCTGTCACTCGTTTCGCATAGCTTGCTCTTTCCCGGGGTCGGGATTGATGTTCTGTCGAAACGGACTCACCGGCTTTCGGATCGGTGCCGACACGCTTGGCGCGCCTGCCGGGGGCCGTCCACCCCGCCGTGTCGCCGGGCACGAAGTCTTCGCCGGGTACTTCAACGCTTGTCCTCCCTTCATGGCTGCCGAGTTGCAGTCCCATTGTTGTTGTGGCCGTACTCACGTCCATTTCCGTTGTTAGATCCATAGCGCACCGGCGGAGGCTGCCCGCTGGGGCAGGGGCCGCCCGAGGCGGTCAGACCTAGCTAAGCCTAAGCGTGGCGTTCGGTGCACAGAAAGTCCAATAATTCCCAAAATCCGGCTTCCTCCGCGTTGAATCCGGTGTCAATTCGCAGCGGATATGTCCTGCGACTCGCCGAATACTTTAAAACAGCACAATTCAAGATTTCACTGCGGAAACAAGCATTTCCTCGAGAGCTGACGTGGAACGCGTCCGCTCGCTTCGGCGTCCGCAGCGCCCTCCTGGAATTTGGTCGGATCGGTTACAGTTACAATGTGCGATAGTAGTGCTCCATTGAGCAATTGTGCGAGGTATGAATGATTGCGAATATCTAGAAGTGAGGCATTTCACACGTGTCACCTTTAAGACATGGTCCTGTCGGGGAAAGATGGTCGGTGGCGAAGAAAAGAAATCAGCATGAATGAAGAATGATGGTACAGTTTATGAAATAATGATAAACGTGATAGTTTACGCCGATGTGATAGGATAGGCAAAGATGCGCGAAGTTTCAAAACCGTGACGCTGGTGGGACGTAATTAATCTGAAAAGATGAAACGAACGACACGATTTTGAAGGGATTCAATTTGGTCAACTAAGTATGCTTTTTCACGGTCCCAAATGACAGATGCTTATTCAATTTAAGGTCTGATGACAGTTGTGTATGCAAGTTTACGGAGGTTTGATGGAGCATGTTTTAGTCGGTGCTTTAAAAAAGTGATGAGTTGTTGGCGGATGCAAGAATGATGTTGCTATGATGATTTCATGTCAGGTCACAGTGCAGGTTAATACGCAGGTACTTTTAAGTGTTGTCTAGGTCAACAGTTGCGTTATTTAAAGAATAGGAAGTCTTATTGCGGTATGCGTGGTTTCTAAAGGACATAAGTTTAGTTTTAGAATTAATCAGCGGCATTAAACAAGTGGAACACCAAGTAGATATTTTGTCAAGGTCAGTTTGGAGGGCGTCAGAAAAGCATGTTATTATACAATAAATAAAACAGTCATCGGCAAACAACCTTATCATCGAAGAAACGCAATTTGGTAAGTCATTGATAAAAATTAGAAAACGTATAGGGCCAAGGACATTGCTTTGGGGAACACCAGAGTGTACTTCGCCAAAAGAAGAATTCAAATTATTAGCAGATGTGAATTGAACCTTTGATGATAGAAAATCTTTAACCTATGCAATACAAGAAGGTGGATATTAAGTTGTGTAAGTTTGATTAGCAATCTGTGGTGACGTACCCGGTTGAAAGCTTTGGAAAAATCTAGAAATATTGAGTCGATTTGAAGCCCAGCGTCAACGGATGAGTGAATGTCGTTATGAAACCAGCAAGCTGAGTGTCACACGGGTACCCTTACCTAAACGCGTCTTGTATTTTGTTTTTATGTAACTATCCGTGCGCCAGCAGCACTGAGGCCTTTGGCTGTTCCTGGGCACGTAAATAAACATGATTGATTGATTTGATTATATTATTATTATTATTATTATTTTGTTTCCTTCGCGTCTAAAACCGCTGCGATAGCTATAGTTATCGCCAGCTTGAAGCGGCACAGCGTGATTTGCTCGTCGTACCAGATACGCCTTCTATTCCGGCTTTGTTTCTGTGGCTTTTTTTTGTTGTTGTTGAAGTTGCTATCGAAACGCGTTCATTGCTGTGACTGAAGGAAAACCGGCCAACAGCCGCTACATGGCCTCAGTGACGTAATTCGAGCCATCGATGAACGTCAAGACAGGGAAAGGAAGAAAAATCTTATGGGCGAGTTTACAAGTTATCTGATGGGCAAAGAGCAGTAATTTTTAGCTGAGGTACTTTGCGACCCCCTAATCTAAGTACTGGATGTGTTTGGTGACTACGATGTGGAAGCATTTAAGATTTCAAAAAAAAAATGTTGAAAAACATGTTGCGGGTCCCTTGAAACATGCAATGGTACATTATCATGAGTTCATTATAACTGGGTAAGTATTAGCTAGAACTCGGTACGGCTTTAATAAGTAGTTTAAGCTTGTCAGTACTGCCCAGGAAGCATGGATTGCTTTTTGTTGCGGGAAGCGATCCAGAAGAGGGTTGTAGCGTCAGAGTAGCTGCGGCAGGCGTGCCCTTGAACCGTAACAGCGAAAATTGGGACTCTTTTTACGCCACCGGCACCGAAATCTGAAGAGGAAAGGAAATAGCTGCAACGCGCACGCAGAAATAACTATTGGGCTGCATTGCGCCCTTGTTATTAAATGTGTAGTTATGAATAGACAGACGGGTGGTAATTAACCATGAATCATTACATTCCATGCTGCATCATAAAAAATAAACATAGAGAGAGAGAGAGAGAGAGAGAGAGAGAGATTTTTATTTCTCCCTCTCTCTCTCTCTCATGTTTATTTTTTATGATGCAGCATGGAATTTAATGGTTCATGGTTGGAAAGAAAACCTAGTCCTGCTTGCCTATAGCAGGTTTGAAGGCAATCAAACGCCTTTACCATTTAACACATCCTCACTCAGGTAATAAAACAGATGCTTACATCGGTTACGGCAAGCTTAGCGGGCACTTAGGTTCTTACTAGGTACATTAAAAGGAAGCTCAAATAAGCCCAATGGGCCCTGGAAGAAGAATATTAGGAGCGACAATTATGGATAAAAAAACTGCGTCGTTGTTGCGGTTCATGATGATGATGGTGACGCTGCAAGCAGATGGTTATTCTCCGCTACAGTGGCATTGACCCGTGAGGGCATTAGAGCGTTGCTAGGGGACTGTGTTCGTTCTGAAAGTTTCAAGGGCATAACGATCAATTGGATAGGTGATTAATCTTCAAGCTGTGGAGTTTACGGACGCCGTTCGGTGGAAAGCATGCACCGCTGCCCCGGGACGCTCTGGCAGCTCCTGGCTCTTCGAGCACTCTTCCCAAAATAAGAAAAGCGGACCTAAGTGTAACTCAGTATTTGTAAAAAAAAAACAATTCCTGGTTAAATTGACTATTAACTTCGCTAAACGCAGTCGCTGCCACATTACCCGTTCATTAGTTTCTATTTGTAACATGCAGTGTGTTATAATGGCAGCGTCATACAAGAACTAAAACAATAGTCTCAGAATTAGTTATGTTCATTTCAATTTACAGAAACGATTCGTATTACTATAGTGAAGCAGAACTGAACTACTTCCCAAATCACAACTGACGCTGCATTTCGTTGTTTCTAGTAAGCGAAAAAAAATTTCACGCACCTCTACGAAGTGAATCATGATGAGTGGGCGAAGCACTGGGGATCGTTCTTACCGTAAATCACCCGTGAGAGTGCTTACTGCTGCTAAAACGATTTCCAATCCCATCCAATACAATACAATTCTGCTTAATCCAATCCAATCCAAATCCAGTCCAATCCAATGCTCCTAGCGCATGCGCAGCACGGGTCTCCAGGAGCACTCTCTCTCGCTCTCTCTCTCTCTCTAAACTTTTGTGAACCTTGTATTTTGTTCTCGTTAACCTTTTATGAACCTTTTGTTCACGAACAAGGAGGAGGAATAAACTTTTATTAAACAGCAATGTGCTGGTGTCAGGGGCACCCGCCCGGTGAGAGGAGTCCTCAGTCCAGGACCCCTTGGAGTCTAGCGGCCTTTTTTGCTCTCTCCACCAACGTTTGCTGCTCGGAGAGGTGAGAAGTGGTCAGCATCTCCACCCACTGCTGAAAGGAGGGTGTTTCGATTTACACCGTGCTGTGCCGTGAGCACGAACGCCGGACGCCGCACAAGCCTCGGCCTTAAGGTTCTTCGCCCCTAAAAAACGTGAAGGAGGAAGACGCCCGTAGTTAACCCACGTGGGGCGTGAGCCATACCATTAATTGGAAATGCGCGTAGGGTGAAAGAGAACGAAGAAGAACCGGTCGTCGAGGTCTCTGCCGCCAGCTACGCGTCCAATTTTTCTGCGGACGCGTCGCCAAGGTACGCCACAACACGTCTTTCGCAGTCTAGAGAGCAAATACAATCTTCGAGGTATTTCGGAACGACGCAAAATGAAGTTCTCCTTGGGCACGTTGGATTGTTGCTGCCTAGTGAAATGATCGAAGCCGTGAAATTGTGCAAATGAGTGTACGCTGCCGCGTTTGCACTTGCTATGTACAAAGTAACCGTCTCACCTATAAATTTAAACGTAAATGTGGATTGCCCTCGCTCTAATTTTGTCTTTCGTGTTTGCCTGGCCCAACAAATACCAGTGCCTCCAATTTCTTGGCTTGATTGCCATGGTAATCGATGCATTGTTTTCAATGGTCTGTCCTGGACCTTCAATTCTCTGGGGTATGGTATCAAGTAAATAACTAATGTTCTCCTCTCAATATGAAATTTCGTCTCAATTTTGGATGGTGTTAAGGCCTGTGTATTTTGTCTTGACAAGACCTTTTTGTCCACGGCGCTGCGCAATATTGGCCACAGGATGTTTTCGTTTGCATTGTTGAGAATTCCCCTTCGCTGGAAGCGAATTGTTAAAGATCCTTAATTTAGGATACTGCAATGTTGAATATTACGCGTAACATAGGTATCGAAGTACAAGTGTCATGAAAAGTTAGCTTTAATAAAATAACTGGGCTTCACTAGCCGAATTTTTCGTGTTTACAATAGCAGCCGAATCACGGTTGATGAGCGAGACAGTACGTCGCGCCCTGTAGTATATTTAGGATATGTCACCAGGACTTGTTCATCGATTCAATGTGCCTTTCATCAATCCTGGCACTCGCGAAATTGTCACAAAGTGGCGGTACACAACTAATTGTAAAGTTTAACTTGCGCTTTCGAATAAATTGGTCGTCGTATTTGCCGTGACAATGCGGTCAAGAGGGGCAATTTTTAAATGCGATGACGCCTTCATTCCAGCCGTCAATATTTTATTCCGGACCACGTATCTGTCCACCTCTTTGTCCATAACTTGATCTTTCCTTTGCATCTCTCAATAATTTTTTCAGTTGTAGCCCCCCAAATGTTGCTTACCCACCGTGGTGGCTCAGTGGCTAAGGTGTTGTGCTGCTGAGCACGAGGACGCGGATTCTATTCCCGGCCGCCGCGGCCGCTTTTCTGATGGAAGCGTAAAGCGAAAACGCCCGTGTGTACGTGATTATGTTGCATGTTAAAGACCACGTGGTCGAAATTAATCCGGAGCCATCCACTACGGCGCGCCTCATCACATGCGTTGCGTCGGCGCGTTAAACCCTACAATCAATCAATCAAACAGACTTGCCTTTATTTTACGTCTTAATTCTTTCTCGTCACTCTCATCAACCTCCTCTTCCTCTTTTCGCGTTATAAGCTGTCTTTTCAAATACTCACTACGTTATAAGCGTTCCTTAGACCTTTACGTGAATGTCCACTTCGCCGTACGCAGTACTCGTAGCTTAGGACAGTGCTCATGGCTCGCAAGTGCTGTGGGGTAAAGGCTACCTGGACAGCCCAACTTTCCGGCCCGTTTACCGGTTGGAAGGTGGAAACTTAGCGCCTATCCTCGTGTTTCGTCCTTCGACTGGAAAATCCTTTCGGGCTTAGCGGTGGCTTGTCATGGAGTATTAACTAGCTTGAACACATCAGTTAATAATATGTTATTTTGTTCACAAACTGTAATCACGAACCTGCTCCTCTCACAGCGCGGCGATGGACAAGGAAGGTGCGGTGAGCCGCCGCCTCCGCGCCATCTACGGGTCGGGGCTGGCCGTGGCAGTGCTGCTGACGACCGTGGGGGCGGCGTGGTTCCGCGCTGCTCCGTCCAAGCAGAAGACCCTCGAACTGGGTTCGTTCGAAGCAGGTCTTCCCGGATGGCTTCCCGCGTCCTCGCAACTGGCCGCCGTGCGCAGGTAGGTAGCGCTTGGCCCAGCTCGAAATTTCCGGTGCCCTAAATCACCTCTTACATTGGTCACGCGTGAAAAAAATATTCGAGCTTAATCTCCTTCCGGAAGGAGCTTTCAATGCGAAGAATATGATCATCATGGTGGGTGGATGTATTCGTGGGCGCAAAAGCACACACGCCATTCAGCTCAATCCGCTCCTTAGCCGCGCGAGGAGTGGATGACACTGAACCATCCGTCATTCATTTTTAAAGACCCATCACTGTCTTTTACGAGGTATTGAATCTGAATCGCACACAGCAAGCATGAAAAGGGCCTGTCGTCGTACGCAGCTGTCTACTCATCCGTTGCAATCACCAATACGTAAGATCGTGTTCTGGCTAATTGTTCGCTCCTCACGCCATCCTCGCCGTAACCGAAGAGCGGGTCAGGAGGATTACGGAGTGTTTGGAATTACGCATAAGGAAGCGCGTACACATTTCACTGGAAGCCAGTGATGCGTGATCTTTTAGGATGGAATTCTAGTCAGTCTGAAATGAGAATGAAGCTGGGTCGGAGGACGGAAGACGTTATTTTTCTTTCGTGGTAAAGGGAATAGCTCCTTGTGGTAGAGTTTTTCTCTACTACCATCGGATGACTGGTATGTATAGTTGTTTTTTTTTTCTTGATCTTTTTGCCGCCGTGGTTGCCTCTACTGAATACTTCCATGATTCCGGCAATAGTCCCCACCGGTAAAAGCGTTCTACTGGTTACTTCCATTTGAGACCCCAATTACACGATTGATTGCGAGAGGTCGCCAGGCCCTCGTAAGGGTTGTATCGCCCAAGGCGGCGCTGAAATGACTCTTAGCGGTAGAAGGGGGGGGGGGGGGGGGTGAGGGGCGGTAAAGCTTTTTAATGCGGAAGCCTTAAATTGCCCAGTGAGCGAAAAAGCCTGGTCCATAGCCCTTAAGTGGTACATAGCGCTTGAACTCGGCAGTAGCGATAAAGAGAGCGGAAAAACGTAGCCAAGCGAGTGACGCGACATGCAGGGAAATCCACCATCGACGTCAACTGTCCCCGTAAATGGCGTCAGAAACGAGCGGTGTCGCAACGCGTGCGAGACAAATCGAAGCCATTCGAAAGGGTAAGGCGAAAGCATGTAGCCAAGCAAATCGTCTCAAGCGGCAACAGCATAAAGCCCTTTGAGAACGCGGGACGGAAACAAAGCGTCTCATTCGCATTCAGAACCCTTAAGAAGTATTTAGGTGCCCTCAGATTTTTAAATTAAAACATTCTTATAGGCTTCTCTGTCAAAAGTTTGTGCCAGTGGCAGAGCATTTTGTGCCGGTGGCATAGCGTGTACCACTGTGCCACTCTGCCAGTGGCACAGTGACAGACGCTGCTGCTGCACCGTGCGGGTAGGGAAAGCAGACAGGAGTGAAAAAATGCTGTAGGAGCGACTGATGTTCCACAATTTTATGAAATCTTCCGGGAGGCCTCGTGAAATGCTCAGTTCTAATGGTGGTGGCGAAGGCAAGAGGTGAGATACTAGGCTATTAAAACACGCGCTCGGTGTGGCTCTTACAGACGTAACATTAGGCGTAGCGGAGCAATATGCAAAATGCAAAGCAGCAAGATGCAGCAACACATAGCCTAACCTTGCACGTCTCATTCAAAATTGCTTAACAATTTGCGTAATTAATATACTGCCTGGTCCTTCTGCGCCAGTCGGCCGGTCACGCGTCTCCGTCCAAAAGAGTTAAGGTGCCCACGTGGGGGAGTAGCGTGCACATGTGAAGGAGTGTGGGCGCATGGGCGTCAAAGTGCAACTTCCCTAAAAACCCTGGCATGCGGTAAAAGTGGTTGTTCAGCATTCATTTCACAAAGGAGAGACGGCTGTTACCCGTTGGGCGAGCTTCATAAATAAGAGTGCTGCACCCTTGCCGTGGTTTACAAAAGCATTCCGTTGAACACGCGTTCCCACTTGGGAGATTCAAATTGCCCGATGTACGGCCTCAAGCCCGACGGTTAATTAAAACTTCGCGGTGGACTCAGTATGAACATATGATGGAACAAGTTTTACGCCTGCAACATGCTTCGCAATTCCAGCGATAGGATAACAGACATATGCGGATCTCTGTAAGTCAGGTTCATGTGTCCTTTGCGTGCCTTACATGTAGTCGTCTCTCATGGTTAGCTTCCATGGCGCATAGATACGTGTTCCAGTGTCTGGCAGTTTTACCCATGTGAGTTTTGTTGTCATGAAAGTTGTCTTGCGTTTTATATTGTATGCAATCGGTTACAAACATTTGTCGGTAGAGCTACGTTGGTGAAAACAAATTTTTGCTTGTCTATTTGCAGGGCAGCGCACCAAACACGCGGTTTCCTCCGCCTGTACTTTACTGTAATTCCTCTTAAAAACTGGACTCGAGGATATTGATCTGCTTAGAAAATCAAGTTTGTTTAAACGTTGAACGCAACAGCCTCATGGCAGAGTCCGAGTGCACTTGTTAAGTCTGTTGGTAGCAAAGTTTAATTTTCGCTCACAAAACAAAAGCACTCTTAAAAATGGTCGTGGAACTTTCTAACGGAACGCTAACCTGTTACTTGTCACAGTATTCAGTAGCTGCTTAGTGCTTTTAATAACTGGCCATGCTTAGCATAGTAAAAGAATCTGCGCGTGACACTGCGGATCGGCTGAGCGCGGACCACGACATAGGCACATTAAACAAGCACGTGTCACAATTCAAAAACAAATAAATCGAGCAAGAAGACCAAGGGGATGCACGAGGAGAGAGAGTATAACTTAGTTACCTTAGAAATGCATCTGCTTCTTCTTGGTTTTATAGCCAGCAGCGGAAAGTCCTAGAGTCAGTGTGCTTGTCACAAAAATCAAATACATTGGCGATAATTTTAGAATTATGCATTTTAATGTGAGCATATACAAGTCAGCATGATGATTTGCATAAGCTTTTAGTCGGGATTTGGAGTGGAAAAAGTGGTGTAGTTATTATGTTCAGTAATTTATAGAATTTTGTTCTACCAGTGAATGTGAGCATCAAACAAGCAGCAGTTACGAAGTGCACGGTCTAGACTAGTAACGATAGCATTCAGGTTCCATACTTACTGGCAGGACCTACGTACCGTTCTGGGGGTAGTAAAATTCGTAAAGAGATAGTAAATACAACCCGTAACTACATTTTTTCTAGAATTTTCTAGAAGATTGAAACACGTTTTAAAATTCATTTGCGGCTGACTTAAACTTTGACTTTGCTACACAGGCCCGGTCCTCTGGCCCACACGTCGGTTCTCCTCGACGACACTCTGGAGTTCTTCCGCTCCCGGCACCGCACCTCGTCGCACACGGTGCTCTATAACAACCGACTGCCGCGGAAGGTGCTGCCCGAGCACTACGACATTGAGATCCGGCCGCGCTTTGTCGAGAAAGTGGACGACAACACCAAGATGCGAACGCCCCCTGGTCTAGAAGCCGGGGACACGGCGGGTGCCTTTGCGGGCGACGACGACGACACGTTTTCGGCCACCGTGGCCGTGAGAGTGCTCTGCGTTGAGGCCACTGACCTTGTCGTCATGCACGCTGGAAAGTTCAACTACACCAACGGCACTTCAACGCGCCCAGAGGCAGCGGTGCAGGTGATGGCCCCAAGCACTAGCCTATTGGTAAAAGGCAGCGTGTACGTGACACGTTAACAAATCACGTGAACATGTTTAGTTTACGAGTTTAGTTTGGTTAGGACAGCTTGTACTGGGGACGGACACATCAACAGGCGCTGCAGCCTAAGGTATATTATCGAAAACGTAACAGGACGGCTCACAAAGTGACAGTCCCCACACCCTCCCACCTTGTGAGAACAGACGGTGCAGGCGTATAGGAATGTGATAGCGAAGTAGCCAATGCAACTGGCTGTCACTCCTTAGGGTACGGCACACATTAATTTTTGTAAATACACCAGAAAGGCAAAGGGAATGTAGTCCCCCCGAATGGCCAAATTAGTAAAGCACCATCGGATGCACTATACGAAGCGCGTACATTCGAGTACCCGGTCTCAGCTGCGTGTTTTACAGCGGTGCCGTTATAGGCTAACGCCCTGTTTCTACCGCGGTGGCTCAGTGGCTAAGGCGTTGCGCTGCTGAGCACGAGGTCGCGGGTTCGATTCCCGGCCGCTTTTCTGATGGAGGCGAAAAGCAAAAACGCCCGTGTGTACGAGATTTCGGCGCACGTTAAAGATCTCCAGGCGGTCAAAATTAATCCGGAGCCCTCCACTACGGCGCGCCTCATCGCCTGCGTTGCGTCGGCGCGTTAAACCCTACAATCAATCAATCAATCTGTTTCTGCCGCCGTAGACCGAGAAAGCCACCCTCCCTCTGCTTACTTTGCAACACGCTCTCCCTTGGGCCGCCTGCTCGCCCCCTGTGCTTCATACCTTGTTATAAGATGGCGTAAAGTGCACCCTAACAATTGGTTGAAAGTTGGGCGAATTGGTAATGATTAGAGACCGGAACTTTAGGCAAAATGCCTATTTTTTCCTTGAGTTCGTATCAAGCCTATTTAACATATAAGCATGAACTAAGGGAAGGGGAGCATTTTAAGCAATAGTTTATTGTGCCTATAATGCCTATTTTGACTATATGGGATTTTTAGCGCCTATTTTGACTATATGGGCCTATATGGGCTTTTTAAAAAAGCCCCTAAAAATGCCTTTTTTGTGTTATATGCGCTTTTTTTGGTGTTTAGAGTCGCTGGTCTGCACGGAATGTTGTCGCTTCAGGAACCCGCAACAAAATGTTTGTCGCACCTCATTCGCAAAAAAATAAAAATAAAAAAAAACGCGATGCGTGCCAAACAAGCCCACAAACCCAAGCCGTTCGCAAGCCACCACCACGTAGTCCTCGTCACATTGGCCGAGCTGCCAGAGGTCCGTACGCAGTGAACCGCAGCCAAACTTACCCCGACGTCACTCTTAATTGTCCACACGAGCTGTTTTGTTGTATGTCCTTCTGACGCGCTGTGTCGGCGGACCAACAGCGAGAACTTTTGCCCGTGTGCCCCCTCCATTACTAACGCAATAAAAACCACGGCACCAATGAATCTATGAGATTCAACGGTGCTGAGAATAAGGCCCCAGGGGCCCTATTCTCGACTGCACAAATTGCCGGCAATTCGCCCATGCCTTTTTGCGTTAGCACAACGTAAACAATCAGTGACGTGCTGTACCTACAGCTAGGACGACATGCAGTGTAATTTGACGATTCACTCAAAAAGATCGCAACCAAGGTATCAAATATTGTGCAAGAAAGATATAAAACCACTTGGCATGTACTATAAAAATTTAAGACGGTAGCTGAGGGTGTCAAGAAAAACACATTTCTGGAGGTCAAATTTGGCGTCAACACCACAAGGCGATCGAGTAACGTTGATCCAAAAGCGAGCGAAAGGCGAATGTCGAGCTAAAGTATATCACACAATTTTTAAAGCAAAGCTTTCTACCTCTACCCCCCAAGGGTTCTTTCGCGACCGTTGGTGTCACCAGGAAACTCTCGGAAAGAAATAAAAAAATTTACCGCACCGCCAGGGATCGAACCTGGAACTAATAGAGTAACAAAGCAAGAGCCCGTAGTCTTACCGATTTAGCTACGAGCCCACGCGGAGGCGGGGGAGACAAGTGATGCACTGACCAAGCACATCTACGGCTTTAACCCCTGCATTCTCGCTAAATGCTACGCGATAGCGATTAAACGAAGCACACACTAACCCATGGCGTCTCACTTCTAGTACGACGCCAATGGGCCTGTGGCTTCCAGTGTTCGCGTAAAAAAATATCAGTTCCTTGTCCGCCCTCACGCCAGACGATACCTCAAGAAACACATTCAAATACTCCTTGATGGCCAGGCCATCACTCCATGCCCCAGCATCAAAATCCTGGGCCTACATCTTCAGGACAACACCAAAAGTAACATATCCTTGCAGTGCGTCAAACACAACATTAATAAATCATACACATGATCCGGCGAGTTGCCACCAAGAAGCGAGGCCTCAAGGAATACGATACCTTTCGATTAGCTTTCGTCTTCTCCAGAATCACTTACGTCAACCCCCTGTCTTCTTCTCGGCAAGGAGGACATAAAGATGCTTTATATAATGATTAGAATGGCGGTTGAGCAAGCCATTGGTCTTCCCATGAGGGCGCCCAGAGAGGCTGCTTAGCACAGGGCTCTAAAAAGCTGAGAGGTGGTCATCTTTCTATCCAGAAGCTCCGAATGAGCAGAACTGCGGCGGGTTGCCGAATCTTTCACCAGATTGGCTGGGCAGCACAAAATATCACTCCGCTTGATCTACTCCTGGGCTTTTGGCGACAAGAAAAAATATGCTCCCTTTGCTTAGAAATATGAACCCCTCAGACGACGAGGGTCACCGGCAAGCACGGGCTCAAGCGCTCAACACCACCCGCGGTGGGGATCATGCAGTTGTCTACACAGACGCCTCCAAACATAGAGTGCAGCAGTACGTCATCATCGTGTCTACCTCCAGAACCAACCTCCTTGCTGTGCCTCACTCAAGACCGAAGACATGATGGCAGCAGAAGAGGCAGCCATCGCCTTGGCTCTCAACCAGGGGTTTGTAAAGTAGTCACAAATTCCCAACAAGCCTAACGGAACTACCTGTCGGGTTTGGTGTCCCCACCTGCACTGCCTGTGCTAAAAACCACTCCCCAAATGGTTCCATTCAGCTCATCTGGACACCTGCTCACGCTTCCATGGAGGGCAACGAATACGCCCACCAAGCCTGCACTTTCACCCCCAGTGCTATGGAGCTGCACGAGGGCAGTCACCCGCTTGTCTCATTCAGGGACATAAACCAGAATTATCGCTATCTGAGGCAGACTCTACCTTTGGCTTACCCTGACCTTTCCATAACAGAACAAACTACCCTACGGCTCATATAATCCGGCTCCTTCCCACACCGGACGCGTGTTCACTTAATGCATCCGAATCGCTAAGACGCTGCATGTAAATTTTGCTCATAAGTAGGAACACTCTGCCACATAATCGGGGTGTGCAACTTTAGCCCTGAGCAACTCCTCTCCTTCTGTCAACTACCTAACAAGAGCAATGGGCGATGCTGCTATCCAGCCCCTCTCTACCTACCCAGCTTCAACTGGTGGACAGGGCACAGTCGGCGCGGACTGAATATGGGCTACAGTGAGGAAGGAACAACTCCCCTGGGCCGCACTCTGGGCCGTTCAGAAATCTGAATAGAAGTATTTCCTCCTCCTGGGCTTCTTCCTTCTCGTCCTGCTCCTGCACCGTCTCTGCCGCCACTCTCGTCGCCTCCGTCCGCGACGGCAGAGACGGAGAAGTGAGATCGTCTGACACCGGGTTTGAGCTTTTATTTTATAAAAAAAAGTTTCCACTGATGTGCTGCACCAATACAACTCAACCAACCACCGTTCATTCCTCATGCAATAATTTAACCTGAGCAAGAATATCTCTTTGAAGTAATACAGGGTGTGGTTAAGTACATTTCACTTCTCTCTGGTTTCACGATTTGTAGAGCGACGTGAGTGAATTTATGTGATATCGCATGGGTAATCGTTGTGGGTGCCGTTTACAGCTTTGCTTTTCAACCACATTCGCCGAGTGGATTGGCGCCAATTTTTTTTTACCGTATCTATTTATTTCTTTCAATCGCTTTTAGTAACATAGCTAGGCTGAGGCTCTGCTTCAATGCACGCTTTGTTGCGTTATCACCTTCCCTGCCGCCACCGCCGCCACGCCATCGTCAGCTGCTATGTTACAAGTTTTTGGCGTGATCACAGAAAAAGACGGCCGCGACAATCGCTTCTATGGCGCATACGAGCAGCGAAGCGCTACGCCTGATAACCGCGGGACGCACCGATGTCGCCGATTCACTCATTCGTCAAGCTCGACTTCAATCAGCGCTGTAATGAACCAAATAGTCACTTTTCTTTGTTATTTTTCTCTTGACTTCGATCATGTGACCCAGTAGCTTACTAGGACGAGTATGGACAAATGGCATGCGTTGGGTTCTCTTTGTCATGGAGAGGCTTGTACTGCCCTCTTATGTTGCGGTTACGCCAAACAAATAATTTTTATTTTATTGCCAAACATAAAAGCAAAATACTGCCCGTTATTTGTATGCTCCATGATCGCTGACTTGGAAGCAGTTGAAACTATAACTTGTTTCGGTAGGAAGCATGCTTTGAACAGCGCGCATGCGACACTGCGCCTGCTACAAATTGCCGCACATTTCGCGGCGCCGTAAGCCCGGGCAATTTTTTGCCCTATTTCGCTTGTATTTTGCGACAAAATCAGCCGCCATTTTCAAGCTGTTACGTAGCATTACGTCACTTTTACGCAGGCTGAAGTTGCCTATGCATGACGTAATCGTTCCCGCCAACTGTTTAAATTACGTCACGCCTTCTCAGCCAATCACAGAGGGGGTGTGTATTACAAGCAGTATTGTTGTTGAATAGCAAATGCAGGCTTACGTTGTCATGTCCGCTGCATTTAGTCTGGTTTTTCATTGCCGGCCAAGAATTATGCGCCGTTAGTAACGAGAAATAAGGCAAACTTTAGAACTGGTGTCCGCAAACGACATGAAACGTCAAAATGACGACAGCACACACAACCGCTTTGTCAACCGCAAACACCTGACCAAAACTGAAAGGCAATCAGAAAAGACTTCCGGCATATTGCCAGAATTGCCGGCAACTTGTGCAGTCGAGAATAGGGCCCCAGGGTGCAGTTTCAATTTCGGCGTATCAAATATGATACGTTGGGCGTTGTGGTCTTAAGAAATCGGTGTAGGCTTGGTTTTGTAGCGTAAGCTACACTGGCCGAGGTTGAGCAGTTTCGCGTGGACCTAGAAAAGCCGTGCTGCGCAAGCGCGAGGAGCATTGGATTGGATTGAATTGGATTGGAAATGATTAAATTAAATTGTATTGGATTGGATTTCCTTTGGAGTACGGGTGTGTAGATGTGTAGAAAACAGGGTCTGCACATTCGCCGGTCTGTGCATTCTAGAGGAGTGACGTCATAGCCGCGGCAGACGCACTGGTGCCGGCGCGCGCCCAGCTGTGCGCCTCCGTTGCGCAGTATCAAGTCTGACACTGCGCCGGAGCCGCTTGGTAGGTGTTTCGCGTGGCTGCTGGAGAGCCGTGCTGCGCATGCGCGAGGAGGAGTGGCTGGACTGGACAGGACTGGACTGGACTGGACTGAACCGGACCGGACCGGACCGGACCGGATTGGATTTTATAGGATTGGAGTGGAAATAATTTTAGCAGCAGTAAGCATAATAATCAGCTAATCCTAGACAAACAGGAAGCCTAAGAATAACAAGCGCAACCTCTTAGCTCACGCTACGTATATCCTGGCATAGCCGAGCAAAGTCACTGCTAATTTTTTTCTGAGCCGGCTTTCCGGCATGATAGGTGGCACAGTGAAGCCTACTCACAATCTCGCAGATCACTTTACCGGCGCGACGGGGGCTAGTGGCCAACCAATAACTCGCCAACAGCTCCGCTTGTGATCCACCTTCACAGAATGAATGCACCAATGTTTTTACATGCGACGCATGTCTTGCTCTCGGGCTTGTCCCTCCTGCGTCGTCTTCGCGGCGTCCGTTATTCGTCCCTCGGCGTCCCTCCTCCGTTATTCTCTCCCACAGCAGTGTGCAACACTCTCACTCGGCCATTAGCAACAAGCTGTGCGCGCAAGCTGCGAAGCATGCTGGTTGGCTTGCAATTGGTGCGATGTCATTCCTCCGTATTGTCTCCTTCTCCTTCGATCGGTGTGAATTTAAAGCAGGGTTGCACATTCGCCGGTCAGTCAAGTGCTCGCTCTCGACTGACGTGACTCTTGCTCTCGTGCTGACGCACTGTGCCGATGCGCGGCCCACTGTAGCGCCTCCCTTCAGTATCGTGTGACACAATTACGCCGGATCGCCGCTGGTATAGGTGCTTTCCGCGTGGCTGCTGGAATGCCGTGCTGACGCTTCCGAGGAGGACGTTGCTGGATTAGGACAGGACGCAACTGAAACTGGACCAATTGAACCCCCGGCGTGATCACGGACCGGCCGGGAATGATGGGGTATTTTTCACAGTAACACGGATATATCGAACACGGGTATAATCGAATTATTGCTAGCTATCAACTGCATAAATAATCGCTATCCTTGACAAATTCGTGTAAAGCTAAGGAATTCGTACGTAATCGCAACCGTTTACCCGACGCTATGGTATATCGAACGCCGCGCGAGCGAAAGTGCACTGCTCCACATTGAGGTTACGATGCGGGATTTCGCGGCATGCAAGCTGGCACGGGAATTCCCCTACCGAACAATTTGCGCTTGCCCAGTCGTGCCCCGCGATAGGCCGCGTGCTAGTGGCGACCGGTATGCAAACTCGCCACACAAGCCCAACGCTCAGAATGTGATCATGCGACGAGATAGAGATGCCACCATGTTTTTACTGCGCACGCATTTTTGTTTCGGCTTGTCCTTCCGGGCTTGAAGAAGAAGATCTGTTATTTTCGTCTCTCTCTGGGTCTGCTTCCTCCGTTATGTCGTCTCGGGAAGGGAGTGAACGACTCTGACGGATCCGCTTCTTTGCATTACTGCATGCTGTTGCTGCTGCTTGGCGATTGCCGATTAACGGAGACATGTTTCTCGGTGCGGAGTGCCCATGCGCGATCCTGTTGTTGGATCCGTTCAGATGAGCTGTGAATTGTTATTCAAAGTTCTTGTGGTATCGCTGCGCGCTGTTCATGTCATTGCTCGTGTTGTGCATGGTTGCGAACTGCACGTGCCCTGCTTTGAATATTCTGTTGATTGATCTTCGATGAAGACGTGATGACGACGGTCCCTTATTTCATTGTCCAGGACGAATTACAGGCCATGATCCCGCGATTAGGAATACTCCTGTTCTGTGATGCGAAATTGTTGCATCATGAAGCGCGACAAGTGATTCCGCATATTGAGGTTCAGACGCATATTTGTATATCAATTTTTCATATTGAACATTTCGTCGATCACCCTTGGAGTTCGGGGATATATGGCGCGTGATTGATTTGTATTTCTTATCTTATCGCAAATGTGCGTCCGCAAAGTTAGCCCTCAAATGTCTTAGCACTCTATTTTATATCAAGAACTTGGCCCCTAATGTGATTGCCGACAATGCAGTCCACACTTGACGCTTCTGTTTGTTCATGGGTGTAATACACAATGCTTAAAACTAAGCCCCCTGCAGTGTTCCCACACATTAGAGGGCATGGAAACTTGTGTTTCACGGCATGCATACCGCCAGCTGACAGCCCTAAAGAGCAGGACAAGATTGATTGATTGATTGATTGCTTGATTGATTGATTGATTGATTGATTGATTGATTGATGAATGATTGATGGTGCTTGATTGATTGTGATGATTGATGATTGATGATTGATTGATTGGATTGATTGATTGATTGATTGATTGATTGATTGATTGATTGATTGATTGATTGATTGATTGTAGGGTTTAACGCACCGACGCAACGCAGGCGATGAGGTGCGCCGTAGTGGAGGGCTCCGGAAAAAATTTGACCACGTGGGGATCTTTACAGTGCGCCGAAATCTCGTACACACGGGCATTTTTACTTTTCCCTCCACCAGAAAAGCGGCCGCTGCGGCCGGGAATCGAACCCGGATAACTTGCGCTCAGCAGCACAACGCCACAGGGGGTATTCACACGACGGAGCGTTTCAGCGGAGAAATCCGAGGGAGGTCGTGACGTCACCGCAGGCGGACTTCCGCTCGGCCAGCTCCTTCGCTCACTAGGAGGATGCGTCTGTCGGACGGACATCAGTGTTTGTAGTCGCCTATCTCTAAAGCAGAGCTGCCATAGCACCGCCGATTCGCTAAGGCCGCAATTTGTGCTAAAGCCCCTAAGTACCGATCCTGTCAGCCGACCAAAAATTGGCCGTGGTTGCGATCTAGGCGCTGCCGCTGGTAGAAAACGGCGCGCGACGCGCGAGGCAGATGGGTGGGGATGAGCGCGCTGGGAACAGCCGGCCGGTCCGCCTACGGGCCCGCATACAGATGTTAGGCTTAACACTGCGGCGAATATTCGATTGCCGCTCTCGCAAGCGGCGCAGATGTCGATTTTTAATGCAACTTTCCATCACATCATTATCCCCTTTATCGCATGTGCAGCTCTCTTTGCGCCTCGGGGAGCGATAACAAGCTATCGCTCGAGCTACCTGCGCCGGTCTGCGCCACTTCGCGTCCGCGGCCGCCGCTCGCCCAGCGACTGTGCTGGTGGTATACGCGGCTCACTCAGTGCGCCTGTCGTGTGCGCGGCGCATTTTCGCGTCCACTGTAATAAGAAGCAATAGAAATAGAGTGCCTGCAAGCGCTCTAGAACTTGAGTCGCGGCCAGCTGCCTGACGAGCAGACGAAATCCCGCCGCCTCCGCCGGCAAGCTCGCGAGCACAAGCTCCGACCTCCGAAGGGAGCGGTGCGCCGGAGAGAAACCGTGACGTAGGGGTCACGTGATGCGCACTCCTAGGCGCCAAACGGCGGATTTCTCCTTCGTGTGAATACCCCTTTAGCCGCTGAACCACCGCGGCGGGTAGCAGGGGCATTAGAGGTTTGAAATAATGGTATCGCATTTATGACAGCGGTGCTACTTAATCGACGCACAGAACACCAGTCAAAATTAAAAACGCATTTTTAAGAGGAATATGGTTAAAACGCGAAGCTTTTCCTAACACAACCGCAGTCACAGTCACAAGTCCGACATTCAAACTGCTTCGACTGTGTCGGAAAGGCGCAATCAGACAGACGTCGGCTTCACAGCGCGAGGGACCCGGGTTCGATTCCCATAACAGGAACGTTTTTTTAGGCGTTTGATATGCCTTCGCTGATCATCATCATCGTTTTGTTCAACCCGATGCGTACAGTTGGCCTTCCTGCAGTGCATTTTGCCCGACAAACGACGCCATCAATGAGACACAGAAAGCTTCGCTTCAAATTATTACTGAGGGGAAAGCGTTTTTCGGTGCACGTGAGGGTAACTGCGGCAATTTCTTAAAGCTTTAAAACTTGTCTTGGCAGCACTTCAGCCCTAACTGGCCAGATACGATGCCCAGCCTTTCCTCTGGACAATGAGTCGCTAAATGCAGTTTATTCTCTCTCTCTTCTCTCTCTCTCTCTCTCTCTCTCTCTCTCTCTCTCTCTCTCTCGTCCTTTCGGGTGCAGGTGTGGGACGCAGCCACACCGCTGCTCAGCATTCCGGTGACGAGTGTAGAAAAAGGTAATGATGATACACTGATTATCAGGCCAAGCAAGGAGCTGGAGAGAGGGAAGCGGTACGTCATCCAAATACAGTTCGCCGGGCGACTTGGTGACACCAGGGGCTTCTACAAGTACCACTACAACCTCGGCAACCTCAAGCAGTGAGACCTCTTATTCAAAAAAATTAAAAAAAATTTTAAGCCGTTCCACTCAATGTGAAAGCTGTCGGAAGTGTGGAGCAGTGATTCGCCATGATGGGCTGTATCGCCGTAAGCCGCTCACTGCTACCACCCAATGCAATCCAAATTTCCCGCCCTCGCTAAGGTGCCTAAAATTACTAAGGTAGCGCCAACTGCTCCCTCCTTCTCCGCTGCCCTCCTCTTTTTTCTCTCCCCTCACCCGCGGCGCCGCGGTCCCTTTAACTCCGCGGCGGGGCCGCCATTTTTGTTGGCTTCCTTAGAGCAGACGCCCTCGCAACGCTTCGGGCCGCTCGCTGCAGTTTTTCGTGCAGTTTGCTCTTGTTTTCGCGCCGCAATCGCTCTTTGGTACCGTTATTAGTATTTCTAGAGCCCCGTTTTACCAACACGCATTAAGTGAGGCTGTTTTGTTGTATATTTTTGTCTAGAAGGGGATATTTGCGGGGTGGATGCCGCGGCCGCATACGGACAGCGCGGTGTTTGTTTACGTGTGCGGCATGCTCAGGATAGTTCGTGACCGCGAAAGGATCCAACGTGGACTTTTAATATTGTTCTGTTACAGTAATTCCGTTCCTGCATTTGCGTGATTAAGTTGTGGTCGTGCAAGCGCTGCACAGAGGGCTTGCGCATGGTTCGCGGTGACCTTGGTTAGCGGCAGTTCGAGCGTTGCATGCGCTGGCTTTTTTGCGTTCGCGTTTTTTGCGTTAGTTGTAGATCATTAGGCAGCGCTCAGTATGCGTCCCGCTTTAGCTACTGACATTCATGCCACCTTTATTCCGTGCACTTTGCGGTGCTTTGACGCTGTTGCAAAATATATGCCACCTTCACGTCGTTATAGGCTGCTGTCAGGGTCAAAGTTCTCGCGTCTCCTCGTTGGCCTCGCCCATGACGGCTGTACTTTTGGCAGTGCGTCCGTGGCATAGCAATGTTCGTGCGATTGGCGTTCACAATTACTTCGAGTAAGGCCCTGTCGGGCATATCTGGAAAAGGCTGGCACAAAGAACGCGCAGGTAAATAATGCGCTCAGCTTACAATTAGCTGTAGTGCCCAGTTCTATAATAACTACCATATTCCAAGGCCACAAGCGCGCTAACAAGCGCAATTGTGAATCCTTTTTATGCTGTACAGCTAACATTGATTCATGTGTGGGCTTTAATATATTACAGCTTGTTACAGCCGAGCTGGCCGTGACTGCACTGACCTTATTCGAGCAGCCGAAGGCACAATAACTCGGCATCGCGAAGCTACATAAAGTGGACGCCGACGCAACACTTGTTTGAAACGAGCAGCTGACTCTACGGTTGTTATCGGTTGTTATACGCTGGCGGCTTCGATAAGGCCTGCTCCGAGGCAGCTGAGCCTAAAATGGCGAATTTAAATGGACAGTGGCGGCGAAGAGAAGAAAAAACAAACAACGCGGGGACGAGCTACTACGTCAGTGGCCGTTGGCCAATGGCGCGCGGCGTTCGCCGGCGAAAAAGAGAATGGCAAAAAACGAAGGAGGAAAGGAGCGCGGGCGAGGGCGAAAGGCGGTGAGATCTAAAGATGGCGCTACCTTAGTAATTTCAGGGACCTTAGCCCTCGCAGTGCTCGTGCGCCCCCTGCCTGAAACTGCGCCTGCGGGAGTTCTGTTCGTTTTGTGCTTGCTTTCAATTTCGTATGCTGGAGCTGTTTTGCGTCATCCCGAACGCGCCATTTTTTTTTTTTTTGCGTGGCTGGAGCCTTTCTGCGGCATTTTGAACGCGCCCTTTTTTTCTTGCGCGGCCGCTTTTTTCGTTTACTGTCTAAAAACTAACTCAACGAGCGTTCCTAACTAAATGAACGCGGGCGCTCCCGGTTAATTACTTATATTTTGCCTCAAATGTACCAATACTGTCTGCGCTAAACAACGGGGAGATGTAGGACAAGCGCCAGTGGTTCACGAGTTTCGAACGCTTATGACTATATAAAGCGATTGGCTTTCGAAGCCTCTGGGGTACGCCGCGAACGACAGCGTTACCACGGGACGCCCAGTTGCTCTACTTGAGTCCAGCGAGCGAGCTACGGCGACAAGGCGAGCGCCTTAAGTGATCTGCACTTAAACCCCAGTTTCGGTGAAAGGGGACGAGCATTCACTGGAATTGGGGTCAAAAGAGCGTCGCAGAAATACAGAACTTCATTCATATATAAACAAAAGAACTGCTGGAGTAAATCCCTTTTAAAGAAGAAGAAATGTCGTAGGGTGGGTGACTGTTTACATGTATTTTTCTCTGTATTTAATTCTTTCTTTCCTTCCTTGTTTTCTAAACTTCTTCCTTCTTTGGTAGTGTAAGCTGAGTTATAAAGAATACATGGTATTAAGAAAAATATGTACAAGAACCTTACAAAAAAACTGTGGTTGATTTCTCTGTCATAGGAATCGGTAAAACAAGAAAGTGAAATGTGCAGGGGTGTGCTTGGCGAGCGACGCCCTGCTGGCGGGTCACTTCTGCAAAGGTGTATTGGCGTCATTTCCGTGACGGATATGACATCAGTGAAATCTTGGTGTATACCGGCATAAAACACTTTCGTTTTAAAATATATAACCCAAAAACACACGACCCTAAGAATAGCGTACTCCATAGTACTAAAGGTTGCTTCCCCGCAATAAGACACTGTGTGCAGGGGTGCACCCTTTACAGGGCGCTTGCTCCGTTGTTGCAGTCATTTTCGCTGGAGTCATTTTCGGGACGGATATGACGCCATCGAAACTTTTGTGTATCCGGGAATAAAACACTTTAATGTTAAAAAGAAAACACGTAATTTTTCTGTTGCGCTCATCGTAAGCAAAGAAGCATGCAAACAATAGCACAGCAAAAGGGTCAACATCGTAGGTAGCTTTTTTGTCCCTGTTCGTTTCCCTTCAAACGCCCCGATTCGCAGGCATCTGCTGGTGACTTTCTTCGAGCCAACATTCGCCAGGGAAGCCATTCCTTGCTTCGACGAGCCGGACATGAAGGCCACCTTCACCGTGGTCGTGGTAAGGCCGCGGTCTTACCATTCCATATCAACAATGCCCCTGGCTCGGTCCGAAGACAGGTGAGATTTCTTTCGCCGCTTGGCTTTGTTAAAGGAGCCATGAAAAAAAATACGTTTTTATTCATACGAAATGGCGTCATACCACTTCAATAATCACGTCATTCCTAACCCACACTCCACTCAATCAGTCTAGCCACATTCTTGCATTCCACCCGACACCACAAATGCGGCCGCCAGATGCACACGTGACGGCAGTGGTGCCTCTTATTCTTTTGGATCGATTTTTTGCGTTTCAAAGCAGTGATCTGATAGGTCGGAATAGAGTCGAACTCGCAATTAGAGGTTAGTTTAAGTAGAACTAGGGTGTATGTTGTCTTCGTAACGACTTTAAATCTGGGAGCGCATTATGTAGCGAATTATGGAGCATTATGGAGCGCAGTTGGAATAATGAAATAGAATAATCCGTGCTTTGGAATTTTTCTTGAGCTATAAAACAGTGCATTTTCATTCCTTAGTGGCCACATATGCACAAAAACACTGCTATTGCGATTGAAGTTCGTGCTATTATGTGTACGTCACAAGAACAAAGGAAGCTCAAGATAACACAAATGGTTAAATGGATACTACTTAAATTTATGGGAACACCGCGAAACCTATCAGCTTGTACTATTACTTCAACGATTAACTCCAGCGCGTCTGACAAGATTTCAAAGCTTCATTGTGTTTTTTTATTGTTGTTTTTTGTTACTGAGAATGCGGATTTTTATTTATTTATTTATTTATTTATTTATTTATTTATTTATTTATTTATTTATTTATTTATTTATTTATTTATTTATTTATTTATTTATTTATTTATTTATTTATTTATTTATTTATTTATTTATTTATTTATTTATTTATTTATTTATTTATTTATTTATTTACAGAATACTGTCAATCCCCCATGAGGATTATTACAGGGGTGAGCATCACTGCCACAACATTTGACGTATGCAGCTCAAAAAATCAGAATAAGAAAGAACGCATATTCACTGTGAACATAGCAGTACGGAATAGTACAATCTATATAGTTATTTGTACCATAACACAAGTATGAATTCACCAGCAAAAAAGCCGAGGTCGAGAAGAAAAGAGGTAAAAAAAAAAAAGAAAATGCAGAGCGGAAACAACAATTCGGTTATTATTATCAAGCAACCACGAAAACCATTATTATCTGTAGACAAGTGTTTTTGTGTGACCATTCAACCGGGAAGGGCTGCTGTGAACAAACACTTAATCAATTTACATGCCAACTCGTTTAGGGTAAATAGTACCTTCAATTATTTTCATAAATTTGTCTAATGTTGACTGGTGTGCAATTACTGCATCAGTGTGTTCCATTCTCGAATAGCGCGTGGAAATAACGAATAACAAAAATATTATTGCTGAAGGAATATTATTCGAATATTCGAAGAATATTTCGAAGGAATATTCGAAGAAATATTCGAATTCCTTCGAATTCGAAGAATTCCGAAGGAATATTCTGCATGCCTTCTACTCGTCGGTGTGGTGTCTCAAAAGTTCAAGTAAGGATCTAGGTTCATGCGGAAAGATTTGTGTAGAAGTGGGAAAAGGAGTTCAAGCTGAAAAACCTTTGCACGACTATCAAGGGTGGCTAGACTGGCGCGGTGTAATCGAGCGGTAGGCGAGTCCTAAAGATGCGTGTTCTCGCGAATATATTTGGAACTTGTCTTTATATTAATTCTGATCTTCAAATTTTTTTCTAGCTACGAAAATTTGTGGCATATTGCTGGGTACATTGAAAAGATTGACGCAGAAACGCGTTCGCAATGCCGATGAAGACAAAAAACAAGTTTGATTCATTCACACCTCCTTGTATCGATAACAACGGTATCAATTTTATCGCAAACTCAGAGAAACAATCTAGGTAATAAAAAAAACATGAGCAAGTGGCGACTCTCCAGCCGCTTTTCGGTGACGTCATTGTGACGTCACAGATTGTTGTTTGCTCCATTGGCTTCCGCGGACCTAAGCCGACGCTGAGAAACATGGCTGGGCAGTTGTAGTGGGCCCTCCAGTTTCCATTCGGTCTCACCACTTGAATGGTAACATGCAGTCAACAAACTGATAACTACGTTTTTAGTGCTACCCAATCTCACGTCACTCCTGCCCACATTACGTCACTGCAGCGCGAAATTTGAAAGCCTTCTGATATTTCGAGCGTTTTCCAATTTAAGAACTGTAGTTTATCCCTCTTTCACAGGAATCGGTAAAACACGAAAGTGAAAGGGGCCTTCACCGGAGCAGTTTAATGTTAAAGGAAACTCCTCATATGCGAAGGGTTCGCGAGCCTGACACCGCCAGACGAAGTGACGCCGACACGCAAGAAACAACAACAACAAAAAAATCACCTGTTTATTCCGGGACAACAAAACCAAAAATTACATGCACAGAAACAGCAGCTTGAAACACAACGGTCATGAGAACAACGCCACAGCGGAGCCTTGCCTCAATTCACGCGCGTCCCCCGTACACGAAGGCGCTCGCATCGAGACGCCAACTGTCGGCGCTCATTAGCGTCATGGTGCGCTACGTCGCTTCGCCTCTCCTAGACGGCAACACCATCTGAATGAGCCATAGGGAAGGACATAAGGCGTGTTTGTAGTGCTGCTCACGTCTCCGCTCATATCGCGGTCGGTAGCGCCACGTACCTCCCGTTGCGGCGACAGGGCATGGGCTCGAAACCCGGCGAGCAGCGTAAATGACACTTTTTCTGGCGACGCCACTTCCGTGACGGATATGACGTGAGTGAGATCTTTGTGTACCCGGGCATAAAATACTTTCGTGTTAAAATATCTTTGGTGGCTGGAATTGGTGGCTGGTGGCTGAAATATCTTTGGTGGCTAGTAAGTTCGTTAACCCACTGAGCACTGTATTTTTCTCTTCGTGGCCCCTTTAACGGTATGCTGCTTCAGCGCCCGTCCCACCTGAGATCCCCTCTCGTCTTTCACCCCTTGTCCCTACGTGACAACAGAACCAAGGACCCTATTCTCGACTGCACAAATTCCCAGGCAATTCGCCATGTTTTTTTTTTTTTTTTTGCGTAAGCACGACGTAAGCAATCAGTGACGTGATGCACATATAGCTATGACGACATGCAGTGTAATTTAACGCTTCACTCATAAAGATCGCATCCAAGGTATCTAATATTGCGCATAATAGATATAAAACACTTGGAACGTACTATAAAATATAAGGCGGTAGCTGAGGCTGGCAAGAGAAACACATTTCTGCAGGTCAAAATTGGCGTCAATACCACAAGGCGATCGACTAACGTTGATCCAAAAGCGACCTAAAGGCAGATATTGAGCTAAAAAATATCAAACATTTTTTTACCCTATCTATTATTTATTTCAATCGCTTTTAGTAACATAGTTGGGCTCTCTGCTTCAATGAAAGCTTTGTTGCGTTATCACCTTCCCGGCCGCCACCGCTGCCATGCTATCGTCGGCTTCTATGTTACATGTTATGGTGTGATCAAAGAAAAAGACGCCAGCGATCCGCCTGTATGATACATAAGAGCAGCGAAGCGCTACGCCTGATAACCGCGGAGCGCACCGATGTCGCCGATTCACTCATTCGTCAAGCTCGACTTCAATAAGCGCTGTAATAAATAAAAGACTCACTTTCCTTTGTTATTTTTCTCTTGAGTTCGATCATGTGACCGAGCAGCCTACTAGGAGAAGTGTGGACAAATGCCATGCATTGGGTTCTCTTTGTCATGGAGAGGCTTGTACTGCCCTCTTATGTTGCTGTTACGCATAACAAATGATTTTTATTTTATTTCCAAGCATAAAAGCAAAATACTGCACGTCATTTTTATCCTCCGCGATCGCTGATTTGGAAACAGTCGAAACTATTCGCAAGGGGCACGCCCTATAGGAGGCGCGCAAAGCGATCCAAGATGGCTGTCCTAAGGAGGATCGGGTGTTCCCTCTAGGGACCGCCGCTTGTGTGTTGTTGATGTTGTTGAACACGTTTATTTCACATTTTGAAGCCAATCTAAGGCTACTGTGAAAGAAAAAAAGAGGTAAACGGTTCGTCGTTTGATCACTGGCTTGTGTGCGCGTTGAAAGCAAAGGGGACTTTTTTAACGTCGTTAGGTGGCGGTGACGGCAGATTTTAAGGACTGTCCTTAACTAAGATATTAGGCGCCACATTAGAACTAAAGACGAACATTTCGCCCCACAAGCGAAGGTGAAGAGATATGGTAAAAGTCGCTCACGTCGCTTGCTGCGGCGGTAGGGCTGCCAGCGGTCGATCTGTGACGCTAAAAAGTTAAGTTTCTGCCTGCAAATATCGCTGGTTCACTAGCCACCACCATAATTAGCAGAGTTCACTCATTAGCGGTTCAGACTTATCAGAGTACGCGCGCTACTAGGCGTTTTATTACCTACCAATTACTTGACAAATACTGCTTGTGTAAGGCATTTTCATAGTATACCGCTCGGTACGTTGTGTCGCTCCGTGCAGAACACGCAAGTCAATGGCCTGGCCAGCGTGAATAGTTATAGTTTCCCACTAGGTCTGTTTTATCACCAGCAAAGGCAAGGATATAAACATTTCCAATCAAACTACCTAAACGTGACATTTTGGTTTTGTTTAAAACAATACCGAGCGGTCGACGCCGTGGCAGTCTTAGTCGCATTGCTCCCTACTAAAACCAATATTTTGATAACAGGCACTATTAGTAGAGCGTTGGATGCTGCTTACAAAAAAAAAAACACATCCAAACCAGCCAAAGAATTTTGTGGCTCCAGATTGGAGCTGACTAAACGCTTGATGCTTCTATGCAGAATGTTAACCTGCAAACCAGCTTGAGCTGCTTTCTTACTATCACCTAACGTTTTCTGCATTGCAATAAGCGGCGCCCTGAAACAAGGACAACCAAGGAAAAAACACAAAGCTCTTCGCACGTAAATCATTAATTGTAATATGCTGGTTCTTAACTAGCGCGCCTGGGCAAGCCCTTTGTCTGTGAAATGTGAGGTGATGGTCAAAATGTCCCCAAAATAAAAACTGCCCTCGCGGTGTCGTACGTGCAAACAGTTTTGTTAATAGACCTTATGCTAAAACTGGCGCCCTCTTATGGGAACCGCGTGCGCTTCCGCCATGTTGGGGGATTCCCGGATCTCCGGATACCGCTGTGTACATGATAGCCCGGGGTTAGCGACGCGCACGTCGGCATTTATCGTTGTCCAAGATGCCCAAATACTACCGTGTAACTTGCTGTGCACAAAGACGATACGAGGACGACCACGGAAATAGCGTACACATCTTTTTTTCTTTTTTTTTTATCAACGGAAACATGGCTCGAGCGCTGCGTGAAGTCGCTTGCGCGTGTCGACTTCCCTTCGCGCAGTAATATTATAGCAATAGCCGGATACAACTCAAGAAAAATGCGGATTTTCCACATCAAAGGACCCCCATCCAGCCAATGGTGTCGCCGTATCAACGTGACGTCGCGGTAGACCGCCTCCACGCCGCGCTCACGGAAGATATCACAGAGCGTGTTCCTCCGCGCTTACCGACTTCTACCAAAATGGCTGCCTCCGCTGTTCGCGGCGAGCCGTCGGCGTCGTCGGGCTCTGTGGGGGTGGTTTTTAGTGCCGTTCAGTCGTATTCCTTGTTTGCGTGTTGTGTGCAGTGTTCTTAACATGCTCGGTAACGACAATCGGTCTGGTGTTCTTTCTTCTGCTTTGTGAGCGCTCGGCGTTGCCGGAAAACAGCCGCCGCTGCAGGTACAGAAATCTGTGAACGCTGTGCGGTCGTCATCATCCTGTGCGGGCGTTTGGTATTGAGCGGGAAATGCTTCTCGTTCTATCGTTTAGTCCCTCTTGTGTCTGTGCTACCCACGTTATCGCACCAGTGACTGCGACAGGGGGCAATAACTCTTTGTTTATTTCTCGTAGAATACGCCAGTCAGTTGTAAATATTTCTCCTGTGCATAGCCCACGACGTTAACGCCATGGAGAGTTAAACCCGGGGCGAAACACAAACAGCGCGGTTTCACGCGCTGCATTTCGTTAGATCAATGTCGAGCCGTGTGTACCAAGGCCATGCCGGGGTGCTGGGCGCAAGCGTATTCGCCCAAATTGTGATCAAGTCGCCAAGTATAAGAAGCTGAATTTTCGCGCTTTTTGACCGTGAATGCTTACGAGCTGTAGATTAGCAGCGTAATGTGATCTAATATGCCTCATTTTCTATTTTAATTCTCAGCTGCGCTGAGATCCCATTGTTAAGTATTAATTGCAACTTGCATGTTTTCGTCACCTGTTTTTTGTTGGAGTGCTAAGTTGTTGTTTCGCACAAAAGCGTTTGTGAATTAAATACGAATAGGGATGTGCTTTGAGTTTGCATTGTCTATGATAAAAACATTATACATGAGTATTACCACTGCAAGTTCAACTTCATTGTCTCGCTATATGCTTCGTGAATAAGCTGTTCTCACGATAGTGACATTTCATTAGCTAGATTTCACTGGTATGGTCGGCTGCAACAATGCATGTAAAGATATGAAACAGCACTAAAATCAAGTAAACCACCTTTCAGCTTTTCCTACACATTCACATGCATATTGTTCACCAAATCAAATTCTTGCATGAGAGATATGTATTATTGAAGCTAAATAGGCACTGCTCGCCTCGTGTTTATGTCACTTAAGTACGAAGCTGCTGCTGCAATGGTCATCTGCATGCACGTGCTCTAAATTCGAAATAGAGCATTCAGGGTGGAAAACACGTCAGCATTTCACCCATTCTCACTGTTGTGTCACAAGTGGCTGCTGGAGCGAGAAGCTCGCTGCTCCAGCAGTGCTCAACATCGTGGATGCCAAGTCAAATAGTAAGCTGCTGCTTGCAGCAGCACTGTTCGCAACTCATCTCGTGCAATGTCTACACATATATTAGGAGTGTAAATCACAATGACAGCACATCAATTGATGCCCACTTCATAACACAGGCAATGAAGTATGTTTCAAGGGTTACTTAGTGATCTGGACCATAAAAGGTTATCTGCACTGATTGATGTATGACATGTTGGTTGAGTGGATGCATGGAAGCACACATATGGTACGCATCGCTGCACTGAAACTGGCCAGTGCCTATCATACTTTTCTTGTTATACAAGAGCCAAAATCGGATCATATGTTCAGAAGGAAATTTATTATTTTGCCTATGCACTACATAAAATTATTCCGATACATGAAAGGATCGATTGAAACCAACCTTGTTTCCCCTTCCCAAAGCATTGGGGATTGTTTTTAACGTTGTGCTTTTTCATTTTGTTCAGTGGAGTAGACAACAGACAAAACCTTTTATCTTAATTCCTGCGTAAGACAGCAGATAGCCAAATAGGAGCTAAACGGAATCAAATTAGAAATAAAACATTGAAGCAACTTTTCTTGTTCTCACTGCTGTATCCTAAGTCAGATTTGGCTCAGACAACTAAACAGATGCACTGCTGAATTATGCTGAGCAAATGAAACGAGCAATAAGACACTGAAGCAGATTTATTTGTTCTTAACGCTCTATAAGAAAACAACTTGGCTCAGCCAGCCACGCGGGCACACAATGTTCAGTTACATGCTTTCACATAGGCATTTAATTTGCTACTTTGTTTCTGCATCCCATACGTGCATAAGTGTCCAACCAATGTTAAAACATTTGGGGTGAAAACTCGAACTAGCGTCTTTTCCTGCAGGTGAAACTTGCCTTTATTGCCATTTACATAGTGTCGCACAAGGAGCCCTAGAGCCACACACTGCAGAAGGGATTCTGCTTGAAGAGAATTTGGGAACTCGCTTGACTCTCTGCTTGCATGCACCTCATGCTATATATGCGAATAGCCATCCTCCGTCTGCAGCGAAAACTCGCACAGTGCAAGCGAGGCCTTGCTTCCGGAAAATAGTTTGGAACAGTGTGGGTTTTCTCTAGCTCAAGATGTACAATTTACTTTTATGGATACATCTGCCATGCAGTGTCGTGTCAGGACTGCACTCATTCGGCCTAATTCCTGCACCACACTTGCAACAAATGATATCAGAAACCACGCACTGCAACAGCCTTTTCTGATTCTCATAGCTACATATCAAGGCAACCAACCGTGAGCCAGAACCATACAAAACACCGCTCGGTTCACTACAGCAAATGAGATCAAGCATCGATTGTTGCATGATCTCATGATACTTCTTCCCCCCTCACTGTTATACTGGAAGATCCCTGTTGACTCTACGACACAGCACACAACATTGTGTAATGGCAAATGAAATAACAAACCAAACACTGCAATGGCATTTTCTGATTCTCATAGCTACATATCAAAGCAATCAACCGTGAGCAAGTTACACACCACACACAGGCTGCTCAGTTAACTCTACAAATAAGTCTTAATAAAACACACAAACAGTATGTATAGTCTTCTCTGCTTTCTGAAGTAGTTGCTTGCTCCTGCAGCTATGTATACACACCTACCTAAGCTAAATGGCGCACTCCACACTAACGAAAGGGGCAAAGGCGGCACTGGCGAATAGCTGGCCACCGTACACATCTTCAAAGGACTCGATACCAGATAGGTCACTGTCGGAGTCCATGTCATCTTCATCCAGATGGATTATAATAGGTTGAACATGCGCACTTGCTCCACCGTCTCCCCTGAACTTTGTTTCAATGTTGATCACATGCTGAACAGCGTTTGCCCAGTGTTGGGCTGTAATCTTGGCAGCGTCTTCCCTCAGGAGCACCTGTACATCTGCCAGCTTAAATGTGACATTTCTGGCAGCGACACCTCGTTTTATCTGTGCCCATATGAGCTCAATGGGATTGAGCTCACAATGGTAGGGTGGGAGCCTAAGCACAATACATCGTGCCCTTTCAGCTGCACCGTCAATGCGGTACTTGATGTACCGTGTCTTTACAGAGGCCACAAGGCTGAGGAGCTCCTTTTCAAACATTTTTTCATCCCAAGCAAGTCCTTTGGACGTCAACCAGTCCTGAACGACCTGTTTGCGCGAAGAAGTCGTAGGCACTGCTTCTTCCAGCCGCGATTGGTACGAGGCATTGTCCATGGTAATTACACTACCTTGTGGCAGTTGCGGCAAAACTGCCCCAAACCACCTTTCAAAGCGGGTGCCGTCCATCTCGTCGTGGTAGACGCCGGTCTTCGTACCCCGAAAGATATCCAGGCAACCATCGACGAAGCCGTCCTCGCTGCCGATGTGCGTTTCAATCAGGCGCTGTCCTTTCCCTGACGGCTGCTTCAAACCTGTCGTGAGACCACGCATGAAGGCGTCGTGGTGGGAAGCAACCGTCGTGTCCGTCCAAACAGCCGAAAGCGTGTGTCCCGCATTCACCAAGGTTTCATCAAGGTAGAAGATTTTTCGATCTTCCATCCTGTACCTGGCGATGTCGTAGAGGTACTTCTGCTGCCACGTGACAATGTCGTCCCGATCGATCAGAAACGAGTTCCGGCCCCTGTTCTCATACCTGAACCCGATGTCATTCAGCAGGCGGCACACAGTCCATGCCTTGAGAGGAGTAACATCACCGCTAGCGTTGACATCCGCAGTAATTGCCTTCACTGTCGGGATCTCGTTGCTGCGAAAAAGCGATGTACGGACGACCGCAATGCGCACTTCGTGAAGTCGTCGTACACTTCTGTGCGTCGTCTCTTTCAGGCGCTTCGCGGGCGCTTTCGGGAGGGCGTCGCAACATTTCCATCGTTATTTTTCATCTCCTTCTTCACGTCCATCACCAAGCTCACGCTGACTCCAAGAAGATCGCTCACTGTCACGGCCGTTTCTTCAATGCTGCGCTCTGGGTGAGGATGCCGCAAGCGAACGTACGCGTTCCGGATCATCTCCCGTCCGCAGCTGCAGATGACACGGCCACCTTTGTTTTTCTTGTGCCATCGGCGTGGCGTAGATGGCAACGCACCGCAATCCTCAGTAGAGAACGATAAAGCACATTCAGATGCGACTTATTCGGGATCCATGGTGGGAAATGGGGCCGGCAATGCATAAAATCAGAAGCAAGCGGTTGTGGGAAAACCCGGAAGAGCTGAAATTCACCATCAAGAATATAATTGAAACTTGCTACTGCAGCTGACGATAAGTTCTTTCACGCGTTGCATAATAACGGGCAAATAAAAGATTTTAGCTAAGGTTTTTATCTCCGCTCAAAATGAAGGCGCCCTTAAGAACTATTTTTCGGCACGGACGCATTCAGAAAAGCTTGGGTCCGAGCGCTGCCTGCAGGCGCAAGGCGGTTGGCCGCGGCGTCACGTTGATAGAGCGACACCATTGGCTGGTAGGGGGGCCTTTGACTGGGCGATGCCGCTTTTTTCTTGACCTGTATCCGAGTATAGATCGCATGCATAGTCACGAAACGAATAATATTTACAGGACTAAAAACGTCCCAAAGTGAGCTATTTTCTAGCCCTGTATTTGCCGCGGAGCACTCCTCCCTGCTGGTATTCAAGGCGCACTGCATCGGTCAGCTCGTACTTTATCGTGCAGGTAGAGTTCTGAGTATGCCGTTCGTTCTTTGCGCCCCCGCGTTTTATTTTTATTCCGGACGTTCGGTAGGCTTTTATGGGAGTACTACGCATTCTTTCGTTTGCCAAACGTTACAGGAAATAAGGGATACGCGAGAGTTGCAAACTTCACGTAGCGCCATGAGTAGAGCAAATAACGTACGTAGTAATTCCGTGTATCGGTCATTTACCGCTCGTCGCCTGCTATTCGACCGTAGCCTATTATCCGAAGATCAAATTTTTCGAGCGGAATTTTCTAAGCGGTAGTGTGCACCCAGTTTTGTTGTCCACGGCGCGAGCGAAGGACGCTCAGCGGTCGCAGCGAAGCACGCGCTCAAGAGCGCTCGGCAATTTATTGGTAATTTAATTATTTATTGGCAATTTATTGATAATTTATTGGCAATGTTTAAAGGAGCCATGAAGAGAAAACACAAGTATAGTTCATTCAAAAGATTGCCTCGTTAGAATCCTACTGACACCACTTTTAACGTAAACTTCGCTTAAATAAGCTACATAATTAGGAAAAAAGGGAATGGCCATGCGACCCACTCGCTCGTTTCCCGCAACAGAACCCATGATGTCACATGAGCCAGCTCTGCGTTTGGCGGAGGGCGGCAAAAGCAAACGCCAATTAGGCAGAGTTTATAAGCTTGCTGAACGAGCTATTTGCGCTCAAATTTAGGGTACATTCTTTTTAAAGCCGTAAGAATGGTGGGACAAACAGTGCAAGTTACGAAAGCACATGTACCGATGCGTACTGGTGTTGGTACTGCGCGCACTATGCTCGTTTAGCTGCACAGAACTGCGGGGCTTTGGGGTCGTCTCAGACGATACTGGCTGATTGATTGACGCTACGGTGTCTTACGTGACCATATTTATCGAGCGAGCACTATGTTTCAGGCAACGATTTTCTCCCACAGCAAAAACAAATGAGGTTAAAGAGGGTAAAAAACAAATAAAGGCACAAAACGGCATGCCACGGTATAGTGGCGTCATCTAGGTTCAGTAACGGAAACACGCGTGAGCACCTCGATGCCAGCGCTGCCGTACAGGGTGGAGACACCCTTTGAACGGTCCTGTGCCGCTGCAATTGGGTCAACGTGCTCAACGCGTCGTTGTTTTCGTTTCCCACGCGACCCAGCAACGCGAAACAGATCAGATGATTCAAACTTCGCCAGTTAATTAACCGCGTTGCTGCGATAATTTTAGCGCGGTTTTGATACAATGACTTCCTTCGGCGGTGAGCGAGCGACTCAAATTGGCGGCGCCAGCGTATACGTGTCTCCACCCTATACGGCGGACGCGTGAATCAAGGGACCCTAGGCTGCAGGGCGGTCTGTGATGTCATTGCAGACCACAAAAACACACCATTTAGCGGGAAAATCAAACTTTTAACTTAAATTGATTAATTTCTCAGTGAACAAAGCGTCGTTTGCATTTGGAGAAGCTCTGGGGGCACTATAAAACGCGAAATCTTTCGTATAACACAAACTTGTATTTTGTCTTCGTGGTTCCTTTAACGCATTACACGCCACACACGTTACGCGCTACACATTACGGCCAGCTACAACAGCGCCGCTATTAAAAAAATGCCAGGTATGCAATTTATTTTGTTAAGTGTTTTTCTTTTCTTTTGCAGGTTTCCTCTGCGTCCCAGAGAATCCGTAGCGTATAGCTATATCGCGAGTGATCTCCCCTCCCTCATTTCAACCTCAGGACAGCCCGCAAGTTTCGAAGCGTTTCAGGAATTACCTCCTGAAAAATCCGCAGGATGCGAACCAACACGGATGTACTTTCAATGTTTGCGTTCTCATTACAAGCATTATTGATGTTGAATAGCACAGATGGGCCTACGTTGTCATGTCCGGAGCATTTAGTCTAGTTTTTCATTGCCGGCCAAGAATTATGCGCTTTCATTAAGGTGAAATAAGGCAAACTTTAGAACTGTTGGCAGTAAACGTCATGAAACGTCAAAATGACGAAACCACACATAACCGCTCTGTAAAGCGGAAGCACGGGACCAAAATTGAAAGCCAATCAGAAAAGATTATCGACAAATTGCCTAATTCCCCGGGAATTTGAATAGTCGAGAATAGTGTTTTAAATATATTGCGCTAACAACTGTTATGATGATGATGATGATGATAGTGGTGGTAGGGATGATGATGAATTTGTTTAGTCGGCATAGACAGTTTCACTTCTCTTTCATATAGTTATCTCAGCAAACATCCAGGGTAGAATTTCGAAGTACGCCTCAAATTTATTTGCAGGCCGTCTTTCGCATCAAAAACTATCAGGATACGAATTACGCGGCTGAAGAACCAATTAGCACAACTTTTATGATGGCAATCGACATTAGGCATGAGAGATCTGCTTTATTGTCGGTTTTAGAACGCAGCCTCGTGTCCCATCACAGTCCCGCAAAGTTTGCAAACAGCGAAAGTACCTGCAATGGCTTCCGGATAAAATCGTCTCCCCTCTTGTTACAGACCCGACGGATCTGTGGCTGACCATTTCATGACAACCACCAAGATGTCCACTTACACGCTGGCATTTATGATTAGTAACTACAGCAGTACCAGAAATGGCAAGGTAAGTTCGAATAAAAAAAAACTTACGTTTTCGGAATATTTTTATCTTCGCTTTACTATATGCTGTTTTACACGCAGTCAGTAAGCGTTATCTAAAGCAGCTTTCCCATACTTCATGTCGGTTCCCATGCCTGGTACGTTTGTTACGTGAAGTACAATTTAGCTTAAAAACATGAAACATTGTCACATCACAGGCGGAATAAAGTCTCGTATTCAACTTTTAGTCCCAACTTGAAGCAGCACAGACTATATGAAGGATTCAAAAAATGGAGAAAAATCACTGCTTGTCATGACCCTACCTCAGTGGTGTGCAATGAGGAAACCTGACAGGGTCCCCTGCAGGCACGTACCGAGGATTTTCTTTCGGGGGTAACCCAAGGTGACTCTTCTATGCAAATTACGGGAGGCAGCGAAGGTACCGCCCGTTACGAGTACAAACACGATGAACACCCAGCGTTTACCATAAAGGCACGTAAACCTGCAAGGGGAAATGAAATTAAGTGTATCCGCTTTTGTGATGGAGGCGAAAAGCGAAAACACTCGTGTGTTCGAGATTTCGGGGCACGTCAAAGGTCCCTTGGCCAAGTTTGGAAATTATAAAAGAACCGCAGTAATTAAAATATTTGCAGGAATAAATGCGCGTACCACATAGTAACTATACATTCCATATGCTAATGTTAAGGCATATTCCGAACCATCCTATATGTTATATCGAAGTCAGGATCGAGTGCCTATAGGCACTCGAGAGTTCAGATCTTCGCGGCAAAGCTCTTGCGCTTCCATATTTTTCTCCAAACAAACCCTGTGACTACTAGTTATGAAGGAAGGAAACAAAATGCTAGGTAAATCGGAGATGTCATACGCCTAATACCGGGTGTTAACCCTGAAACACACTCACAGATCTACTTCTAATGGTCTGCCATTCAAAGTGCCAACAATTCAGACATCGGAAATTGCAGTATTGAGACGCACTGGACTGCAGTATATGTAGATAAAAAAACGGTGGCAAGCGTCAGCGCTTACCTATGGAGGTTTTGTAAAGAAGCTTGTTATCTCCAGGGATGCGTCTTCTCGCTTCTTCGGCGTTGCAGCGTGGCTTGTTCTGCTGTCTTCGCCCATAGCAACGTCTCAGGATGCAAGGCGGGAGTGAGATTCTCCTCCGTCCTCTTTTTTGGCCCGTTGGGGAAGTAAACTCGTTGCTATCTGCAGAAACCTTGACGATACTCCAACATCGCAAGACTACGCTATGTGTAATGCTCCTCGTATTTACATCCTATGTACTCGGGGATTTATAACCTCTATAATACAAAAAAAAGAATTCACAGTCCAATGGTGAAGCCGAACTTTCCCTCGGCCAAAAGTCTGGTTGGTGTCCGTCGAGATGCCCGGCCCGGGTTCATTTTCACCAATCACCCGCTGCACACCCGTCTCTCTCATCGTTGACCATTGGCCACCTTGACTCTGTGCCCTTCCTTGCTCAAACCCGGTGTTTTAGAGGTCTGTTCATAGGAATGCAGCTCGGGGTCCGTAAACCCACCGTTGGGCATAGCAGCCATTAACCACAATGGCTGTAAATCAACAGTGCCGCTGTCACTGGCTTTAGTTGTCCAAAGGCATGCCACCGGTGTCTCTTGCCGCCATAACACTGCGATACCCGCCTTCCCTTTGTCACCCTGCCGTCGTCGGGCTTTGTAACGTTCTTGAGCTTCCTTTGTGAGCGATACTTCTTGTGCAGACGGACGCACAGACTGTGGAACAGGGCTTTTGTACTACCACGGTAATTTTCCCTAAGCGGGCGTAACAGTCGTTAGAGGCGCCGGGCGATGGGGTCAAGCATCCCCTCCCGCCACTCCGCTCGTCGCCATCCGCCTCGAAGCCTTTGTGTCGCGTTCGCGTGTTCGGCGGACGCTGCACACGTGCGCGAGCCAGACGTTGGAAGGCATTCCGTAGAGAAGCCCTACAGCGGGTTCCTCGACGGCAAGCAGATTTCTTACCGACAAACGCAAAAGCTGCATTTCCACGAAAACCAGTGGAAAACGCACTGGGAGTTCGGCTCAGGGAAGGAAACCGGTTGAGTCACAAACACCAGGCATGGGCGATAGTATCTGTCGACACCATGTCGCGCTAGGACGGAGGGATTTCTTGAATGTTTAAACACAAACTTCTTCCCCACCAAAGCATATGCGACCAGAGCCGCTGAAACCGCTACCCTGGCGAATCAAGCGATAAGTTGCTGCTCTCCGAGATGACCCAAGCACCGATTGCAGACAAACAGGGTAAGGGGGGTGCAGCGAATGGCAAGTGACAAGCCGGCAGCATAGCACGAAGCCAGTGTACAGCGGTACTGGCTTGCATGTAAACGGAGCAAATAAACCTCGCGCATTTTATTTTAAATCCCACATTGACCACGAAATGAGGCATATTATTTTTTTTCGAAATGAACCAAATACACAATCCAGACCTAAGTTAGGTAAACCTGCGCTGCCAAAAGAATAACGGCAACTTTCCCCGAGAAAAAACGTGGCAAGAAAATAGTTGAGATAATGCCCTGCAAGCATGTACGCAGATCTTACCTCGTGTCGCGAATGAGCCAGCTCCTGCAGTAGCACGGATCAAAATGCGCCAAATTCATTTACCCAATGGGATTTCACTTTTGTTGCGACTGTTCGGGCTGTTTTGTGGGTGTTCCCATATTTTTGTTTTGCTTTTACGAGCTGGCTTATCATGAGTTTATACAGCAATTTGGAGATCGGCGAAAGATCTGCCGCCAGACGTCCACGATAAAGTGAACCGAAGTGAACGAAATGAAACTGAGAGATGTGCAATTATCATTTCATATCGTCACCCTCGTCCTTACGGAGTAAATCTGGTTATTATTATTCCTCCATATGCGCCATTTACCTGACGAATTAGCCGCAGCTTACAAACCACGGCTGATTCCCCCTCTCTGTGCGTACGAGCCACTTTCTCAAGGTGAAGCAGACGACATGAGCAGGCTTCTTGTGAGGCGTTTAGGAAATTCGCGGCACGGCAATGACGAGCTTCGTGAGTGTCTTCAGGCGTGCAAAAATGTACCTTATACGGAACAATTCAAAAAGAGCTCCTAATGCTGCCAAGAGGGCTCACCAGCTCTTCATATATGGTTTTACTATTTTTGAAGCGCTGTTGCATATGTTTATTGCCTTTTTTGCTTAAAACTCTATCGTACCAGTCTTTAAAGTCAATTGCAATAATGTTTTAGTAAAAATACTGCGCCAACATGACTGTTTCAATTCAGTGTGAACCAAATCCAAACTTATCGTAATATTAGTCAAATTTTCCGCATATTTCTTACTTTTTGTCGCCATAAATTTCCCCTAGATGACTTGTAAAATGTCATTAAATAGTTTTGACAGCATTGCATTAAGGTCCGGTACCAAACTGTCGTTTTTTATCTAAAATTAGCGTTAGGGGGATTTGGATCATTTCGGAAAAACGGCTCAAATAGCTATCAAGGCCAGGATTTTTAAGGCGGCGCTTAAGAATGTATATGAGGAGAACAGAGGGGGCGCGAGGAAAGGGGGGTATGGCCCAAAACATTTTGTGGGGCGAGGGGGCGTGGAGCTCCCGGGCCTCCCCTCTGTGTACGTCCCTGGTCCCCTGTCATGCCGAGCTACTGCGGGTTATCGTTATTGCAGCAAGCTCTAAATATCAATGAACAGGAAGGGAGTTGCGTGTGAACGCTCTGAATATGTTTTTATAGAAGCCATTGCGAGTACATACTACAAATCCAAACAACCAGTCGAGTCGCAGCGCCAAATAACTTCTACTATAACCAACGTTGCGCGGAGCCCCTAGTTTTTATTTTTCGTGCTCTTTTGGAATCGATGACGCACCCCTAAGTTAACACTTTCCAAGCGAGCGGCGTATTGAGCGGCTGTTTCAACAGCCCAACGCCCCCGTGTTACTTGTGCACTGCTAATCCTAGTGTCCGCTAGTGTCCTGGCAGCCATTTACGGTGCACATTCTTAGCGTCAGGCTCGCTGCATTCTATCGTGGCGTCTCTTATTCGCCACCGCAATTCTGACGTGTCCGCCATCCCGACGACAGTTATTTCGAACTTTAAAGGCATCCTGCACCCCCTGGGATGCGCGAGCAGGTACGAAGGCACGATTGCCCAGCTCTTCTGCAACCATCGGAGCGACTGCTCTGCCCCTTTTTCTCCAACATAAATATCAACCTTCAACATCGCGAACCGTCCCTAAGGATGGCTTTGGTCATTAAAAGAAAAAAAATGCAGAAATGCCTTGCGGGGTAGGGATATCAGGTTGCCGCTGGCGCATAAACTCGTGTTAAGTCCTGAGACCTTGTCCCAAAAAGGCAGGCACCACACGCGGACATACTTAAACCAATCACCCCTCTAAGGTATGCTTACTATAGCAGCTCAAAGAAGTAAATACACCTAGACGGCTTTCTGTTGTGTCCTGGGGAGAACTGATCGAGTTTAAACAAAAATAACGAAGAAAGCAGAGGCTCACCTTGTTTTAAAAAAAACTGCATGTCTTTTTATTGCTGTCATCATTATGGCTACTAACGGGGGAAATGCTGCATAGCCATTCACTTCATTGCACTACACACGAGCGTCACGAGCGGAATAAGGAGCGGAATTTCCGCATGTGACATTTCTTACGTCGGATTTCTTAGGAGTCCCGTTAAAGTCTCTGATTTGGGGTCCTTTTTCTGTTACAAGATTCTGTGTTTCTTTTTTGTTTGGGGGTGGGAGAGTGCGACAAGGAAACACCGCTGAAATGAGAAAAAAAATACATCGGAGGATTCGGGGTATTCGGAAGCAAAACAGAATTACGTAACCTAAGGCCTGCATAAAAATGCAAGACCTTCGTCCAATTGTGCGTGCTAGCCAATCCAATTTAAGCCCCAAACATCATTTCTTTTTGTATCTCTTTGAAAAAGCAATATTATAAGACAAATGCAGCGTTAACCCTGTGACAAAGCCGACTGTCTATGTTTGCAGGTATCGGTTTGGACTCGCCCGGACGAGACTGGATACGCCAATTACGCCGCGGAGATAACACCCTTGATGATCGAGTACTTCGAACAGCTCTTGGACGTACCGTATGCCCTGCCCAAAATCGGCAAGTCTTCTTTGACGCATTTGATAGGCGCGACGAGCGACACACAGAGGCACGTGAATAGGGCTTGTTTGTTTCAAGATTAATCCTTGAACAGGAAAAATGCAAGGTTTAACAACCTAGCGCGTACGCTAGTACAGACAATTATAAGCACGTCATATAAATGCTGAATTTGTCTAAGTTGTGTGAAATACTTGCACGTTTTTAGGGTGCCGAAGCGTTGTCCTGTTAGAAGGAACTACGGTGCGACGAGAATGGCATTGACTGGGGAATCCTTTTAAGCACATGAGTTTTGTCCCCGTATGTACCATATTTACTGGCCCAATGATCGCACTCGCATAATGATCGCACCCCTGAAGTTTGTCGTCTAAGTTCGATTTTTTTTTTTATTTCCCACGCAATGAACGCACTCTCAACTAGCCCATCGCCTCCTGTATTTTTCGCGAGGTTGGGCCCCGAGCTGAACCGGGATCACGCAACCGTAACTGACTTCGAGAGCGGCTTGTGCCTGGTTGCCAAGGCAACCGATGTTTCAGATTGTCAAAGAAACGGTGCTCGCGCCAGCGCTAGAAAGCTCAGAGCCGCGGCTGAGCATGTTTTGCCAACGTTGGCGCTCTCCACCACGCGTCGCCCTAAGCTGAACTGGTCACATGATTGAAGCGGTGGGAAGGCTACCGATTGGGGGAGAGTGGCCGGAGTAGAAGGAGAGGGCTTGGCTGGCCGGTCCGGGCTGATGCGTTTGGCATTGTAAAAATACAGGAGGCGATGACTAGCCGCAGCAATATGTCGTATGTGTGCCAAGTCTAGCTGATGATGGTCGTGCGTACCTCTCTGTTCTTACCTTTCAAAGTTGACTTGGTTACGGTATTGTGGCAGACTTGCCGATGTTAGCGGTATCGGCGAGCATGCGTTAAATACTGATGAAGAAGAAACTGTCACTAAATGCACGTAATGTTTTCACGAGACAAAGAAAAAAACGCGCTCAGGTTGCGGCGTCTATTTTGATGTCCCGCACTGTGACAGTGGCAGCCACTTATTGGTCGAACTCTTGTCACCTCGCAGCAAACTCGTTCCGGTTTATTCGGTAAATAATGAAAACACTGCATTCTGCATCAATTTTCAGAGCGGCTGGCGGCGGTGTCCGTAGTTTTTATGTTTTTTCGTTATTTTTATTATGTTCATGAGACCTACCGTAGATAATTCGACCCAGAACTTGCTTGCGTTTTCTGTGCTCAAACAAATTTTCGCGAAAACTTTACCCCGCGTAATGAACGCACCCCTAAATTTGCATCAAATGTTTTGAGAAAAAAGTGCGATCATTACGCGAGTAAATACGGTAAATTGAAAACAAAATGAAGTTACAGCTCTCCCGTAAGCCATTCCTTCCTCATTTAAGTTGCTCCGTGATGAAAATAGTTCGCGGCAGAAAACACGAAGATTTCTCAAGCTGGAGTTCAACCTAGCTCACTGCGTTTCTCTTCTACGGCCCCAGACCTGGTGGCTCTGCCGTCGTTCCTGGTAGACGCCATGGAAAACTGGGGCCTGCTGACCTTTCACAAGAACAGCCTCCTCTACAACGAGGGAAGCGACGGCGCGTCCACAAGACCGCCATTGCCACAGTTATCGCGCACGAGCTTGCGCACCAGGTACCGTAGCGCAGCGGGGCGCGAGCTATGAAAAACTCCACTGGCACGCGATATTCCATTTCAAAATGGGTAGAAGCCCGGCAGTGGTGAAGGCTTAGGGCGAGTTGGTGCATAATTTCAAAGAGGGGAACAGCGCAACACAGACGAAACGCAAGGAGAAAGTGACAACCGCGACCGCTGGCTTACAGCAGAAATTTACTTTTCGGCATGTCACATATGAACGCTGAGAGTGAAAAAAAAAAAAATAGCAGTGGCGTAGCCCGGCTATGCGAGGATATACGTTGTGTGAGTTAAGGTTCAGCTGGTTATTCCTTAGCTTTCCTGGTTGTCTACGGATTAGCTTGATTATCATGCTTACTGCTGCTTCAATGACACACACACGGTATACGAATTATGTGACACATGTATATTTATCAAGCGGCTCCGGCGCAGAGCCACCAATCGCCCCAGAGCTAAGCTGGTTTCACAGGCGCACGCCGGTGTTGCTGTGACGCACGAGCAATCGGTTCCACACCCGGCCACCCCTCGCATGATCATCAAGTGGACCGGGCCGCCACGTGCCGCGCTTGCGCAACACGGCTCTCCAGGAGCCACGCGAAAACTGCTCAACCTCGGCCAGTGTAGCTCACGCTACAAAATACAAGAAAGCAGAAATAAATTGAATGCTGGTGGTAACCCACGCAATGGTCCCACCGCTCCAACGCCATGGGCCACTAACACCTGCTGAACTAACTCAACGTACTGAAAATTAACTTAAAAAAGAGATTAATTTTCTGTCCCGCAGATAGTTCAGCACGTGTTTGTGGCACATGGCGTTGGTGCAGTTTGACGATTGCCTGGCATTACCACCAGCATTCGTATTATTTCTGCTTTCTTGTATTTTTTTGACTGTCAGCGCATATATGTGGCATGCCGAAAAATAAATTTCAGTTGTAAGTCAGCGCTCGTGGCTGTCACTTTCTTCATGTGCTTCGTCTGTGTTGCGCTGTTCCCCTCTTTGCACAAGCCCGGTACTTCGGGGGCGCCGCAAACCGTTACTTAAACTTGTTGATATGCCGCGCCTTACCTCTAAACCTGGCCTATAAGATGCCAATTCACTCCTATTTACGAAACGAATGCAAAGGGCCGAGCTTGAAGAGAACACTTTACAATAAAAAAACAACGCCCGTTTTTGAGCAAAAATCCGCATTGCTGTGGCTTGAACCCGGGGCTTCGTTCCAAAATCCGCGATTCTACCCGTGTGCTGCTGAGGCACAACGGCGGAGATAATTTAACAGCTGCAAAATAATGGAAGGAGGGCTTCAAGCAAAGCAGTAGAGGGTGCTGAATGCGCACATGACGTACCGGCCTTCTACCGACAAGGGAACGGAGTCTTGCCACTAGCACGTGTGACCAGTTCTTTATTACGAGCGTATGGTGCATTTAAAGAAGTACGAACAACGGAGCACACAGCCTCCGACGCATGCCGCACCGTCTGGCTGTCCTGTCAGTAAACTGCGCGCATGCGTAGTTCTTTCCGGGCGTTTGAGAGTGTGGCCTACTCTTAGGGGAAATGCTTGATAAAGGAGCGACGCCGGTAATTTATTTAATGGTCTTTTTATGATCTGTCGCCACTGAGCAACCTGTTATCTACTCCATGCGGGAGCCAAGCGCGCAGCAGGCTGATTGCAGCTAGCATGCTGCCCTTCAACGATCATCCTGCTCAGTGGCGACGCTGCGTGAAAAGGCACCTCAAAATAAAGGACCGGCGTCGCTTCTTGATGAAGTATTTCCACTAACAGTAGGCCACACTAGCAGACGCTCTGGAAGAAGTGCGCATGCGCGCAGTTTACTGTCTTTGCAGCCAGACGGTGCACCATGCGTCGGAGACTGTGCGTTCCGTTGTTCGTATTTCTTTTAATCCCCACTGTACAGCCACAATCTCGGGGGGAGGGGGGGGGAAGGGGGACGCTGCAGAAGGATAGTTGATGGGGCGAAGTTATTTATTAGTTTTGCTTTATTAGACCCCTTCCTTCTTTCCCTGTTAAACGACTTGGTTCTAGGTATTCCACAACACTTGATGTTAATTTTATTTCACTGATCGTTCGGCACATCGTGAAGAGAAACGGACGATCGTGTGCCCACGCCCACGTAACAAAGATTAAACCGCTTTACAGACACACACAAATCTGCTTATATGGAAGAGCAGTTGTCTGAAGGAAGTCTTCCATATTTTGAACACTGTTTAATCTCATCGGTATTTATCTACCGAATCACTCAAGACGTAATCTTATAACCTGCATTTACCAAACAGGCACGAAAACATACAGCCTGTTTTCTTTTCGCTCGCGCACTGTTCTAACTTTATCGCAAGTTACTTTTAAATCTGTAACCTGACGCTCGCTGCATGCAGTGGTTCGGGAACCTGGTCACCATGCGATGGTGGAACGACGTTTGGCTCAACGAGGGATTCGCATCTTATATGCAATACCTTGGAGTGGATGCCGTACATCCGGAGTGGAAAATTGTAAGTTACAACTACATGCTAATCACGACGAATCATGCAGGGCAGTAAACGGGCCAATTTCACTCTGACTGATTAGTTGTCTATCCCCTCACGAAAACAATATGCGTGAAAATAAGGGAAGAATCGAATTTCATAAAACTCGTCCATAATACTTTTAACTGACAAAAATTTAGGAGCCATTCTATGGTGTCGAAGTGTTTGACCAGCGAAACTGGATAATATGCACATCACACACATGGTTAGCAAATGTACACGTATTTATTTTTCTTGACATTTTTGGCGGCAACCGCGAATTCTGTGATGTTTGCAACGTCGCTGTGAACTATGACAGTCAAACAAAATTTCATTACTCCAAATTTCGATTACTATTTTACAAATATTTTACAATTTGACGCTAAGAAGACTTTGTAGTCTTCTTAGGAGCCAATTGTAAAATAGTTGTTTTTGGAAAAGTTTTGATACAACAAGCGTCATCGCCGTTTTCAGCTGAACATTTGCGATGAAGTTGGCTTCGCCGCAAGTCGCTTGTGAAACGCAGGTGGATAATGCAGGGAACTATATAAAATATATATGGCAGGGAGCAGCCATATAAAGGTTCGCTTTGAAAAAAGACTTGTTATAGAGGCCTTCCGGGTGTACATCAGGATGTCACTGTGGAATTGCATAGTGCAGAGAACGTTCTTCAAGGAAAAAAAAACATTCGCGATGGCTTCTGGACTTTGAACTCTTACTAAATGAGTTATAGGCATACTATCAAAATGCGACCACACAGGTCGCCTCAGAAGCATTTTTGTCTAATAAAAAGTCACATTCAGCCTTTTCTGCTCAGCCTCTCCCGCAATACAGACAATCACCCGAAATTTAATTTAGAACCTCCAACACCAAATAAAGCAATGCTGCTCACAGTGGATACAAAAATGTGTACTTTAGCATCTTATGTATATCTCATTTAAGAACTTCAGCTTCAAACAAATCAATGCTACTCACAGGAGGTACAAAAATCCTTTACGATCTTGCACCCCCTTGAACTCTTGCCCCATTTAGATGTGCAAGTAATGTTTCTGAACCGACGCCCACTTTATATTGCTCTTCGACAGATGAACCAGTTCCCAGTCACGGACATGATGCCCATTATGAAAGCCGAGTACAACTCGGACAGTCATCCGTTGTCTGTCGACACTAACTTCCCCACAGAGCTCGACTCGCTCTTCGACAGGATCGTTTACAACAAGGTAAAAGCAGCTCTCTCTGAAACCTCTACAGCCAAGTACGGTTGCCCCCCTCCCAGTAACGAGGCCTTTATCCGCGTATCATTCATGTCATCCCATTTTCGCAGGGTCCTGCCATTGTGCGGATGATGTCTTACTTCCTGACCCCGCCGGTGTTCATCAAAGGAATCAGGGTATGTGGAACACGTTTTCAAGACGTGTCTTGTTTCACCGCGCCTTGTGCGACTGTTCAAGATCAAATTTGGGTTTACGCGGTGAAGCTAGACTTTGGTACGAGATGCACCATTGTAGTGGACTACAGATTAATTTAGATCACCCGGTGGTATCGATAAATTCCGCGAGTACAGGGGGTTTTCATTTTAACGCGGAGAGTTAATGCATTCAAAAGCCGACGTTGTTGGCGGCGTTGACCGTGAATGAAAGCTGCGAGCGCCACCTTGCGGCACCAACTGAAATCCCCCGAATAGTAAGATGCTGCCCCAACTGATGACGTGCGAGCAGGAGCGGAAAGTTATTACCCCTCCCTGGCGCCACTTCGAGGTACGGTGTCGTCAAGCCAGGTCGTAAAAAGGTCTTTATAGTCCGACCCGTGTTCACGTCCGCCTGCGTGCGCGCGCGCGGCCCGTTTGATGTTGTACCCGCCGCGGTGGCTCAGACGCTAAGGCGTTGTGCTGCTGAGCCCAAGGAGGCGGGTTCGATTCCCGGCCGCTGCGGCCGCTTTCCTGATGGAGCCGAAAAGGGAAAACGCCGTGAGTTCAATATTTCGGCGCACATTAAAGATCCCCGGGGGGTCAAAATCAATCCGGAGCCCTCCACTAGTGCGCGCCTCATCGCCTGCGTTTCGTCGACGCTTTAAACCTCATAATCAATCAACGTTCGATGTTGTGTCAGCGAAAGTGCAGCGCTCCCTGGTTCGAAGCCTGTGCGTGACCTACGTAACTGGCGTCCGCGCCTCGATATCATCCCTACTGCAGACTTCGGCTAGATCACTGTTGCGGCTCATGCAGGAAGCTGAATTTGCGCGTGCGTTCATATGATGTGGTACGAAGCGATACGTCCAACCTGTTAAAGTGTAAAGGGGTCCGTTTTTGTTCCAAAGTCACGTGACCAACCGGAGTTCGCCGAACACTACCGCCATAAGACATGAAAAAAAAAATATTTTTGCTATCACTTTTGCTAGTCTGCTTATAAGGAAGCCGCAGAAGAACTTCTACACATGCCGAGGTTTTCGGAAGAAAGTTACGGCTATGGCACAAAAACAAAACAAGATGTTATAATAGACCAGTACGTGGTAAATTTCTTCAAACACAAATTATTCACAGCAACTCCGTGTGTTTTTTAACAAAGTAACTAATGTGGCGACATTCGTATTGCAATCAAAATGCTTACATTCCTTTAGTAAATACGGGTGTAAATGAACGGCCACAGAAAAACGGGGATCATTGGCATTAACCGGAGGAATGGGAGCGGTCAGCACTTTCCTTGAAGGTGAGGTATACGATGCCGCTTGTTTCATATGTTGCCGTGAACGTGTGGATTCCGTCCTGAGCACGGGCGTTACAGCTGCCGATTCTTTCTTCTGGTTGCACGGCGTACAATTGATGTGATGCGAAATCGCGACAACCGGTCATAAGAGGTTAATACGCCCTATAACGCTATTGATACACGTGTTGTGGGCGCGCTACCACGCATCTGCGCCTCGCGCGCTAGTCTTCCTCACCGCTGAGTACGGTAGTGCTATCGCGGATAGGCGAAGCTTACGCACACTCCAATTTTTTTTTCACCTAACTTTCACAAAAGCCGTTGGGGCTGAGATTCTCAAATGTGTAGTTAAAGGTTTATAACTACAAAGTATTTCTGTGTTAGCATATCCACAAAGCGTACATATCCACATACATATATCAGTGTAGCATATCCACAAACTTTCCTTCACAGAAACTTACTCCACCTTGGGGATTTTCCCTAAATCTGGTCGATTAACACATGTCCTTCACTTCGAGTTGTTGATCAATTCGCTTTACGCGCTACTAACGACTAGCCTCCTGGTTAGCTCAGTTGGTAGAGCGACTGCTCCGGTTAAGCAGTGGTCCCGGGTTCGAATCCTGGACCAGGACGAATTTCTCTTCAACTGCGAAGTTTCCAAGAAAGCTGTATAGCTTTCCTTTGTAGCCGTATGCCTGCATTTAGGTGGATGTCTAACTTTCCTTCACAGAAACTTACTCCACCTTGGGGATTTCCCCTAAATCTGGTCGATTAAAGCGTAGCGACTGACCCTAACTAATCTAACCACGCTTGCTTCCCTATGTAGAATAATTTTGCTTTGTTTATTACTTGCAATTCATTCGGGCTAAAATCACAGCATGCTTGGCTCGCAGTGACGATTTCTGTTAAAGCAAAGAAAAAAATAACACCGCCGGAAACAGGTTTGTAGTCGAGCCCGATAGGCAATGTGTGATGCTACACGGGATGAGAAGTACGGCTCACTCCGAATGCTTTCAAGGGAAACATATATTTATGGGCCGAACGTGCTCCTTTTTCAGGCGTACCTCAAAAAGTACAGCTTCGGCAATGCCAATCAGGACGAACTCTTTGAAGAGCTTACAAAGGTAATCATTCCATTTGTTCCTAACCCCAGTGCCCAAATATCGCCTTAGAAGGGAAACAACCCTGTGGTACGAACGACAAAAATGTGACGCAACGGGATAACAGAGGCTGCGTTCCAATTCGCGGGCAGCTTGGTAGACAACTTACGAAGCAGTCCTAACTAGACGTCTAAAAGAATAAAATTGGATCGGCGCCGCGGTCCCAAACGCAACACCAAAGCAGACGACAGCCTCGTAGCAGACATGTGGAGTAACGCAAGCCGCAGGTTTCGTAAATAATATTACCGTTATTATTACAAACATTACGTGATTTAAAAACAAACAAACTCATCTTCACCACTAGTAAATTATACTAAATATTTTAGTAAAAGAACAAATGCTGTTGTTCCAACATTATTATGGAAAAAGGTTGCGCTGACGTCACTTATTGGTTTAAACGCTTTAGACAGGGAGGTAGCCTGTATCGTTGCTGACTTTGATGCCGTCTCCTCAAAGCAGTCTTTGTTGACTGCTTCGTTCGAATTGGAACGGTGCTTAACATGGCGGGCTGTCCGCGAAGACGGCAACGAAGCCGTCTAGAAGGGAAATTGGGAGGCACCCAGAATGCCACATTTGCAGAAATGCATGAAAAGCACCTGCACCGCAGGACAGGCTGGGCGATGTCAAGCGCGCAGGTAAAATAGTTCTTGAAGCGCAGTATTTCCATGATTTATATAACATAATCTAGGTTATCAAGCCTGGCCGTATTTTATATTATGCTGGGGGTGCTCGGTTGTCGACAGCTTCACTTTGCTATTCAGGCACAGCCCGAAGGCCCGAACACCGTGAATGTGAAGGAGGTGATGGATACGTGGACCAAGCAGGCAGGCTACCCCGTCATCGACGTCGTCAGGAACTACGAGGAGCGGACCGCCTCGATCACCCAGCGCCACCACTGCGTCAGACCCGATCAGTAGGCCGCCGTACTCTAACGTCTGTAGACCATACGTAGATCCCACCGCTTTGTCAACTGCTGGTTTAGGAGAGTGATTTTTTCTAAAGGGGGCTTAGCTTTCACTACGTCTAGCTTTTTGCTTTCCAGATTCCAGGGTGTTGTTCGGCTTAAGTACGGATTTTCATCCCTGTATGATGCATATGACACGGAAGCGTGTTTCCAAATGCTTCGCTGCGCAGAGCACCCACGTGACATGTGTGATGTCACTGCGCACGCTATTCTTTTGAGCGCCTTCTAAAATGAACCCACTGTATCGGCTGTGCAGCCTCGATGTAGGAATACTGAGTACTGACGCTGAGGGCTTGGGTTCGAGACCAGGCTGGTTTATTTGTTGGTTTTTTTTATTTATTGCATGTTTCTTTTAAATTATTTTTTTTTCCAAACTCAGATCTACGCGTTTTTTTTTTTGTTAATGGTGGTGATTTTGTATGTTTTAGGTCACTTTAGGCATGGGGCGCAGCCAATGACCACGTTTAATTACCGTTCTCCGTATCGCGAACAGACATGTCACGTGGGTGCTCCGTGCAGCGAGGCGTTTGGAAATACGCGACCCCGAACGTCAATCTATTAAATCTCCTGGAATTCAAAGGGTGTGATCGCACATCCCTAACCAGAAACCAGATTACGGGTGTTTTGGTAGGTCTTAATTTTTTTGTTAACTGCATTCTTCTTATTTTACAACATTACCATGTGCCATAAAAATTATTTAAACGTTAACTACTGCATTGTTTTTACTTCATTAAGCGATATTTACGTACTTACTTGGACAGGACATTGGCTAGCCGTATGGACAAATTTAGTGATGATCACGCTGCAGCTACCTTGATGGCGCTCAAACTTACGTACGGTCACACACAACGCACAAGCACAGAGAGAGAGAGAGAGAGAGAGAGAGAGAGAGAGAGAGAGAGAGAGAGGAGAGAGATCAAAACAAGGCAGAGACGTAATTCGACGCACGTTGAAACAACGACGGGGATCAGTTATGTATCAGCGATGTGCAGTCCCTGGCCGGCCAACCTTCATCAGAACGACGTACAGACTCACGGGACGGTGTTTGGAAGGAACGCTCTTCTACGGGGTGATATGAGTTAGATCAATTTACCTCTGCAATACACATTTCTCACTTCCTAATCATCGTTATCATGTCGCACAATGGCTTTGATGTTGTGCACATTTTTTTCGTTACCACTGCCAGCAAGCCAGCCAACCGTTAAAACGAGAAACGGTGCTAAATATGCAATAGCCCAATAAATGAAGAACCAGTTGAGGACAGGGACAAATACACAGTAAGCTATACAATTTAAATGAAAATGCCCTATTTGTATTACTAGTCAATGACGCCTTGCTATTGTCTACCTAAATTAAGCTGATAGCCTCGCCCGCATGTTTTCCTTCGCATGCAAATTTACCTGTGCTTTCCTTCTCTTCAGAGCAAGGATCTGGATTATTCCGGTAACGTACACAGACGCCAGGAGTAGCAACTTCAATGACACTAGCAACGTACTGTGGATGAAGAGCAGGGAAGGTAAGACAGAAATCATAAAGAATAGTCAATATTTTACTTTCTTTTCTCAAAATGCTGCCGATTCCTGCGCAGTATTTTTACCGGAAAGGCATAGAAAAATAGTACAAGTGAAAGAGAAAGCACTCGTAAAAAACCCATTGTTTTGCATTGACATAACATCAGCGCTTTTCAAGTAACAACGCGATTGGATCTTGATTAACATAAAAGTAGGTATTGGAACACAGAGAACAAAGTACAAACCAACGAATGTGTGATTGATTTATTGTGGGGTTTAACGCGCCGACGCTTGACAGGCGATGAGGCGCGCCGTAGTGGAGAGCTCCGGATTAATTTTGACCACCTGAGGATCATTAACGTGCGCCGAAATCTCGCACACACGGGCGTTTCTGCTTTTCGCCTCACCAGCAAAGCGGCCGCCGCGGCCGGGAATCGAACCCGTGACCCGTGCTCAGCAGCAGAACGCCCTAGCCACTGAGCCACCGCGGCGGGCACGAACCACCAAATGTGTCACGTAAACGCAAACAATTTAAATGAGTCTGAAGAATAAAGTTAGCGAAAAAAAAACTTCGGACGCTATTTTTTTCGTTCGTTTTTTGCAACGTAAGGAACGCGGAAGTAAATATACGAACATGATAAGTAGCGAAAATAAACAACACACCAGAAAGAGGCCACGGACAGGCGCTACTGTCCGTGTTCTCTTCGTCGTGTGCCGTTTATTTGCGATACTTATCTTGTTCTTAGACCGTAACCAACACACCCAGCAAGAAGTTATACCGAAGTAAATGTTGGGACTTTTATGAGGCTTTTAACCCCCTTTTTTTCAAGGGCCCTTTAACCCTTTTTTCGACTATCTTTTTATCCTAAATGCTTTCGGAACGTAGTCAACAAACACGCTCAGTACTAAGTATTATAAGGGGTCACAAAGTACCTCAGCCAAAACGTACGGCTCTGTGCCCGTCAGATAACAGAGAATCTTGCTCAAAACAATTTTCTCTCTTTCACGGCCTCGGCATTCTTCGAGCTCTCGAATTACGTCATTACAGCGGTGTAGCGGTTATTGCGCTGCTTCGTTTCAGTTGCAGCAATAAAGGCAATCGACAGCCACTTTTAAAAACTGCCACAAAAGTAAAGCCTAATCGGAAGGCGCATCTGCTGCGACGATCAAATCACGCAGAGCGGCTCCGGGTTGGCGATAACTTTAGCTTTCGCAGTGCTTCCAGGCGCTGAAGAAAAGAGTGAAAGCGTTTATCTGAAGGAGTTTCGGAGTCCCTTTCACTATCCACCACAGGTCTTGAGCATAATTTTCTGCTTTAAAGGAACTCTGGAAGAATGCCGTAAATGCCTTCACCGTTTTTTCACGTCTGGAAGCACTTCGAAAGCTACAGTTATCGCCAACCCAGAGCGGCTCTGCGTGATTTGATCGTCGCAGCAGACGCGCCTTGCGAATATGCTTTAATTTTGTGGCAGTTTTTGAAAGTGGCTGTCGATTGCCTTGATTGCTGCAACTGAAACGAAGCCGGGTAATAGCCGCTACACCCCTGTAATGACGTCATTCGGTGGCTTGAAGAACGCGAAGACTCGAAAAGGGAGCAAGTTCTTGTGAGCAAGTTTCTAAGTTATCTAATGGGCATATAGCAGCAATTTTTGGCTGATGGGCTTGGTGGACCCATAATCTAAGTACCGAGTGTGTTTGTTGACTAGTTTCTTGAAGCATTTACAATACAAAAATTACACCATCTTCCCGTGGGGAACCATGAGGAGGATGCGAAGCATCATGGGGGTTCCGTGTAGGTTCCATTGTGTTGCCGTTATGTTGTTTCATTTATTGGAGCACGAATGGGAACGTAGTGTGAACCCCCCTGTAGGGACAGAGAAATGTAGAGAAATGTAGTGAAATGTAGAGACCGCGAAGAGACCGACACCCGCGTTACCTGATCGAACACCTCCTGGTTCTTCGTCTTTCTTTATTGCGTGCTCACGCTCCTACCCCGCTTCCCGCCCTCTTCCTCCTCTTCTCTAGTTGAGCTGGAAGGCGCGTGGCGCCTCCCGCCACAGCTTTCCCGCAGGAAATTCAACATCCTCCTCTAAAGTTTTCAGTTCGTCGTTTTCATTGACGTTCAGCTTCGCGTGCCTTCGTTGTATCAGTGGCTTCCTGACGTAGTTTGAATGAGTGAAGGACATAAGGCGTGTTCTAGCACGTGCTCCCGCCTCGGTTTGTAGCGCAGTGGGAAGAGCGCCTCGTACCTCCCGTTAGCGGCCAGAGAGTCGTGGGATCGAAACCGGGCGCCGCTTAACTATTTATTTTTATTGTGGACTGCGTTGACGTCACACCAAACGCTGACGGGGCTGAAGAGACACGCATGCGCAGTACAGTGCGGACGGCGCACAACGACAACGAGGGAGGGAGGGACACAGCCCCGAGCATGAGATGCTTCGCATCTAAAAGAGTCCAAAAAAGTGTTGCAGGGCCCCTTTCATCTAAGCAGAAGCGAGAGCGCTACGACCCATGCGTGGTCGCCTCAGTGACGTCCGTCATAACATCACACTGTTTTGCATGGCGGTTTTATATCATCTGTCTTCAAGGCCTTAATGTGTCCCTTTTCATTGGTTAAATTTGACCATTTGTTTGTTGCCGAACAGTTTTTACCGGTTACTATAAGCAAATTAATTAACCGACGTTGTGGATACTTTCTAGTGGTCGTCGCATGCGCCGTCCCTCAAATCAGCGAAAAGGGTGGTCGCAAGAGAAGCAACAATCTTATACTTAGTTCTCGCTTCAAACAATGCGCACTAACAGCTCATCTTGGACTTTAGCATTATAGTGATTTGGTTATAATTTTAATTTTGTTCAGGGTGATAACAAGCTAACAAGCTAATGGTAACTTGCATCGCAAAATCCACCGCACGGCTGAATTCCTTATTTTCCGAACTTATTATCTTGCTCATCTTGTGAAGAAAAGATAGAAAAAATTTTAAAACTACACCCGAGTAAAAAAAAACTACACCGCGACGGAATTACTACAAAATTATCCGATTATCCACAAACCCGAATGGGCACTTCAGCGTGGATGAGCATGTGGCGGAAAGCTAGATTTGTTTTCGGTTACTCAAAACATTTGGATGTCTATGAAGCCTTCGAGAAAATCTTTTTAATACGTAGCCTATGTATATTCGCACCTGTGTTGTGAACAGATGAACTCAGGCTGAACTGAATTCAACCAAACGTTTTTTTTTTCAGCCACGTTGCGAAATCTTCCCGACAGGAAGAGTTGGATCATTCTGAACCTTCAGTCCTCTGGTTACTACAAAGTAAACTACGATACAGAGAACTGGGCTCTCCTAAGAAGTCAGCTAGTGACAGAACCTGAGGTGAGACAGCATTCGCTACGGCATCCTTTGATCTTTAGTCACCGCTCACTCTAAATCCTCCGTGGCGCATACTTCTTTTTCATCGCAATATTGCTGATTTCTTATTTTGCACTGCAGTTTTTTCATCTAGTCGTTAGAAGCATAAAACGCATTGTAGGTTAATAACCAACCTTCAATTCTTCATGCGTGCGGGCGCTCATACGCGGACACAGATGGCCTAGATTCTTCGGTGATTTTATCTGTGTGGAGATTTCACCAGTCTTCGGAAAATCCTATCCAGTTATTCGCACTGTCTATACGGGGCTATGTCACCCAAAAACCTTTGGTGGGTTTATTACTGTCCGTTTATCTGTATCCCTTAAAGGGGTACGTTCTCAACTTTTTTTTTGAAATCTTAAATGCTTGCAGAACTTGTACCCAACACACGCAGTACTTCAATTAAGGGGTCACAAAGTACCTCAGCCAGAAATTACTGCTCTGCCCATCAGATAACTTGGAAACTCGCTCAAAAGATTTTTCTCTCTTTCCCGGTCTTCGACGTTCTTCGACGGCCCGAATTGCGTCACTGAGGCCATGTAGCGGCTGTTAGCCGGTTTTCCTTCAGTTGCAGCAATGAACGGTTTTCAATGGCAACTTTAAAAATAAAGCCACAAAAAGAAAGCAGAAACGGAAGGCGTACTTGTGCGACAAGCAAATCACGCAGTGCCGCTCCGTGCTGGCGATAACAATAGCCTTCGCAGTGCTTTCAGACGCGAAGGAAAGAGTGAAAGGGTTTATCTAAAGTGTTGCAAGGTCCCTTTAATATCCCAAATCAAACTGTAAATACTCTGTAGAAGCGCTGTGAATAATTTTGAGGAGATCGTCGTGGCTGATTTCGGACAAGCTTCTTTGGAGGTGGTGATTAGGCGATGTCTTACACTGCTTGTGTGTTTTTTTATCTTACTTTTTTAACGTGTAAACCTTGTGTGTTTAGTAAGAAACGGGACCCCCAATTACTGAATGATTGCTTGCTCAGGCAGCAAACCGAAACCGATAGAGATGTGCTTAGAAGGGTTAAAGAAGCCTTCTTTCGCTTACTGCAGGAAAGGTAATGAATTCGACCTTTACATTTCAGTGAGAGGAAAGGTCCTTCATGAAGTATTACCTCTTGCTCAAGTCATAAGCAGTTGGACAGCAAACCAACATACGTATGTAGGGGCAGTGCTTTGGCACATTTCAGGGATTGTATCAAGGGGAGTGTAACGGTGGATGTTACGCAGTGAAATATGCCGGCTCCAACGGTCGCAGACTATGGCTGAAGCAGCGGTTCACGAGTATAAAAAAACGATTAGCCTTTCATATTTCAACACAAATTCTACGGGTGTTTCTCAAACCTCGCTTTCTGTAAAATACATGTGTAAAACATCTATTTGATAGGAGGCTTTAACTTAACAGTTTTTTTTCCTTCACTTCTTGTCGGATGCTGCGAAAGGGAAGAACAACAGCCGCGTACTTTTAGAAACACCATTGTTTTCGTTTCCAGCAACGGTAGCACATCAATCGAAATCCCTTCATTCTAGCCTGACTTACTGCGGGGCGATGTTAAATATGATAATATTAATTGACATTATCCACAGCCGTTTAACGATATCGCTGGGAACACCCTCTCCTCCAACAGACGCTCTTTTATAACAATCAATGTCCTGTCTATTGTAAAAGTAGGTACTCTCCGCTGTTTTCTCACTTTCTGTCTACTCTGTCGCACCACTGAAGCCTGTAGAATTTCCACGCCCTGGTGGAGATAGTCCAGATTAGTTATTGCAATACAAACAATGCCACCTCAGGTTACACTGCTAACTGCTGCACCGACCGAGAAGGCAGAGATGAAATTCACAACCATCCTGGGGATAACGGCTGCCTATTCACTGATGCCCGTCTGGCTTTGCTTGCTATTTTTCAACGAGACCTTGACAGCTGTGCTCTTATAGTGACAAATATTTTGAACGATTTAATTAGTTCTGTGCGTAAACAAACCAACCATGGGCGAAACCTAGCCTTAGGCTTAACCTTATGTTCGGTGCGTAACGCTGACCTGTAAAGCAGCGGCGGCTCAGAAATCAATACGGAATGTTTTTACTGCGGCTGTTTAAACAGCCTGCGAGCTCACTCGTTCAGCAACGTGTGGGTACGAGTGAGTTGGTAATCCATTATAACTTTGTTGAGCGCAGCAAAGAGAACACAGGACGAGAGATACAAGGACGAGCGCTTCGTCCCACACTCGTCCGTTCCACAAGGGTAAATAAGCGATGTCCCCTGAACGCACGTGCCTTAAATTTGTGCACAAGAATGCGCGAACGGAAAGCAGACAGTGTGCGACCGCGACAAGCGAAAACTCTTTTTTGCAGGCCATCCCAGTGCTGAACAGGGCGCAGCTGATTCAAGACGCGAACGACCTGGCCCAGTGAGTGTGCCGCAGTTATTCGCAGCGCGCCCCATCTGTCATCCAGTTCGGTGTCGCCGTGAATGTTGGCAGTACGAACGTGTTCAGAAAGCATCCATCACCTGCTAGTCGGCCCGGGCCATGACTTATCCTCAGTCGATACGGGGAAAATTATTATTTTGCGGAGCTTCGTCTTCTCGGCTGGAAGTTTCGTTAGGAAGCTGATTAGTCGTGGATTAATCCAAAACACAAAAGACCACAGCAAAAAAGTATTTCGAGGCCGTCTATATTCTAGAAAGACATAAAGCCAAAAGGCGCAAAGTTTATCACAAAAACTGCAAAAAAGCGGAGATACGTTTCGAAACCGGAATTTATTTTTACTAAATAAGCACAATATTTTTGTCTATTTAAGAAACATGCTGGAAGGGTAGTTTCCAACAACAATAAAAAATTAACACAACCGTATGGAGACAGACGGCTTCTGTCATGAAATAGCAAAAAAAAACGGCTACTATTTAAAGAAACTAGTTGTCCCGACGCTAAAAATTACCTGTCTAATAAAACTTTTTTGTCTGAATACATACATTAATTTGCAAATTCTTGTTTCCAAACATACATACGGCTGGGCACCCTCAAAGTTACTTTTAGATGCTAGCTAGTCTTCCTTCTTCTATCACCCTTTAAATCCGCCATGTCAAGGAAATATGGCACGTAAAGGCACTCCTACAATCTTCCATCGGATTAGAAAACAAGCTCGTGCATTGCACCCTTGGCAACACACTTGTCCGGAAATGGGATGCTCTCTGGAACCAGTGTGCCGAAATTCGCCGTATCTGACGGTAAAGAAGTAACTTTCGCTCTTTCTTGGAATTGTATGACGTGGAGCTTATGTTGGGTAGGCTTAATAAAAACACACCTGTGCGAGCTTTATTCTAATATTTCCGCTCGAAATAAAAACTGGGTCGTCGCATTCATAAATACACACTATCTGTTTTTTTTTTTGTATTTTACTGTGCTGGAAAATGATCAATGCAGAAATTGTTCGGCATAGCTTCCAGATCGAACAAATCCACACCATATAATACTATTTGTCATAGAGGTCCGCGTGAATTCGTTTTCTATTTACATTTCCCCTTGTAACAGTTAGAGAACCGCTAGAGTACCGTGATTTACAAGCACGATGCCGAATATGTACGCAACCTTCACTAAAACGCAGAAGGAAATCTTATTCAGGAGCTTGGGTGGAACCGTAATTCGCGAAAAAGTAGGATCGGCTTCCTATGAGGCATTAACACAAGACACTTCGCTCAAGCTATGCACAGTGGTAGAGAATCACAGTTTTGTTTCAAACTGACATTGGAGAAATGAGAAAAATGTATCCTCCGTGACCGGAATTGAATCCGTGACCTTTTGTTCAGCATCGTAACAACTCAACAGTTTACTATAGCTTTCGGGCTCACGTAGTGAACGGGACAAGGTTGGGGGAGGAATTTTGTGGCATACGTACGTACGCGCGTGCGGACAGATATGTAGCTAAAAATATATGCCTACATCATGTTCTGAGATTAAGACCGTGCTGCATTATGCCGGAAAATGCCGTTCCATACAATGCAGTACAATTTCTAAAAAAGGGTCCTTTCACTTTACGGGCGCTGTTGACTGCGGCCTCTGTGTGCGCCTTGCTTAGACAGGTGCTGAGCGTTAGATTTGTTACAGACGATTATACTATTCGCTTACGTTGTTTCCGAGCGACGTACCATATTCCCACGTGCTTTCATGCGAGCTGTGATACAACTAGCGACTGACTGAACCGACAACTAGAGACGTCTTGCAGAACCGTCTTCACCAAACCTCGGGACAACCTATGAGCTTTCAGCGTGTTTTTCTATGCCTAGTACCTCTTGTATTTCGCGGCAAAACCAAGCGGCTAAGCGTGACACGGCCTGGATTTCTTCTTGCTTAACCTAGCATGCCTGCTATCGTTCGCGTATTAGAAAGTTCCTTTTTTTTTTTTGCTTGTTTGCAGTTCAGCTCTGGAAAACTACTATTTGCAATGTTCCGAATCGCCGCCTTGGCATAGGAAACGTGCTAATAGCGACGTAAGGGCGGCGTCGTAACTGGATAAAAAGCTGCCAGCTGCCCTCACACCAAGCTCCCATTATCCTCCGAGATGGGGTGTTACGGCTGCCGACACTACATTATATCCTGCCTCGTGCAATGGACGCTCATGAATGTCCCCATATTTTGAATACCGTGAGAGATGCTAAAGTAAAATTTATTAAAGGTGGACTGTGGGAGACTCCATGGACCATCAAGCTTCAAAAACGTAATTATGTATAGGTGACTCACTTGATCTATGGCCTGCCAAACAACCAACCGTCCTTTTCACAGAAACGCGCGTTGAGTAGATTTACTCTGCAAAAACTAAAGTTACGGTAAAAGGAATAGTTAAATTAGAAGATGGATCTACCAAGCTCGTCATTTATACACGCGTTTCTTCGTCTCGACCTTCGATTTATCTAATAGGAACATGGCCTCGTCAGTGCATAACTTCAGAGGTTTTGCAAGTTCATCAAAGGTGACGAAAAGTTTTTGCCAGAGGGCCGCTTCAGCCATTCACGAAGTGCACCTGAACTTGCAGTTCTGGAGACCTGAGCTACGCCGTGGCGATGGACATCCTAGACTACGTGCGACGTGAGACTGCGTACGCGCCGCTCAAGTCGTCTCTCAACACGGTGGACGAGCTCGACACGCGCCTTCGCGCCACCGACTTCTATGCCAAGTGGCAGGTACGCGCTTGATCCCTCTCAGATGCCGGCAACCAATGCGTATACAGCAGACTTGTGCACGTTAGAGAAGAAATGTAACCGATTGCATTACAATTACAGCCTCAAAAAAGTAACAAAAAAAGACCCTAAAGCACTGGTCCTCAACCACGAGTGTGCGGGGGATCCCTTGTGGACTTGCTGAAGTGGTAGGGGTCGCCACCATTAATTAAGTAGACCCCGCCATATTGAAAAAAAAAACACTTTGCTCTTGTATCTAAAGTCGCTCATACACCTATTTATATGTTAACGTCCGTCGAAGCCTCGATTTCATATGCGGACCCTTTGGCGTGTGTGGCTGTTTACCACGACTTCTGTGTTGTGGGAGGAGCCGACTTTACAACGCGTGTTACGAGAAAAATTCAAGCGTACGTAGCTGCTGCTTTGCGTTGCTACCTGGCTTGGTTTGGCTTGGAAGATTGGCAGATGAATAGAGGGAGGAAGAGAGGTTTCGAAAAAGGAAAAAAAAAAGAAAGCATTGAACGTTTTTGCCAGGAGTTCAGTGTCTCTGGCACATCTAACACGTCTCGCAAAAAAAGGAGGCTAGAAATATTTTAATGGGTTATGTTGTAATCAACTTCACGAAAGAAGTAATTGGATTGCAAAGAGCGTTAATGCCTAAAGGAAGTAACAGAATTGTTGAAAAGCTACAATAAAATCGTAAAATGTAATTTTTTACAAGCAGTTCATTAATTGTAGCGCGTTGCGTACAAGTCTGATATGCAGTAACCGTAGATGAAAAGTAAATACCAGAAATATGTGAACACAAAGGCGCACACTTCAGCATCTTCCACACATAACAACAAAGCTCCTCTCATAGTAACAAAGCATTTTAACTACTGACAATAAGCAGAACTAGAAAGGTAGTTTTATTGCCCCAAACGACTCCATTCATAATCCCAAAAATACCTTTCTACATTTCCGCTGCCGAAGTTATGCCATAGAGTCCTCTTTGTTAAAAGAGTGTACTGAAGTGCTTGTCAGTACATTTCAGCGTTTAAAAAGAGCGCAGAATACGTGACTAAGCAAGGAACATAGGACACAGCCACGCGGCGATAACAATGTTGTTGTCATATTAACAAATCTCTTTATATTACTTTTTACGGCAAAATTTTATTTCGCTTTTCTTCCTTTCTTCTTCTTTTCCTTTCACGTTTCATGTAAATTTTTCTACCCAATTAAAATCCGCACAGGTGTTCGTCGTCTGTTGCTTCCTTAGTCCCGTCTTCTGCGCTGTTTTTAAGCGCTAAAACTTTGTCAATACTCTTCAAAATAATAAGAGGATATTACGAGTGGTTTTTATGCGTAGCCTACTTGCCTTTGCGTTTATTCATTCACAATCAGGACGTACATGAAGAACCAACTGCAAGTCCACTACGATCGCCTACACTGGGAAGACGCCACGAATGAAAGCATGTCCCAGAAGTGAGTTTGCACGCATGTTTTCGATGCTCGAACCCCGCGATGCGGTGATTTGATCTCTGACGAGAGTGCAACAAACTCCCGCAGGTTGATCAGGAAGGACGTTGTTTTCTGGGCCTGCCAGTTTAACTACCAGCCGTGCTTAGACAATTGTGTACGGACGTTCCAGGATTTTATGAACAATTCGCGAAGCCTTAAAAGGTAAGTGGCCATGAAGTGTTTTCTTTTTATGCTGTCGTTGAAAGCGTGCATTGCCATGATACCTTTCTCGGAAAAGAAGTTTTCACGATTCCCAGAAATAAGTTTGTTCAGACATCTCACAGAGAAGTAAAAGGTCCTGCTTCAATGCACTTCCGCGCTGAAGGACCAGATTAGGGAACATTAGTAAGTTTGTTCACCTCAACACTGCTAATAATGTTCGCTCTTGTACGGTGCTAATAAGGCAACATGCTCGAACAGTAATCTACAGATATGAGTGCCTGGCTATGATTATCAGTCAGGGAACCTAAAATAGCGGCAACGAAATGCTAGCCGTGGGCTCTGGTTAGTTTTCTGAACCCCAACAAGCACAAACCTTGAAGTAAATTATAGCACATGCAATCAATGTTAAGCGTGTATAAGAAATGTAACGTACAAAATATCTTAAAACAACGGAAAATACAACAAATGCTACATTACGATGTTACATACGGGCACTATTATCTATCTTTGCTTACAGTGTATTCCTCGAAAAAACAAGTTGTAATTGTAATCACCGCTTAAACGATATGAAGACCGTTTAAAAAATTTATAGCTCGTGAACCAACTGTTCGTGACTATGTCGTATGCACATTTTGTTATACGATTAGGGGCACGTATAGCAAAGAAGATATCGTGTGCAAATGAATCAATGATATAGCAAGGAAGATATCGCGTGCACCCCTGAATCTTCCTTAAATACATCCGTTATTCAGATTCTATTCGTCGACTGTGCAATGGCCTTTCACGTTAACTTTGTTCGATGAAAAATGGAAATGCCGTATGCGCAGGTCGCTTCAGCGCGATCTCACCGGAACCCTGGTGACGTTGTGTCATGGCATCCGGCTGGGGGACAACACGGACTGGCGCTTTCTCGTGGACCACATCCGGGATGCCAGTAACAGCGAACAGGCGCACGTCATTGTTAGCGCCCTCGGGTGCACTAAAGAGACCAACAACATTCGGAGGTACGCCGTCCCCCGGATTCGATCGCGTTGTCGGTCATTCGTCGCGCGTAAATAGACAGTCTCCGCAAAGGCGTTTATGAAATTAATGGCGTAGAAGAAATGTTTGGAATCACCAAGATGACAAAGGTTATGTCCATTAGAATCTGTCTTCTAGAAAAAGCAGGCAAGACTTCACTGAACTTAAAACAGAAATTATGCCGTGGTGCTAACATCGTGTCACGTCTAGATGGCATTACTGCGTGCAAATAAACCATAACCGAAACTCACTAAAATGACAAAAGGTTTCTCCTTTGGAATCAGGCGTCCAGATAAAACAGGCATGACTACTTCACTGACCTCAAAACAGAAATTGGGCCTTCGCAGTAACATCGTGCCAGTCCTTGAAAAGAATTTCCGCCCGCAAGGACACCATAAGGAAGGACAGGTCCATGACACCCTGGAGCGAGTACTACCATATGTTTAAAGATAATGTCCTAAGGCAGAGAAAAAAAAACACATTAATAGCCGAATTACGCGCGTGCGACAGCAAAAAGATGAGGAGAGTGGGAAGTTGGGTTTGTTGAGGATGCATAATTGTAGCGCGGGAATAGTCACAGACGCGGGTTCGATTCCCGGCTGCGGCGGCCGCTTTTCTGGGCGCTAAAAGCGAAAACGCCCGTGTGTTCGAGATTTCGGCGCACGTTAGATCCCCAGGGGGTCAAAATTAATCCGGAGCCCTGCACTACGGCACGCCTCATCGTTTGTGTAGCGTCCGTGCGCTAAACCTCACAATCAATCAATCAATCAATCAATCAATCAATCAATCAATCAATCAATCAATCAATCAATCAATCAATCAATCAATCAATCAATCAATCAATCAATCAATCAATCAAAGGGAATAGTCACAGATTGTACTCGTCCCTTCTCTTGTCATCTACCAATTTAAGCGCTACGCCTGCGAGCAGAAAGGTGTCCCAAGAGCTTTAACTGTTCCCTTTGCGTGCTTATGAAATAACCGGTTCGAGCTTCGTTACTGAGATGCTCATACCATCGAGTGTTACTGGCTAATAAAGACCAAAGTGATACTATAGCTGCGAATTTGAGTTAGCGCGTTTAAAATACCTGGAACCGCATTTTTGCTAATTGCGTCTTTGACTCGGATGTTGCCGGTCGCAGTCTGCTGTCGTTCTCCATGCGCAACATGACGGCCATCAACAAGAACATGGGCGACGCCACCGGGTACTTCTTCGAGAGCGCCGCCTACTCGAACAAGGGAAGCGACATCACCCTGCAGTTCTTCATGGACAACTGGAAAACTTTGCTCGACAAGTAAGACACGCGCGGCTGCTGCTTCTGCTGCTTCTGCTGCTTCTGCTGCTTCTGCAGTGGTTTGTTATTTCGCGCTTGAAACTAATGCTTTTAAGACATATGTGCATCAAACGTGCTGGACTGCACAAAGTATAAGACGTAAGACGGGGCATGTCTTGTTTAGTGCCGTAGTTAGTTCATGGCTGGTTATCTAGCTTTACAATTCATCGGTTACCCAACAGCGAGTATTTTGTGTACATTTGTAAATGCCTATAATTATTTGCCTGTGTTGTATCAAGGCTAGCCTGAGGCTTTTACTTCTCACAACAGCGGTTCATTATTCGAAAGACAGGCGAATTTGTCCTCTTGCTTTTTCTTCCCAGTGTCATTTGCAGTGCCAAGTGCTTCCTTAGTTTTTTGTAGTTTTTATAGAAAAAACAGTAGTTCTTGCCACCACGGAGCACCTCCCCGATGCGCGAAATTTGTGTCAGCTTACTATAAATTTTTTGCCAAAGCTGGCTGTCTTTACTGCGATATTTTTACTCAATATATAAAACCAGGATATGTAAGATGATCACACAGGTCGGAAGTAGAATATTATTTTTTTGCTGAGCGAACCGTACGCCTGTCAGGGAAGACATCGTCATTCCTCAAGCGCATGTGAAGGAGATTCGGAACGTTGTAAGGAAAAACAAAAAGAGTAGCAAATCATGAAAAACTCTATACCGCGGAGCTGTTATAAACTAACTCGCCCCCTTTTTTTTGTCGGCTTCCGTAAGACGAGAAAAGCCGCTCCCGTAATCTTCACTTCACCACACCCTCTCCCTTTGTCCACCTGTTTGCCTCCGGTGCTACATATTGTAGCGTGAGCTACACCGGCCGAGGTTGAGCAGTTTCGCGTGGCTCCTGGAGAGCCGTGCTGCGCATGCGCCAGGAGCAGTGACGTCACATGGCGCACAGAACGTTGTTCGCTGCCCGGCGTCTCTCACACACCCCATGCGCCCAGCGTCTTCGCCGACCTCCGTTCCGCACGTGGCGGCCCGCTCCACTTGATGATCATGCGAGGGGTGGCAGTGTGTGGAACTGATGGTTCGTGCGTCGCAGCAACACCGGCGTGCGCCTGTGGAACCAGCTTAGCTCTGGGGCGATTGGTGAAGCTGCGCCGAGGCCGCTTGATAAATATACGTGTCACATAACGCGTATACCGTGTGTGTGTGTCATTGAAGCAGCAGCAAGCATGATAATCAAGCTAATCCTAGACAACCAGCGCCCGTGTGCCCGAACGCGATAAGTGTGGGAATAAGTTCTCAACTACGACTTCAGCTCTGTCTAGGTAATAAGTCGCTTGCCCGAAACTGATACAAACGCTCGGTTAAGGTAGTGTTTCCGTCAGGTTTTCTGTCAACTGGCTTATTTGCCGTGGCCGACTTCGTCTTATTGGCGTCTTTTTCATAAGCAGGAACTTAATCGGGAACTTATGCGTACGGGCAAAAGGGCCTTGAAAGCTAAGAATAACCAGCTGAACCTTAGCTCACGCTACGTATATCCTGGCATAGCTGGGTTAAGGAGGAGGGAAGGAGGGAGGGAAAACTTTATTTGGTCCTGCAAGTAGTGATAATGAACCACTAAGCGGGCCGCTCCCACGTCGGGACCGAAAGGCCAAGCCTCACGCCCACGTCGTGAGCTTGCAGTACAGCCCAGAATTGATCGTGCAGGTCCGGACTGCGAAGTGCAGCCTCCCACCTGGACGCGTCCTTGATAGCCGGATCTTCAATTCGCTCGCAAGACCAGAGCATGTGTTCCAGTGTGGCTAAATCACCACAGTCCATGCAATAAGGCTCCGTATACGTCTCAGGATAAAACATGTTGAGCCTCCGCGGGCAAGGATAAGTGCCAGTCTGCAGTAAGCGTAATGTAAGTGCCTGAGCCCGGTTTAGTTTAGGATGCGGCAAACCATAAATCCTGCGGTTAAGAAGATAGTACTTAGTTACCTCATTGTATGTGGAAGGGGAGTCTCTGTTCTCAGGGAAGTACTGTCACGCCGTGGCGCGGGGCAGAGCGGAGGGTAAGATCTCGCGCTGCCGCATCAGCAGGACTCGTTGAGATTCAGAGGAGCTCCTTCAATCACCCCAAGGTGAGAAGGAAACCAACATAAGTATGCTGAAAGATCTCACAGGTCTTCATTATTCTGAAAGCAACCTTCTCCGTAGCTTCCTTACATCCTCCCTCACCTGGGCGACCCAATCCTCCAGAAACGAGCCGGTTTCAAGCTACGATATTCTCCTCCCTTCCTCCTCTCTCATCCCGGATCACCCCGAAACTTATCCCAGTCTATAAAGGTCAACTCCCTCGGGCGCCTACCCCTCAAACCTCAAAAAGCGACTTGGTTAATGTAATGATCACTACTAAGGTCCTCGCAAGATTGCACCAACTAGGCCTGGTAGGTTCTTTACAAAAGCAAGAGGTCAGGGGTGGGGTCCCTACACGCAGACGTCCCTATGCGCGTCGGAAAGCAGGGTCGGTGACCAGCGTAAGGTCGAAGTCTGCAGAGTTCTGCCAGAGGTCCCTTCCTTTGGCCGTGTCATGCTTGTACCCCCACGCGTGATACGGGAGCATTAAAATCCCCGGCCACGATCAGCGGGTGGTTCCCGGCAAGCTTAGAAGCCTTCTGAAGAAGCAGCTTGAACCGCTACGCCCTATCCCTCGGGGCACTGTACACGTTCAGAATAAAGACGCTTCCCTTGTTCACCCTGTTCGGAATCACCTCAATCATGACATATTCCAGGGAACTGAAAGATATCTCAAGGTAATGCACCACCTGCGTCAGTTTGTTATCCAGCATAATGCAAGTCCCCCTAGCTTTAGATGCGCCGAAGACGGCTCGGTAGCCCGTCGAGAAATCTTCTTCTGTCATTGTCTCCTGCAATAGGATAGCCTGCGGCCTACCCTCACACGTGCGAATATACTGCTGTAGAGGCGCCCTTTTACGAGCATACCCTCTCAGTTCCATTGCCATACACGAAAAGTCTCATTTCGCCGCGCCATGTTGAAGCTGTTGCTGCGAGCCACCTTGCTGAACCTCAGACTTCCCTGTCGGGGAACCGGGACTGAGATCTCGACCTCGGGGCGTGAGAGGCACTCAGATTGCACCTGTTCTCAACGCCTCTATTTACATCGCATCTCCATGAAACTTCCATCGATCGAGGCGAGGACCACGAGCCTCCTTTCTGGAAAAGCCTAACGGCCGACTTTGAGTCACTATACACAAAAGGGCTGCTCCTGTCAACCACGGCGAGCGTAATAGCCACCTGCTCGGCGACCTCCGATCTATCAGTCCGAACGGAAGCAGCGTTGACGACCGTGCCCTCATTATCCACGACAACTACGGTAAACGCCTTCCTCTCTTCGTTAAAAGAAGCGTCGACGAAGCTAACCCTCTGATTCTTCTTGCGAATGAGTCTCAGAAGGCAAGCCCCCCTTGCCTTTCTTCTACCCACATTTCACTCTCGGATGCATGTTCCTGGGAATAGGCATCACTTGATACCGCTGACGGGCCTTCAAAAGTATACGACGTGAAGCAGCGAACTCCTCTCCTGAGGAATACCTAACTCTCTCAGAATCTGCCGACCCGCGCTAGTCGTAGAGAGACGCACCATCTGCGCCCTCTCCTGAGGCTCAGCTATCTCATCCAAGGTATTATGTATACCCAGCTGAAGAAGCCGCTCGTTGCTGGTGCACATCGGCACTCCCAACACCTTCTTGGTGATCTTCCTTATCTGCGTGTCAAGCTTCTCCTCCTCTGAAGGCTTCCACTTGTGCATAGCCGCCATATAGGTAAAATGACACAACAAAAATGCGTGCATAAGCCGAATTAGACTGTCCTCCTTCAACCCATTCTGCCAAGTTGGCCACCCTTTTCACTAGGCGAACCGCATTCTCCGTCTTGGAAATAATTTTCGCAATCGTCAGCGTGTTGGCGCCATTAGACTGAATCAGCATCCCCAAAACCCTGATGTATCTACCCTACGTATGATACCCCATTCCTCGTGCAAAGTTGAATGCGAATCTTGTCCACGAGAGCAAAACCCCTGGGCTGGGTCCCCTTCTAGTGGGACTGTAAACCAACAGCGCCGACTTGGCGGAAGAGCACCTTAACCCCGTTGGAACCAAATAAGTCTCGATTGCGTCTACTGCCTCCTACAGAACACTCTCGATATAGCCCTCACTACCCCCAGGACACCATATGGTTACATCATCAGCATACATGGTATGTTTAATACCATCAATTTCCAAGATCTGATGTTTGATGAGTCGACAGCCCGGCCAGAAAACCAATCATAGTGTGGGGGTACACCTCGTTCTCCTCAAGGTACCTCGTAAGCCGATTGAGCACCGCATGTTCCGCCACTTGCCCACAAATGAAGTGAGCGAAATGGGCCTTAAGTTATCAATGCTCGGGGCTTTGCCAGGCTTAGGAATCAGCACCGTGAGAGCTGTCTTCCACTGCTGCGGAACCTCTCCATCTCTCCCCATAGCGTTAACCTCCCAGGTAAGGTACTCAATCGATCTATTGTCCAGGTTCTTCAAAAGCTTGTTCTAAATCTGGTCCGGCCCGGGAGCGGAGTTGCTGTTAAGGTTATGCAAAACCGTACGTATCTCTTCCACAGAAAAATCTTCATCTAAGGAAAAGTTGTCGTCCCCCGTGTACGTCTGCTCCGCCAGAAGATCATCCGGGGCTGCAACAGGGAGGTATTTGTTGGCCAGCTGCTCAACCAGCTCTTCCTTCGAGGCAGACCTCACTGCATCGTGCGTAGCTCTAGCAAGGAAGTGCCCCTGACTAGCTCTCGTATTGGAGTCGTTGAGCAAATGCTTAAGCAAGCCCCACTACTTCCCGTTGTGCACCTGCATATCCACCGAGTTACATATCTCATCTCACTGTTGCCTAGACAAAAGCTTGCAGTGCTACTCAATCAGCTTATTCAGCTCTGAAACCTTTTTACGCAGCCTGCGATTAAGCCACTGCCCCTTCCATCTAGCCAGCACAGACTGCTTGGCTTCAATCAGGCGGGCCAGCCTGCTATCAACACTGTCCACCTCCAGATCCGTAGTGATCCTCTCCGTAGCTTCCTTTACATCCTCCCTCACCTGGGCGACCCAATCCTTCAGAGACGGCCGGTTCAGGCCTACGATATTCTCCTCCCTTTCTCCTCTCTCCTCCCGGATCACCCGAAACGTATCCCAGTCTATAAAGGTCAACTCCCTCGGGCGCATACCCTCAACCTCAAAAGCTACTTGGTTAATGTAATGATCACTACCAAGGTCCTCGGCAAGATTGCATCAACTAGGCCTAAGAGCGTTCTTTACAAAGCAGAGGTCAGGGGTGGTGTCCCTACACGAAGACATCCCTATGCGCGTCGGAAAGGCAGGGTCGGTGACTAGCGTAAGGTCGAACTCTGCAGCGTTCTTCCAGAGGTCCCTTCCTTTGGCCGTGTCATGCTTGTACCCCCACACGTGATACGGAGCATTAAAATCCCCGGCCACGATCAGCGGGTGGTTCCCGGCAAGCTTAGAAGCCTTCTGAAGAAGCAGCTTGAACCTCTGCGCCCTATCCCTCGGGGCACTGTACACGTTCAGAATAAACACGCTTCCCTTGTTCACCCGGTTCGGAATCACCTCAATCATGACATATTCCAGGGAACTGAAAGATATCTTAAGGTCATGCACCACCTGCGTCAGTTTGTTATCCAGCATAATGCAAGTCCCCCTAGCTTTAGATCCGCCGAAAACGGCTCGGTAGCCCGTCAGAGAAACTTCTTCTGTCATTGTCTCCTGGAATAGGATAGCCTGCGGCCTACCCTCACACGTGCGAATATACTGCTGTAGAGGCGCCCTTTTACGAGCATACCCTCTACAGTTCCATTGCCATACACGAAAAGTCTCATTTCGCCGCGCCATGTTGAAGCTGTTGCTGCGAGCCACCTTGCTGAACCTCAGACTTCCCTGTCGGGGAACCTGGCGACTGAGATCTCGACCTCGGGGCGTGAGAGGCACTCAGATTGCACCTGTTCTCCAACGCCTCTATTCTACATCGCATCTCCGTGAAACTTCCATCGATCGAGGCAACCGACTCAGTGAGACGCTTATTCAGCTGCGCAAGACCGTCGTTGACCTGTTTAATACTATCCATAACACCGGACATCATGTCCTTAACCTCAGACCTCAACTTCCTCGGCACGGGCTCCGCCTCATGGGTCAATGCCTTCCTTTTTGAGGGGCGCGACCCACCAGCCTCACCTACGTCAGCAACATCCATGCTCTCTACGGGCTCAAGCACTGCACCATCGGCCGGTGCAGGGACTGCCGCACCCTTAAGGGCCGATATTTCTGCCCTAAGCATCCTCACCATTTCTCTCAACTCTGCGTTTTCTTGCTCTAACCTCTTGAATCTGTCCTCATTCTTACCATGCTCTGGCCTTACCACACTAGGCATCTCCATTCCGGCACTTTCCCACTCCACCCAGACAGTATCACTGGCCACTCCATCGTGGCCCTTGCCTTGTAGACCATGCAACACACCACTCTTGCGCACACCCAGCCCCTCAGTCCCCTTGGGGCCACGCACAGTCCCAGTTCCCAACTGTCTGTCCAGTCCGAAGCGCACCTTAGACGCCGATCTGCTCCCAGTCCGGCCGCCGGAGCGGCTGCGAGATGCTCTTCCTGGTCCCCTTGATCTTGATCTGGAACGTCGACGCCCACGTTCCTGTGCTTGCCCAGCCCCCGGTGTCTCCCCAGCGAGAGAAACTGGTTTTCGTCGTACCTGAAGCCTCCTTCTCTTCTTCCTCAGCCTTGGTATCCGCCGTAGCCCGCCCAAACGACGGCGCCGGACCACATATGGGGTACGGAACCGCTGCTTGCACTCCTTGCCCGCCGTGATATGCTCACCTCCGCACAGTTCACTCTTGGGTCAACATCCATGGGGTGCCTCGGGATTAGGGTGAACCGCAGCCCCTCCAGACCGCTTCTTCCGGTGAGGCCCCCTTCCGGGCCCGGGCATTCATAAGTGAGCCTGGCCCAAGCCTGCCCCGGGCCCGCCATCTCAAGCCCGGGCCCGGCCCGGCCCGGTAATTTATTTCTTGGCCTAGGGAGGGCCCGCGCGTGTGACCAGGACCGGTCTTTGACGCTAAAGAAAGTTTGTTTATTATATTCCGGGCGATCAGATGGAGAATCTAGTCAGTGCAAGCACGTCATGAACTGAAACGCAAAAAATAAGGGTTTAAAAGTGCACATAGTTTCCGTCTGCAGTTCACGCCACATCGGCGTAATAATAGCTCGTATTCTTACACGAGAGACATCATCACCTTTGATGACCAGACTCTTGGCAACTTCACGTGGTTGTCTCGGCCACAAGTTGGTATTGCTGACATTTTTCTAACCGCATTTGAACCAACGAGTATGTACGCGCGTTGAAGTACTTCACATGCAGTGGTCGTTAAGCGGTGGTGTTTCTCTGGCATGCGTGTTTGATTCCCGGCCACGGCAGCCGCATTTTGATTGGTGCGATATCTAAAACACAGGTGTACATACATAGACATAGGTGCACAGCTCCAGAATGTCGGAATTGAGTGCTTCCCCACTTGGGCATTCCTTGTAATCGTATCTTTGGTATGTTATACAACAAAATAGAAAATCTTGATGCTCTACAAGAAATGTCATTAAAATTGCAGAATAGTGACCATCACACATAGCAAAACACGTTTTTAAAATAATGCGTACAACTAACAGCAAGATGCGCGCAAAAATAAACTAAGAATATTCATTTTGATTCTCTTTTCTACACTTCACGTCGGACCTGTTAACGGCCGTGCCTACGAATTCAAGCCCGAGCCCGGCCCGGGCCCACGGCGTCGAGCCCGAGCCCAGCCCGGGCCCGCAGCATTGAGCCCGGGCCCGGCCCGGGCCGCGTATTTCCAAACCATATCCCGTAGGGCCCGGGCCCGCCAATAATCGACTTCGGGCGGCCCAGCCCGGCCCGCGGGCCAGGTAAACGTCTATTCTGCTTGCGGTAAAGCGTGCACCTAGCCGGTGGGTTACCATACCGGACATAATTGGGCATCTTGTATCCCTCGAAGGCGATGATGACCGTGCCCGACTCCTTGATTCGCTTGGCAGCCATGGCCAGGGGATTATGCGTGTTAACAATCTTGCGATGGAGCGCTTGAGGGCTTCTCGCTGAGAGGAACGTTTCTTATTATCCCCTTGCACGTTCATGCGGCGCCGCACCGATATGCCGCAGCTTCATGCATGTGCCCAGCAATGCACAAATCCTTGATACTCACGTACTTCATAGCATTTTCTTCCTCCGGCGTGCTAACCACCACAATATTCTGTTGAAAATTCGGGAAGATCGTGTCCGCTTCTCGCTTCACATTGTCTATGCAAGCAGCAGCCGTGGATTGCATCAGCCACCACGGCCGCACCAATTTTGGCTATATTCAGATCTCCCCCTATCCTGACAATAATCTTAATATCATTTTTCGGCAGCGGAGGCATTTTCGCGCGCCGGATGATACCCTTTTTGACACTAGCTGGCGTGTTTCTACTCATTCGGCCGTTCGTGGGTCCCAGCCCGACGTTACGGCTGCCAGCGTTGCCGCCTTATATAGCCTTGACTTGGTCATAGAATTCCCTCGCTGTGAATTTTCCAGCCAGCATCCTCCGAAACTTCTTCCGGGGCAGTATCTTCACCCTCGACAGCATATTCCACCATGACAATAGCTTCAGACGGCCGGAAGGCCGGCGCGGCCCACGAACACGGCGGGACCCGGCGATTAGGGCTAACACCTCCGCCAGGCGTGGTCGAGACAAAAAAGGCCGTAAAGTCACGTACAGTCCACTCACTGGAAAATGCCTGCTATCCTGGTGTAGCTGGTAACTTCGCGGATCCGTTTAGCACAAAATTAGGCACAAACGAGAAAAATATCTGGTCAAAACTGCTCACTGCTCATAAAGGCGGCAGCCGACACGAACACGACGACGACGACGACGATGATGATGATTGTGATGATGATTAGCGGCTTCCCCTTTGTAGCGGGGTGGCGTTGCACAGCGGTCTCAGTAGCAACGCCACTGTACAATCACCTCGCCAGAAAAATGCAAACAAAATAAATTAAAAAATATTATAAAAGAAAAAAACTTCTACAAAACTTTTTGTGCTAGTCTGACTTGTTTGTCCGCATGTCTTCCCAGATTGTTCTCTGCTCTTTTCCCACCAACATTCTAACCTTCTTTTACTAACCTCTATTGCTGTCCAATTCACTTTTCCGCTAACCTTAAAGCCAAGGGCCTCCGGAAGCTGGATGGCTCCCTCCCTGAGGACTGGACGGATACTTTTGCACTCCGTTACAATATGTCGCATGGTTTCTGGCTCCTTTCCGCAGCCTGCGCATAGTTCTTCGTGTACCGGCTCGCGGATAAGCGTTTCTTGTCCGCAAGCAAACCACCCGAGCTTCAAATAGCAATGCACTCCCTTTGGTATTATCGAATAATTTTTCCCTTGCGATCTCCCGCTTCCCCATCCTGTAGATATCTAAGGACTTCTTCGCATCCATCCTCTTTTTCCAGGTCGTTGTCTCTGTTTCTTTTTACTTCATTTTTTATTGCCTTGGTCATGTCCCCTGCACTTCCAGGTTTGATATACTTTGTCCTGAGCCTTCTGGTTCTTTTCCTCCAATGTGTGTCCACGCTTTTCATGTAAAGATACCGTAACACTTTGGCCGCCCATCTCCGGTCATCAATATTTCTAAGTCGTTCTTCAAAACATATTTTCAAGACATATTCAAAACAAACACGTCCTACCACTCCGTCGCCCCCTGGCGACCTCTCTAGCCAGGCTAAGCCACTGCTAATATTTTTAGATGCGAAGCATCTCTTGCTCTCGGCTCCGTCGTCCGTCGTCCGTCCGTCCGCACCTCTCCCCCTACACTATAGAAAAATAAATAGTTAGCGGCGCCCGGTTTCGATCCCACGACTCTCTGGCCGCAACGGGAGGTACGTGGCGCTCTTCCCACTGCGCTACAAACCAAGAAGGAGCAAGTGCTAGGACGCGCCGTATGTCCTTGACTCATTCAAACTACGTCAGAAGCTACTGATACAACGACGGCACGTGAAGCTGAACGTCAACGGAAACGACGTACTGAAAACTTTAGAGGAGGATGTTGAATTTCCCGTGGGAAAGCTGTGGCGGGAAACGCCACGCACCTTGCAGCTCAACCAGACAAGAGGGCGAAGAGGGCGGGCAGCGGGGTAGGAGCGTGAGCACGCAATAAAGAAAGACGAGAACCAGGAGGTGTTCGATCAGGTAACGCCGGGGTCGGTCTCTTCGCTGTCTCTACATTTCTCTACATTTCTCCGTCTCTACGTAGGGGTTCACACTACGTTCTCATTCGTGCTCCGATAAATGAAACAATATAACGGCAACACAATGGAACCTACACGGAACCCCTATGATGCTTCGCATCCTCCTCATGGTTCCCCACGGGAAGATGGTGTAATTTTTTTTATACAAGATAGCGTATACTGCCCTAGGAAGATTGTTTCTTAGCAATGCATTTGTGCTCAAAAGTGAAGCCGACATTAAGAAGGTCGGTGTAAGCTTGGTTTTTATAAGCTGGCTCTCTCACATTCTGTGTTGCGCAGTGAAGCCTACTCACAATACCGCTGAACACTTCCCCGGCACCAGGGCACGCGGTTTCAGCGGGAATTTGTGGCCAACCGCTAACCCACAAACAGCTCCACTGGTTATCGACCTTCAAAGACTGGAATGGCACTGAATATTTTATTGCGTGATGCGGCTTGTGTTTGGTTTTAAAGCAAAGCTTTCTACCTTTACCAGCCAACGATGCCTTCGTGGCGTGCGGGACAAGGAACTCCGAACGCGGATGGGAAGGGGGAGGGCAGGTTTTCACTCCCTGAGCACAGTGTCGATGGCGCGGCGATAGGACGCTATTACCCAGCGTTCCCCGCGCACAGCTCCCTGCTCGCACCTGCGGGCGCGTTCTAGGCACGGCTTTGTCGTCTGCTTTAGCGACGGTGGTTTTTGGCCTGTTCTGGCGTGGTTCGCGTCCATCGCGCGCTTCCTTCGCACGGCTTGATTAACTTGTTCGACAGCACCTCCTAGGAAACCCGGACCCGACGGAATTCAGTCGTCCTACGGCAAACATACGTTAAGGATTGGTTTGCAGAGCGGGAAAACAAAATGTAGAGACAACATAGAGACATCTGGCCGCTAGAGAAACGCTACCTTTTGCGCACTGCTTGCCACGAATGGGACCGTTTTCTAAATTGGTGAATACCAATTCGGTTGTGCTTTAACAGGTATTACAATAGGCGAAAGGAGCAACTGGTTATCATAAATAGCGATTATAAACGTTCCCTCAGCTTTCTCGAAATTCTCAAACTTAACAAAGTAACTAGTTTAAATTGGTATAAATAGGAATCACTAAGCTCACATGCCGAGTTGTTTGGATGTCTGCGCGTGTGTCGCCCGATTGTGTAGCCCCGAGTTAGCACATCAGAATGGCTAGGTTCCGCTGTCTCACACTTCGAAAGACGCTGCTCTCCGTTTTCTGCCGACGCACGGCCGGGCTACAGCGGCGGCGGCGGACCGTCGTCCGCCGCTCTAGTCCGGCGGTGACGGACGCTCCTGCGTTCGGGACGCCGCCCCCGCGAATTCCAGGTAACGGCTGCCAGAATCTCTGGTTTCGCTCTTTGTAAAGCCAGTGTGTGAATTCGAGTGCGTCGCATGAGCAATTGTTGTGGGCGTTTTTTAAAGCTTTGCTTTCCAACTACCTTCACAGCACGGATTGGAGCCAATTTTGTTCTTTTATGTTTTCTGAAAGCAATCGCTGATTTAGGGTATAATTTATACAGATATCTTTATTAACATGCGGGCATAATGTTTGCTTGATGACTTGTTCTCCTTTCCATTATTAGGTACGGGAAGAGTCCGTCTCTAAGGGACACCATATGGTTTGCAATTCAAGGAATTCGGAAAAGCGAAGATATCAAACGGGTACGTTAAACTGGTGATTTGTTTATGACGTCTTAAACCCCGAAAACAACTCTCGCGAGACTGCTAAGAGTGCTGAGATGAAGCGCCACCCTGGCATGGAACTTCTCATGCTTCTTCGGGTCATGCAGTATCCGTAAAACTATTAGGTTAACGGTAAAGAGCGTTTCCCAGCTCATGAACGCTTGACCGGAGCCCGCAACATTTGGTTGATCGGAAACAACATAGCACCGAGTGGGTTATTGATCAAGACCAAGTTGGCGGATGAAGCGATACACGCTGCAGCTTTAACTCCCGGTTCATTCGTCTCTTTGTCGCTCCTGCTGCCTTCAGGCCATTTTTCAGTGGAAGGGAATTTGAGTTACATCACACGTGGGTCATTCGACTGCAGGAAAAGTTCACGTATTGTTTAGCGCGAATGTATAACGATGTGCTAATGCAAACCGTAATAGGTATAGAGAAGCCTGCCTTGAAGTACCTGGCTACCTTCTGTGTGGTAAGTATTGTGCGGGGCGTAAATATGCGGTAATGAGAGATCAGTTCAATGCACTTCTCTGCCTGGCGCACGCTAGTAGGCCTACCTTTAAGTGTAGTGTTTTCCTTCACACTCCTCCTACGTGACAAACTGACAGCAACATGGCTCCGTTTCTAACTTTCGTATTTATTCAAGGTTGGGGCTAACCGCGCACAAGAAACAGGCACAGAAAAATCCAAGCAAGAGAACCAGGGTGTAAAATATCAGCGTTATTATTTCTGTACCATACTTTCATGCCCCCCTCCTGTACTCTTTTTTCCGTTTCTTTATGGCTCTTTCTTTCGGAAATACGCATGACGACCTATAGACACTCCGTTCAGTGGTTCGTCCTTTAGCTTAAAATGACCGTACTCTTTTCTTATAAAACTGTGCATTTGACTCTTGGGGGAGGTACACTGTTAGCTTTCACGCTTCTCTCAACTTTTTTTAGGAAGGGATGGCAAATTTTAATATACATGTTCTTGTGTACACGGGTGTTTCAGACTTCATATGCTCCGAACACGGCACAGGTGGATGTTAAGCCCATGACGCATTTCCGCAAAATGCTTTTTTTTCGCTTTCAGTTTGCTCGGGTTGTCTGCACAGCAAAACCCGTCGTGCTCAGGTTTTTCTTATGCACGTTAAGACCTTCAGCAAAACTCATTGCTGAACAAGGTGGTGCTTACTTGTTCCCAAAAATTAAAGCGAGCTAATTCACAACGGCACAGAGGAAGCATGACGGGGCAAGAGATTTTATTTTTAGAACTCTTGACACCTGTCGGCCGTAAAGGCTTGTACGACTATCTTCGCTTCCCGTCCCTCAAATGGAGCACTGATAAAGAAAGAGTTTTACCACAGCAGACAGTGAAGGCGGTACCTTTATTTGGTCAAATCAAAAGAAACGTTGTTCAGAGAGCTTAACGGGATACTTTAGTCCTCAGGCGTATGTCCTTGCTGCATTATCAAAAGGAAAAAAAAAAACTACGTGGAGGGAATAATAGAGTCCACATTGCGGGGTATGTGCTGTGCAGATGGAGCACTTCTTCGCGGACAACGTCCAGAGCAAGAAAGCGCCCAAGAAGCTCACGCGCACCTTTCAGACAGCGCTGGACCTCGCTAGGTCCAACATCAACTGGGTTCTAAAGAACGGCCACGTCATCGAGAAGTGGCTGGACTCCAAACTTGCCAAATCCGACATGCCCAGTGTCGCCGCTGCGTGACGGACCGGCGGCTCACGTTGATGTCACGTGTGGCGTGCCCAAGCGGCTGCGGTTGTATTGACAACGATCATCCGAAAAGAATCAACAGATAAAATTGAACTTAAAATTGTACTTGTATTGAAGAGAAACGCTTGTTCGATTCAGATCGTGGTGTTTAATGCTGCACGTGGGCTATGAGTCGCGCGGTAGTGGGAGGCTATGGAATAATTTAAACCACCTGGGGATCTTTAGCGTGCGCCGAAATCCCTACACACGAGCGTTTTAGCTACTCGCCTCCGTTTGAAATACAGCCACCGCGGCCGAGGTCTAACCCGCGTCCTTGGGCCCAGCAGCACAACTCACTGAGCCACAGAGGCGGGTGGAAACACGAGTATTCATTCACCTGGGCACAAATTATAGGTTTTTGTTTGTTTCTTTCTCTTTTTTTCTTATTTTGAGCGAAGTTTTTGGTTTTTGTGTCGGTCAGAGGAGAGGCATGGCCAGCCTGATGACACCCTGCCAAAGAACACAGGAAACGTTACCTTTTCGACATGAATCAGTTTGATGTTCGACGGAGCCAATTGTCTACGTAGAGGCAAAAGCCGGGCTGAATTCATGCAGTAACGTCACAATGCCTGTAGCAGAAAAAAAAAATACTTTGTATGCGTGTACAGGGACCGGGCGTCTTTTGCGGGCCGTATAAAGTTCCATCAGGTTCTACAGTCACTACACCCAGACGCGGGCTGAAACACCTGATTCGAAAACGCGGTTTCTCGCATGATGCGCCAAACAGTACCAGTCAGAGACGTGCGAGCTACGAGACCTGCAAGCTACCTACGTTTGCATAGGGTGATGCTGAATTAGATCAGCCTTCCTTGTAATTACAACAATGAGCATAATGCATAGCTGTTGACACAGACCAGACGCACGCAGTAGGGACCATTACTGCGGCTTGCCTAATCCCTTGCGCCGAAAGCAGTGATGGTGATAGTGACAGTAACTTAGGTGCGAAACCATTATTATAGTATGTCGAAAATATAGCGTCTCCAGATCACAGACGGCACACAAAATGGCCGATGGCTCAAAAACTGAAAAGTTGATTGAGTTGAAAGTAAATTTGGACAAATTATAGTCTGGGTGGGATTCGACCCAGCGACCACCGGAATACGCGACTGGCACGCATACCCCAAGTTACCCCAGTTCAGCGAAGCTAGTGTACGAAGGTGAACCTAGTGAAAGCGTTGTCGCATTCGAAACTAGCAATTAAACGAGTAGCAAGGTATGTTAACCCTACATTTCCTGTTTGTTTAGCGATATCCATGCGGGTATGTGCAAGTCATAATAAATGAAAGGGACTTTTTTGTATTTGAGAGTCCGGCATGCAGTTGCTGGTTATCCAACTCACTTAACCAGACCTTTGAAATAAAGTTCTCTCTCTCTCTCTCTCTCTCTCTCTCTCTCTCTCTCTCTCTCTCTCTCTCTCTCTCTCTCTCTCTCTTATGATGAACGTTATGGAATACCAACTAGCCCGATCGCAAGCCCTTTTTTCTCGCCACCTTTTTCGATGTCTGAAACGCGGCCCCTGCGAGGTTCATCACTTCTGTCCACTTGTGAAACACTGATTCGGTGAAGTCTTGGTTGGACACAAACTCGAGCCGGAAGACCCTCTCCTGCTTGCCATGCTTCAGCCTCAGGCCCTTGTTGGTTCTGGACCATCCCAGGGCGTACACTTTGGCCTTGCTGACTTCTTGGATCTTGCTGACTTCTTCCTTCGTGGCGACAATTTGTGGCTTGGCCTTCTCCTCATCTTCCGGTGATGAGGACGAAGATGAGGAAGAATGGCGCCGTTCTGACGCGTCGCCACCAGCCTTGTTGTCCTCTTCCCCATCTCGGTCGGAAGTGTCATAATCTTCGTCATCCGAATAAATGTATCTGGCTTTGAGCTGCCTAGCCGTCTGGGCCTGGGAATCCTCCCCTTACTGCGACTTGCGCTTCTCTTTTTCCTCTTCCTCCTTCTGCAGCTGCCCTGGCTGATGTTCAAACCGCTGAAGCTGCCTTTTCAGCCTGCATTCGGCTGCACTCCGGTTCGTAGATGACGTGAGCCCAGGAGTCTTAATCATGAGCGGTACTACGTAGCGACCTTCGCTCTTGCGTACTGTGCTACGAAACTGTATGAGTGCCGGGTGTCTGTTGACGTCGTGCTCCTCGTCTGTGTCGCTTATACCGATGGCGTCCAACCGCCACATTTTCGACGGGTCTCCCGGTCGGAACTCCATGCGCCAATCGTCAGTACAAGCCAGGAATAATGCAGTTGCACGTCAGGCGATGGCAGACGTCAGTGTAGGTTCCTTGAACGACCCAACCTAATATTGTCTCCACGGCGCACAGGGTGTCGGTGAAGCGCTCGACACGTCCAGTTACAATCCTCCAGTAATTGTCAGAGCCGATCAACACGCTTATCACGGAGTCCTGAGGTTTATCGTCTTGGGGATCGTCGGCTAAGGGTAAATTCCGGTCACGCAGCATTGCAATAACGGTGCTCTCTATGGCCGGGCCCCTCACTGTACAAACCTCTGGCACTTCCTGAGCATGGAGGGTCAGCTCATTTGATTCAAAGCGGCCACAGAGAGTAATGTTTACCCTCCGGCATTTGTACTAGCGTGGGCGGTTGCACTTGCCGAATGTGAACACTGCCGAATCCTCAGTTACAGTGCTGGGTAGAGACAGTTGCTGCGACACGTCTTGACGGACGAAGGACCGTTGGCTTCCGGTATCAAGCAGTATCCGTACCGGCACGCGGTCGCGGTTTCCGGACGCCCACACCATGGCGGTTTGGAGCAATACGGGTGACGAGGACGTGCTGCTTGCAGGAGCTGTTGTCACCTGCCTTCCTCGTTGTGTTTCCACCTCTCGGTTTTCAGCTCCGATAGGAGTAGGTGGTCGTGGAGTGCCCGTTGCTGCTCGTCCCCAAATGTCGCACAGCGTAGAAATATGGTGCCCTGAGCAGTGGTCGCACCTGAGCCATGCTGCGGCTCGGCAATTACGGGCAGTGTGGCCCCTTTTCCCACTCTTGAAACAGCAATGCTTCCTGGACAGCCGTCGGCGCTTTTCCTCCGCTGACAGTGTGGCCTAGCACCTACGTGTCGCGTGTCCTGGACCGTCGCAGAGGGAGCACTTAGTCTGCGCGGCCATGGACGGACCGGCACCTGGCGATGCGGACCATGCTGCCAGTGCTAGGGCGGATAGTATTTGAGGCGGTGTCACGTTGCGGTTTGCTGGCAACCTCCTTGATGTGGGTTTTTCGCGTGACGCTCGACTCTCCTCTCAGCTTTCAACATCCACTTGCAGGAACTTCAGGATGGCCTTGACTTGCTGCTCTCGTGATTGCGCTGCAGCGTCCGCTCCGGCCGTGTCGGTCTCCGTGCTCTTGCGGTACAGGATTGCCAGATCCTCTGGCAATGAGCGCATCAGCACCCGGTGCAGAACAACCGCGTACTCTGCAGACGACATGCCAAGGCTATCCAAATAGCCGGTCCGGAATTGGATCTGCTCATAGAGGTCTCGCAGACGTGAAAGTTGAGACGATGACTTCGATTGGCTCGATGGAAAGCAGGCTGTCTATGTGGTCATCGATGAGGACATCCTTTCGGCCATAGCGTTCAGTCAGCACATTGACGGCAATCTTATAATTTGCGTCAGTCAGGCGCATACCTTCGATTGGCCGCTTTGCAGCGCCGGCCAGGTAAGTCTTCAAATACTGGAACTTTTCAATGTCGGCGAGATCGCGGTGAGCGTGTATGGTTGTCTCATAGTGCTCCCAAAGGCCCTGCCATTCCCGGCTCTCACCGGCAAAGACGGATATTTTAAGCTTTGGTAAATTTACGCGTAGACCCGGTGCTTCTGGCCTACCGTGAGCGGCGGCATTTTCGCTGATGAGCTCCGTGTGAGCAGCTCCGATGGTGTTGCTGGACCCGTTGCTAGTCCCCGCAAGCCTCTGTAGCTGGCCTTCACTGACAGGAGCACCAGCCGTAGCGCGCGCGTTCATGGCGAACCGAAGCCTGCTCATCGGGTTGAGAATCTTATTACGGTAATCTATGGCACCCGCGACTTCTTCATTAAACGCCGCACCGTCAAGGGAGTCGGCGACCTGTCTGTCCATCTCAGCGAGCGCGGACTCTTTAGAGCGAAGCCCGTCGATAATTTCCTGGAGGTCGCCCAATGACAGCTGAGTGTCCTCCCGCAGGATATCGCTGGCCACGGTCAGAAGTCGGGTGGTAGAACGACGAAGGATGCCTCGCTGCCTGCGCAGCTTCTCCATGCTCGGTAACGTATCGGTGCGATGGATGCCGGCCGTCTCCCTGGTTTTACAGCACCAGAAATATTGAGACAGCGAAGAGACCGACACCCGCGTTACCAGATCGAACACCTCCTGGTTCTCGTCTTTCTTTATTGCGTGCTCACGCGCATACCCCGCTGCCCGCCCTCTTCGTCCTCTTCTCTAGTGTCGGCTGCGTGGCGCATGGCGCTTCCCGCAACTGCTTTCCTGCGGGAAATTCAACAGTACATAATTAACTTCAAGGCAAACGTTACCATTCAGCAACGTGCACCGTCCCTCAATTTAAGCGAGTACATTTAAATGGGATAGCGTGAACCGCCTCTGTAGCTGTATTCCATACGTTAAGGCTGTGGCGTGAGTTAAACTCAGTTCAGCATGCTTTGTCATGTTACGTTACTCACCCATTGGATAACGAGAAGACGATTATTTATTTATTTATAAAACTGGATGAGTTTGTGCAGGGCTATCACTTAAGCGTCAAAGGATGTAGTGGGAGAAACCAAACGGAATCTTCTTACGGCATGCACACGGTCGGGCCCGTTCAGAATGACAAAGGCTGCTTCAGCTGCAGTGGGTGTGTGGGAACCATCTGTGAAAGCGTGGAGAGCGGAGAGTTGCAGTCGCTGGTTCGCCTCCGTGCTGGTCTCTGCCACTTCGGACTCGAAGACGTCGCGCAGGGTGAGTGGCGAGACCATTGGGAAGGTCTTCGTCAGTAGATCGGAAAGAAACCGAGTTGAATGTGATTGATTGTCGATGATGAAACAGTAAAAAATGCGTACAGCGATGTCAAGGTGAATGTGTAACGGGTGCACACAAACGTAACTGGGGGGGGGGGGGGGAGACTCTGGCTCCCACAGCCCCCCCCCGTTCCGGCGTCCCTGCCATCCGCCCATGCGTCTATCTGCGCAGCAAGTTATCTCTTCAGTTCATGCTAACTGTCCCAGCCAACTACATGTCTCCACCACCACCTATGGTTCCGATCCGATCAGGGTTGGTTGGTTGTACGTGGGTTGGGAAACGTATACAAGCTCTACGGAGTTTATTCAGAAGCATAGACATTTGTTTGTGTCTACTGTAGCGGCATCCGGTAGAAACAACTCAGGAGAGAGAGAGAGAGAAAAACATTTTATTGAGCCGGTGAAGTGGGAGTGGTTCCTTATTCCAGGAAGCCATGCGATGAGCCGGCAGCCTTCGCTCTGGAGGCCAAACGTGTCTGGACGTCCAGATCGCTGCTGGTCACCAGGTTCTCCCACAGCTCAGGGGTGGGAAGGGGGGATGGAAGAGGGGGGAGGTTGGGGTTGTGCTTGCACTCTAATATGATGTGGGGAAGAGTACCGGGTTGTAAGCAGAACTTGCATGTGGCCGGGAATTGCGTGGGAAACATCCGATGGAGGCGGACTGGGTGAGGGAAGGTATCGCTCTGCAGTCGGCGAAGTAGGGATTCTTCTTCTTTTGAGAGTTTAGGATGCGGAGGAGGGAAGTGCTGTCGCTCGAACCGGTAATATCGAGTGATGTCCTGAAAAGTCAGTAGAGGGACGGACGTTTCTACCTGCTGTCGCCTGCAATAGGCCAAGCGCGCCTCCTGGAGCCTTCTTGGGGCAAATACTCCGCAAAAACACACCCTGCCGGTTGCTGCCGCAGTGGTATGGTATAACACCCGTTTCCAACAGAAATCACAAGGACGCTGCTCGCTGCGTGCTTGGACACGTGCCTTTTCGAAACCTCCAATACATATCGACGCTGTTCCTAGTTTGACATCACAATTTTACGAGCTCTATAAGCAGCAGGGCTGAATGTTAGCGTGACCACACGCATACCTCTCGTGAATAGGGCTAGCCATGGTCACATTGTCTTGGTATCAACGTCTCTCTTGCTACGGTAACAGTAAGCTGAAGATTAGAACCGAAATCGCGTTTACTCGCAATAGACAGGCGCGAAATCCAGCTCCGGTTTGGAGATAATGCGTCGCAGCCGCACGCAAACCGTCAGCTAACAGTTTCTTCTGTAGATCCTCCTGCAACGCTTCTAGCTTTAAAACCACCCCCCTTCGCATTTTCCGTTCCTATCAGAGATTTAAAGGATATGTCACGGTTTCGTCTCGGGACGATGTTTACGACAATGAGAAAAGAAATCGAAAAGAGGACAACCTTGGCCAGCGACCTTCGAGAAGTACAGTTTATTAGTACAGCAAGAAGAGCGTTCGCGTGTTCGCAGGGGTACGAGCGACCAATCAACATCTGTACGTATTTGTAATTCGGATAAGAGTTAAAAAGGGTTGTTGGAAGAGGAAGGCGGGGTAGATGTGTGCACGAGGGGTTGCGACGAGTAATAGCGGGAGGAGGTAACGACCACCGGTTGACGGTCGGCAAGAGCCTCGGTGCGCCAGACCCGTGCAATAATAATGATAATGACGAGGACAACCCCCGCGAAAACCACAGCGGCAGTCACGATGAGGCGGTTTTGGGAGATTTCTTGCTTGTGGCGCAGGTCTTCAGCGATGAGCGGAATTCCATGGAAGAAGCCGGGGCTCCCCGGACCCATTTTCGGAGACCTGGAGCGGGGTCACAACAGATATACTGTTTTTTTTTTTTACTTTTTAGCAGCACAAAAGTTTGAAATCAGCCTCCATTCATCTATAGACTTCCGCGCACGCACACACACACACACCTACAGGCACGCACGCACGCACACACCCACAAACGTTAAGGATATGTGTCCGTGAGTTGTCGCGACAAACCAATGCCTCTTTTCTGAAAATTTCTGTCGCTAACTACCTGAGGTACTCTAAACCAGACGAGAATAATGGTGAGAATAATGTCAATGTCCATCAAGCCTCCACATTAGGATCCCCGTAAATATTATCCGTTGCTCGCAGACGTGTGGAGGGGACTTACTGTCCCTTGTGAAAATAAGGATAAGGGTTCCGCTCTTTATTACTGGTCAATTCTTAACTATACCTCATAAACACGTGTATCCTGCCATTCAAGAGTACATTGCTTTGTCATCCCTCTCTACTGGCTACTTCCACCATTATCTTTAATGGTTACGTTTTTCCCTCCGCTCCCGAACAGGACGTCACATTTTTGGGTCATGCCTAGGCGCGAAGTCTGTAGCAAAAGGAACAACTGATGGTTTTGCGCTATTTTTCCTGTAAAGGCTCGGTTCCTGCAACGGTGACCGAGATCCGGTGTCCTGGGTAATTCCACTCACGGCTTCAATCCTCTCCAACACGCTGGCGAGGAATGAGGCTTTGGTAGCACCAACGACTATTTTCTCATACGCAAAAAGTAAACGTCGACAAAGTCTTCTTCGTAGCTAGAGAAGCGCGCCCCTATGCTGACACCAGTAAACTCGAGCAGTACATTTGCTTACTTTATCATGACAATGGCTTGAACACAAAATGGGACCCGTTAATTTTGCGCAGCTTAGCAGGAACGCAACTGGGGAGACGATTTTCCCAACGAAGAAAGAAGCTGTGTATTTGGGCGAGATATTTGAAAGCGAGCAATATAAGGGTCACTAAAAGCTGATTATTTCCTTTTAACTGAAGATACCATCTTTCGTTGCTCCTTGAGCATTTGTTCCACGACAGTAATGCTGCGTTTATTTTGAAAAAATAAACGTAAACTATTATTTCTCGTTTCCCTCTCAGTATTTTTGTGTGTCCGTTAAGAGCATCTCACAAAGGGCTTAGAGCGAGATGAATTAGTGGCTTTCAAGCCACGCCTCTAGCAAACAGTCCCGTGCAGTGCTGCCATTTAAGACAAATCTCGTGCAATTTGCAATCAATGGCACTTATGGCCTACCAAGCAATGCTCGAATTTGACTTTAGCCGCAGCCTGCAGTACATATATCCGTTAACAGTAATTATCCAGTCCTCCCCTTCATCGCGTAAATCTTTAAACTGCCCGGGTAAACCAAGGTGCATTATTTTAACGAATCGAGGATTGAAGAAAAGATTGGCACTAGTAAGGCTGAACAGCCTGTTCCTTAACGTCTCGTAGCCAAGGCTTACTGATCCCTAAAAACAGGTGGGCAATAGACTGCCCCACACAATGATTCATAATGTTAAATCCCCTCCATGAATGTTTTCTTCAGAAAAACGATTTGTCTTGTCAGAAAAACGGTTTGTAACAAATAGCTGGTGCTGCTCTGAGTATAGCATTCCTATATGGCACACTGCAATCCATCTAAATAGGTGTGGTAGTACAATCAGGTTAACTTTCACCTGTTTCTGGAAGACTTGGTAGACTTTAACGGTGCTTCCAACCTAAGCCCGAGCGAGAGACTAACACGCTGATTCGTTGATAGAAGCGGGAGAATTTTCGCTTGTTGCTTTAAAATACGCCATTATGGCGGGACATTCCCAATAGGTCCCAAATTTCCCCTCTGAAACTGTGCATGCTTTTCGGCATAGCAAAGTTTCGAAGGGCATCATACCGAGGCGACGGCGAAGCGGGTGGCGGCGTGTAGATGAGGTGTCCGTCCTTGATCACCGGCGGAGGGCTGAAGACATACGAGTGGCCTGTATGAGCCACCTTCGACGTCATGGGGCTGTCCAGTTGGCTCAGTGCACCCGGCGAAAGGGGCAGTTGGCCCACATCCGGCGAGAAGTATGGCTCATTGGCTCGTAACGCTGCGCCATGGTACTTCGCTCTGCCTGCAGGGAACTTGGCACCGCTTGCTGCAGTTTGGGTGTTGTTTGCGGTTGTTTTAGCTCCTCTTGCGGTGATTCGCTCGCCTCTTTCGGGGGTTCTGGCGCCGACTGCGGGTGTTCCGGTGTTGCCGGCAGGAGACCCGACGCCGCCTGCAGGTGATCCGGTGCCACTGGCGGCAGATCTGGAGCCACTTTCAGGGTACTGACCACCGCCTGCTGGGGATCGGGCCCCGCGTGCGGAAGATCCGGCGCCGCTTGCAGGGGATTGACTACCGCTTGCAGTGGATCGGGCACCGCTTGCGGGAGTTTCGGAACGGCTTGCACGGGATCGACCACCGATTGCGGGGGATCGGGAACCGCTTGCGGGAGATCTTGCAGTGCTTGCTGAGGATCGGGCACCGCTTGCGGGAGATCCTGCGCCACTTGCAGGGGATCGACCGCCGCTTGCGGGGGTTCGGGAGCCTCTTGCGGAAGGACCGGCGCCCCTTGCAGGGGATGGTCTGCTGCTTGCGGGAGAACGGGCACCGCTTGCGGGAGATCCTGCGCCACTTGCACGGGATCGACCGCCGCTTGCGGGGGTTCGGGAGCCTCTTGCGGAAGAACCGGCGCCCCTTGCAGGGGATGGTCTGCTGCTTGCGGGAGAACGGGCACCGCTTGCGGGAGATTTGGCGGCGCTTGCAGGGGATCGACCGTTGCTTGAGGAGGACCGGGCTCCTCTTGCGGGGGATCCGGCACCACTTGCAGGGGATCGGTCGCCGCTTACGGGTGGTTCAGCCTCGCCTTCGGGAGACCCGTGGCCGCCTCTGAGGGGTTTGGTAACGCTTCTGTGGGACTTCGTATTGCCTTCCGGGGCACCTGCGCCTCTGTCATGCTTCGGGGGTTTCTCCATGGAATGCCTGGTCAACAGTCCCTGGGCGGTTATTAAAGTTGAGATAGTACAATCGGTGCACGCATTTGGTTCTTGGCCGCTGCAGAAATGTCTAGAGAGCAGTAATGCACCGGTCTTGCTACGCCTTATGCGAACCTGCAGGGAACTGTTCGAGGGGACAGTTCTTGATGCACGGGGCTGCTGCTGCTGCTACTGCTGCATGCTTCTCCTTCTGCTTATGATGATGATGATGATGATGATGTTCTAAATAAAACTCACGCAATTGATGAGACACATGGCGTTGAGCAATAGTTGTATGAGCAGCGGTAAATATGATGATAGAAACAAAGAGGGGGAGGAGGAAAAACTTTTATTTGAGCCTCTATTCAAGAAAAGAGATGAACACTGGGTGGCATCTTATTTGGAAAGGTCGCGGGAAAAATTACTTCTCGACATCATTCACAGAAAAAAAAATTAATCAGCACGAAAGGGAGAGTGGAACCCTAGTCCGGGAATTCATGCGTTGCCCTAGATGTCTTGGCCCGTCTCACCAGGAGGCGTATTTCCAAACGCTTCGCTGCACACCGCCCCCCGTGACATGCCTATTCGCGCAATGCAGAACGTGTATTATACTTGCTCATAGGCTCCCCCCCTCCCCCAACTTAAACCGAACTAAAACATAACAGATCACTTTTATTAACTCGAAACAATGCGTAGAACTGAGTATAGAAAGGAATTTCAAATAAAACATTACACCATCTTCCCGTGGGGAACCTTGATGAGGATGCGAAGCATCATGGGGGTTCCATGTGGTTGCATTGTGTTGCCGTTATGTTGAGTGATCTGGTGTTTAGTAGCGCCAGAGGGAATTCCGCGTCCGGGTCCACACCGGCGGCAAAGGCGCGCAAGTACTGTTGTGTTAAGGTGAGTAGGTGGTGGTTCGCGAGGCGCCGAAACTCGTCCATCATGTTCTTGTCGATGTTGTCGTCTCTGTGGTAGAATCGGTAGTCTCCGTCAGCGTTGGGGAGGTAAAGGTTGTTGACGTTGGTGCACCGGCTGAGAGAAACGTACACGCCCGCCTCTTCGCAGCTTTGTCTTCTCCTTTTTCTTCTTCAGGTAATCTCCTACGGGAAGATGACGACAGTGGTTGAACGTGAAGCTATCTCGTGATGGACTCTTTGGTTGGCCAATACCTAGAGGCATCCTGCCGCAACCATCATCAGAGGCGCTGCGGACGGGGCACAGACGCGGGACATCCCCCCGAGCAAGAGATGCTTGGCATCTAAAAACTGAAAGGTACTGTAGTTTGGGCTTGAATACAGACCGTTGCCCAGCACCGTACCTCGAGGCCACAGAGCCACAACGGCGGCCTCCTTTAAGCAGGAGGTCAATAAGATAGCACACCCAGTGACATCACACATGTCACGTGGGGTGCTGTGCAACGATTCTTTTGGAAACACGCCACCAGGAGAGTCTATTTGATCAAGGATCCTGATCCTCAAGCCGTGAGCTGGGCAGCCTCCCACTGCGATAGTGAAGGGTAAGTATTTTTTTAATAGAGTGAAAGTGATTATGGTGATTTTTATACTTTGTCTACACAAAATAGATCTTATCAAGGAGTTCATACTACCATTTTATTGTAAGAAATGACGATGATTACACAACTAAAAGAGCCGGAATAATTGAAGCACCCTGACTATCCGACGACACTGCGACGACATCGGCACCACACAAGGACGTTTTGGCGGCATGCTGTATTGTAGAAACTCCCTGTTCTAAACTGGCTCACACAATCTCGGAAATGGCTTAAAATGTACCTGTAGAAAGGGCGATCAGAATTTCAGCATTAAAATTCGATCGGGTTGTCGGGGAACCGGTTCCCCAGCATTTTTTTCCCCGTCGACAAATTACTGCACCCATTTGGCTTGTGGGCGTCAGCGTTGGGCTTCTACTCCTTTGTGCAGTACTTTCGAAGTCTTCCAGAGGCCTTTCGTGCGGTTGATGGTAAATCCTTTCTTGCTCGCCGTCACGAGCACGTCCTCATTAGTGTGTTGCCTAGGGAGTCTTGAGTAGCCGCGTAAATATTTCTACGGCGCTCACGCGCTAGTATGCAAACGACGCTTCCTTGGAGATGAATATGTGATGATTTCACACCTGTGTCGTTCCCGTTGCCATAGCAACGGCGCTCCTCCCGTTGCGCTTCAGCGGGGAGCTCTACTGGATACTACAGGGATACACCTCACCGTGCGGTCATTTCCGCGGTTGTGTAGCAAGACAACCACGATGGTGTAAAAGCATACCATCAACAGTGGTGCTGTAAAAAAGGCGTTTGTTAGTAACAGATCACTGCAGTACGTCACTTCTGCTTGAAGAAAAGAAAAAGACGACCACAAAAGAATTTTTGTGGCCGGCGCTTTTGTCGTTTCTTCTGTTACCACTCCCGACCAGACGGGTACTTTCACTACTGCTTTTGCTTGGAAAAATAGTAATTGTTACTGATATGCACAGTACTGACCTAAACATAGGTAAATTTATTTGTCCGTCCCGGCTTTCAGTCGTTCAGTTTGCGCGTATCGTTTTCCCTTAAAAACCTACCCGATCATACGCGTTCTCAAGGGAGCTCCCGTATTTGTTTATGTCGTTGACAAGCCAGTACACCACCCTAGGGCTGCTTGAATTGCCGGTAGAAGCAGCAACATATCTCGAATTCCGGACGGTGTCATTGGAAGAGCCCGGGAAATGGTGAACAATCCATTCTGCCAAAAGCAATCCGGCTTACTCGTGGGGCTATAGCGAATCGGAGCTATTCCCTTGTCTGTCCAGAGGAGTACAGGCGCAATAGGTCATGCAGAACGTTTGGGTACCATGCGATAAAAAAGCTTCAGTATCCAGTCGAGCCGAAAACACAGCGTTCTCCGTGCCACGAAGTCTGCAGCTGCGCTCAGTTGGTCGCACTTTGGTTGATGGCGATCGCATTGGGCAGCGAGAGCTCCCAGGGGCCCTCGGTGGAGGCGAATGCGGCGTCGTCATCAGCTGCTTGGCGGCGTCCGTGTGGTTGGACGTTCGGTGCTGGCGGCGGTGGCAGACGATCGAGTGAGTGGCCGGCGAGCGATAGACGTGACACGAGCACCACCACGACGAAGCCGACGGACAGCGAGACGAGCACGCAGCCGATGAGCACGTTCCGCTGGTCCTTCCGCTGCTCCCGGCGCAGTTGCTCCAGGATGAGCGCCAGTGGGTACTCCGACAGGTCGGTGGCGTTCACGCGGCCGCTGGCGCTGCTGCCAGCGGCGTCTCGACGCGTGGACGTCTCATTGGGCAGCTGGATCGGGATGGTCGCACGATTGTTGCGGCGCTCGGCTGAAGGAGCGCTTTGAGACATTGTGCCGTTTTTGATGCCGAGAATGATGATGTCACCCGCGATGCAGATGGCATGCATTCACAACTGGGCAACTGACGAAGTTCCAGGCCACGTGCCGCAGGCAAATTAGACATGCAAGTCAAGATTAGATGTGAAGTGGAAAGAGAAGGAAATAAACAAAAAGAATAAAAAAACGAGCATCATCAAAGGGGTCGTGAAGGCCAATCACAACTTCATTTAGTTTGAAACAATTACTGCTCTTAGTCACTGAATTAATGCTGCTTCAACCCTGGAAACATTTTTAGCAAGAAAGATGAAGGAGGAGGAGGCGGAGGAGATAGCCTTTATTAGCGCCACACGTCAGCGCAACTAGTTAAATGACGTAAACTGGTTAAAAATCTTGTGGCAAAGGCAAAAATGGCCAGCAATGCCGGTATTCGCTTAATCGATAAGGGAACGAAAACTAACTGAAATCTAATCTTTTTTTCAACCAGAAAAAATCCCCACACCCTGCTACTTGGCCGTGGTGCACTGCGACGTTGTAAAAAAAAAGACGTCCAGAGTTACGCCGTTTTCTTCTGACATACTCTGCAATAAGTAGTGAAATTTCAATAAGCTTAAACAACCGCCCTAAATTGCTGGTGCATTGCCGAAAAAGTCGATAAACTGCATTCATGTCACGTTTTTCATTTAAGTAAAAGTGCGCTATGTCAAACACTGTTCATCGCCAGTTTAGTAAATTACCTTCAATGAAAATCAGATAGTTCCACCAACCTTTGATAACAAGTGCTCATATAAGATCCAAGGCGAAACAAATTCGACGATTACTGCTCAGTCCGAGATTCTACCACACCAACTGCCCCTGTGAAACTTCTTTGAAGATGAGTCATGTTTAGGGCGAAGTGCTCATCGTCGAAAGGTTCCGTTGCCGAGAAGGGCGTTTATAAATCGCGTTTGGTCGCCTTCTTCGTTTCCCGAATCATTCTCAGGCAGAGCTCGTCCCACGCCTAGGCGTGCCCGAGCCGCTGGAGGCGGCGCCGGAGGCCTCTGGTCTGCCTGTCTGTCCTGGAAGAGCACCCGCGCCAGCACTACGGTGACTACGAAGCCGATGGACAGCACCATCACCACGAAGCCGATGACCACACGCCGGGCATCCCGCTTCTGCTCCCGCTGAAGTTGCTCCAGAACCTGTGGGTGGGGCGAGAGCCGAATATTTATACGATAGTCTTTCTTGGGCTACTTAAACCCAGAAATTTTGGCCTGTCTGTGTGTCTGTTAATCTGTCTGTCTGTGACTCTATTGAGCCGCCCGGCCAAAGTAAAACATGGCCTGCGCAATAGTCTTATACAGTCACAGCTAAATCTACCCGTCAAAGTCCGGTGTAAGGTTCATACTTCTCAACATTGTTGAACAAGAACAAAACACTACGCAAATATAAGACAGAAAATCAATGCAGAATGGATATTCACAGTGTTCCTTTATAGAAAAATTCATGGATGCTTGATTTCTCCGAAATGAAATGCTACATCAACTGCAGAAACAAACTTTCAGCCCGTCGCATGCTGTGACCCGCGCCGCTATAGCTTCTGGCGCCATTTTAAGTAATCAACCGGCAACAGTTACGAAAGGTTCCACTAGATAGGTTCCACGTTCTGCTTGGAACTCACGTGGAGTAGGGCAACGTGGTTCTATAAACGTTGAAGTGGGGCGCCTCGATTCATGCGCGTCTCCTCCGTACGGCAGCGTTGGCATCGGGACACCCGGTTTGGAGCAGTGGAACGCAGGAAATTTAAAATGATTTAGGCAAACCTTTGGCGTCTTTACCTTGAGAGGAGCGCGACGCAAGAGGAATAACATGAGTGGTGAGCGGGAAAACGAAGGGAGGCATTTACTTGGCAAAAGTCGCTAAAGACTATCGTCTTTTGTCGACATTTGCAACGAAAGGAGGAGATACGTGGCCAATTTTTTTACAAGGCTTCAAGATGGCTGGTCACACGTGAATGTCAATCTAAACCCCACATTCAGAAAACAAATTTAAATGTTTATTTATATATTTCCAATACTGGTAGCACTTGCGGGCTGTTACAGGAGTGGGAGGAAAATCATTTTCCACAAACACGTAACGGCAGTTCCGCGATAGACACAGTGCATTCAGAAAACACATAATGACAGCTTACGCTCAAAGGATCCAGTTGTGTGTGTGTCAATAAACACATCTGCGTCAAGGTTGTTCCACTCGACTATAGTTTTTACAAGAAAAGAAAATTTGAAGACATCAACGCGTCGCACACACGGCATCACTGCACGAGAGTGACCTGTTCGTGGCGACACTCGCTCTTGGGGGTGCAAGTATAGCCTGGAATCCAAGTTGAATTTATTATTACACAGTTGATACAAGAATTTCAGCCTAGCTATTTCTCTGCGCGTTGAGAGTTCAAACTGGTACGAGATAATAACGCAGATACTGACTGCGTTCTTCGGTAAGCACCGAAGATAAACCTTGCGGCTAGTCTTTGAATCGGCTCCAATTTATTTATCAAACCCACTTGGTGCGGATCCCACACTATACCAGCGTACTGCAGTGGAGGCCGTAAATTGAATGGTACGCCTTCAGCATCACCTCGGGTGTAGCATCTCTTAACTTTCGCCTTAACAGACCGAGTTTATGTTGAGCAGATCCGCAGATGCTATCACGGTGCTCATTCCATATCAAATTCTTTTAACTTTTACCTTCCTACATCTCTCAGCGCCTTAGCAAGAACGAAGGTATGCTGAAAGGTTATATGCTTCGTTCTTGAAAAGCGTTGAGGGGCCGTGTCTCATGCGCTTGGCCTCTCCTTCGAAGAAGCTGAACACATGCTCGCCGGTTTAGAGAAGCGTTGGGCGCTTCGCTATAAAAATCGTTATTCGCAATATTGACGGTGGAGGACGACTCCGGAGACAACAGCGCCTCCACATGGGCGTACCGCGCTCGTGACAAAGAACGCCCATTGTTGAAGCGGTGAAGCACATTGCGGTATACGCTTCAATAATAAAGCCAACATCATTAGCCTTGGAAAGTTAGAAAAAGTGAAAACCCGATTGATAGCTTTCGGTTTAGATAAAAGAACTCTGGAATGACTGACCAAATTGAAAGGACCAAATTCAACTAAACCGAGCAGCTGCCCCTCTCTTGTCATTAACACACTTTTACAGAGGGTTGTGTTCAAATACTTCATGCCACATGCCTCAAATTATAATTCCTTAAGCAATGTAAAATTCACCTCCCATTGGCAGATACAAAAGCAGATCTTTTGGTTGGCCACTGAGAAGGGTTTTGATGGTGTGCCTTATGATCGCTGAAGGCCTCGGTTGTATACATAGCTTTGTGTCCATCCATGCTTCAATGGGGCGGCTAAGGACGCCATTCGGAGGCTTGGCTTCAGGAATTGAGGGGTGTGGATAAACACGTTGGCTCCCGCTCTATAGACATGGCGGCGGCCGAGCTAAGCGCAACCACAGAACACAGACACACGCCAGCTTGGGTCGCTTCCCGAAAAGTCACGCCATCACGTGGGTGACACGCGAAACTTTGAGTATACCTGGTGTGAGTTAGTACAGACCACTTACACAATATAAAGGTAGTGTCTATTATCCCGGCAACCGGCAGAATTACCGCCAGAAATTTCTCACGGCAGTCGCTTCTTATTGGCTAAGCACACTACGCGGAGATTCAATCTGATAAATATTTCCCTAAAATGCCTTGTCTGCAGCTGCCCCTGTAGCTATGTGGTATAGCGCTCGATTTAATGCGGGGAGGCTCAGGTTCGAGTCTCACTTAGGGATGTTTTTCTTTTTTAGCTTTCGGAATTTTTTGTTCATCGTGATTTTGTTAGTGCTTTTTTTTTACTCTGGTTTTTGCTATATCAAGAGATCGACGCACAGGACTTCTAGAATTAGTTCTAGGTTGTGTTCTGTGTCGCAGGGCTGGGTTACATTAGGTATGTTGCAGTTTGGCAGGATTTGGGTAGGTTATGACGCGTTCAGTTAGGTTACGTAAGGTTCGGTCTGGTTATGTTACGTTAGGTTACGTTGGGACGTAATAATATTCAGCAAATTACCGGCCAGCCAGCTTTTAGGAAACTGCCGTGAGAATTTCCCGGAGGTAATTCTCACGGCTGCCGTGAGATTAGACGCAGTCCAATATAAAGCATTCGTTATTCATACGAAGCTGCACCGTTACGAGTTGATTTTGGGGGAATCGATTTATATAAGCCACTAAAGAAATAACTGTCTGTTTCACCCTCCTACTAATTGGTGTCGATTGTGAATATTTCTACCTCACTGAATAAGCTTGTTATCCATCCAACCCCGATTACAAACGAAGAAAACTCTGGTAGGGGTGAACCTTAATAGTTGCCGCCCTTCCCCATACCTGGTCCAGCGGTGGAGGGACGACGGCAGTGCACCGCGAGTTCTCACTCGCGCTGATGTTCCTGGCCACGGAAGCGGACGACGGGCCCACGCTTTCATTGTCCTTCGACGTCTTTGACCCTGCAGAACTCATGGCGGCGGTCGTGGTTATTCCTCCTTTTCTTCTTCGTCTACGCGATGGCAGGTATCGCGTGAAAGGGGAAATAAGTAGGTCCCCCTGCCGCCTCTCACTATCCGCCGGCATATACCGCTTCTTACGGCTCGGTGCCCTCTACACTGCGCGCGCGGGGTGAAAGTTTGGTGCAGTGTGGTGAATTTGCTGTGTGTTGCGGCAAAGCCCGCTCTCCTCAAACAAGTTACGACAGGCCGGAGCTCGAGACGCCGACACCATCCTTCAAAGCATCATACAGTACAATCCGTCGCTACGCATCATCGACGCCAAAAGACTTCATGGCTCCACGATAGTGCAGGTCCTATTTCAGGGTACCATCGTGCCGTATTGGATCAGCTACCGAGCCGCAACCATGAGATGCTACCCCTTTAAGAGGAAGCAAGAGGCCTGCTACGCCTGTTGGCGGCCTGGACACCGCAAGGATGTCTGCCCGCACCCACCCCCCACCGACCGCTGCACCACCTGCGGCACCACATCTCCTCAACCCAACCACCCCTGCACCCCGTCCTGCATCTTATGCGGGGCGGCCCACCTCACCGGAGCGGCTGGTTGTCGCAATCGCTTCCAGCCCCGGCGGAAGACTAGCACACCTGCCGTGACTCGACAGCACCTGGATACCCTTTCGCCCCATGGACGCTCACCGAAGTCGACCACTCTACCTGGCCACCACCTGCACCACACTTCCGCCACAACACAAGCTAACGTTACCCACTGTCGGCCCTCCTTCCTACAGCCAAGTGGCCCAAGAACTTCCCCGACGACCACACGTCGGTCACCCAGCGCAGGTGAGCCCCCAGAGCCTCCCAGTGACCACAACCTCTCCTCCCACCCACTTCCACACCTCACCCAGCACCACCTATGATCACGTCATTCGTGAAATGAAAGCTCTGCGCGAAACAGTCATTCGCCTCCAACAAGAAAACGCCCGCTTAGTGCAGGAAAACCAAACGCTGCGCCAACTTCTCACCACCTCCCCCGCCATCCCTGCCACCCCCTCTGCAGCCCCCTCACCTACTCAGTCATCCACTCCTCCTAATCACGCCCAACCGCCCCCCTTGAAACGCAAAGCGGAAAGCGATACTCAGCCAGCCTCTACGGACGCACCCCTTACTCCGCACGAACTCCGCGCTGAATATCAATCTATGTTCGCGTCGCTTCAGGGCCAGTTGACGGCACTACAACTGTCCACACAAGAATTACATTCGGAAATGCTAGAATGGATGCGCTCGTTCGCTCAGAACCCACCGCCTTCCACGGACCTAACTCCTGCGGACGCCCCCATACCCATAGACGCCGACAATGACCTCTAAAGAAGACGAAGCGGGCATTGCTTCAAGCTTTCATCACCACACTGTCTCACACGCCTACAGTCATTGCATTTCAGGAGACGGGCCCTAATGTCAAACTGGTAAATTACAAAGCTTACCGACACTCCGATTTTCCCCAGCTGGCAACTCTAATACACCGCAACTACAGTGTAGAGAAGCGCAGCCTGCCTTTCGACATTCCACACATATTCACGACCATCCTACCCAAACGTATAGGACACAGACAAGCTAACGTACTTAATATCTACAGCTCTCCCCGAAACACGCAACACACATTCCACGACATCTTCCCATCGGCTCTCCAGCACGCAGGCCACCAACCCCTCCTCATTATGGGCGATTTGAATGCCCCGCATATTGCGTGGGGCTACTCCCGAACAACTCGTAAAGGGCGCCTGCTGTTGGAGGCGATCCAACAACTCCACCTCACCACTCACAACGACCCCGACCTCGCCACACGCATAGGAAATAGTGTACAGCGCGACACAGCCCCCGATATCACTTGCTCACATCTTCTCGGTCTGCCACTTGGCACCCTCTTCCACATACCTTGGGCAGCGACCACTTCATCACCGAGTTGCACACCACGATACACAGAGGCTAACCAGAGGCTAACAGCTTCACTGTAATAAATCATTGCCACAATTGCATTGGCAGGCACGTTGCGGTGAGGTGCCCCAAGCACTCATTCTCTAAAATTGATTTTTTGCGGTTTGTTCCCGTTTTTTCAGCGGGCAGCCGGTCTCCAAACAAAAATCTTATCGCCGTCGAAATCCTATTCTTGCTTCGTAGCTGTGAGAGACTGAAAATATGGGCAACGCGAATTGAGCACCGATATGCGCAGCAGTCGAGCAAGCGATACGTGATGCTGCGTCATTAAATCCTCTCAGTCATTCTCTAGCAACTAGCTGCCTGTTTTGCCTGCTGATATGTGATTATATGCTTAGCGTGGCACATCGTTTTCATTTTGTTCTTGTTGCCAGAATTGTACATCGAACACTTGAAAAGGGATGACAAGGAGGTGCTGGTCATCCAGTAGCTGCGTACATACGTTTGGTGGTGCCAGGGTAGCCCGTGTGCCCATAAGACGCGCGTCATCATCTCACTCGGCGCCATTTCTTGCTAGATGCGCGCCGGTGGTGACGGCTGTAATGCTTTCTTGCTACGGGCGGAAGCGTTGGTTGCTGAAAAGGGCGTGCGTTTCTTAGCAGAATACAGCGTTGCATCTGTGCGGGTGCTGTGCCTTTCGGAAAACAGGACTGCAGACTTTGGAATATCGGACTGTGGTCCCGGCCGTGGTTCGGGAATTCTGACGGCCATCTCGCGGTGCTTGGAACCATTGAGAGCAACACTGGCGTCGCGTCCGCGGCGTCTCGTGATTGGATTGGATTGGAAAAAACTCGTGAAAATTGTGAGTTCCGTGGCAAGGCCGCGGGGCGAGTGTGTGCGGGCTAAGGAGCCGGGCTTGGGTATAAAATTGGTCTGTTTTGACGTTGTCCTCTCGAACGGAGCGGCATTCGCTCGTAAGGCCAACCCGTCTTAGTCCGCCACTCGTGCGACATTGTCGTTGTGAATGCCTCGCAATGGGCGATTAGGCTTCAACTGTCGCGATATCGGGCGCAGTGGTCGCGTGAACTCTGCGCTGCGGCCCCTAGGCCCCTTAGTTTCCGGGATGGCGATTTAGTGGCCCATGTGGGACCTATGCGTTGCGGCCTCGATAGGGATAGATCGCAAGCCCTCACGGGGTTTCCGCGACGCTCAATGTATTTCCGAACGCCGTGAGGACTGGGCAAGGGTCATGTGAAATTCTAGGGTTTCTTTTTTTATTTCATTAAACTATACGACAATGTCATGACGTGTGCTCTACGCTCACGTCATTCGGCATTCTCGCCAAACTCATCTAGCACCACTGAAGCACGGATCCCTGCTCAACGTTTCGTCGTTACCGACGCTGTCCGGAGCGGCGGCAAAGGCGAGTGCTCGCCCTTTATGTAATAAAATCTCTCTCTCTCTCTCTCTCTCTCTCTCTCTCTCTCTCTCCTCTCTCTCTCTCTCTCTCTCTCTCCTCTCTCTCTCTCTCTCTCTCTTTGTCGTCGGTTCTTTTCAGGTGGCCTGAATGTGGTCTACCCAGCGTTCCCCTCCCTTTGCGTACTGTCTCATTTCTGTTCACGTTCCCGCAAACACTCACTATGGCATTTAGTCAGGCAGGTACAGTCGAAACCTTTATGACGGTAAACACGGGAGCGCGTGCCGCTCACTACATGCGCAGCGCTCCGGTGGGAGGCTGGCGCGCTTTCGCAGTTTGTGCGTATAGCGGTTGCACTCCCAGAAACCGCTTTATCGCGCGGCTAACTGCTGCATTTGTTACGTCACGAAGGATAACACATTTTTTATCACCCAATCAGGCAGCGAAAAGCAAACGTTTTAATGCGTTCGCTGAGTTTCGCGCTTGATACAAAGCCCCTCGTCGGCACAAGTATTTTGTGGAGTCGTTTCCAGGTATCTAACGTAGCTACCGCAGCAGACAACAGTGCAATCAACCCTTTTCGGGGAGTGGATCCACCGAATGTACGAACTACGAAAGTTCGTCATCTCATCGCTAGTCCACTCTGCACATACTGAGCTGCACGCGCTCCCGTGTTTACTGTCATAATGCTTTCGACTGTACAGGTCTCAAATCTGTCCAGTCTTTAGCTGGCCGCTGTTTGTAATAGGTTTTCTAGCCAAATAAAGCTGTCTCGGTTTTTCCCTCGGCTACTGTGCCACTGAGTTACCTTCCGGCTTCCGTGGTGTTCCGCCTGGCGTGGTCCCTGGAACCCATTCTCGTTGAGTTGACTGCTTTGCTGCTTCAGGAGTTTTCTTACATCGTTTTTTTTTTTTTTTTTTTCCCCTTTCGCAGGTATATCTGGCCGTGGGGCTCATTGGGCATCGTCTTCCTTCGCTCCCTGTTCATGTGGTCCCGTGTAGGAGCTCATTTTACCGTGCCCTGCACCCAAGCCTGTGGCTCCAGCGGCTGCCTACAGTGTTCAAATCTTTGTACCTGGGCTCGTGTCGCCTATAGTTGCAGAAATTAAACTGATCACTGCACAGCCCTCAGTGTCGCCTGTTTTGAATCCTGTGCTCACCGGTTCAGTCGGCTTGCGTGCAGTGACTTTTCAGCGTACACCCGCCCAATGTTTTACCAATATCATGGGAGCCTCGACCGTTCCGTCGATCAGCGCCGTATGATGGAGCGATACGACAAACTCGGCGAGAGTAACCTCATGCGCATTAAGCAAAGGCCGCTGCTGTCGTTTTCTGCTAGGCTGTTTTAAGAACAGACAGCCACTCCGGTTTTTAACGGGGCGAAAACGGGGCAAGTGAACGGGGCGAAAAAGGCAAGTGAAAGCGAGCGGTAACAGCAGTACGGGGTGACTGTCTGCTATTTGAACAGCCTAGCAGACGACGGCAGCAGCGGCCTTCGTTTGGTGCGCATGCGGTTACTCTCGCAGAGGTTGTCGTATCACCCCATCTTACGGCGCTGATCGAAGGAACGGTCGATGCTCCCGTGATATTGGTAAAAAATTGGGCGGGTGTACATATTCCAATAGTAAGGCCTGCCCATGCCATCACGGTTGTCGGAAGGTTACGTATGCTGTCACGAGGAAACTTATTTCAAGCAGCACCAAAACTTGGTACTCTACTCATCCTCGCTCAATCCTAAAGTATTGGGCACAGAACGCGGTGCGAGTACAGGTGCCCCCATAGTAAACCAGCTTGCGAGCGGCGGCGAAGCTTGTAAAAAGTGCACGTCAGCGCGCACTGTCGCATGCGCAGCAGAGCGAGGGCGCAGCCGCTCACCCGGCTGACTCGTTTTCTGATGCTCCCGTTATCGCAGGCAGGAAAGAAGCCGCGTTTTGCTATCATCACGGCTGGTCAGGGACTTTTCCAACGCTTTATGCAAAACTGTTTTCCTGTAGTGGCCGGAGAAAGCTCACCTTCCGCGGAATGCCACCAGTTTCAATCCGCGTGACTGTCGTGGTTCCGGCGTGGCTTCGCGCAGTGGTTAGATTTGACGTATGCTGTCAAGCTCTTGCTTCGTTGAAGGCAACGCAAGGAAAAAAAAAAAAAATATTGCCCTACCACTCTCTAAGAAGAATTACCCGTAAAGCTGGGCGCAGTTCAAGCAGTAGACGAAACAGAACATATATGTAATTTGTGTTTGAGCATACTGCCTAATTAATTAGCCGAATGAAAGTTGTGATGGCTAGTTTTATTTTAGGGGGAAAATGTGGGGCTGCCTGTTTCTCTCCCGTAGAAGTCCATGTACCGAAGGCACAGAAATTCCGCAATATTTACAACTTCACAGTTAACAACGTAGTAATAAAAAGTAGATGAAACTCGGCGTAATTTTCAAGTTGTCCTTAACGGATAATCTTAATTCTAACTTGTTTCTGGATACGTCTGTATAAAACAAGTTACAGCCGTTTATGTAATCATAGTTCCTCCGTTAAAGGCCATGTATTGACAGCAGACGAAAATTCCGTAACGTTTACGACGTCACAGTTATATAATTACGAGTACGTACAAGTTGGCTTAATGATTGCCATTTTAGCGGCCAATTTCAGTATGATTCCGGTTTTCAGATGCCGCATTCGGAGGAGAAGGGGCTGAGAACTTTTTGGGAGCATTCGGGTCTTCTTTTTCTCGCGCCAAGTCAGCCAGCGCCCCATCCTGCAGTGTCCTCCTGTACAAGACTCCGGGAATCCTTCCTCCTGCCACAGCAGGACGTCACACCAGAGCAGACCTCACTCATACTTTTGCTTCAATTTTCGGAATCAAAGCACTTTTCTGGACTACCCTTACCTCTTCCCTTGCGTCTGAGTTCGCTGGATACGCCGAGAACAAAGAACCTATCTACCGCACCATGAAACCGATATGTTAGGTGAACCTCGCCTCTACACAACGATTGCTCGAAACTGAAAGTAAAACTGTCAGTCGCTTTATGAAACGTTTCGCACCACTGACAAACGTTGTAGTGTGCATCACGAGTTCCGTGTGGAAGTGAATAAATTTTTATGCAATGTAAGGAATCCCTTCGCAGCTCCTCCCCTCTTTGCCTTCTGCCACAGGATGCACGGGTTTCACACCCAGTGCACCTTCACTGCACAGCACTGACTTCACCAGTGTTAATGTGCGCTGGAGAGGGACAAAATCACTTGTGGTTACGTCAATTTCAAGGTACCGTATTTGCACGATTCTAACGCTCACCTTCTTTCGTTAAAAACAGCCTGAAAATTTACGTGCGCTATTACAATCGGGCTCAAGGTTAAGTCGGCTTTCAATGTTCCCCGCTTTAGTTTTATTTCGAACAGGAGGTGGATAAGCGAGTTTATGAACCAGGAGGAATTTTCGCTGCCACAGGTGCGCGCGTCAAATAAAATGCCTTCTAAAAGGCACGTGATGCCATGTATTTTACATTGGCGCAGTAGAATCGGCGACAATTTTTTTAATTTTCATGATTTAACTTATCTGCGCTTTACAATCAGGGGCAAATTAAAATCGTGCAAATACGGTGCTTGCAGTATACTTGATGTACGAAACTTAGCAACTAGTGACTTGGCGTACAGGGGCGGGATAATTACGGCCGCACAAACAGAGGTGGCGGATGCACGAACGTTGGTTGCGCTAATATTTGCGGGTCTGTGGATATTCGAGCCTTTGGTTTAGTCGTGTCATTGTTACGTCTGTAAAGTTATGGGTGTCCAATTTCTTCTTAGGTTCACGTCTTTTTCGCTGCTTCTGTTGCGGCAATGTACTAGCCCAAGTTTGTATTATGTTCAAAGTTAGCTGTTTCTATGAAGCTGGTATACGCTCTATTGGTAATATATTGCATATAAAGTTCTAAACTGTTCGCAAAACTTTTGGTTCAAAATATGATAAAAAAAGTGATAAAGAAAGGCTAGCGAAAACCTAGTTTTACAATTGAATATAAGGGCTATAGTTTTTTTTTTCGATTTCTAGTTGCTTCCGATGGGCAAGCAGAATGCGGTTTTTGAACGCTAAAGTGTGGCGCATATTGAAGTGCGCCGCTCATAATTAATTTATTCCTCCCCTTATGTACGCCAATTCATAACAACTAGTGATCGCGTAATCGTCTTTCTCGGCGCGATCATCGTCTGGGCAAATAAAGTGTTATTTAGAGGAGAGAGAAAAACATAAATAAACCATATTCCCAGATAAATTTGTCCCTATAGGGTGGCGTGGCGACGGGTAGCGTTAGCTGGCCGGTAACTTTGGCTGCTCTCGACATGACGCTCTGTTGGATCCTTATGTCTGAGATCCCCAGCGCCTGAACCCAGTGCTCGCCGTCTGGTATCTTGGGGAAAGAGTAGTTGGGGCACTTCCACATGGCGTGTTCTAGGATATCTGCTGTCCCGCACGTGGGGCGGTTCGGGGAGGGTTAAACCATGGCGTAGATCACGTGCATTCTATATCTGCATGGCAGGATGTTTGTTGCACGAGTCGTCACAGCCTTTATTTGCATTGGGTAACGCCGGATCGGGTGGTGGTAGCTGGCGGCGCGAGCGGCGGGCGTGCGCCGTGATCTCCTGGTATCGCAGGAGACTGTCTCAAGATGATAGGGCTCCGTGGAAGGGGACGGGGCTAGGTGCAGCTCGGACGGTAGGCTCTCAAGTTGCCCTATTTGCTGCCTCGTTTGCTTCCAAACCTGTGGGGGCTGGAGCCCATATAAATTCTACCGGGGTGTCGGGTGAAATTTGATCAAGAATTTTGAGTGCCTCGGGCGAAACGAATATACACTGAAGCTGCTGTGATATGCCTCGACCACATAGCAGACTAAACACCCTAGATATAAATTATTCAGTGCTGACCGACGGAACGGAACATCTGACAGCGAGTTTTACCCATCCTGCTGCGTTCCCAGCTGTCTTTCAATGCTCCCGGGCCAGCCCTAGCCTTCTAGCTAGGGTGAAGTTCGTAAATACAACACGGCGTGGCAGCACAGACCTGGTAGCAAGTTTAAGCTGATGCATCGGAGCAGAAGGAAGAAATTTTATGAGAGCAAGGTAAAGGGAAATCAGGTTGTCAGTCTCCTGTTGTGAAGGGGGAAGTGGGCAACTACGTCAAGGAAGCCCGTAGCTAGGAAGGTAAATGAAATTGAAGCAGGATGTCAGACGGAGTAGAAGCTTTCAGTACGCATCAGTGAGTGATTGAAACTTATTGATTTTTTTTTTTATTGCGCCATTTTGCCCCAGGGCATCAGAGGAATTGAAAAAAAAACGAAAGTGGCGGGAGGCAAGCGGCTTCATGGACTACAGAATGCCGTATAGGCCAGTTTCAGCAAGAAAGTCCAAGAGCTGCCTGTAAAGAGGACCATGCGTCCACCGATGAATATCGGGCGGGCGGCCTGGTCGGTGTCCTGGGGCTACCATGTGCCGGGTTCGGGCTGGTTGGAGTCCTGGACATGTCCCCAGGAGGTGGTCTAATGTCGCTTCCGCAGCGGAAACAGGGCAGTAGGGGCAGGTTGCATAGGTAACCGCAAGGCTAGAAGTCCATGTTGCACGAACAGCAGGCGTGAGTGCAACGCCCAGGCGAATTCTCCGGAGCGTGACCTCCTCACGGCGGGTTAAGCCGCCAGGAAGGTCAGTCCCACGCGGAGGAAGAAGGGCACGCGTGGAGCGCCGAAGAGACTCTTTTTTGATTAGAAGAGCGTCCTGCAGGGACAGCTGCAGAAGCGGGAGCGGGTACATAACTTGCGGAGGATGAGCAGCCAAGTCGGCCTCGACGTGGGTGGGCGTGCTACGGCGGGTCCAGAGGATGCGAACAGGGCACGGGAACGATTCAGTATCCGGTGCACATCGCTTGTAATGCCCAATGTGCTGTATACACGCCGTATCTCGCGAGTAGCCTGTGTTGAATCGGTGTAGATGATCAGGCAAGACGGTGGGGCAACACATAGACGAGGGCCTAGGGCACACAAGCCGTCACGGATGGCGACCAGCTCTGCCAAAACCGACGAAAGTGGTGCCTCTGTAACATAAGTGCATGTCTGGTTTACAGACGGCATAGCAGGGCAAACTAGGCTCGTGTGGATGATGCCATTGTCCACCCCTGCATCCACATGGGCCTGGAGGCCATCTGGTGTGTTGATAGGGAGGGGTGGGTTGGTCTGATGCCCTGGGCGAATATTGTTTTAGTAGTCGGTTGACCTCTCGATCAGTTGGATCATAATTATCTGTTTGGTAATGCCTGATTCGTGCGTTGATCAATTGATTGACAGGTTAACGTTTGATTGTAAGGGTTTTACTAAAATTATGTATTTGATTCGACACTTTGTCCATCCTTCACAAATGGCTTTGTTTGCGCATGGTGCAACTCGGTGGATATACGTTTGAGGGACTATAGAGGAGAGTACTCTAAATTAAGGCAGCAGTAAAGTTTGAAACTTATTTGATGGCAATTGAGTGCCTGGTTCATTGCCTATTGCCAACTCTGCCTTCTGACTTTAATCCGTGTTACCCTTTTTTGCGAGACAACGCAGGGATGTACCGACCCTTTTACATTACGGCGTCTGGTACGTATCCCAGTTCACTAGGCGCTTCGAGCCTACTAACTATTTCACAAGCGGTATGTTGAGGGCTTGCTCTTTGTGGAATTTTTATGAGCTGAAGCAAAAATTGCCTAGTTGTTGTTGTTTCTCGCCTTATCATGCATACCCAGGTGGGGGATTGGCCAAGAAACTGGCGTAATGAGGGCTAACGCGCCTCCTTAAAACAACTGAAAATTAAAAACCTAACCATTTATATACAGAAAGAGCGCATGATTACAAGAGATAACTATTGAATGTAAACGTTGGAAGAGGAAAATGAACTTTTTGTGCACCAAAACATACACGCAAGAATCATATGCTAACAGGTCTACGAAGCGCGAGACATCCTATAGCTCAATGTGTCCATGTGTACGTTTATTTATGTGTTTGTTTGCATGTCGTAATGTATGTGGGCGTGCTGCTTGCTTTATGGGCTGCGCGCTTGATTTACCTAGAAAGGTTTCTTAAAGATTTGCCGATGTGCAATCGACACTTGCTATTTCTGCGCTCACAACCCCCCCCCCCCCCCTCTGTCATCGTTTCAAAAACTTGCTTTTCTAATGCCATTTCTGTCCGCTCTCCCGTCGTGGCAGTACGGGGGGGGGGGGGCTGGTTCACGGCGCTACTCGTTCACGCGAGTGTCTATAAAGAAACAAGAATAAGACAATAAATGTGTGAGCGTGACTTTCGCCACGATGACAGACGACCACAACAGTAAATCAGTTCGTACCTTCGTTCAAAATTCAGTGTCCCCTTAGCTACGCGGGTCATCCAGCTTCATAGAGTGGTATGGCTCATGATTTTCCCCCTTGTATTTCACTTTTTTTATCTCTGAAATGACTCACTCATTTTATACTTCATACTTCTAACGTCTTGGACAATTCGCCGCAAGAGTACGTCCTTTTTTTTTTCGAGGAACCCAAGCAACCGACCCGAAGGAGCACGCACCACTCCGATGAGACAGACTCCCCCGCATCTACGGAGTGATTCGGGCCATTTTTGTTTTGTGACTCCCTATTTATCATTGCATTACTAAACAAAATAGCAGTTCCCAAGCAGTGGTCAATCCGCTGTGTGGGTACAAGCCACTACATTAAGGTGAAGAAGTTTCAGAGAGAAGAAGAGGAAGCCACTGGTGCCCAGATACCATCATCATGATCACCATGATCTTACGGTGGTATAGGCGTGCCCGTGTCTCCTCAGGTCGCAAGAGAACAAGATGTACGCCTTCGCATCCGGTCCGTCTTCATGCCCCGCTATCTGGACGATCCGCTTCCGGCGATCGGGGGCAACAAGCGTGCCCCAAGTGCTTCAGAAACTGCATGCGGGACTGGACTCCGTACAAGCGATGGGCGCTGATCTGCTTCGTGGCCGTCATGCTCCCTCTCCATCGGTATCATCCTCTCGCCAATGATCCTCGCCGAAATACGCCTCCGATCATAATCACACCTGCGCCTCCCGCCGTTGACCAGCGTTGCGACTCCGACTGTTCCCGGGGAAGCCAACGACCCCCGGACGGAGACCTGCTACTCTTCCTAGGTGAAGGATCCTGCCATGCCGCACGGAAGATGGCTCCGGGGTTTACCACTTGGGGTGCTCGGACTTTTATTCGCACCACGTGCCATGGTGTCGTCGCTGCAGACGCAGGCACATTATACGATTTCATTTGTCTTTACAACAGCTACGCTCGCGCTTCCCACATCCTTTCTTCACATCCATTGAAATCCATCAGAATACGTGAATTCGTCCCCTGTTTTTGTTTTTGCTTTGCGGGGCAAAAGTCGGCCGAATTTGAAGTACCCTGGTAACTGTTGTGTCGCTGGAGGTGACCGACGACAGGGGCCCGGCACTACACCTGCACACCAGACCACAACACGAGCAAGGAGTGCGAGACCGACCCGCTTGAGCCCAACAATAGACTGGACCGACCAGCGGCCGTTTATTTCCGATGACCCATGACGACACGCCTACACACGTGATTGGCTAACTCCAATCACGTGTATTGTTCGACAACGACATCTATTACACAGTCCGACACAGCGGCGCACCTAGTGCACATACTACACTGAACTACACCAGAGTAACGACAACCTAACGGTTATCCTGGCACCCATCAGTCATGAATGCGGATCACCTGCAGAGTTTGTGCATGCTATAAAATTTAAATACGAAAGAAATCGGTAGTCCTGTTACTTTTGATTGTTAATGCCAGTTAACGTATTGAGCAGTTGCAAAAACAGGCATAACTAGCAATCGTTGCATGTAAAGTGCCTAAGTTAAATGGATTTTATTGTTGTACCCTCCAATGTTTGCGGACAATAAATTATATTTTGCATTTGTTCAGGGAATATAAGTATTTCCTTTTTTTCATTTCGCTGATATTATATACACCCAAACGATGTACCCATCGCAAGGTTTGTTGGCCTCCCTGGGATAATGACTGCTTTCGTTACGGGTACATTGTAACCTGGAGGTGCAGCCAGACATACTTCCCATGAAATGACATGGGAAAGGATTGAGGGGAAGACCCATTTTTCTGCACTTGCAGACTACCCAATTGCGATGTGTACTCAAGAGAGTAAAACCTCCACTCCAACATTTGAAACATTGAAATATACTAAGGGAGTTTATATTGTTTTATTGATTATTCCTCAGAAAACCCTTCTGGGCATTTGCGAAGCAAAATCCTCGCAGAACCTGTCTCAGTTTTTCATTTTGTTTAATATGCTTTCCACAAAACAGCACAATATATTTAGCTTTCGTTAAAAAACTAATAGTCTGATTCGCGCACGGTATGCGGATAGATTGGGCAGTTGTTCATTCGAATTTGAAGCACATTTCTAATCACTCTCGAAGCTTAGCTAGGCAGAGCGAATAAAGGTTATGTCATCAATCCACATGTTTCAGCTCCACATAACAATACTGGCGCACAGCAACATCCTTTGCGCCGAAATTCGAGGAAGAGATTAAGGGCCCTTTCACCGACCACAGAGGAGCTCAGTTCCACCACAGTGGCAATCACTACGGCATCGCCATCTAGTCCTGTGCCCCTTCCTCTGCTCGACGTCGGAAGTCCCCACACGTCGTAGACGCTGTCATCGTGATCGTCATCGGTGGCAACCCGACTTTTCGCATTGAGGTGACTTGTCAAGCGGCGGCCCTCCATGGCAAGCTCCGTCGGCCGCTTTGTGATTGGCTTGGTATTCGCGTCGGGCGAGAGTAGCATCCACCCAAGCGCAAGGAGGACCAGGGACAAAAGAAAGAGCGACACCGCCGAGCCAATCATGATGCGCCGATTGCCTCCCGTCTGCTGTGGATGTACCTCCTCCCGAGCGTGACGGGCAGACGGCAAGCGTGAAGGGACAGGGGCTGGCGGAACGGACGAGGGGGTCGTGTCTCTTGTCCCAAACGGAGCACGGACTTTATTCGCGGGACTGGTAGCTCCTGGCTTCGGCTTGCCCGTGGCTCCTGCACTTAATTTAGTCAACGGAGGAGCTGGGCTCCTCGTAGGGGGCTTTCCCTTGGACGTGATTCCGTATCGAGCCATTATGCTCTCTGTTTTCGTTGGGGTGGAGACACTTGATCGAAGTTGTGCGGTGCGAGTTCCGGTAATAACAGTTTTTGTGTCGGCGGAGCTTGACTTCGCTCCCAGCTCTTTGCTTCCAGTCGGGGCTTTGCTTCCAACGGAGCTTTCTTACCGTCTTCGTCAGGGTTGAGCTCCCACGGAGGAGTTTGCTTTTGGCGGTGCTTGTGGTTCCAGCTTTGCTTTCCTGTGGTCCATGGCTGGTGCTTGTTGACTCGGGTAGGCCCTTAGCGCTACGCTTCTGAGCCATTTGTGCCCTCAGAACGCCTGGCTGGCCTAAAGCGATTAGGAGACAATCACGATGGTGATAATCATGAGCACGAGGAGATGTCACGTACTTAATCAAGGAGATCTACCAATGTACGGGTTATTGCCACTTAAAGTGAAAATTCCGGCTGGGGCCATAATTGAAAAACCAATGAATAAATTTTGTGAAAAACCTGAAATATCCACTGAGAAAAAATAAACAAGGAACGCCTGAAGCACCATAGCCGGTGTTCGAGGATACCCAGGGCGCCTAGAGGCAGGTTTTAAATCTGAAGATGAAGTTTATAGGTATGTCATCAGCAGGCTGTTTTCCTCCAGCATGCAATGTCGTTTTTTGGTTCCTATTGATCTCGTCTCCGGCGCCTACAGGCCATTTTTTCCAATTAGTTGCTTACTCCAAATAAACACCACCGTCCTTTCAGTTCCGGCCTTGCAGTTAGCATCCACAGCAGTAAGGATTTCGTTTGATAGTATTTTCCCCAAAACGCTAAGTTTCTCTCGCCTAACATAATAAATAACATTTTCCTGGCTCACCAGTCCGAATACCCATCCCACGTGGTCATTGCAACTGACGCGTCGAAATAAGACGAGAAGGTTGTGGTGGGTATTTTCTCTCCGGAATCGAACAGGTCTTTTTCATTTGCAATTACCAAATTTCATCCCCATTTTTTATGCAGAATTTCTTAATCTACTCCCTGCAATCCTGAAACTTGATTTGACGAATTCTTCAGTGATGTTACTCACCGACTCCCTGTCCGTGTGCATGGCTCTCTCCTCAGCAACTTTACATCCTATTCTTAAAACTTTTTATTCCTGCGTCCCCATTCACGTGCGGGAGATTCGGCTCGTTTGGCTGCCCGGCCACTGTGGGTTAACCCTCAATGAAACCGCTGACATATTAGCTAAAACAGCTTTGGCTTTACTGATCGTCGAGGTTCTTCCCCTGTTTTCTTGCGTGTTGTTGGCACGTTATCGCCAATACCTGTTGAATCAAGATGCCCCCGATCATGGTCTGAACACTTCTCCTGAACTTGAACACCTCAGGTACCGCTGGAAGAGAAGTTTCTGCCAAACTCGCTTGTGCGAAGTATCGCTGACTTGTTTTCGCTGTGGTGTGCCGCCACTTAATCGGTATTTATGTAGGGCAAATCTGATAACCTCCCCCTTGTGCCACTTTTGCCAAGAAATTGAATCCGAAGAACATTTCTTTCTTTTTTGCCGCCAATTTTCTCACCATCGGAGAAGGCTGCTGGAGATTCCCCTGCTACGTCGTGGACTGGCTTTGACTGTACCGGTGCTTTTGTCGTTTGGGGGGACTAGGCTGGGCCGGTGCCTTAAGGACGTGTGCAACGCCATCCACTCCTTCATTTCGGAGACAGCTCGTCTGCAGTGTTAAAAACACTCCGATTGGGCTGATTTTTACTATTGGGCTGGGCTGATTGGGCTGATCTCTTGTCTTTTCGTGTTTTTGTCTCTCTCTCATGAACCTAGACCAAATTCTTCCTTCGGCTCCATTATTTTGCCTCGCATGATTGATTGCAATGGAAACATAACTCTTTTTGGCCAATCCCCCTAAGTGGGTACGCGCCATTTTCGGGCCACCACCACCACCAGCAGTGACTCCAGAAAAAAGCGGGAGTGTGCAACAGAACGAGTAAATTAGTGTAAGGACAGAGAGAGGAGTAGAGAGAGAAAGAGAATGAGTAGAGATAGAGAGAGAGAGCTTTTTAGAAAAGCAGAGAGGTCTGCAGGCATTATTCGCCTACATGCTACTCTGCGGGGATGGGGTGAGGGAATAAAGCCTTTAAGGAAGTAGGGTGAAAAGAGGGAAAAAGAGAAGAGGTAAAAAAGAAGCAACATGGAGTGTTCGTGGGTCACGTAAAAGTCCAAGTGGTCTCACAGGATGACGATGTAGAGTTCTACAGTGTCTCTGCGACGCCGATGTCGTGTAAATAATCAACAGTGCATCTAACACTTTTCGTTGGGATGATGGAGATGACCATGGTCCAAGAAGAGCTTTCAATGATAAAAGTCTTGTTGAGGCACTCGATTTCTTGGCGAGGTGGTTCCTTTCCGGTTGTACGCCGGACACTCTAATAAAGTGTTCAGCAGTTTCTGGCAAACCACAGTTATCACAGTAAGGTTTGTGGTTTGACCGAGGCGATGTCGGTAGGAGTTCGTAAGTGCTGCGTTGAGGCGCGGCCGATGGTTTGAGCGTCTCAATCGACGTGGGATTCGTTCTGGGAGCCTCATTCTCAGGTCAGAGTCTTATCATACAGAAAGGGTGTGAGTTTTCGGAAAAGACCAGAGGCGGTTTCGTTCCTCTAGCAAGCTGCTTCGCTAGCGCTGCAGCCTCGTGCTTTGTAAAGAAATTTTCCTTACATTGCGCCGTTGTAGCTTTCTGCGAGCCGCCTCATCTGCTTTCTCGTTGCCGAGAACGCCACAATGTGCGGGTATCCATTACAAGGTCACACGATGCCCAGCGACGTAGGCTAGATGGTGCAGGTAGGTGATGTCGCGGGATACATGGTCGTGGAGGCTGAAGCAACTGGCATGCCGTAGGGTTTGCAGCGCTGTCTTAGAATCCGTGAATATAGTCCATTCTGCTGATGGGTGACGAAGAATGTAGCGGAGGGCTTGCTTAATTGCATGAAGCTCGGCCGACGTGGATGACGTTGCACGTTCAAGGCGGTAGGACAGCGCTTGGCCGGTAGACGAAACGTAGCCGCCCGATGCGCTACTGTGAGGTGTAGATGAACATATGAACCAGTAACTTAGTGTAAGTGCATACAGAAAGTGTAACGCATGTACGAATCTCGGTACGGAATGCCACTCATACAAGCCATCAGATTTTCAGAATTAGTATTCATGTCCCTCTCATCAAACCACGTGGGAAAAAGCTCGGATATTCACGTTTAAAACAAGTTCAGCTGACGTAGAACTGCTCAACTGATAATTCAACGCTTCCAGATTGCAAATTCTTCCTGCTTTCACTTTCAGGTACTTATTTTGAACTTCAGGCGCGTTTAATGATTTGAAAATAAAGCCTTCGCTGTTTTGACGCCAACATGCGCGCCTGCACAAAATACTGAGGTAAAGCTACCTCGACAAACCGGCTTCGACACACTTTAAGATCTGCAACTAGTACTTCCAGATGCACCTAGCGTCCACCGTGTATTCGAAAACAAAATTTTGTTGCCTAAAGATAAGTTTTAAAACTAAATATGAAGTTTACGGGGTTTGTTCTCACCCTTATTATGATGCTAACTTGGTATGTCATCAGCAGGAAAGGGTGCGCTTAGGAATTGCCGTGGATAGACGGAAAATACGCCTCTCTATGTTTTCGTTTCTTGCGACAATTAGAGTTCATATTCCTGTCACTGGGAGTCGCATATCTTGAATTCGAAATGACTTTTAGGCAACACAGCCTCTTTCACACTACTTTCAAGAAACTTCACACGGCATGATCAAATGGAGAATTTAAAAGACGTCCCACACCGCGCGAATTCCTTGCTTCGCGTAGGAACTACCAGATGGCACCATAATCCCATGTGGCGCCCGAGACGTACACCCGTCCACCCCGCGTGAGCGGCTTTCTTACTGCGCTCAGTGGTACTAAGGGAAAGCCATCCATTACAAAGCAATCATTGGAGCAAACAGTTTTGTTATAAATGCGGCTAAGAGCGCAAAAATGAAGCAATGACGCAACCCACGCACAGTTTTGAAGGAAAGACAGTATCGATACATGTGTTTCTAATGATATTGTCACGAAGCCAAAGACAACGCAGTTGTCTTCGAGGAAAACGCGTTTACTGGAGCGAACTTGTGCTCCCCTAACAACTCAAACAGGCGGCGAAGCAGCAGTCAACAAAGTGACGTACGCGTGCGAGAGTCGGCGAGTCGAATACCACGGCTTCTGCTCTACAGGCGTTTTATCTTACGGCGCCCTTGGTTTTCGAACCATCGATTTACATTCAGGACATTGTAGATGAAAGAAGATTATTCTAGTCTAGTGACGTTAGGGCGAAACAGTCTCCTTATTGAATGAGATATCCCATGCGGAATATGCAGGCGTTTTATCTTTCGGCGCGTGTGGTTCTCGAACCGTCCATTTTATTATGTAGATAAAAGAAGATTATTCTAGGCTAGTGGCGTTAGGGTGAAACAGTCTCCTTATCTGAATGAGATATTCCATGCGGCGTTAATATAAAGAATGGAACACGCGCTTCGCTTGGGACACAGATAACAGAGCCTGGCGCGGCCGGGCAGTAAAAAAAAAACAATAAACAAACCCATACATGGTTCGCTGCAATATTAATCGGGTTGAAAAGATCAGCAGGGTCTTTACGTCAAGTGTACGTGTCCTTTCCAGTCTGTCTGGCCTTATGCCTAGCACAATCATGAAAATGATGAAAAGATAAAAACTTTTAAAGGCGATGTTTGTGTAAATGTATCATCCTGGAATTTTACTCGCTATCACTTAACATGAAAAGCTGAAGGAAACAATAAGAAACGGAACAGAATATATCACCATGCTGTGCGACAACTACGAAATGACTGGATTGGAATCAAGACGTAGAAAGCAGGGAGTATCGAGTGTCAGAGATATTAGTAGTATAGGTAAGATCAAATGGCATATGTAATACAAAGGTAACCAACTTATTTATTTACGAGTATCTTACAGGCTCTATTACGGAGGATTTAGTAAAGGGCATACACAGGGAATAAACGATGAACCAAGTCTCGATGCCGTTCATGGCGGAAGCGAGTCAGAGACCAGCTGCTGCCTGCGGCCCAAATCATGGCGATGGCGTCAGAGCTAGCAGCCCGCTGTCACGCCAGGGACGTGAGCGCGTGAACCCCGAGCCCCGGGAGCGCGCGAGCGCCTTGCCGGTATGTAGCACATCTCCCTCCTGCTGGTTCGGGTCTCAATATCTTGTAGGGCTACGTCTATTCCTCGGTGGATTTATGCGCCGTTAAATGGCTGGCTGACGACATACTGGCTGGAGACACTCCTTCCGCGTCGACAACCGCATTGGGCGCAAGTTTTTCTCCGCAAGTGCTTCCAGCGGGTGAGCTGTCTTCATCAAGTCTCTCTTTCCGGGTTAACTCCGGACCCGATGTGTCCAGGGATAACTGCTTCCGTAAAGACGATGGGTGATCCGGAGACTCCGTCCGACTTACGCGTGAATGGTTCAGATGTCTGCGAACCTGTCCAGTAAACATCTGGACTAACCACGAGTGAGGCCTTTTCCTCTGGAGGAGCACGCCAGGAACCCATCGAGGCCATTGTCGAATTTTCTAGTGAAAACGTGCCGTCATGCACGCAGAACCTTTCTCAAAGTGTCGGATTGTTCTGCATGGCGATTGGGCCTAATCGCTACTAGCAACTGTAGGTTTATCCTGAAATCCCGACCAAACATCAGTTGTACTGGGCTTTTCCCTGTTGACGAGCTAACAGTGTCGTGCTGTTTAGAAAGGAATCTGGCCAAGCGCAGGTTGATGTCCGTACCTTTCTCTCTCGCTAGAGCCAGTGTAAGTTCATAGACCATGAGTTCCGCATGGCCTGTAGTTGCCGGATGGTATGGAGCACTTGCGATTTTCTGAATTCCGTTCCTGTGGCGAAAGGTGGTCTTTTCAGCTGCAACGAACGCAGCACCGTTGTCGGTGATGAGCAACTACGGAATTCCAAAAGTATAAAAAAGTCGATGAAGCTCCAGAATGACCATTGCCGAAGTAGCGCTTGGGACGTACCCCACTTACCATATGGTGTATTCGTCTACGATGACCAAGAACATTCGACGTTCGAGCTGTCCACCAAAATCTAAATGTAGCATCTGCAAAAGGCGCGATCGGTGTTCCCAAGTAGGCAAAGAAGCTCTGGCTTTCTCTCCGGGACTGTTAGCCATGGATGCTCATGCCAAGTGGCTCGAACCAGTTGCGGCCTAAGAGGTTGCATCCAGGTGTTTTCATTATCACCAAGGGCAAGCTCCGGGTCGTACCCTTGTGCGGCACCTCGACGGTGGCAGTTCTCAGTGCTTGGAGGCTTTCCCCCGACCACGCGCGCAGAGCCACAGGCGTGTCCAGAAGAGAGGGTGGCTTCTTCAACCGAGCACGGCCGAATATATCTTCGCTGATGATGGGGTGCGATGCTCCCGTATCTACTCCGAAAACCTGGTTCACACCGTGAACGTGAAGTTCAATCAGATCCTTTGGTGTCAAAGACGCAGCCAAGACATCGTTGGGGTCGTAGCATTGGTCTTGATGACATGTCTCGGTACTGCTCGTGACGGGTGGAAGAACAGCGTGTAGCTTCACACTGGGAGGTCTAGCCCTGTGGTCTCTTGCCTTTTCCTTCATGCACGCCTTCTCAACGGGACCAACCTTCCTGCAAAAAATCGCGGGCCATCTCCACTGACGTGAAACGGGGGGGGGGGAAACATGCACTGTATAAGTGTATTCAAAGATTCTAAGTTTCTCTCTTGCAACACGGCGCGCCCTGACTGGGCGCAGAAAAAGCGCCTCGGGCAATCGCTCGCTTGCTTAGGCGGTGGCACCTTCTCAAGCGTTGAACTGGATTTAAGCAATTTCAGCGCAGCTGTTTTTCCTGCTTTGATTTGGCAATTACTGCGACGAAGCAAGCATTCAAGGGGGGGGGGGGGGAGGGGGGGGTCTGTTGGTGGTGGCGCTTAGTAATTGCTTCGGCGGCGCGAATATTTGATTGCGGCTGAAGCGATCTTCTGGCAAAGCAGCTCATTTGGGGTAAACGGGTGAGGAAGCGCTTACACTGGTTGCATCGCTAATTGTTAAGGTTTTGTAAACGCATTTCAGATACACGTGTTCAGTATCACCGGAGTAATTCGCGCATGCTAATGGTGACTATGTACGACTTATAAGAGCAGAAGAAGTAAACAGAAGACAAGAAAACAACCCTGCTCTGTATGTGCGCGCCAATGCCTTAAAGGAGCCATGAAGACAAAATACATTGAATGGAAATACGCAAACAATGATACCAATATCATCGCAATCTCGAACAAAACGGAGATATAAAAAACGTGTGAAGCATCGCGACCCCAGCAATTTCCCGAACTTTTATGACGTCACGAACCGTTTGTGCGATTGGCGGCCCCAACTGACCTGTCGCGACGACACATGACTGGACGTCTGTAATGGGGCCTCTAGTTCCATTTCACGCATCACTTGAATGCTAACGTGCAGTTAACGCACTGAAAATTATGTTTTATTGTGGCACAAAAAGAGAAAACGACCATGACGCAAGGAAAACACGGCGGCGTCATGAGAGGACCCGATGCGCCTCCTGGATGCCTGCAGTAGTAGTTTGAGGATGCTAACTACAAAAGTGTGGAAGGGTCTTTACGCGATGAGCTTGGCGAGCAGCTTCACGGTCAACCAACTTCGGCTGTTCCAAAGGGCTGTCGATGCCGCCCGCGCTCAAGCATCTTGGACTGAGGACGGCTCCTTAAAGCATCTATACAAGCCCATCTCTTGACTTTAATACACGTTTATTGTGTCTCTCAATCTTTAGCGCTAACTAGGACGATCGGCCAAGCTTTCAGTCATATTAACATAGATAAGGAAACGATCCAAAGGGAAAGAGATCACAGGAATGACAATAGGAGGATACAATCCTACTACTAAAGGCTGGCGTGATTATTTGGGCACGCTATTTACAAAAACAGAAAAGCTGGTATACCCTAATGGCGTAGAAGTGTAGCAAAGAAGGCCGACTGGCTAATAGTTTAGGCCGTAGTGACACAGAGAAGAAAACGACGCAATTGGAAATGGTAATAACTGTGGTAATGAAAGGACAATCGCTCCACTGGACACGTTCGTGTGTACCTGTGCTGTCTGTGCGGCGATGGACTCTGAAGCGTCTACTTCAGCAGCAACTGTGATGTGCTTTCTTAAAACCGAAATAAACTTAATTTTGTTCCGGAGGCAGCGGCGTTGGCGATCTACATGGGCCATTCTCTACCCGCCTTATCAGCCCACCCTGTAGCTAGGCCACCCTGGCTGTACCATAAAGTGACCGACAACCGGCCGCTCATTCGACTCCACAGTCGGTCGACGGGAAACGCAGACGAGCAATCCGCGGGCGTGCCATTACTAGCGACTGTGAACCAGCCCCAGGTTGTAGAGGCATTTGTGGACGCTGGGGCCCAAGACGGCGTTTTAACTACGGCTATCGAATGCTCCTCTCATTCAGAAGCGAACCAAAACTGCGCTTATGAAACACTCCGCACCTGGCCTTTGGTGCTGGCGGAGCTTACAGCCATCCGGGACGGTCTGCAAGCGCTACTACCGGCACTTCTTCAGGCTCCTGGAAGTTTAACGGCACAGAATTTACACGGACTCAATGGCGGCCATACGGGATTTGCGACGTGTAGCCTCCAAGTCGTCTGTCTCAAGAGACATTCATAACCTGCTGGACACGTACCCCTGCCCTCTCCCACTGTCGTGGATCCGGCGTAATACTATCACCGCTCATATTGCGGCGGATAGTGCCTGACCCTACGTCGGTTCCACGGCCCCTGCCCTTGCTGACAACTGAGTCCACATGAACAATTTCCCAACTAAAGGAAGATCTGCGTCGCGCCACACGCGCTCTCATCCCACCGTGTGGAACAAACCTTCCCAGTGGGCTCGCTCGCTGGGAGGAGGTCCTGCTGCATAGACTTCGAGTTGGGGTGGCCCTGTCTCCTGCGGTAACCCGGTGCATGGCTACCGCGATACCATGCCCCGTTTAGCAACAACTGCCCCTTCTGTACGGCTCCTGCCGAAGAAGCCGACACCAACCACCTGCTATGGACGTGCCCTTCCCACAGTGCAGCGAGATCCCGACATCTTCGCGGTACACGCCTGCATCCTGGGAGACCCCCCGATCTTCAGCGATGGCTGTGGGGGCCCCACCACCGCTGTCTTCTGGACTTCCTCCGGGAAATGGGTGCCAACTTGTACCTGTAGGACCTTATGCCAAAGGGCATGCTATCGCAATTAAAAAAAGCCTCAGAAGCAGACGCAAGGAAACGCAGAAATGCTGCCCGCGAGTAAAGAGGCGGGTAATGCCTGCACTGTAACGACAACCTGAGACATGACAGCAACTGTTAAGACTTGAAGTTTGCACGTTAAACGTATGTCCCTTTTGTGAGGAAGATTTTGTCGCATGCAACGGAAGAGGACATCATCACGACAGCCTTACTATTAAAGAAAGAGGATCGCAAAGATTCAAATAAAACTTGATGCTATCCCAATCCCACAAGTAGCCTCTCTTAAATATGTCACGGGATTTTTTTGCGTTCTTATGTCCCGTACTTAAGCCCCGGTCAATCTTCCCCTGGGCGCATCCGCCACCACTGTTGAAGAGAAGGAGAAGATCAACTGAAAGCCGCGGCCCGCTCTTCCCTCACGGAGGCACATACTTGCCAGCTCTGCGGTCGCAAGCCAACAAGATGCACGACCTCGAAGGTCTGCCGCCTCCTCAAGACACCACCTATGACGCCCGCATCCGGCATCCACCGAGGGGAACGAGCGTGTCCCAAGTGCTGGAAGCGCTGCAGCGGGACCGGACCCAGTACAAGCGCCGGACGCTGATCTGCTTCGCATTCGTCATGCTCGTTTTCGGGTCGGCAGTCGCATTCATGTTCTCGGGGACCATCCTCGCCAAAATGCGCGCCGGATCATCGCCACACCAGGCCGCCCCGCTGTTCACCGCCGTTGTGACTTCTTGGCCTCCCGCACCGGCCAACGTCACCGCTGTTGTCTAGTCACGGACCGACGCCTGGAAATCCGCCTTGCTGAACGTTTGCCCCACGCTGCACGGAAGCCATTTCCTCGTTTTACCGCTTCAGGCGTTCGGACGTTGACTCGCATTACGTAATGGCGTCGCCGCAATGATCGCAAACTGATTTTTTATTTTAATAGCTATGCTCGATCTCCTCATGTAATCTCACCGTTTGTATTAAATTTGGCCGTATTTCTTCATTCTGTTTTCGGGTCTTCGTAAACATCAGTGGTAGAAAATGGGCCGAACGGGCGACATCGTCCTCTCTTTCTATAATGGGTGAGTAAGGTAACCTGAAAAAGCATGCTGAAATTAGTTTAACTCACTCGACACTCGTACCGTACGGAACACAGCTACAGAGGTTGTGCATTCTATCCCATTTAAATTTACTCGCTGGAATTTACTGATGCTGCACGTTGGTGAACGGTAACTTTTGCCATGAAGGTTATAATGCGCAACTACAAAAACATGAATAAAAGAGCTGGGTTCTGGCTACGGCGGCACAGAGAAAGAGCAAAAATGAAAGAAATGCATCATCTTTAAACGAAGCGCAACGCTAATCATGGCAGAAGTTACAGGAGTAGGTAGATTAATGCAGTGAACTGAAATTTCGCAAGCAAAAAAAAAATACATTTATAGGCATAACCATCGTTCAGTTTCAGCTCTTTTTTAGATTCGGGTTAAGTTTTTTTTAGACTTAAGTAAAGCATTTGATACGATTAATCACGCTGTTTTGTTCCAGAAGTAAGAACCATATGGGGTAACAGGGCCACCTCTAACATTATTAAAAAAATATTTTGTCAACAAGCCGTACACAGTATATGTGGCTGACACCTTCTCTGAAACCATAACATTTAACCATGGTGTACCCCAGGGTTCTATTTTGGGTCCGCTGCTGTTTATTTTATGTATTAATGACCTTCCAAATTTACTTCATTCCTTTCATTGTGTCATATATGCCGATGATACCACAATATCTTTACGCGATAAATCGATAACTTCTCTCATCTCCAAGTTGAATACTGTGCTCAATAACGTTAACTGGCGTAGCGACAATTACTGAGTGATTAACCCAGAAAAGACTAAATTCATGATTTTCAGGGCTTTTCATAGGCAGACCAGCATCCTTCCTGCCATAATGCTCGGATCTCGCACCATTTTTTTGTGCGAACATTAATTATTTCTCGGCATCGAACTCGACCGCAGCCTTACGTTTTGTTTTCATATTTCACAACTTAAGCAGAAAACTGCATTTGGCATCCCGGAATTACTGAAGGCACGGCTGTTTTTTTTTTTCATCATGCACTGCTATCATTGTATTTCCCTTTCACTCATAGTCATATCAATTATTGCATGGCCTCCTGAGCTAACGCATATTCTTCACATATATCTCAGTCCAACACATCCAGAATCAATCCGTTCGCATTATCATACGTAATTCATATTGTTCTTCAGCTGCACATCTGTTGCATGAGAACAAGATATTATCAGTGAATCAATTATTTAACTATAACATAGGCAGATTTTTTTACAAGTTACTTCACTGTTACAATTCATACGAGGCCATCGATCTTGTTTACTTATGGAGAAGAAATTTCATCAGGTTTGCAGCCAATAACAACTTTTTATTACCAACTGGGCACGCTAATTACTCCAAGTGCTTTGCGGCAATTTTATTTTGAAATGGCCTCCCTCTCAATATAAAGTCATCATTATCCATAACGATCTTTAAAAACGCCTCAAAGATTTTTTGTTGTCATTATAGGAAATCACAACTATTTCATGGTTGTTTGTTGTGTTTGTTGTATGCCTTTATTTTGTATTGTTGTAGTTCATTTTTGTTTCCTGATATTTATTTGCCTTTTTGTTTAGTTCAGCGTTTGCTTATTCTCCAAAGTGTGTCGTTTGATATTTGGATATCTTTTTCTTGACTAGGTATTGTATGTATATTTGTTTTGTTTTGCTGCCTTATATATTTGCGTTGTGCATTTCTCATCGAGGGTCCCGTTACAGTCGTCAGACTGTGGGACCCTGCCTGTGTAATAATTTGTTTGTATGTATAATGTAATAAAATATAAAATGAATTGTAATAAAAATGTAATAAAAATGAATTTGAATTTGAATTTGAATTATAACGTGCCTTCGGGAAGGGTAATTGACTTCGTTATAAGCGACAATCTGTTAAAAGCAAATAGGACTCCATTATCGTGCAGTGCACTGGGCACCATCAAGCACTTCGAATAAAGCGAGATATTGTTCAGAATCTCGCTTTATTCGAAGTGATTCGTTCCTGTTCTTGAAATTTGATTCAAATTTACCGCGCTGCACAGGTGACCACCGAAGTGCGCGCGGCATTGCGCAGTATCAAGGGGAGAGGGAGACTCCGCGCTTGGTGAGAGGTATGCACGACTTGGTAAATAAACAGTGGAAGTGGAGAAGGGTATGAATTGGGGCTGTAACCTTAGTCCCTCCATAGATGTGCATACTTCTTTGCGCAACACAATAGGTCGGAAAGCCAGCTTACAAAATCCAAGCCTACACCGCTCCTTTAAAGTCGGCTTCTACGTTAAACACAAATGCGTTGTTGAAAGACTTTGTCAGGAGGCAGAATAAGCCACCTGATATCAAAATTTGGAGGCCTTAGGAGCTTTACTTTTTATGATATTGTAAGTGCAGAGCACTTTAGAGCCGCGCCTTGTCGCCGTCTCTCACTCGCTGGACCCAAGTAGAGCCGGCGTTCCGTCGTAGCCGCTGTCTTTTTTTTTTTTTTATTGCCTGGTTTGGGTCAATACATACATGCAAAACATCAACGAAATTACACCACGTGAAAAGGCACTAGCACATACCTTGCTAGTGTGTCAGGTTTAAAAAGGCGGTAGTCTCGCCACACTCTCCAGCACAGTCACCCACTCGGGTGGACTAGGCTCGGCTTT